>JARIHR010000015.1:1200000-1936760 GCA_029281495.1 Mycena filopes
ACAACCAGGCTTTCTACATATAGTTTGGCACCTAGCACTATGTCCATGTGCTCTCCTACAGTACATTCCGGCTTTTTTTTTGTCTTCTGGACGCGCTAATTGCCTGTCGTGTGGTTCCGACGTTGACTAAAATCTTCCAGTCGGGAGCGCCGTTGCGATTTAGGGAGCGTCGCGCATCTAATAATGTGTCCCCGTCCGCGCATCGAGACTCTGGTGACCCTAACTGAATGCACAGGTCTCAAAGCCTTGAGAACCTTCAGTATCTATTATTTAATGTTACCACGGTTCAATAAAACTGTCCAAAGATATGGAGACGCCATAGCCTGGTCCCGAGTCGAACGAGGTACTTGAGCAATATTAATCGCTCCAATTCGCCACTTCGAGCAGTGCGAAGGAACACAGAAGCACAACCAGGCTTTCCTGGATCTCTTTTACAACTTTCGAGGTACAAGATTCAATTGTTGTAGAGTCTGTTACATTGTTACATATTTGTACCACGCCTAATGTCTACTTAAAGACTGAGATAACTAGTACCCGGCGGGTCGTAAAGAGGTATCGAATGTGGTTTTCTCCCCGTTTTCAATAAGTTAAAGAAACACGAAATCAGTCTCTGCTCGTGACTCGCTAGTACCATGTGACCAGATGATGGGATCAAAATATTATCCGGGGTCGAGGGCGGGGAGGGAGGGCGAAGGCGGGGACGTCGAACAATGCTGGGGTGTATTCAAAACGGGGTATGGGTGTGGTGGAACGTCGCGGGAGTGGACTAGGGATGCTAGGTCACAGCCAAAGTTGGATGCGCGCTCGGGCGTGTGGATGACGACGGCGGTGAGGTTACGCGGGAGGGCGAAGAGGGTGTCGTGGAGGAGTGTAGCGATGCTATTGAGCTGAATGTGAAGATGTTCGGCTGCTGCTATGTCGGGGAGTGCGGATGATGCAGTTTTTCTGCTGAGCCGGTAACGAGCGCAAGCCGCGCGCGAAGCGAGCGGGGGCAGGTGCGAACGTAGGGCGTAAAATTTGACGGCGCGGGGGTTAAAGCGAGGTAGCGGTGAGTCGGAAACGCGCTGTCTGCCTCTGAATGGTGGTATGTGGGGATGGGGCGAGTCTGTCATCGCGGGGTGTCTGTGATGGCGGGGTGCGGTAGTATGGTGCCGGAGCCTCGTCCGATGGTAGTGGACGGTCCTGGACGATGTTCTGACGACGGCAAGCGAGTGCCCGATGCTCGCTGCGGCCGGAACGACGACCACGCACCGGTGGTGGTTGTTGTTGTTGTTGTTGTTGTTGTTGTTGTTGTTGTTAGAAGAGACTAAATCTCTTTAGCACCTGGTATGCCTGCGAGCTCTCGTTCCCGGTTTTCTGTTTTCTGCGGCTCGGGTTCATTTATATAAATGATCTTGCTTCTGTGCCCATCCACTGTGCGTTGATTTATAATCTATTCATACCGACCCATCTGATTCTCGAAAGCTCGTAGTATCGCGAGAGGTTGTTGCGAGCTCGGGCGCCGCTGCCGACTTCTTGTTGAACATCAGTTGCAATTACTCGGACATCTACATGTGTGCAGCGACCAGTCGTGCCCATGCCCCCGATTCCCGGTTCCAACCTTGACCAAATTTCCAAAACTTTCCCGTCAGGAGCGGCGCTGCGATTCTGATTAGGGAGCGAAGAGACGTCGTGCATCTAACGATGGCCGCGTATCGCAAGTCGAATTGAATCTGCTCACATCTCAAAATTCCTTCCTTCCTTTCCGTCACATCCAAGACCTTGTAAACATCCGAGTGTCTGGCATCTACCTTTGATAAAACTGTGCCAAAAAAGCGGTGGTGATACGTTCGAGAGCCTGGCCCCGAGTCGAACGAGGTACTCCAACAATCTGCTCAAACTTCGCACTCCCATTGATTGCGAAGGAACGCAGAAACACAACCAGGCTTTCCTGAATCTCTGTTAGCACCTGACTCGTCCGTGAGCTCGGAGTACGTTTCAGTTTGCGACTCGGATTCCTTCAAGTGATAGATGTTATCTTTTTAAAATGTTCCTTCTCCTCACCCCCAAAATTGGGCCTTCACCATGTTCGTGAGCGCGTTACCGATCCGCTTTCGTGAGGTGCCAACTACCCATCAAACTGACGAGATGGTGTGTTCACCCATGTCAAGATGTTCTCCGGGTAGGTAGCGATGCTCGCGTCTACTCAACATCGAGAGTTAGAGGAGTGAGAGTCGACTAACACATGTAACGTGACTCACCTCGACGAAGTCCTCATTCATGGGTCAAAAACACGGAGTGGGTCACTTAACGGAGATGGATTAGAGCCCTCGGCTAAAGTAGGAGAAGTATAGCGAAAGGCGGCCGTAAAAACTGCAACTTCAACCGTGGGAAAGCGCTCGGTTTTCTCGGCATTGCGCTCGCTATTTGTGACGGTCTCAGTAAGCCATGAATTTTCAGCGTAGCTTGACTCAAGTCAATAGTTCCAGAAATTTGAAGCTCGTGTGATTACATCGCTGGTGTGTGACGCCAGCACCGTCTCCCGAATTACATGTCATTATTGTCGAATTAAACTACAATATATAAACGAGGGAGCGGGGGGGAAAGAACCGGGGGGTCTAGATCTGTGGCAAGTTCATGAGCGCGTTGACGAAGTAGCGGAGACGGATGGACCCTAGTGGGGCGGGAGGAATTCCGGGGCGGCCGCGTGGCGACATGAAACGATGACAATTTGAAGCCGTTAGAGGGACACGGCGGAGATTGAACCAGAGACGTACAAAGCTGCAGCACGCCCTCATCCTGGCACACAACATGTTCCGCCACCCCCGAATGCTTGGAAGTTGTATCCGATCTTCTCGAGCCCTCCTCCCGCTGAAAGAATGACCGTGCTGTGTAAGTAAACTCGACAGGATCAGCGCAGTACCTTGGGGACCCAGCGCCCACACTTCAAACACCACTAGTTATAGGGTGGTTAGACACGTCTGGAACGTTGTGTGGGGGAAATAATGCACGCACCGCTGTCGCCCGACATGTTTTCGGCCGCTGCAGTATGCTGCTGCTCGTCGGGGGTGCGATCTACGTGGATCGCGGCGCGCTCTCGGGCGGGGAAGGGGTGGTCGCAGGATGGTGGTGGTACGGAAGAGAAAGAGGGTAAATATTTGGTCGCGTCTCGATGGATCGGCAATTCCGATGACAGTGCGCAGTTAAGCGACGATGGATCGCGGACCTCACGAACGGTAACACCCGGCTAACGACCTCACGATTGATGCGCCCCACCTCACGAGAGTTGCGATCAACCCCACGATGATGGCGCGCAACCTCGCGAGAGCTCGCGCGCTCACGCGCTCACGCGCTCACACACATGTATATTACCCCCAAAATTTCCTTTCAATCACATACAAGACCTTGTAAACCTCCGAGTATCTGAGTATCTACCCTTCCCGCAGGTCACCTCTGCTAAGAAAGGAGGTAGAAGGGGTTGCGAGAGCCTGCCCCCGAGTCGAACGAGGTACTGTAGTAATCTACCCCATATTCAATTTCGCACTGCTTGCAGTGCGAAGAATCGCAGGAGCACAACCAGGCTTTCCTAGATCTCTTTTTAGCACCTGCCATGTCCGTAAGCTCGGAGTACGTTCCAGTTTGCGACTCGGATTCATTTATGTGAGTGATGTTGCCTTTTCAGAATGTTCCTTCTCACCCCCAAAAATGTCCTTCCCATCATATTCAACACCTTGTAAACCTCCGAGTCTACCCTTCCCGCAGGTCGATAGACATCCGCTAAAAAGAACTACATACCCATATAGCCTGTCCCCGAGTCAAACGAGGTACTCTAGCAATCTGCTCCAATTTGGCCCTTCGACGCAGTACGAAAGATCGCAGGAGCACAACCAGGCTTTCCTAAATCTCTTTTAGCACCTGGTATGTCTGTGAGCTCTCCTGCAATACGTTTGCAAGAGACGTTCGTATCTAACGATGGAACAATGGCGGTGCATCTAAACGCTGGTGGCCTAAGATGTCACGATTCGATTCCAATCTTATCGCGACAACACCTATCTTGGAGGCGCCTAATGAAGCGCCCACAGATGAGATAACAAAGGGATTAGATATGGACTTAGATTAGATAGTTGAACACCTGGCAAACACATGGTAAAAGAACATTGCAGAACATTCCGGCACTACATGTTGCAGCCGGATGGTTTACGCACCGAGTACATACACGATTCATATTCACACGGTTCACAGAACAGTATAAGTAGAGTAGTTAGTTTCTTGTATTCCTTAGTCTTTTATTCAATTCATTTCTCGAAGTCCTGCGCATCTCACTCCCCAATCCGCTATCTCTGTATAGTCGGACAAGATAAGACTTTGATTGTGACATAAGATGACTGCGTAAGTTCTCAATCTCACGAAATCCTTCCTTCCGAAAGAACTTGTACACCTCCGAGTATCTAGCATCTACCGTTCATAAATCTCCGCTAAAAAGGCACCCCAGCACTTCATCCTAGAGCCTGACCCCGAGTCGAACGAGGTACTCTGGCAATCTGCTCCAATTTCGCACTTCTATGTAGTGCGAAGGAACGCAGCAGCGCAACCACGCTTTCCTAGATCTCTTTTAGCACCTGGTATGTCTGTGAGGTCTCCTGTAGTACGTTCCGGTTCTTTGCCTTCTGTGATTCGAATTCATCTATGTAAGCTTTTTAAATTTTCCTTTCAATCGCATCCAAGACCTCCGAGTATCAGTGGCTTCCCACAGTTCAATGAAACTCCGCTAAAAAGCATTTCGAAACTCTGTTAGAGCCTGACCCCGAGTCGAACAAGGGACTTGAGTGCATCTGCTCCAATTTTGCACTTCTATGTAGTGCGAAGGAGCAGAAGCACACCCAGGCTTTTCAGTATCTCTTCTAGCACCTGGCTCGTCTGTGAGCTCTCCTACAGTATGTTCCGGTTCTTTGCCTTCTGTGACTCGGATCCATGCAAATGATGTTACCTTTCCAAAATGTTCCTTCTCACCCCCAAATTTCCTTTCAATCATATTCAAGACCCTTGTAAACCTCCGAGTATCTGAGTATCTGAGTATCCAGCCTTCCTACCGTTTGATAGACCTCTAGGCTTTACTAAGAAAAAGAGGTCGAAAGATTGTACCATAGCCTGGCCCGAGTCGAACGAGGTACCGGACCATTGCGCTACAATTTTGCACTTCTATTGATTGCGAAGGATCGCAAAGGCTCAACCAGGCTTTTCAGTATCTCTATTAGCACCTGGTATATCCGTCAGCTCTCCTGCAGTATGTTCCGGCTTTGTTGGTTATGATCAATGACCAAGTAAATGGGCCCATGGCCCATGTCGGTTGAGGATCCGGTCAAAACACGTTAATCAAGTTGCGAGAGGGAAGGAACAGGGGGGAAAAGGGAAGGGAGATTAGGAGAGATATTGGTTTACATACCGATGGTTTCTAGCACCCCAATTGCACCGTAGCTTGCTTTAAAATAGTTATTTGCTCCTTGGTCCCAAGCCGCCGGTTGACAAATTGCCGATATCCGAGGCCCTAGTCTTTCCGGAGGACAATCCTCCAATAGACTAAGGACAGCCAATCATCTGTCAAGACATGCTGCAACCTCTTCTGGTTGTGCGTATGATAATACATCAATAATCGTCCAAGTCGGGACTCGGGTAGGTTTTGAAGCTGAAACTTGATGCTGTATTTGTTGAGCGTTGAGGATAACAGTTATTACGGTTGAAATAGTTTCATATTGTCCCGGGTCGGTCAAGTATAGCAGATAATTGCCTCCCGCTGGAAGAGAGAGCTTCGATAATTAAATTGAGTCCTCCGGGATAAACTACAGCCTGTTTATGACAATGAACAGTCCAAAGGTTTCATTGAAGAGATATTTGAGCTGAGGCAGAGTTGTAAGAGGGTCATCACGGCTGCTACATGTTTCGAACAAGCAAAATACAAGATGGGTTAGGGGTGGGAACTCGATGGTGATCCGTCATCTTCGGATCATGTCCCAAGTGACTTGGGCTAGTTGCTTCAATTCCGCCACAACGTGGCGCCCAGATCGGGCAATTTGTTGGGGGCGGTGTTGGGGCGGTGCTCGACATGCCAATGATGCCGAGGCTACACAAACCACCAAGTCAACGCAGCGCGTTGAATCTCATTGTAAGTAAAAAAAGACGGGAGCAAGAGAGCAGCCACCCTCGTCTGTGGCAAATTTACCGGAATTATTTATCACACCCCCCAGCTCGAAGAAAAACACCAAGTTTATTCGAATACAGTCCGGTAACATCCGCGGACGAGTAATTAGGGCGGGGGATAGTGATAGCTAGGAGGGCCAGGGTATGTCCAGCCAGGTGCTGTAGGATATGAGGGGTGAACATAGGGATTTATCGCGGTATACGGGTAGAATGCGCGGGGATCGTTCGCAATGGGGTAGCCGGGGAAAGATGTGTTCGGGGCATTCGTGGAGAACGCGGATGGCGGCGCATGTTGTGGAACAGTGGGAGTCTCTGGAATCGTCCCAATCGTCCTGGAGAACATCAGCTTAATGCTCAACGCCGCAAATAAGAACTTGAACGTACCGTGTTTTTTTGCTTTGTGTCTTCTTAACGAGACCCCCGCTATTGGCACCACCACCATAGGCCTGATCACCGGGCGCCTTTCGTTTCGTTTTGACCCCAGGCATCATTGCGGCGTGTGTTGCCTTCCACGATGATTTGCCGCCATTGGTGGGGAGCTTTTGCAAAACAGGCAGGACTGTACCGTCATCGGTCTCAATCAGCATACGGTCCATGACGTCTACCAGCTCGCGAACAGTCGGCAGCTCGGGATCCTTCTTGCTGAGCTTTCGCAACCTCGCGGCAAGTCGCTCCATCTTCTCCGCCACCAAGGTCAATGTGCCGGTGCCTTTGATGGGTGGAGCGGGTTCTACATCGGCTTCGATAAATGGAGTGGAGTCGGGAAGCGGAAGCGGCAGTGGAAGCGACGAGAGACTGGGAACGGGACGCTCGCACGAACACCGTCGAGGGGATTTCCAGGCTCCTCGAAGAAGTTCTGCACCGCGCATATATGTTTGCAGTATGAAATGAGCGGGAAGTCAAGGCAGGTGCATGTATAGGTCTCGATGTCGACTTCGTAGACCTTGGAGGGATCCGCTTGAGAGCGCACAAGGTATTTGCCGTCCCCAAGATCTTCTATATCCGTTTTTTGGTAAGTCTTGCTCCGTGCGATGGTGTCTTGACGCTTCTTGACTTCTATGTCTGGACCTTCGAAACCAATAGCCTGCCGTCGCTGCTTGAGGGCGTAGTATGGGAGAACCTCGTTCAATAGCGTGCTGAGGAGGTGGTTGAGACGCCTGTTGCGCTTGCCGTGGAGAAATTTCCCCTTCAAGAGGTGGTGCCAGCTGCAAGGTACTGAGGTTAGATGGGCGAGAGGCTCACGAGGCAGGATCACGTATGCTTCGACAAGCATATTTGTATCGCACGCCTCGAATATATTGCGGCCCGTTTGATGGACACCTGCCCACATGTTGACGACCGTATCAGACATCCAGTATCGCTTCAAGTAGTCGATAAAAGTCCACGATAACCGGCTCGTCGTCCGAGGAGTCAATCTCGATAATCTCCTTTGCAGCGACCTGCGCCTTCACCCGCTTCTTCGCCCGCTTTGCCATCGTCTCCTTTGCCCTCTTCACCGGTGAATCCAGGGGAGACGGCGGCGACATGAGTGGCAGGTGCTTGACTTTGTCTTGACCCACGACACCGACACGGCGGATGAAGATGACTTGGTTATTGGTAATCGGGAACGAGTAGGAGACATTGACGGTCATCCAGACGTGGAAATCGGTCGAAAAGAGTTGATATGCGGGGTCGAGAGCGGTGTTGTTACCGAGCAATAGATGTAGTAGAGTCTGGAGGGGAATGCGAGCGCAGCTGAGTGTAGGACTATTGATGCCCTCGACGTGGGCGTTGCAACCGTTGCGCGCCCAGTAGAAAACAGTAACTTGTGGGGGGCCAGCTTCGATGGGTGTCGCTGGGGACGACAGACGGCGGGAGGACGATGACGAGGAGGCGAGGGAGGTGCGGGAGGTGGAAGCACTGGGGAGAGAGAAGGAGGTGGAGGAGGGCGACGATGAAGCCGACGAGGATTCCTCAAGGGCAAGTAGAGCAGCATATTCGAGGTCCTGTGACAGTGTGGGCGAGGGAGGAAGGGGCGTCCTTTGGATGAGCTGCGCAGCCTGCGTTTGCTGTGCGTAGATCTGCGACAACCGGGTGGCCTCCCATTGCTTCGGCCCCGGTACGGCGTTGAGGAAGGCCTCGCTGAACGAGAAGGTCCGCGGAGTGGGGGTGTTGTTGGCTGGGTGCACTTCGCAGTATGTATTCTTGTCCAAGCAATGTTGGCGACACATTTGAGTTACACAGCACTTGTTACCACTTTTCTGGCAGCTGCGGCGGCCGGGAGCCTGACAGGGAGTGCGGAAACGGCGGGCGGGTCGGACAGGACGAGCGGGACGCAGCGGGTTTGCCGATTTTTCAAAGGCGACGGAATTGGGAAACTCGCCGCGGGGGAAATGATGAATGTAGGAGGGATGGGTCTTGGAGAGACACTGGGAAGTGATTTAGACAGGGCGAGATGCATGATGAGTTGTTTCGACGTACCTGCACAAAGAAACGATCCTTCTGTGGCCCATCGTTTGCCCGCTGGAGTAAGAGTTGTCGTCCGCAGTACTTCTGGGGGCAGTGGAAGCTAGCATCTGTGATCTTTGGCATTATTGTTGAGATTGCGCTGGAGAGCAAGGTGGTGGAAGGAGGAGAGAGGTGGTTTGTTTAGACGTGCTTTGTTCATGAGTCGACGGCATGCACGGCAGGAGGAACACCGCCCCCAACAAATTGCCCGATTTGGGCGCCACGTTGTGGCGGAAACTCAATAGTGACTTGGGCTCATCCAAGAGGTGGGCGGCCGAAAAAGCCGAGATATCATGCACCGCTTCGGACTCGGGCGGAAGTCGGTCCGAGACCAGTTTGGATTTCTGAACCGTGGTTGAGTCAATTTGTATCTAGCTCTCGCAATTCCTCTTGTATCTTGCTGAAAAAAAGGTCTACCCCCCAGAAGTGCCCCTTCTCCATCAGGCTGGCTGCTCAGTTCCCTCAAAAACCCGCCTGGAAGGCTTCAATTTTGCCAATTGATCTGCTCAGATTTTCCCGCCAGTTCGGTCCGCATTCCGTCGCGCGTCATGCCGGCGATGCCGCTCTAAAACTATTAACCGTTCTTTAACGAGATGCTCCTCGTTCGTTTGGTTCGCTTTGGTTTACAGCTGTTCCGCAAAGTCTTGACACCTGAGCGGTTTTTTCCCCTGATCGTTCCCAAAGCGGATTTGGCCGCTTTTGGACAGACCACACCTTTGCCCCCGTTTTTCGATTCGAAATCTGATAGGATAATGCACAAAACCTTCCTCTACTCTTCTCCATCAACTTTCGACTTATTCACGTTGAAAACCATGAAGTTTTTGTGCAAATGTTGAACTTGTGCCGGCCATCAAAGGAGTTCGGGGATAGCGGAAGTTCGGGCCGGGGGGTCCAGCTTTGCTTCGGCCAACTTCGGACTTGTCTGCTGCAGTCACAAATTGTGTCGGCAAGGCAGAGGGAGTGGACGAGTGTGTTATACTAGGTGTCAGGAAACTCCCTCAGAACAAACTTGACCTTCCTGTGGTATGCCGGAGGGCCGCATCCCAAAGCGGCCAAATCCGTTTTGGGAACGATCGGAGAAAAAAAAACGCTGAAGTGTCAAGGTTTTCCGGAACAGCTGTAATCCCCATGTAGGTTTATCCCCTTCTCTGCACCTCTCCCCTCGCTCTGTACTCTCGCAGTTGGCCCCACAACATTCCAAGATTAATCACAGCTGCGCCCCGATTTGATGCATTAATTCTCACAACCCCCGAGGGTCAATTCAAAAGTCAAGTTTGTGTCCGACATATTGCTGTTCGATTAAATTGGAACCCCAAATGGACGTCTCAAGACACACAACGCACGCAGTTCACAGCACACGAAGCTGTTAAATTGCGAGATTTTTACCCGCACTGCGCGCAGTTATGCAATATAAACCCACCCGCTCACACATGAAACCTGCGCTTCCCCTCTCCCCTCCGTTCCCTCCCCAGTGCCTCGACTACATGTATGTGTTTTTTGTCCCTGCCGTGGCCACGTATGGATCAATACCTCAAGACCAAACTCAATGCTGCTCAAAGCTGCCTGCTCGCTCCGGAATCTTTCAATTGGACCGTTCTCGGAGACAATCGGACCTCAAGCACCCCCACTCTTTTTGTGTTGCTTCTTCCCCCTGTCCAACTTGCTGAGTGCCCGCGCGATCTCCGATGAACCATCCACCACTTTCCTCAAACTCCTCTTGCAGGACCCTTGCGCGTCACCGCGGTACCGGAACTCATCTTCAGGGGATCTACCCATCCCAGCGAAAGCCATCCTCCATGTCTCTTTGTTGCAACATGGGCTGCAATGCAAACCTTTTCAACATCCTTGGTTATTCGACCGAGGGGTGATCACCTGGGCCCTGGGCATGAATCAGGACCGAACTGACTGGGGCATTACTCTGAAGCAAGTAAGTTACCATTTGCCTCTTTATCATGTTCCGAGCGCACTTTCCTCGCTGCTTCGCTTGATTCAAACTTCGGTTGAACTTTACATAGTTGATGTATGGCCATAGGCCATGGTCTTAATCTGTGAACTAAATGGATTCACTGCAGCTCCTGTTGACCCATGCCCAAACGATCCACTCCAGTGCCCCGCGCCGTCTACCGGAGCGGAGCGGAGGGATCATCTTGTTATTCGTTGACAATGTCTCGCCAGCTCTTTTGGCTGCGGAGAACGGCCCGCGGGCCTTCGGAGCGATCAGCCGCTCGCGTGGACCCCCTCCCCCCCCCCCCCCTCGCCAGCTTTCAGAGCATGATATCATCAACTTTCTGTCCGCCCACCTCTTGGGCTCATCTGACATGGATAATGGACCAGTAAAGTAAATGTCTGTGCCCACCCACTTTGGCATCAATTTATTCATACCGCTTCTAGAAAGCTCGTAGTATCGTGAGAGCTTGTTTGAATTCCGACGCCCCCGACTTCTTGTCAAACGCCAGTCGCAATCACTCGGACATGTGTGCAGCGACCCGTGGTGCCCCCGATTCGCGGTTCCGACCAGACGTCGCGCATCTAACGATGGGCCCATGAGCCGGCAGTGGTTTGAGACGTTAACAAGGAGGTCTTTACTTCAACTCACCCCCGAAATCCTTCCTTCCTTTGAATCACATCCAAGAACTTTTGAACCTCCGAGTGTATCTGCCAGCATTCTCACGGTTCGATAAACCTCTGCTAAAAAGGCGGTCTCACACAATTTTCTCAGAGCCTGCCCCCGGGGCCCGAGTCGAACGAGGCAGGTAGTTGAGCAAACCTGCTTCAATTTTGCACTTCTATTAGAGCACAACCAGGCTTTCTAGATATATTTTGGCTCTCCTACAGTACGTTCCGGCTTTTTTTGTCTTCAGGACGCGCTAATTGCCCGTCGTGTGGTTCCGACGCTGACCAAAACCTCCCAGTTGGGAGCGCCGTTGGGGTTTAATCTACATAATAATGTGCCACTCCCCGTCTGCGCATCGAGACTCTGGTGGCCCCAAATGAATGCACAGGTCTCAAAGCCTTGAGAACCTTCAGTATCTATTATCTAATGTCACCACGGTTCAATAAAACTGTTGAAATATATAACGAGACGCCATAGCCTGGTCCCGAGTCGAACGAGGTACTCTAGCAATTTGCTCCAATTTCGCACTGCTCGCAGTGCGAAGAATCGCACAAGCACAACCAGCCTTTCCTGGCTGGATCTCTTTGGCACCCGGCTCGTCCGTGAGCTCTCAGTACGTAGTACGTTCCGTTTTTTTTTGTTAAATCTGACCCCGTTTAGGGTTATATATCACCGCAATCCGGTTCCTAACGCAGGAGCAGGCGCCAGCTGTGTATATGGACTCGGGACACAGCCCTCGGTGGGCAGGACTTTGCTTATGATATGCCTGCCTTTCATATTGAAAAGAACTTGAGCAGTCTGAACCATTGTGAATTAAGTGTGAAAAAGACTCGGTCTCGCGACGAAATATGCACATACACCTCGCGAGAGGTCGAACTGGGCCGGGTGGCCGCCGAGTTGCACTCTGCTCTCGCCGTTTGGAGACGCCATCAAGGGAAGAAGAAGTTTTCTCACGGTTGAATCAGCGTTATCAGTTCACGCAAATTGACATCAAGTAGACTCCAGGGTTACCTCCGAGGCGTGGGGGCTAGCCCGGATTCTTAGATTGGGTCGAAATGTCTTTTTCAGAAAATATGGGACAACGGGCTCCAATACGGTTTTTTGGTCAGCACAAAACCGACTATAGGATAGCGGGAGTTCCTCATTCTTTGAGTACCGACTACCCTATCCAACAAATGTATCGGGATCTGACCTTCCATTCGGATGGAATATCAACTAGCTGACGGGCCTCCACTGGCGAGCAGTGCCAGAGCCCGTCAGCGAAAACGGACAGCGTTCCAGCGTCTCGCTTGTAACCCTATTTTCACCAATGTGAGCCTAAGCGGAACGGTGAAGTAGAGATTACTACTCACGGTTCAATGGACTGAATAGAAGTGATGACCTCCTGGGAGTAGGCATTCTTCATCATCCATAGCAATGAAATCACCAAGCCCGTCGCAGCATCATACATGTCGTCGAGTATTTTCACTTCCAGTCCAGCCTTACGGCGATTCATGGCGCCTCGGAAATGATCCCTGTCCACGATGATGAACTCGGCCTCTGTTTTCAGACCAAATAATAGGGATCCTTGCGACTCGCGGGCTCCGCGAGTTGTCGGCTGGAATTCAACGGACAAGCTGAAGGTCTCTGTGCCAGTCTTCCCATCAACATTGACCCTGGTCCTCCAGGCCAGATGATGATTGAAGTTGTGGACCGTCGACAATGTGCCCAAGATCCACGCCCCGTCGATCCAATGTGGTAAAGGCCCCGGCCCCGTCGCAATGGTGTGGCGGGCGGGACCAAAGAACTCATGCAGAGACCGCCCGTCGACGGACACTCGGGCGATGGTGCTGTCAGAGTAGACTAGAACTTTTCCCGGCCCTGAGGACTTGGGGTGCTGCAAGTCCGCGACTGCGAGTGGCAGCCACGTTTTTTCACTCGCCCCACCCGTCGAAGTGGCCGCCTTCATAACCACCAGGCCGTTCGATGGATTGCCAAGTTCGTACATCCCCCTCCTATAGTGGAAGGAGAGCAACTTGAAGGTTCCGAATATTCGGTTGATGTAGAGTGGCGTGGTTGGAAGAAAGCTGGCATCCCTGACCATGGTCTTCTTAACCAGGACCCTGAAAGCTTGAACGGCATCGAGCCATTGCTCCTTCGTAGACGGTAGCAGTCCCAATGAGTCCAAGAGGTCCGTGCACGGGGGGAGAGGCTTTACGTTCGTAAGAGGCTCTATATTAGGGGGCATCACATCATGGTTCGAACCAATGTTTGCGCTTCCGCGTTCTGCTGCAAGTCGTTGTTGTTTGAATAGTTCATGGTGGTTGCTCAAAAGGATCCGTGCATCCCAACCTTTATAGTACTGGAGCCACGACAAGTGCACAGCAGGTGGAGAGCGCGCCACACCTCGATTAGGGAACATAACGTGCCGGCTATCTTGGGAGTCAGTAAACGCAGTACAAGGTGTGGCAAACGGGCCAACAGCGTTGTGCATTATTGGATACATAAAATTTCAACGCGTGGCTGGAGTGGGAGTCATGGTTCTTCTAGACCTTGCTCCGCGCTCCGCCGCAGAAATGCAGCGCGACTTTGCTCAACCCAGTTACCCAAGCTCACTGACCTGGACTGAAAAGCCTTGATAAATTATGGGACTGATCGTCGAAGAGATTAAACAAGCTCGTGATGCACGGTACTACTCGCCGAGTGCCTCCGCACGCCACTGAGTCTGTGGCGCCTTCGTGTTGAAGCTCGTTCACTTCGGCCGCTAGTTCCGATCAGATGGGGCACGTGGTCCACCTTCCTCTTTCTTCCGTCCACAACAGTTGCAACGAGGGAATCGCTGGAACCGCACATTGCTGCCTATCATGAACGCGGAAAGCCTACCCGGTCTTCGACTTCCTCCAGAACTGGAGCGCTCGATCTTTGAAGTCGCTGCACTCTCACATCCAATCGGTATCCCGACTCTCATGCTGGTGGCGTGGCGGATAAGAAACTGGTTTGTTTTTTCCCTTCACCTGTGTATCCGTATCAAGACTGACAGCTATCGTCAAGGATCGAGCCTCTCCTGTATCGCGTTCTCTGGATCGGGGGCAAAAACACACGCACAGAGTATGGTTTTCCGGTCATCACGGCCGCGGCGCTACTTCGGGCACTGAATTCCAGACCGACACTCTTCGCGACGGCCGTGGAATGCCTGCTCTTCGATGGTGATCTGGAACATTTGCCCGGCGCAACTCTGGATATCATCTTCAGTGCATGTCCCGGTATCACCACCCTCTGCTCGTGTATCGATCTTGAAGAACGATCTCTCAAAGGGTTGGAATCTCTGCGAAATCTTCGTCACCTGCGCCTCGACGCCCTGGGGCTATTCATCCCTGCAAACGTTGACTTTACGCATCCCCTCTTCCGAAACCTCACGCACCTCGAGTTGTTTGTAGAGTTGCCAGAGCAGCTCTTCTTTGCAGACGCAGAGGACCTGTATGCAGTGATGACCACTGGCATCCCCAATCTCACCCACATTGCGTTCGACCAGCCGGTGCTTGGCAGGTTCATGGAGCCGCTCTTCGAGCCACACGCACGACTGTGCTGCTTCGTGTTGTTCTATGATATGACCGACGAGCTCCTTGCAGGTCCCCGTCGCGCCGAGGTCGTCCACATCCCCGCAGACTTTGATTTTAGGGCCGACTGGTTCCGCGGCGTCCAGACGGGTGAAGATCACTGGACTCTCGCGGAAGAATTCATCGCGGCGAAACGCGCTGGAAGAGTGGATAGTGAGTCTCGTTGGGTTGTTCGCACCATGTCTGACGTTTGTCCGCATAGGTTCGATCTATACGATCTCGGCTGGGGATTCATTTTGGCGGATTTGAGTTGTAGGCTCGGCACCCACACAAGGGGAGGATTTTCATTGTCCCTGATGAACACCTTTCTTATCCCTGTACAAATTTCATTGGTAATTGACCCCCTTCTTGCTCCCCGCTCCTCTGTTCCCGTCTGCTCTCCTCCGCCCTTCCACAATACCTCGCACTGCCAAGTTGAACCCTGACCGGGTGTTTTATTTCTCAAGTGTGTTTCAGCTGCCAGGGGTCCAGTTTCAGGCTTGCGAAACGCAGCTCAACCCAACGATGAACCGCCGGAACCAAACTGCAGTCTGCTCAACCGTGGGAAACCAAATTGCCGATGGTTCAAGGTTGATTTTCTTGAGTCATGCTCAGTAACCGCTCTTTAACGGCGTTGAAAACCACTATCAACGCAAGTATCCTCTTCTCGGCCCTCTTCACTGGCTAATGCAGGTGCTTAGAGCCAGGCTGGTGCGTCACTTGGGTGACCACTGACACTTCCAGCAGCACGATGCAGCAGGTTGTGGCATTGAATCCCGCGGATTGCCTTCAGGGCATACCAATACCCATCGGAAGCTCAATCATAAATCGTTTCTACCTAGGTCCTACATTCGTTGGGTTTTTTTGTACCTTTCAACCGTGAGATTTCGCGGATTCGGTGGGTCACGCGAGTCGGCTCATCACTCCGATTTACCGATCAGATACACGTCGACCTCTCCCTTCCGCCCACACCACAGCAAACGAGCAAATCGCCCGAATCGCGCGTTGTGGCCGCCATGAGCGGTCATTACACGCAACCTGTTCTCCCTGGTCCTCGACTTCCTCCAGACTTGGAGCGCCTGATCTTTGAAGACGCTGCGCTCTCCCATCTGATCAGTATGCCGACTCTCATGTTGGTGGCATGGCGAGTCAGAAGCTGGTGTGTTTCAACGTCCACCTTTGCCTCGCCGCATTGAGACTGACCTCAATCTTCAAGGATCGAGCCTTTGCTGTATCGCCTTCTCTGCGTCACGACACACAACGGACGACGCGGCTTTCCCATCATCCCAGTCGAGGTACTACTCCAGGCCCTCGATTCCAGATCATCCCTCATGGCGGGCGTGGAATGTGTATTTTTCCACCGCATTCCGTCTCGATATACGCCCAGTGCAACTCTGAATGCCCTCCTCGCCGCATGCCCACGCATCACCAATCTGTCCTCGTTGGTCGGCTTTGGAGCGTCACTCAAAGCGGTGGAAGCTCTCCAAAATCTTCGCCGCTTGGCAATCAACGTGCGAGAGCTGTTCTACCCCGGCCCCGTTGATTTTGCGCATCCCCTCTTCCGAAACATCACGCATCTCGAGCTCTTTGACGTTTTGGGCGAAGAAGGAGCGCAGGCGGCCTCCTCCGAGTACGGGGCGATGGTTAACATCCCGAATCTCTCCCACATCGCCTTCAACGGTCCTTGGCTCTGCACAGTCATGGAACCGCTGTTCCAGGCACACGGCGAACGACTACGCTGCTTCGTGTTCCTGTCAGACTTGGTGCTCATGGACGGTTCTCATATTCCCCAGTTCGTCCACATCCACCAAACGGATTTTCTAGGCGACTGGCTTCGCGGGATTCACACGGGTGAAGACTATTGGGATCTGGCCGAAAGATTCATTGCCGGGAAACGTGCGGGAAGAGTCGATGGTGAGTTTTACTCAGGCATTATTGTACCATATCTTACCTCCGTCCGCATAGATTGGCGCCATGAGATCTGGGACAGACTTCCACTTTGGCGGGCTTGAGTCCCGGTCAACAAAGGTTGGTTATGCCCTTCTACATAGGCAACCCCTTCTTCACCTTATAAAGCTGCTCTCAATGGTTCTGAATAAAATCAGAAGAGTTGTCAATCCATTCGACGTCACAATTCTCATCGTCTTCCATGTACTCCTCGGTCTACTTCACAGTATTCTATCGTATTCGCCTTCATCCCGTATTTCATCATCTATCCTCTCCGATTTAACAGTTTACCGACTTCACAACGCCGTAGAACTGCCCGCCTGAGTTGTGGCGATCTCAGGCTCGAGGGCGGTGGCACCAGGGGGTAGTTCCCAGTTGATTAGCGATGTGTCAGGGTTTCCTCAATGTGAATTGAGCGGGAAGGAAGTGGGAACGGGCAAATGGGCAAGTCTGAGATTCGCTACTCTGTATCGTTGTGGGCAGCGATGGAACCGCGGTCTTCCATTCCTACGAAGCCAATGCGTGGGACTCGTCAAAGAGAAGCGGGTGATAAGGCTGTAGAATGGATGGGATAATGCATTCCCACAATTGGAGTCAGAGAGGAGGCACTCGGGACGGGCGTCAAGTGTTAAAATTGTACACGAGAAGGAAGACATTAAAGTGGTGTGTGGTCGTCGAACAGATAACACCCACACAGGGTGCGAGTGAGACGGTGCAGGAGCCGGTCCCCTGGTTGCCACATCGTTGCCCTGAGTTGAGATTTGCTCATCTCGCGAGCAATTTCCTCCAGGAGGGCGAGGGCCTCTCGCGGTGTAGGACGCTCGTCGGGGATCTGACTGCACATCTTCTCCCCGAGCAGACGAAAAGTGGCCAAGGCGGGGTACGTCTATGGGCGTCCATCAGCGCCCAACTCGGGAGGACGGGGAGCAGGGAGTCAATAGCACGTTGATCATTGTGCGAATTATCATTCCAAATTGATACACGTCGACCTGGAACGGATTATACGGGACGGTGTAGGAAAGCTCCGGTATTTCTTCGAACCCGCGGAGGAGTCCCGTTGTGGTAGGATTCGTCGACCCCTCCGGAAAATGGACGGAGATCCCAAAATCGATGTAGTAATATTGCAGCGCGTCCACAGCGCACCGATTTGTCCACTGGAACGTGTCCGAAGTTCCGTCATGCGAGCGGGTCTTGATGAAGTGTGAGCCTTTTGGGACGACTCGAGACTCTTCCATCATCATATTTTTGGGTGCGATGTCACTGGGAGAATGGAAGCTTAGCATTGATCGACAGAGTCAGAGATGTCACCCACAGATGGGCGATGCCGCTATCGTGGAGAAACTGCAAGCCCTGTGGCAAGGTCAGCGTGGGCGCCATGGAACGGGTGAGTAATATTGACCTCCAGGAATTGCCGCATGGCCTCAACAAACTCTCCACGGCAATGGAACGGCGGGTAATTGAATTTGCGCATATATGGCATGACAATAAACGTCGAGGTTGGGTCCTCGGGATGAAGGAAAGTATCCAGGATGGGGATAGTTCTATTCCACGGGTTCGAGGCAACGGAAGGCTCCGAGAGGTACCTGAGAATCCGTAGTTCGTCGGATTCGGTCGGAACCCGTTTCAGGACAACCTTTCGACCATCCGCGACTCGGACCGCATCGAGGATGCAGTCCTTCGAGTGTTCGGTTGAGCAACGGAAGGGATTGATAGGACTCTAGCCACCTACCAACCAAATGCTCAGAGAGTCCTCGCAGCGGGTCACATGCCGTTTATTTCCTGGGGCGGTCCACGAGGGGATCCATGCGGGGTCATAGCGCGGTCGAAGGCGGTACCCGAGCCTGAGAAGAAACGGGTAGTCGGAGACCCATAGCTTTTCTGGTTTGGTCAAACGATAGAATTCGCCGACCAATGTTGACGCTTCAGACATGGTGGTGGGAAGCAACCCCCACTGTGGGTCCAATCACGTCAAAACCATCTGATCCGACTTTTGTCGGTCTTGTCCCAGTTCAGGTTGCTCTTGTACAGAACCAGCGCCCACAAGAAAGGGACAATGGACTCACGGGCCATGATGCAGGGATAACCCACACGAGGCTGGATCCTCCTCTACTATGACTCACTATTCTCCTCGCGCGCTTGCCGTGCGCGCTACCAGAGGGACCCACAGCCTGACCGTGGCGTATAAAAAACGTCGACCATACCTCTGGTGCCCCGTCAATATCTCTGTCCACCATGCAGAACGAGAACTATTACATGAGCCAGAAAAAGCTCTCCAACCTCACCGCTCAGATACAATATCACCTCAACATTCTTACGTGGACCGACGGGGTCGTAGAATCGAACAAGGACGTGCAAGATGAAACGGCTCAAAAGCCCACAAACCCTGGAGTATAAAATCCGGAGTCAACGCAGTAACAACTCCAGTTCCACGCACTCTCAGCGTTTCCCCAATATCGCTGTTTGAATATGTCTTACTACGTCTCGGAGCGCACCTTCAACAGTATCACCACCGAGATAGCCGCGCATCTCGAGACCCTCGACGCTGCCGGCCAGGATCCCGGATTGGTACAGAGGACCACCAATGCACTGCAAACGTGAGTTGCGGCAACGCACCAGTCCCTCGTAATTTACCAACCGGCACTACAGTCTTTTGGAGCAGACCCACCGGGAGCCAATGCCAATCAAGCGCATGGTCAAGCAGCTTATGTCGAAGCCCAGGAGGACCCGCTCCGCAGAGAAGGTTTTGAACCAAGTTTGGGACGAGTATTTGGTCGCTATGTTTCCTCGCTAATCGCGCAGTTGCCAAATTTCTGACGGCGTGTAGTTGGAGACGAAGCCCCTGGAAGAGGCGGATAGGGCACAACGCGCTGCTCGTACGCACAGCGGCCCACGGAACCAGCCCAGCACAGCCCACGGCGGCCACGGCACTTCCCTTGATTTTGCGTTCGTTATTTTTCAGTCATTACTTTTCAGTTCCTCAACGACTGTAACCCCAGCCCAGCATCTATCTACCGGCAACCCTACAGCGCATCTGCTGGGTGAGACATCACAAACACTGTCCTTACTCCAACTCATGCCATTACCGTAGAAATCTAGGCTATGGTCAACAAGGGTGAAATTTAGCATCTACTCACCTAGAATCGTGACATATGTTATTCAGCGGAAGCAACCCGGTCTACCATCAGACGTGCGCGACCATGATCCTGCATCAACGTAATCCATGCTAAAAATTTTGTCCAGTCAACATTTCGCGCAGTCCAGCGTTCAAGTTGGCCAACAGCAAGGGCCACAGTATCAGTGGGTAACTGGGCCAAGCGGAAGGAATGTCTGACGTGTTTCCCAGACTCAACCAGCAATATACGTTTCCCACACCCGCTTCGCAGTCGGCTTATGTGTGAGTGACTGCTTTTGTTGTGAACCGAGTGACGTGACTTAAGCCCAGTCTCAGCGGCGCTCAGCAAGCAATGCAGCAGGGTCCCTACCACCCTGGAGCGCAGCAGCCAGGACCCCAGTGTGTTGCATATTATTTACCTGCACGAGGGTGAAATGAACCTTAACATGCAGGTTTCATGCTGCCGCACCTCCTGCTCAGTATGCTCCCCCAGCCATGGGTGGGGGAAACCCAGGGGGCGTTTCTCACTCGTGAGCGATGTTTTGCTCATGTTTGTTCAGGACCGATACTTACCATAGATCCTAGTAGGGCAAGGCGCCACAGTAGCAGCGGAGGTTCACACCATAGCAGCGGCGGGTCAAAGGGAAGTAGCGCGAGCTACAAGCCGTCCCCCTCTCGGTAAGTAATACTCACTGTTGGAACTAAGGCGCTTTCATTCACATTCGCGTTGCAGGCTCGGCCATGCAGGACAACCGAGTCTCAGCGCCGTGGGGGGGCGGAGATTCGACAATTCGCCCCAAGCAGGGGGCTCCAGAATGGCAGCAGAATGGCGTCACATGCACCATCGGGGATGACTCTGTGCAGGGGAGAGTCATCTGGCGTCGCAATCGGTCGGAGTTTTGGCAGGTCGCGCCGGAACAGCCTGCCAGTTTCCCTCGATGTGTCTCATGAGCTCGACTCGATATGTGTCGCCTCCGATGTATTTTACTACGGACTTGTTCCTCTCGCAATCTACTCTGGATATCGATATATTTTGCTCGGGGATAAGTCTGAATGACCTGGGTTGCTTTTCAAACTTGCAGACGCCGGGTGATGTCTTTTTTGTTCGAACTGCCAACTGCCAACCTCTCTGCTTTAAGAATCAAATTCTACCACTAAGCCGCCGCCTCAACCATTCAAACTCGGCCCTCCGACGGTTTAATGCGCTACTTTCGTCAGGGTCAGGACGATTGAACCACAAGCGTACTGCGATCAGTCCGGCGTTAGTAATTTCGGGCGGACATAGTTCTCCAACAGTGCTACGCGTTCAACCGCTCCACGAGAATCGGGAGTTTGGGCTTAGTACCGACATACGGCGAGGGCATTAGCCCCGTCTTCCTCCACCGAATTTGGCTATCCGGGCTTGAGAACCTGAAGGCACGGAGTAGAATGCAGGCTACGACTTCTGTAGGACAATGAGTATATCGTCTGCCTGAGGCGGAAGTTGTTCGTTGGACTCACTCATCTCGAGCTGTGCGAATTTGACCCCGCTGTGTGTGAAGCCTAAGCTTGATAAGTAGCCCAGACAGCGAGCGACGTACATGCAGCTCCGCCCACCACCGAGGAAGGTGAGCGTGTTACCATATATGCTCGGCAGCTTCGTTTCAACCGAGTGTGCCTTGCCGTTCGTCCACCGCTCGGGTTTGAATTCCAGGGCATCGTCACCCCAGATCGCCTTATCGTGGTTCGCAGCTGCGATGCCCACGTACAGACTCGTTCCTTTGGGTACTGTAATAGTGTGTCGTAGCGCGCCATCTGAAGCGACGATGGGCTTGCTGACGGGGAGGACGGCGTCGGCCATGGCCCTGGATAGTGGCGTTCAACCTCACAGCACGGTGTCCAGAATCGCGGCGCTTACTGGCGGTACATCACCGGCGCGACGGGCGGATACCTGAAACGCGGTCAGCAGAATACGGGAAATGCGCTACCAAAACCAGTACTGACAATCGCAGGACCTCACGGACGACGCCATCGAGATACGGAAGCGCATCGATCGCGTCGTACTTCAGGTGCTCGCGGCCGGCGGTCAGAATTTCGTCGCGGAGCTTTTCCTGCACGGTTGGATACAGCGCCAAGACGTGGAAGAGCCGGTTCATCGAAGACGAGGTTGTGTCTGTTGCAGCGAATATAATCATCCTAGGACGAAGTCAGTCGACGGTTGAATCAGGTGTTTGGGGGCGTACGCACGCGACGCATGCTACTAGCTCGTCGTCGGCGAGGTGCATCTCTCCCTCGGCGAGTGCGTTGCCCTTGACTGTCCGATGCGTGGTCGTGACTCTTCAAATTAGTAGCAGACTGAAAAAGACCTACCTAAGAGGCTCATAATATCCTTCCCGTCGAAACTTCCCTCACTAAGTTGCCCGCTTTCCTGCGCGGCGTTGCGCTCTGCGACCAGTCGCACGGCAGTCGAGTCCGTCAAGTCGACGAGATCACGCAGCTTGTGGAGGGGCCGCAGCGGGATGAAGTTGATCATGAAGCGACGGAGCGACGCGGGGAGGAACTTCATGAGGATCGGGAGCAGCGGGATGGCGAGCTGCATTTTGAAGGCGGTGACGCTGGGACATCCCTCCTTTAGTTTCAGTTTCAGAGAACCGCGTAGGAAGCTCACAACAGCGCGCGCAGGGCTCGAGCGTACTCGTCGGTCTGTTCCTGCCCCGGAACCATGGGGTCGAAGGAATATCCGATCCCACTGCGGCCAATGAGTTCGAGGGATGTGCGGCATAAGATGGAGTTGAGGCCCACCTGTCGGGGGATGGCGGTGGGTGAAGGCAAGATCGCTACGAGCGGGAGACCTCTACTCACCATGCGCGGACCGTCAGCCACCTCCGGGGAAATGAGACCGTCTCGAGTCTAACGATAATGGCTAATGAGCAGCGAACTCTTGGTTCGAAATAACGAACGAAACTGACCCTCTCCGCGACTAGTCTGTACTAAGTGACAGACTCCTTACCGTAGCTGCCGAAACCGTGATCAATGCGTGATCACACGTGAGTGATCTGGCAGAAAGTAATGTCTACCCCCTCCAGTACCTATTCAATGGCTTGCAAAATCTTCCGCTGGCCGATAAGGCCCAACCCGCACACTCACCGACTTTTTGCTCATTTTTTCGGGTTCACCAAGGCCCACGTGTGATCACGCGTAAATCACGTTTCCTCAGCTGCGGGTTCGAGCCTGTCACTTCGATCAGACTCTAAACTTGAAACAAAAATTCGACTGTCTATTTTTTTGAAACTTAGAGTCTGACTACGGGAGACTACTCCGCGACCTCCTAAAACAGCGGGACCACTCCCCTCATATTCAACGTCGAGAACGCCGGCATCATAGTTTTCCGATACTTGCGATGATCGTCGCCGCTGGTTGAGAATATTCCTCGGCCGAAGAGTAACAGGTCGAGGCTAAGATATAAGTATAGCAAATGAGCGGCAAGATCGAGTGTGCTCGTGAGTGAGTGCATGATACGCACCAGAGGAACTTGGGCATCTCCTCGTAGACGTGCTGCTCCTTCACGAGTATATGATGCAGCGCGAGGGGGTCGAAGACGAAGAGCTGTCGGTCCTGCGAGCGAATCGTCATCAGCAAGCCCATGGTGGCGCGCGCGTCAGGGGACGACGGAGGGACGCACCCCGAGGAACCCATGGATCTTGACGACGCGGCCATACTCCTCCTCCAACCGGCGCTGGAATTCCCAGTCGTCGGGGTCGTGGAACTGGGACAAGTTGCCTAGCTAGCCGTGAGAGCTCATCGAGAGGGAAGCGCGAGACGGACCGGTGATAGCAGATTTGCTCGGAGGTCCTGGGATTCCGTCCAGAGTAGAATGAAGGCGGCGGAGAATGAGTCGTACACCGCAGAAGGCGATGGCGAGGAGGAGCAGAGTGGTGGTGGGAGTCATTGCAATGGGGAGCCAACGGGATAGCAGACAAAAGAAGACATATGCCACTCTGCGTCCGCCGGGGGCCTCATGACTGCGGGATGCTGAGAACGAGGCATAATTAGAGCTTGAACAAAAACGGTTAGATTCGACATAGCCTCGGAGACTCTGGAGACGAGGTGCGCTGTTCAATGGATATAATCTTTTGTTGAGGCAGAGTAGCCACTTACCTGGAGTGCTGGACGACCTCGGCAGCAGCCTAATCGTTCAACATCCTGGAATCATATAGGTATAAGTAAGTAAACAACAGTGAAATGAGATACGTATAAGTGAAACCGTCCCTTCCTACCCTCCGATACATCACATTCCGTCCGAAACGAAAAGGAAAGAATCAACAACACCCCGCCATCGGCGCCGCCTGCCCCCCATTCGCATTCAACCTCAACCGCTCCTCCGCCCCACCCCGACTCCCACCCTGGCTCCCATGCTTATACATCCCGCCCCACCTCCGCCCAGACCCCCAACTAACACTCGCCCGCGGATCATCCTCGACGCCCATCTCCCCCTCCCTCCTCTCCGCAAGGACGACGAGCCTCCGCGCGACCCAGTCGAACACCTCCGACACGCCCGCGCCCGTACGCGCCGAGACGCGGAAGTGCGCCGCGCCCGACCCGCCGACGGCGAGCAGCTCGGGCTCCGCGAGCCACTTTGGCTGTGCTGCTGCCAGTACCGATGCCGGCGCCGGTGTCTGAAGCGTCGACGACGTCGGGGTGGAGTCGTCCTCTTCCTCTCCGGCGGGTGCGCTGTTCACCAGCCCATTCGCCGAAGGGCCCCCATTGATCACCCCCGGAAACGCGCCCGGCAGACTCTCCACGCTGCTCCCCGCGCCCTCACGCGCGACCGCCGTCGTCGGTGGCGCGGCGAACGCCGCGAACCCGTTCGCGCCACTGGGCAGCGAGAGCGCACGCGCGCCAAAGGGAAAGTGCTGCGGGTAGGGCAGGGGCGAGAGCGCGCTCGACGAGGGCCCATTCGCGCTCGCGTCCTCGGGCGACGCCTTGCGCGAGGCGAAGAGGCCGGGGGAGGAGGTGTCGATGGCGATGGGCCCGGGTGCGGGTGGGGAGGTGGGTTTGGAGGGCGCCGGGGAGGTGGCGTTGGTGGAGGTTTGGCTGGAGGATGAGGATGCATCGCGCGAATGGGCGGCGGGGATATTGTCGGCCAGCGCTAGCGAGTCGGTGGAGGAGTTGGAGTTGGAGGTGGAGGAGGAAGAGGACGCAGAGAAGCGCGCAGGCGTGATCGTCGCTTCCGACGCGCTGCGTGCGCTCGTGCTCGGCGACCGCGCGCGCAGGTGCTCGTCCACGCCGTTCGCAACGGCACCATTTCCATTCCCATTCACCGCATCGTGCATCTCAGACGCCCCCTCGTGGAACGACGACTGCGCCGAGTGGTAGTACTCGGACACACCATCGCTGAACACGCTGCTGCTCGGCGTGTGGTAGATCGTCAGCGTGCTCGTGATGGTGCTCGCGCGCCCAGTGTCAAAGTACCGCGAGTGCGACGAGGCGCGGGACCCGGAGGCGGGTTTCGCGAGGTGCGAGAATGAGAGCGAGGAACGGTGCGATTTTTGTGTGGGCGTGGATAGTTGCGGGTGGCGCAGGATGGATATCGGGGAGGGAGGATGCGTCGGCTGCGAGGAAACGGGGTGCGTTGGGGGCCGTGCGGTCATTTGGGAGGACGCGAGTGAGTTATCTTCGTCTTCGTCATCCGAGGTGGACTCGGACAAGGTCAGCGGGGGGAGTGTGCGCGAAGGCCCGGCCTCTGGGGGAGGCGTATCCGGGCGTGGCACTAACGCCCGTACAAATCGTGCCCCTTGTGCAGGGGACACCTCGCTCTCCACCCCTTCCACAAGGTCCAGCTTGTTCCCCACGACCACGACACAAAAGCCCCGCCGCAACTCCTCCTCCCCCACGGGCGCCTTGTCGCAGAACTCGGCCCACCACTTGCGCAGCGCGTAGAGGGTATCGGGGGTGGTGAGGTCGTACATGAGCACCGCGGCATCGGCACCGCGGAAAAAACGCCGCTGCGAGTGAAGAGAAGCGCTCCTGGCCGGCGGTGTCCCATATCTGCAGCACCACGGGCTCTGTGCCCGGCGGGGAGGAGGGCGACGGGGGCAGGGTCTTGGTGATAAAGTCAGCGCCGATAGTTGCGCGGTACGACGTCGAGAATCGCGAGGAGATGTACTAAATTACGATGAGTTAATGAAAGGTCGCCAGGGGCTGAAGTTTGCGACGCACCTGGCCCCGGAGACTGGTTTTCCCGACGCCGGAGGCGCCAATAACTACGACCTTGAAGGTGGGCATGGGATGGGTGGGGGACGAGGAGGAGACAGGGAGCGACAGCGCTGAGCAGCGCGCGCATCAAAAGGTGATCGTTGTGACTCGGAAACAGTCACGGTGGAGGCCTTTGCCAAACAGGCGCATCTCGGGGTTGAATTCTGTCCGAACGGGCAATTGAGATGGTGAGTGATTGAAAACCATCAACAGTGTCCAGGATGACTGTGGGGAAGATGTGTTGTGTCAAAGAAGACAAAACTGGCTTGTAAATCCAATGAAAATCGCAAGTCAAACCCAAAGTCAAACCAAAACTCAAGTTTCAACGGCGATCGTTCAGCTCGTCCCGGCCCTCACAGGTCCCCACCAAAATGTCGGATAAAGTGCCTGGATGCTTGCGGTTGTCCCAAGAGGGAAACTCTACTACATCGAGCAGTGAGTTTGTTGAAGAGCAATCTCGCGTTAAAACAAAATATCGTGGCGAAAGGAGCATGTCAGAGTGAGCCGAAGCTAGCGCTCAGTTCACTACATCCTGAAGCAGACTTTAAATCTCTTCCAAAACTCGTTCTCGGTACGAGGCAATACTTATGACTCTACCACCGGAATGCCGCGTGTGTCTGGTTTCATCATCTCCGCCGCTGAGTGAGATGTAAGTGAAGCAGGGAAACGAAATAATTGGGAAAGGCCTGGTTGCGCTCGGTGCGCGTCTGCAAATCCGTGTCTCGCTTTGCTTGTATTTGCATTGAACGCAGACTCCCCGTTCGACTCGGGACTGGGCCATGCCATCCAGTGACAGTTATTGTTTTTGCCCCTGGTTTGACTACCTGAGACGAGGGATCTTCTACGCTGTGCGTGCATGGAACTATAGAGCCCCGCTAGCCTTCAAAGTCCTGCGTCCTGTCGAGGACAGTGTGGGGGGAGAGTACTATAGGGGTTGGACATACACGAGATTCGCTGCTTTTTATCGCTATTGTGAAGCCGCCTCGGCGAGTTGGATACCGAGGGATCCAAGGCAGGAGGAACTGCGAGTGATGAGGAAGTGGAGGACACCAGGAAAATGAGGGTTTGATTGGTCCCTCGTCGACAGATGCTGCTACAGACAACATGGAGACCTCGTAACGATTCAATGCGAGCGGAGGCTGTGGACGAACCAGGGAGGCCAACATGTTTGAGAACAGCCTGGTTGCGTGTGGAGTGCGTCTGAGCCCTTTGATTGAGGTTTGACGCAGATTCCTCCCGTTCGATTCGGGACTGGGCCATTGCCAATTTCACTTCTTCCTTTTTCTTCCCCTCGGGCAGGGGAATCACTTGGGAGGTGCGCATGCGAGGAACAAATTCCGGTGTCTCGTCGAGGACAGCATACTTACCAAGGGATCCTGCTCGATTTGGGAGGGGAGCATAACTCACCTGGCGCAAGAGCTCTTTGTTGCTATTATGAAAACCCCGCGGCAACTTGAAGGTTGAGGCATCTTGGGCACGAATAAACCGTCAGCAATGAGGACGACACGAAGGAGGCTGTTGGACTCGGGAGAACACCCGGAAAATTGGCAGTGATGCGGGTGTTGAGAAGATAATTCCTACGGTGCCTGGTTAATCACACTGGCAGATACTACCGGATATAGCCTAGCGCGGGGTGAGGTTGAGAATATCTTGGGAACAAAATTATGTCGCAGGCGTGACACGACGGGCGGGGCGAGCACAATCGGCATCCCGCCGAGGAACAAGATCTTGCTAGCATTGCAAATACAGTGACGGACGAACATATCACGGCACAGAGAATGGTATACTTCGGCGAGACATGGTGATGGACAAGCTCCTCATGTACAATGTCTAACGAATGATTTCGTCGATTAGTGAGACGTAGAGGATAGCACGAACCACTCACCCACTCAACCCATGAGCTGGTCCTCGACATCTCTCCACCCCTCTCCGGACTCCATAACCTCAGCGTCGAGCGCCTCGAGCGACTCTGTCGTCCAAGGCGGTGTTTGTTCCAAAAGCTCACTCCGCAGAGTTACGAAATACTTGAGACGAGGAAAGATCACAGCCAGAAATTCGGCGACCAGCCCAGCGTCGCCAACTGGAGAACACCCAACACCAATACCGACCAGGGTTTGTTGACCAACTCGCGTCTTCCCTTGGTCTCGTATGGGCGGCACCGTGGTTGCGTCGAAAGAGGTGTCGAGCGTGCCGAGGTCTGGGCAATACTTCGACAACGACACCAGTCCCTCGAGAGTGACCCGCGAGGGTATATGTCGACACGGATTCGCCGTGAGGGAAAGGGTCGCAATCTGGGGCCATGTACGCGCCATGAGGAGGATGGTGGCGTCGTCGAGGTCAAAGCCGACTGGATGTGTCAAGATAAGGGAGGAAAGATTGGCAAATGAGAGCAGTGGTTCGAGGATCCTTTGGTCCACCGAATGCAGCGTGATTTGATTAGTGGTGGGTTTCACGCCGCGGTCCCAGAAATCGAAATATATGTTTATCCGACGCAAGGATGGGGCATGGCAATGCGATGCCAGAGCTGAATAGAAGCGACGAACGGTATTTTTGGTGGGCCATAAGGATTCGGAGCAGTTGGAAAGAGGAATGCGGAATTCCACCAGGCGACATTGGGTCAACGTGGAAAGTAGCGGGAAAACAGACGGCCGCTCTCGTCTCGAGGAATGCAGTCATGCCTTCCGCGGATTCCAGGCTGAGATATCGCAGGTTGGAAAGCTGGGAAATATGTGCGAGAGCCTTTGCATTCAACGCCGGCACGTTGAGTGCCTCCAGATGCACGAGACCGCAGACGGCGCGGGATACGACTGAAATCGCGGCGGCCAGAAGGTCCGAGGATTGCAGTTCAATCTGCAACTTTTTCACCGCGGGGCAACGGCCTGGAAGAGTTGAAATCGTGGAGAGATGGGAAAAGGTTTGGATAGAGCAAATCGAAAGTTCGGTGACGCGCGGTGCAAGAAAGAGGCGGACATAGTGGAACATGTTGGGGGCCTGCTGCATCCAATGGAGGGTTCCGAGATTGGGGAATATGCAGTCTCCCATTCGAGACGCACCCAGGGCGTCGAAGAAATCCACCGTCACGAATTCGGTTTCCAGCGAAAAGTCTTTGACCCGAGGTGTATAAAATTGGGGGCGGTTCCAATCAGAGGATATGATGGGCCGTAATAAAGTCTGGAGCGAGCGAGTAAGTAAGAGATCCATAAATGTAAGCCTCGACGCACGATGATGAGTGGGCTCTCTTTCTCGGGGTCCACACTCGCCGTTTCCAGTGTTTCGTCAACTGCTTCCTGAATATCCCACAGGCCAACAGGCATGCACTCGAGGAGGTTGGTAATCGTATCCTGGCGCCGCCACAGTCGGTTGAGCGCTGGATTGCAAAATGTCTTGGATGTTCTGCCTAGCGCTGCGAGAGCCTTGGATGACTCCTTGTCAAGCACACCGTGGTCATTGGTAGAGAATTGAAAGCATATGAGCTCAACCAGTTCTGAGATTTCCAGTGCCCTATGCATCAGAGGTCTGGAGGAGGAATCGACGCGCTTCAGACTGTGGTGGCAGGAAGAAGGAAACAGCCGCAGGTTTGATGCGATCACCAAGTGCCGTAACTTTTCGCGGCTTCCTTCCAACCTCCATCGCCGGTCTGTGAGTCGAGCAATACTGGCCCTATATGCACATCGGTGCTTATGAACCTCTAGACGCAGCTGTAATGCATCGCACCTTGCTGATTCCGGAGATTGTGGGCGCCGTGTTCGAGTATCTCGACCCCACGCGCACGGAGGACTCGGATGTCCAGACACAAGAATTGGCAGCGCTGGCTCGAACCTGCACCGATTTCCACGATATTGCCCTCGACGCCTTATGGAGGTGCCAGGATGGCATCCTCAACCTCATTCGCTGCATGCCTGCCGATTTGTGGGAGACGTTCGATCGACCAGCTGCATACGGCCGTCAGGAACATATCCTAGTGAGTGCGCGTGAACTGTCTCTCTTTTTGCTCACAAAAAACACGTCCCTAGAGGCCCACCCGCGCTCTTGTACCATCGGACTGGGATCGCCTGCTGAAATACTCGCATCGCATCAAGGTTCTATCGTCTACCTACTATCAGCGGTACGAGCCCAACGATGTCGATATGATGGATGTCTTCTCAGTCCTTCGCCACAACTCACCAACAAATTACTTGCTTCCAAACCTTTTGGACCTGACGTGGAACCACAGGGGCGGCACAAACACGTTCCCTTTCATCGACCTCTTCCTTGGACCACGCCTTACATCTCTTAGCATTGCGGGCTGTCCGAAAGAACTGCTTCCCACCCTCGCGCGGGATCATTCGGATTTGACTGTGATTCGAATGTCACCGAACTTTCGCAGCCCTTCTGGAAACCTCGACGAATGGTCGGCCTTCATCCGTAGCTTGACCCATGCAAAATGTGTCGATGTTACTTACTTGGACGTCGCCGCGTTCATGCATCTAGGTACCCTAGGCAGCCTCGTCACCCTCAATGTCGTGTTGCAGGCGGGACTGGCGTTTCCGACCGCGGCAACAAGCACGCTGTTTTCCAACCTGGAGTCCGCCAAACTATCACTCGCCGAAGAGAACCTCAGACCCATGATCTCATTTGTGCGTTCTTGGAGCTCCCCGCGGCTCTACACATTCGAGGCACCTCTCCATTTCTGCCCCACGCCCACCGAAGTCGAAGAGCTCTACCGGACGCTCGCATCCCACTGCTCCCACGACTCGCTCGAAGCACTGGAGGTGACCCACTACGACCTCCCACCCCCTGAGCGCGGCGACCCCGCGCGCTTTGTGAACCCCGGCGCCGGCCTCCGCACGCTGTTCTGCTTCACCCGTCTGCAAGCCGTTGACATTCACGCCCCCGCCGGGTTCGATTTCGACGACGCGCTCCTGGCGGACATGGCGCGCGCCTGGCCAGACCTCACTGACTTGTGCCTCGGCTGCACGACACCACAATGCGCGCCCCGCGCGACGCTCGCCGCTCTGCGTGTGTTCGCCGCGCACTGCCCCCACCTACGTGGACTTGAGCTCACGCTCGACGCGACGAATGTGCCGGCCGGGGCCCTAGCTCCTTCGGAGGTCGTCCTCCATCCGAACCTGCTAGCGTGGAACGCATCATACTCGTCCATCAGCGAAGCTTTCCCCGTCGCCCGCTTCCTCTCCGCCGTCTTTGTGAATCTGACCGATGTGACGGGTGATTATGATCGCCTGCACGAACACCCGGAATATCGGGAACGGTGGGGGGAGGTGAAAAGATTGTTGCCGGGGTTGGGTGAGATCCGGAACGAGGAGTGGACGAACGGGCAACATTGGACGTTGAGCACACTTTCGAGGTACGGCAATTCCAATTTACATTCAAGGGTTTGACTGACGACTTTTGCTAGTCTCGCGGCGCACACTATGGCCAATGGCGCTCAGTATCTCGGGGCACCTACGACTGAAGAAGTGGATCAAGTGCTTTTCTGAGGACGATCAGTCTCTCGTAGCAACAAATTATTGGCGGGTATCCCACTATGCTGTGTACAACAAACACCATTCGCTGGCAGTGATTGTTAATACAACTTGGCTTCGAACACTCCCGAGAATTTATTACTGCTCCCGCGCAATTCTCCACCGAATTTCGCAACCTAAGCCACGAAGTCAAACACATTGGACCTTGAGTCGGTTGAAAGTCCTTACGGAAGAACACTGTTGATCTTCAACAGTGGACGATTTACGATCGGGCCTCTTGACATTGCGGTGCAAAGAACGATGAAACCCAGTAAGGAACTAGTTCAACCGTCAATCAACCGTAAGTTGCAGCGTCTGTCTTGGAGACACTAACAAAAGAAAAGACCGATATGAAGTAGTAGTACTTATACTCAAGCGGTGGGTGCTGCGTCTAAGATCTGTGGCTCCTTCGAATATTTCCCTCCCTCCGCAAAATGCGGGCACAGTGAAAGTGCCGCTGCGCCGTTTCAACTGCTGCAAATTGCCGCTGTCAGATTTTGATCTGCCGCTGCAAAGTGCCGCAGCATGTCACACTGCCGCTGTGTCACACCGCCGTCTGCCGCAACCCGACTTTACTGTACATCACAACATCTTTACCCCTCCCAAGACATTACCAGACGGCCTAGGAGTATATAGGCTTCTCAATTCGTGACATGTTCCTTTCAACGATGATCAAAATTCAACCGTGAGAACTTTGCGATTGGTGGGTGAACAGGTGAAGAATTCGAGAATTACCAACTCTTTGGAGGTTCTAGGATACTCATCGGGCTCTTATGAGGCACCCTTTAAGACCACTAAAGATTAGAGGCAGTCAGAACCACTCCAGGGCCGCCCTCGGACGACGCAGAATCAGAATATTTTTCTTGAATAGTCCGTGGCAGCCGAACACAGTAAAAATAACGGAGCGGTCTCCTGATACAATCCAGCAAGGCATGTGTGGCATTCATTGGCTCAGTCATGTGGCAGGAAGCAAAAATCCTCCCTTTTTGAAGCGAGATTCCCCGAGTACGACGTCTCCAGTGTTTCGTGTTGAAAAATTAGGTTGGGCATAACTTGATCGAAAGTTTAAATGAGACAATGCCGCTGCTAGGGGATGTCGGGGACGGCATACTGAGTCATTACCGGCGACTATCTCAAAACCGTCTCTGAAAAAAGTGCCGCAGCGGCACTGGGTACTTTGCCGCAGGGTGGCTGTGTTGCCGCTGGCAGGGTGCCGCAGAGGGCCCACACGCGTTCCCCGGATCCTTCTGGCAGTCAAATCCCGCAAGCTAGCAGCCAATATCAATCAGGATGCGAGTCAATTTGGTGTGTCACGTCCCAACGCAAGGAAATTTGCGCACTCGCGAAGCCCCCGGTTGGAGCTGTTGTTTTGTGTTGAAAAACTAGATCATGTATAGCTTGAGCAGGAGGTGAATTGAGAGTATCCCTCTTCTACTAGAAGCCTGGGACGACATATAGAGCCGTTATGATCAATAATCTCAAAAACCTCACTGAGAAAGTGCCGCAGCGGCAACAGTGGGTACTTTGCCGCTGTATTGCGGTCGACGGGCGGCGCACTGCGGGAAGTATCTAGGAGGTTTTCTATTGGAGCAGAAGGGGCTGAGGACAAGATAGGTAGTCGTTTCGAGCGCACACAATCCGTGGAGGAACCCGGTTCAACCCTACCGACGTTGGCGAGGTCAAAGTTGACCGCCAAACAGTGTTCAAGATTCAAGAGTTGAAGTTGAAGTTGAAATTTGAGTGTTAAACCAGTGTCAAAAGATTGAACGAGGGCAGAAGCGGACTCGTCGACAACGAGGTGGGGACCATAAAGTACGCGGTGGGAAGCCCCGCAGACGATTTGAAAGTGATGTTCGTGTGCCGCGAGAAGTCCTGCAGCAATGCGGCAGTTTGGTCACAGTGCCGCATGTCACGGACCAATTTGCCGCAGGCAATTGCAAAAGTGCCGCATGCAAAAAGCACGACTGCCGCTGCATGCAGCACGACTGCCGCTGCATGCAGCACGATTGCCGCTGCAAAGTGCCAAAAGTGCCGCTTGCAAGTGCCGCAGATTGCCGCTGCAGATTATTTGCCGCTGTTTGGTTGCCGCAGAGTGCCGCTGCAAGTTGACTCAAGTCGTCCCTTAACGACGTCAACAACGTTGAAGTGACCTCGAATCGAGTTCTCAACCTTCTACATACAACATAGGTAGGTCCCTACCAAAGATTCGAGGCCGGGTGGGTACGTTGAACACAAGTTCAACATGTGCCGCAGGTTGAACTGCCGCTGAGTGCCGCAGAAATTGCCGCTGCATGCGGCAGCGGCACTGCTGCGGCAAAATCCCTTTGCCCGCAAAATGCCATGGACGAGGATCGAACCTTGGTCTTATGAGACTAGCCTCGGCATCTCGGCCGTCAGACCGCTGTTGCGCACTTGCCACTCTCTCTCACCAACGGCCATCTTCAATGGACACAGAGGAGACGGAGGCACCGAACCCCCTGCACATCCCGGAACTTCTTCGACTCTGTATCGAGCACATACCCAGCGCCTCCGGTCTGCAGGCATGCTCACTCGTATCGCGATCTTGGGTGGATATCGCACAGTCCTATCTTTTTTGGGAGCTCGATTTCGAGCGATCAACCAAACGATGGGAGAGCTGCCAGCAGGTCCTGGAAGCATCCCCGCATCTCATCCGGCACATCCGGCGAATTATCGACAAGTGTGTGTCGGTCGAGTCTAGGCTCTGCAGCTTTCCGTTCTCTCACCTGGAGGACGTCGACATTGCACTTGAAATCTCTCTAGATCTCCCGGCTGCCCTTGACCTGCAACGATTGCTGGCCCTGCCGACCATCCGACGAGTGAAGCTGAACACCCCGGACGTCGAGTCACCCGCGATATTCCTGCGCATCTGGGAGCGCGCGTCCCCACGGCTTCGCCATCTCCACCTGTTCTGTCGTGGGCCCGATGATATGCCCGAGCTCGGTGATATGCCGATCCCGTACCCCCACCCTCGCATCCGGCTGGAGTCGTTGTGCTTCCTCTCCAGGGTAGATCGTAACTGGATCGCAGCCCTCCTCAGCCCCTTCGATCTGTCGGGCGTCATCGCGCTCTCAGTCAGTGACTCCGGCCTCCTTCAACAGCGCCCCATCGTTGAGAGTCTCCCAAGTCTCAAGATTCTTGAAGATCTCTTTTCTGTACGCACTCCAGTATTTCGCTGAATGTGACGATGACGAGTTTTAGGATGAGCAACGCATCGACTTCGCTCTGATGCCGCAGCTCGAAGTTCTCCGTATCACCCTCGGCAACAGAACAAACAGCGTGGCCTACGGAACGCTCGCCTCCATCCGTCCGACGTGTCGACTTCGCGACATCGTTATCAACATTGCACGTCACGGTGTCCCGGGGCTCTTCGGGGAGGAATGGGACCTCGCGCTCTCCCGCCTTCCACTGGCCCACCAATACACAGTCACCTTCCAAATGAATCAGTCCGACTACGACGCGCAACCCGGTTTTACTCGTTTGAGGTCTTTGAATATCGTGCGCCGTCTCCTCCTTTTGATTTAGGCGGTTCTCTCTCATCAGTCGGCCAGCTTCGCCGGGGCGAAATCGATTCAAACTGGTTCAAGGTGAGGTCTCGATACGTTCAGTGTTGCATGGCTCAACGTCACGCTAGAACCTGACGAGAACTTTCCACTAACCGTTGAATTGTGTCGTGATTAATAGTCGATTTCGCGTGCCATCCGCCTTTCAATATTACTTTTGTCGTCGTAAATGGATCTCCACCACCCTACAACCACAACAAAAAGCAAAACCCGCTGCAAAACTGGGCCCGGCGCAGGTGCGCGCCCTTATGCCGATGTCTGTGTGTGCGACTCAATTGGTGGGCTTACTGACCAGCGGAGGACTTTGAACTTGATGCCGTGAAAGATGCATCTCAGAAGTCAGTCGTGTTGGAGGCCAGAAAGACACAAGTCGCCACCTCCACTGCCTCCAGCTCTCGTCCCCTTCCACTAGGCTCCTCGGCATGCGCAGTTTCCGTCCCATGGTCCTGAAACCTCACTATCCAGATCTTCTGACATTCCGACGACGACTTCGAGCTTACCACATTGGCTTGCGCCCGCGCTTAGTAAAGTGACTTTTTCCCGTCACTTCTCATCTGCATTGAGCCCGCCATTGTAGAAGAAGTTTATTCGACCCACCGACTTCCCGCTGTTTCACCGGGTCAGTCATGGCACCAGATGTGAGAAGTTCAAAGTTACGGCGCGCGAAGTGATGCCAAACGTCGAGTTTGTTCCGCTGCGCTGAGATCAAAGGGCTAATTGGACGGAAGCCGGGAGGGGGGAAGCGGTGACTGATGAAGATGGTGCAGACGACAACCCGGTCTCAACTGAGGCTTCGAATGACCCATCCGAGGTTCTCCCCGCCGATTTCAAGTTTCAAGTTGAAAACGGGGGGAGTGTTTTTTTTTGGTCGTGGTCGTTGAAGAAAGGAACGTGGCTCGTGATACATTCCAGACCTGCATACACGCGTCTCTCGTCGATCCAGCTCATGGCTGATTTTAACAGGTTTCGGCACCGCCCCGCCTCGGCGGAGCACCGAGCGCAGGAAAACAACCGCAGAATTTCGCGCGGTATATACAAAAAATTGCCACCACGTTTGTACGTTTCACGCCAAGTCTTTCTCCGATTCCTAGTCACCCACTGCCGTGCATGCTCTGCTCAAACATCTTCTTCGAATTCTCCGGCTGGCTGAATGGGTCAGATCAATTGTTTGTTTGATGGAATTCAAGGCTATGCAAGGCTCACTGACGACCACGATGCGCTGCGAGCTCCAACCATGCCATAGCCCTACTCATAGTCATGGTGCGGTCCTCTTCCGAGATGAAAACTTGAATTCCGCTAACCGTATCCTCCTGCACTGCGCGTTTACGCTGTTTAGTCCGCCGCACGAGCTCGGTGTATGACTGACTTGTGAATCTTGCGGGGCGGCGCCGTGCACGACATACAACGAAGGTCCAAGCGGTGCTCTTCAATAGCGGAGGGTTTCATGCTTTATGGCCGCCCTGTGGCTTCCATGAAGCGTTCTTTGCGCCATTACGGCGGGATGTTTCATCCCAGCGTTGAACGACTCCCTGGGAAATATCGGTGCGTTGCAAACCTAGCGTGACGGCTGCACACGTTCTGGAACCTCGGCTGGTGCGCCGAGATGTTCATGGTCCGTCTGGTGGTCATATGAACTTTGTAGCCACCATCCCCAATCAAATGCGTCGACCCACAAATCATTCGGTGCGTGCACTGCTTTGACTGTTGATGTTCTCTGTCGAAGTCCATCCCGCGAAAATTAAGTGTAAATCAGAACTCTAGGACAGGCAGGACGATTGGAAACCGGACTTGTGAGGTATGTCCCTAGTCTGTGATTCAAACTGACCTCACCGTGCAGAAACGCATCAACAATGACTGAACAGTCTGCAGAGATGTCGGGCCCGTCCCGCGCTCGAGTATTCCAATGGAAGAGTCACCGACGTACGCTCTGTGCCGGTTTGCCTCAGGTTCCTCGTATTATCTATCAGATTTCAAAACAGCGCACCAAGTGATTCCTCATATATAGAGGGGTACCGAAAGCGATGGCTAGCCACTCAACAATGTCGACGTCAAACGCACCTGCACCTGGACGCACTTCGCAGAAGCCGACACCGATACGACGACGCACCTTAATGGCGTGCAAGACGTGCCGGCAGCGGAAACTTCGCTGTATTCCCAGCGAGCAGCCCTTCAACGGCGCTCCCTGCACGCGCTGTTTGAAGCGCAAGCTTACCTGCGAATACGTCGCGACCTCGGAATCAATCTCGCCACAAACTCCCGAGTACTCTTCCTCGGATCTTCCTCCGTCGCACTCGCAGTCGCAGTCGCACGGCGCATCTCACGCCCCGGGCTATGGACGAGGCATGCCCCCTCCCCTCCCCTATACTCTCCCCCCGCCCCAAAATCAACCTCCGCGCTACTCCGGCAACCGCTACCCCGATCTCTCGACGACGCCTCAGCACCCCAACTACGGGACGGGGGGCCCTTCCGCGCCAGCGATGCAGGGTGCATATCCGAGCCCCGGGCCGTCCCATCGCCCTCATCACTCTGCCTCACAGCCAGGGCCATACGACCTCCACGCGCAGGCGTACCAGTACCTCCCTCATCACGCGGGATCTGCGCCGCCGCCTCAGCAGTATGGACAGGCGCCGATGCCCTTCTTCGCGAACACGGAGATGCCGGAGAACCCGCAATTCGACTGGCCCATGGAGGATCCCAACTTCGGGTTCGTCGTTCCCGATTCATCTCTCAACTTGCCAAAATACTGACCGTCTGAACGTAGCAGCGGCTATCCCGGAGACAACTATCGCTACGACTAGGTCAACTCGGCCACGCAGCAAAGACGAATCTCCTTATTTATTATTGGCTACACATATCATTATTATTTTTCGCGCCTAGAGCACGAACAGTTAAGCGTTGATTAACTTATTAACTTATTACCGTCCGAACCACTGTAGACTATGTATGAGCCGGGCCTCTGAGGCAATATAGAAACACTGCAATCCAGCGACCGGTCAGATTGTATTGTTCTGAAACCACTAAAATCTCATTCCTGATCAATGGAAGTTCGAAACACATTACCACGCATGTGGACGCACCACACAGCAATTGTGGACTCTAGAAAGGAACCACACGACAACGTTGATGGCCGAATTGAACAGAAATGAACCATCAGCAAAGACACTGCCCAAAGTGACAGAACACCGCTTCATGTCATTTCGCGCCATGGGTCGATCCGTCTCCGCTTGCTTGTTTGCAGATCTCGAAGCAGGCGGCCGTACTACTTGAGAGTCGCTGGTGGAGTGAGGCACGAATAAAACCTAGACTGGGGTTTATGTCCCAATGGAGCGGCGATGACTAAGAAAGTCATTCTTAGCATCTGCGCTCATGTCGCTCGCGCGGGCGCATCTCAGGCCCTTACTCTGGATTCTTTTTGTGTCAGCAAACATCCTACAAGTTCACCTGTGTCCCAGACTCTCTTTTGCTATCCTCTGTCCGCTCATTCACCGTCTATCGGACTCTATCCACCTTTTGCTCTTGGGTCGCCACGGCTACTCACTGGCCTCCTCTGCACGTATCGCATCCTGTCCGCCTGCCTCTCACTATCAATTTGCCAATCCTCCGCTCTCAAGCTTCAAGTCCCGGAATGATACTAGTACTCCCTGTCTTTGCTGGCCCTTCCGCCGTCAAGATTGGAATTCCTCGACCCCACTTTCCCTTCCGCTTTCCGCTCAAGCCCCTCAACTATTTTGTCTAGCCCTACTGTACATACACCTCTCAGCACCATTGTCCCATCACTACTACACTACGCCCGTGGCGTCACGACCCTCATCATTCCTCGGACCGCCATCTTCATCTCTTCGATTATAACCACCAATCCTACGGCCTCATTCCCAAGCCAGTTCTAAGGCGCTCAAGTCCCTGATCGGTACTATCTACCTTGTTTCCCCGTCGCGGTCCATTACTTTCTGTCAATTTATCATCCTATCGCGCCCATTCATTATCATCCTATCGCGCTCATTCATTATCGCGCCGCCGCTGCCGGCGCCCCAATCATCTGTTCATTATCACCAGCACATATCTTGCCTCATTATCGCACCTCACCGTTCTCGGCGCCCGAATTATCTGCCCATTATCATCGGCGCTCATTATCATCGGCGCTCATTATCGCGCCTCGCCGCTCCTGGCGCCCCAATTATCTGCTCATTATCATCTGCTCATTATCATTGCATATATTGCCTCATTATCCCGCCTCGCCCCTCTCGGCACCCCCAATTATCTGTTCATTATCATTGGCGCATATATCGCCCCATCCTCGCGCCTCATTCATAGCGCCTATTCCACCATTGTGTCCTCTCTCAGGCTCCCTGCGTCATCCAATCGGTGCATTCTTTTGGACTTCTGGCCCCCCGGATTCATCGTGTTGTCCTGGTTTGGCGCCTCGTCCTCACCGTGCCGTCTCTCTCATTTTCACTGCATCATTATCAGCCCGTCGGCATAATCTTATCAGCTCATTGCCTTAGATCCCTCTCCGCTCCTCTCAAACATTTTCAACCAGTCTTTGGCATTTGAATGACTTGAGCCGCGAACGCGGCCCTGACCAGTCACCAGATTGATATTCCCACCTGCCGCGATAATATGCTTTCCCTGGCGCCCTTTTATCTTCGTCCGCTCCCATGTATCTCGGCCCACTCCTGTGATTCTACTGTAATGCCTCAGGTTCCTCTTGTGAATGTCGTCTACGCTTACACCCACAGAGTTCTCGAACCTCTCAACTTAGCCTCGTCTTGGTCTCTTGGTCTCGTCTTAGCTGCCCTCTCTGTACTTCCCTGTTTACCGCAGATTCCCCAGGGCATCTTTGCGACCCGTTATCTGGGATACGGAATAGCGAAATGTAAGTTCTTCCTGCTTCTTCTGGACTGGTCGGCGGAAGTCGACAAGACATGCACTAGCCGACATCTATCAGTCTGGGCCCGCGTCTCCGGTCGAGGTCCTTCAACCCATTTCGAACGTTAAACCCCTGGTCCTGCTCATATTTCCATGCCAACTCCGTGCCCTGTCCTGGATCACACGACTCCAAACTTGATTCACCGCTAATTTCATCCGCGCCGACTCGAACCTTATCAAGATTCAACTCCTTCAATTTTAAAATCTGCTCGTTTCCAAATCAATGTCCCTCTGCTTACTCTTGTTACACGACACTTGCGCCCCCCAATCTTGCCCTGCTCTCAGTCCTCTACATCTACCGCTGCCTCCGACCGTGTCAAGACTTTACCGGAAAATGCTTCACATACAGCCTTCACCCTGTGTCATCGCCCTCATATTTTATCCTCATGTCCAATCCTATGTGTCCTTCCATGGATCTCCTCGCCTCAGCTCTGTGTGGCAGTCATTTATCGACCTTTCTGTCGTTCAATTTCCGGCGCACGCTATCCCGTTCGGACTTATATCCTTCCGCCACGGCGCCACCTATCTTTGAGGCCCCCAACACCACCGCTGCCTCTGGGCTCCCTTTCAATCTCCGCGCCGTCAACTTTCATCACTTGTTCAACTTCCGAGTCGGTATTATCCTCCGGAACTCACTACTACTCCCCGTCCATCGCGCCGCCTCTGGAACCGGCACCAGTCTATGTTTAAGACGACCTTTCTCCCGTCGAATGAAAGGTCTAGGTCCTTCAATGCATCCTCCCAAGTCGTTCGTGTCAACACAACATTACTCGCCGCCCACTTGGTACTCGCCTCAACAACCAGCTTCAACAACCTCCCCCATCCCTTGCCCACTCGGTAACGCGTACCCGAAGACAATCCCGCCTTCAACATTTGGCTGTCTACGGCTTCCGGAACACGCATCTACCGTGTCGATCCCGCCTCCCGCCTCCCGTCCTCCATCGTTCTCCGGATCAATGTATTGTGCTTTGTCCACCGCTCCCATTATCACGCCCTCAAAATTGTTGCAAGCCTCATCAAATCTTGCTTGCTTATACCCTTCGTGTAGCTCCGCGTCAGAGCCCGCTACCCGGGCTCTGAGTATCCCTCTGTGATCTTCCGGGCCACAATCTGCCTACCACTCTCAGCCTCTCCCGCTTTGCCTCCAGCCCTCATTGACCATACATATCCTCCCAGGCAGGCTTCTTGATAATATCTGGTATATCTGGGTTCTCTGGGTTGTCTCCGGGTTTATTCATCGTCCAGACGGATCAGCGCGGGAGCGCAACAAATATTAATAACGGCCTTCATCCACATGTCCTCGACTCAATGCCTATGGGCCGCAAGACCCGGACGAGTTCTGTTGTACATGTGCCTCTTCTCGAACGTTGCCACAGGGCGCTTCAAACAATGCATTCACCTCACGCTCAGCTACATCACGTCGTGTTCGAAAGGCCGCACTTTGTTCATCCGCCTTGCATTGTTGTGGCCAGTGCGCCGGTCAAGATCCACTCGTTTACCTGGTTATATTTAGTACCTACCGGGTCAAGGCACCCTTTATCTCTCCAATCCATCCATCCAGGCTCTAGTCCTTCCGACTCCTTCGCTTCTTTTCCCCTTTCACGCTTGGTGCCTATCCGAGATTCGACCTTTTCTGGTCCCTACGCCGGCCTAATCCCGAGGCTGGTTCGATCTACATACCACGCAATCGTAAACCGCCCTTCCTGTCCCGGGTTTCAACTTGGTCTCAATAGATTTCAACCTCACTGTCAAAATCCAACCCTCGCTACCCTCATGCCGCGTCGCGGCACACTTCTCGGTTTAAATATCCCTCTCTCTGTCCGGGACGCACCCAAACCAACCCCGACCTCCTACTCGAAACAACCAGCCAGTGAACTTCACCTTTCAAAGGTTCAAAACAATCATCCGCTATCCTTCATCTGATCTGCGCCACCATCTCCCTTGAACGATCTCCCCAACCCTTCCCGCACTCGCAAATGTGGGGTGGGGTCAGTCAACGGCAATTCCGTATTCCACTCGGGATATCTCTGTGGATCGCCCCTCCGAATGTCGCCATCTGTCCCAGCTGTCAATTCAACATCTTTGTACACCGTCATCCACACCAATCCCATAGCATCGATCGGGCATCGATCACGTTTATCGAAACAACTTCACCACTGCTCACTCGGCGTCTCACGATGCACGGCGTGTGCGGACTGAAAATATTTTACAAATCCGATTGTGTTTTGACATCCCCATTCACCTTTCCTGCAACTTTCTCCAAAGCTTCTACCAGGGCTGGCTGCTTGTCAGGAGCAGGGGTTATTGATGCCCACAGAGCTTCAATGCACGCATTCCCACCAGAATGGAGCTTTGTCGACCCGCGCACAATTTTTTTGGTCAGAACTTCATGCTCAAGTTGCACCAGTGGACGGTTTGGGTTCTGGACTATGCCAGAGTGAGCAATGGCGGAGATTGAAGCAGAAAGTACAACAGACCTTCCTGTGGGTTCCTGCTCACATCTATTGTGTCTCTCTCGTCGTCGCTATCGACAACCTCAAGAAGGGTAGGCATGTCGTCGTATTCGCTATATGTCTGTCTATCTAACTGTTCAAACTGAACCAGATTCCAGACAGGCGAAAGTATGGGCGATATACTGTGTAAAAACCTCAGCATTTTTTACATCTTTAGAGTTGCACGCACCTGCAACTTTTTCGGCCTGCTTGCAACTTCTTTGGCATGGATGCAACTTGAATTTTTCGTCATCTAATGCTGTTTCTCTAACAACTTGAGCTCACCAGCACCTTGGGGGTGAACATGTTGAGTGAAATATTTTCAACATTGATCCGGTTGATATGTTGATCACGGCTGAGCCGGCACTCCGTTTCCTTAGGTTTGTGCTGTGTTTGGCACTCAGGACTACTGAGGGCTGGAGAGCACTAGAACTAGAGCTCCCTTGAGTGACTGTAGGCCCTTCCATCCCCTCAACCTTAGCAACTGCGAGCCCATTACCGAATTGAACCTTTTTTCCGCGCTCCGGCCAGGTCAGCTTCCTCAGTTCAATCCACATTTCCAGGACTCTTGAGTACGAATAGATCAACCAGGATGAGTAGAAAGACGGACATTGACCTCCAAGGATCATGCGTTGTAGTACACAAGTGGATTGTGGATTTAATACATCGGCAACCCCGGGATTGGATGTTGCCATCAAATGGATCAAGGGGGAGCCGGAGCCGGGCTGAAGTTGGAGCCTGAGCAGCAAGGTTAAACCTGCGGGAGGTTCGCAAAGGTAGGAGGAAAAAAATGTGTCTGCAAGTAGAGTTGCATGCAAGAATGTTGCCTGCACCGAAAGTTGCAGACATTCAGGCAGTTTTCCCAAAGTTGCGGTGAAATTCGGTGGTTAAAAGTTGAAGTTGTATATAACTAGTTTTTACACAGTATATATGCCATACGAAAGGGCTTACCCCATGGTTTCAATCAGTGCTTTTATTTTGAACGTCGTGGTACGAAGTGAGTTGTCGTTGGCATCAACTGACTTCGATCTGGATCAGTCCGAATAAACTTGGTGATTTTTGCAAGGATGGGGGGTGTGATGAAATTATCCAGAGTCGTACTCTTAAATCACCTAAAATCTGGATCCAACTTCCTCCAATTCAAGTATCAATGAGCTCCCATACTCATGACAATTTTCAACTCAGAATGATTAAATTTTAGACGAAAGATTCAATAATTCTATGAGACTCGATAATCGTGGCAGCACAGGTGGAACATGAGCCGTGGATACGTGCACCACCGCAGGTAGACCCGCAGCAACGCATAAAACCGCGGGTCGGAGCTGTGAATACGTGTGCCCTCGCAGGTAGACCCGCAAAGACACATAAAACAACAGCTCCGATGACATGTTCCGGAAACTTTCACCAAACTTCCAGGAGAGACTAGAGAATCACTGGAGGGCTAGCGGAGCGCATCGCTCATATGCCACCATGAAACTCTCACCCACAAGACCTTTCGGCGCATCGCGTAGTTGGAAATGGGGAGCTCAGTTGCAGGCATCAACATGAGTGACGGCGGACCGTGTCGTCGAAGCCTATTGCAACGGGGAGGGATCGACTCGAGTGACGGGAGACCGTTTCGTCGAACCCTCAAGGATGAGTGGGGGTGCTGGAAAGATTGGTGTGGTGAACCTCTCCTTATATACCCCATGGTTCATGTCCTAAACTGGATGTGGCCTCCATTGTCCTCTCAAAGCCAGTGTTCGCCCTAAAGGCCTTTATTGAGGGTCCGAAAATCTCAAAGGCCTTTGGGAGGTAAAGGCCTTTGGTCAAAGGGCATGTAAAGGCCTTCGATCAAATTTCCCACGCTTTTCAACCACCAATTTAATTCGCGGTAAAATAACAATTTCAACCCCGGTACTCCTCGTCAGAGTCTATCTCTATGGCCCCATCGTCTGGGATGTCATCCTCCGCGTCGTCTGCCAACTGCTCCATGAGTATCTCCTCCTCCTCCATCACCCGTTTGCAGAGTTTGCGCTTACGGAGTTTCGCCTCACCGAATAGGATCTCCAGCGTGAGTTGTTTCCAACCAGGGACACGCTTAGCACCGGCAGGCGCGGCTGCAGGTGCGGAAGCGCCGTCGTCAACGTTGTCTTCCTCCTCACAAACCTCAGCTGCGCGCGCATCTGCAACCCACTTGGCCATCACCTTTCTCCAGCGCCACTCGGTGCTGACGAGCGCCTTGCGGCGATCTCGTGATTCCTCGTCGTTCAGGTCACCGAGAAGGTCCTGGTAACGCGGAACACTCAGCAGTGTTGCAGTAGAGGTGTGGTTGTTGCGAGGCTTGCGGGGCTTGTAAAGGCCGTCTCTGATATGGTCGGAGCGAATATCTGCGCGTATCTGGCAAAGAAAGATTAAGCGGGAGTCTCGCTAGGCTAAAACGACCTCACCTTTGTTCGCTTTTCGATTTTGGGCAGGCCCAAACGTACCCGATGGTCAGACTGTTCGATTTTAGTCCGGGAGAAGGTGCGCTCGCAGCCAGCCTGGTTTGCGACGACTCGGAGAATGATGATTGCGAACCGCGCAAGCTCGTTGATTTCAGTCGATCCGGCCAACGCCTCCCATACTCTGATGGGGTCGACATTACCCTGGGGAAAGGTGAATAAAACTCCGGCCGGTGAAATTGAACACTCACATGAATTGATTCCCACTCGTCCGCATCGAAATCACGGAAATCAGCGGTTGTGGATAGGTATTGCAAGAACGCCTTCGAGACCTGGGCCTCCTTGACGGTTCTCTGCTCCTTGGTGTCCGCGTTATCGGGACGGTCCATGACCCGCCGATATAACTATGACGTCCGTGAGTATTGAAACGAAGCGAATGAAACTTCAATCGGGAGAAGACGAACCAGAAGCACCATATTGAGGCATTTGAGTTGGTTCAAGTTGGCGTTCGGACCGAAGGAAGCCATCTTCTCGAATGGGTTCAAGATGAGCGCAGCCAGGAAGACAGGCTGGTCGCAATCCTTCCACCGCTTCTCGAGCCGAACGAGCATCGCAACTTTAACCTCCTCCTCGGCGTGGTCGGCGAAGCGGAGGAAAATACCGGCGATGGTCAGCAGAACCTGATCGGGGCGTGTGGAATCAGCCTGGTTGATATTTGTGGCCAGGCAGATTGGCTCGAGATCCCCGAGGACCGTCTCAACACCATGCCAGAACCCTTCATCCTTGATAAGGTCACAATACTTCTCTGCTTCGACACGGAGACGATCGCCTTCGGTAGATACCGCGGCACCGACCTGCGCCTCGATGATGAGGTGGCGCTTCGTATAGACGGCAAGCTGGAGGGCCTCCTTGAGGAGGAAGATACGCCGGAAGGCGACGAAGTGAGTCGTCCAGCGTGTGAGATTTGCGACGAGGTACACGAGGATGATGAGGCGCCCGAGCTTTTGCATGCTGATGATCCCTTGCGCTTCGTTGAATATCACACGCACTTTGCCGTGATTGTTGAGCCAAGCAATTAAGCCTGTCGCATCCTCGGCGTACCCCGCCGCAACGGTGTTCACTTTGAAGTAGTCGCCGAGGATTAATTGACACTAAATTGAGATCAGCTGCTTCCGCGTCGGACAGAGTGAGTACGCACCTGGTGCGCCCAACACGAAGGCAAAATCAACCAGTGGCGCTTTTTACCGAGGTTCTGTCGGCCCTTCTTGCTCCCGCCGTCTGCGTCGGTGGTAAAATAGCGGATCCGACATTTATATTTGACCTCCATGCGGTCAATCATCTCCTCGAACAGTTCGCACTGCGCCGTTCCGTCTTTGTTCAGGGCTGTGATGTCGACAAGTTCAACCAAGTATGACTTGAGATCGTCTCAGCGATGCGAGGATTCGGGCGCAAATAATGACACAAACCTTATAATTGACGTTGGCGCAGAGGGCGTTCACGGAGTTCTTCTTCTTGCACTTCCAGCCGTCGGTTCTAGATTACAAAGTAAGTAACCAGATACGTCCTAAGGATTTAGCACTCACGAAAGGCCCGCGTCCTCGTCATCAAGCGCTTCCTCAGCCTTGGCATCCACTTCTTCCGCCGCGGCATCAAGGAGACGCCCGCCCGCGACCTTCCCACTCGGCATGACCCCCGGCGCAGTGGAGCGCATCATACCGACAAGAATTAGCATCTCGGGCTCCCGAAACGCGCCGAGTGGTAGCCCGCCGGAGACGATGGCGCGTAGGACCTGCCGCTGCAGTGCGTCCGCCTCCGCCGCACTATACGGCATGTCATTCCGGCGGTACGTTGTGAGAGTCGACTGGGTTTGGGCGGGCGGGGGTTTGGTGGCCTGCTTCTGGTACGGGGGCTGCGTTGGTGGCGGCTGCGTGGTATCGGGCGACTCAGAACGCGCGCGCTTCTTGCTAGATGTCTCCCGCTGGGACGTGGCTTCCGCCTTGGCCGCGGCGGAGGCATTCGGGCACCCAGGTTTCTTCTTGCCGTTCCCCCCGCCCCCAAGGAGATGTGCAATCCACGCCGCCTTGTCAGAACGGGTAAGATATGCGCCACCCCGATCCGGCACGTGTTATGTAAGCGAAAAACATCTCCGAACTAAATGCCTTCTCCTCATTCCACAAACCAAAATTCTAAGTTCTGGTACCATCGATTGGTTCCTTTTAAGCATCCCTTTCATTTGATGCAGGGGATTCCAGAAATATGTCCTCGGTGTTGAGTTATAGGGTATAAAAAGTCGATTTTTTTTTTATTGTCTGAAACGACTCAATTCTTCGTTGGAACGCGTCTGGAGCAAAGTAAGGTTTTCAAGACACGAACATTTGGCCCTGCACAGCCACCAACACGTGACAAACACGTGGTTTGATGGCCGCGGGTAAATTTTCTTTCCCGCCCTTTTCACCGTGTTTCCGGCCGCCTCGGGCACATTAGACGCGTCAAAATGCCTCGGCAGTCAAGGACAACCAAGGCCCGCACCGCCAACTTGTTCAAATCGCGTCGAAAAAGCCCTGAAATATTGGATTCGGAGCCCGATGCAGCTACCAAAGCCACGCCGGAAGCAGGGACTGGGAATGGGGAAACCTTGGCTTCAGATGGTGCATAGCAAGAACTTTCCTTCTGGCCAAGCTTTAAGGTGTCTTCTCCAGGTCCACCGCCGAGAATAGAAGAGGTACCGGATGAGGGTGATTTACCCCACACCGCGCGCGTACACGCAATTGCACAAAAATCACGCCTGGAGGAATATGTCATCTCCCGCGGCCATCTCTGTGATTTCTATCCAAAGTTCCATTGTGAACTTAACTTCATTGAGATGTACTGGGGGGCTGCAAAGTACCGGTACCGCTTAACTGCCCGTACAAATAACATCGACGAGATGGAAGCAAATATGATTGCCTGTCTCGACGCTGTCCCCTTGTTGCACATACGACGGTAACTGTATGATCTCTCAGACATCAATTTGGAGCTCATGATTTCCAGATTTGCGAACAGAGCCGCTCGCTTTATTTCGGCGTATGACCAGGGTTTGTCGGGTTCCGAGGCTGCTTGGGCCAACAAAAAATATCATGGACATCGCACTTTACCTCCAGTAATGGCCGCAATGGCTCGGGCAGCTTGTGTAAATGATACTACTGTATAATTTTTTTTCTCTGCCTCGGGGGCGTGTAGAGCGCAGTTTTTGAAAAAAAGTTGTCGAGGTTGAGATTTGGCCCTGTGGCTGTGCTGCACAGCATGCTTACATAACACGTGCCGGATCGGGGCGGCGCATATCTTAGCTCCAACGGCCTCGCACGCTAATGGGTGTCAGCTATAGGTAATGGGACACGCCGTATTGAATTAGTCTCTCTAGACAGACGCTCTATCAAATGTAGCTCGTACCTCGCATGATAGAGTCTGTTAGTTACCGCGTCAGTTACCCGGTATCCTGCGTTATTATATAAGCTTTCCATTTCGGGCACTTACCTCCGACGCGACTTGACGCGTCCTGGGGTGCCTCCGCTGGCCAGAGCTGATTTGAGAGTCTAGTTATCCTTGTTTGTGACAATGATGAGTGTATGATTTTGCTCAGACCGTTTTTGAACCTCCCGTGTGCGAGATGCATATTTATGGTGTGTTTTGTGTGTTTCTCGTCTACTTGACCGAAAGCATGGGCTGAAATTCAGAAAAACCACACAGGGGCCCTGTGAAGTCTCTGAATGGGTTTGGAGGGTCTTTTTCCGCTGAAGGCCACGGGGAACACGAGAAACGCGTCAAGTCGCGTCGGAGATGAGTCCCAAAATGGATGGCTTACATAACAACGCAGGATACCGGGTAAGTGGGCGTGGTAACTAATAGACTAGTATTGAATTCAGTCTCACCATCAAGGAAGGACTGACCGCCAGTCAAGATGTCGCTCATCGGCGAGCCGGCATTCTGCATCTCGAGTTTGACGCAGGCCGTGCAGTAGGTGTGGAAGTGAGCCTTGTTTTTTGGCTTTCCCTTGTGGAAATAGGCCCATAGCGCATTGGACATGGCGCCGTCGAGACGCCGTCGCGGGCGGAAGGAAGAAAAAATGAGATCAAATCTACGTAATGACAGCTACTACGGCATCGGCCGAGGCCGCCAAAGGTCGTCGCTCACCGGCCCAAAATCCCAAAGGCCTTTCCAAAGGTCATCCAAAGGCCTTTGGTCACCAAAGGCCTTTGCCCTTTGGGCGAACACTGCGAGTCAAAGCACACCAACGGTTGCCCTCCAGGGTCAAGGTCTCTAGTTGCTGACTCTCGGTGACCAGAGTGCAAGGCTGGATCAAAAGAGTCGAGTGTATGTTTCGTTTCAAGTCGATGTTCTCGTCGAAGATGAGAACATTTCATCTGTTGGTTGGCCACAACGAACACCCCGCGTTGCGCAGAAGTTTTTTCCTGTGTCCTGTTCACAACCTTGAGTGCAGGGTTTCAGAATCTGTCCCCGGCCGAACTCAGCCTCGTTCGGGTGCGGAACATCCCGCGCCTATCAAATGCGGGCGCTAATGGGGCGCTTATCTTTGTTGAGCTTGAAAAGCTAATGAAAATGGTCCCTATTATCTTAGTATGACAGGCAGAAATGGAGGTGGACCAAGGACCGACGAGCCTTCGTGAACGAAAAACGGCTTCTCCAACCGAACTGCCCCAATCGCAAACGCGCCACCATCGAAAAAAATTGATCCTTCCACTCGATCCCTCTACAACGAGTGTCGAGTGAGGAGACAGATCTCGGAGGAGAAGAAAATTATTAGCAAGAGAATAAACGGAGAGCGCTGGAATGAGTGCGCCGGGTCCGCGTAGAGGAGGCCGCGACTTGGACACAAAAATGACACTCACCAGTGCAGGCGCGCAGGGCGCTCGGTCTTCCTCAATCCTGGGGCAGGAAACGCGTTCATATGCGACAGGAACTTCCAGTCCAAGTGGCGGTCAAGTTCAGTCGCGCGGACACAAATATTAAGATGAACGGCTTGTATATGAAGGCAACAAGTATTGGGTGTGATGTACTGCAAAAAATGACAGAGCTCGATTATTGAAGTGTGCGGGTCAGATTCTGCTGCTACCATGAGCCACGCGACAATGAACTGGGTGACATGTTCACCTCGAACCAGTCCGAGTAACCGTCACGCAGGATAAGCTGGTCCGAGTCCATACATCAGAAAACACCGCGCTGGAGGGGAGGAGAGAGCGCACCCTATTTGAAGACTTTAAACGGGGGAAATAGGAATCCGACGCATGCACGTCGTGGTCGGACTGGCTGATTTCGACTGCAACTGTGTATGGGTGCGCCAGCGGAAGGCCGGACAACACCAGGTCCAGGTCCGCGCAGAGCGTGAGGTCCAGTTCATTGCGGCCGTCATACCCGGAAAATTGCCCCATGTAAATGCTAATGTCGCGAATTGCACACGCCGGACGAACAGAGGAGAGCGTTGCGAGGACCATGGCATTTACAACTCCGCATATGCCCCCGATGAAGATACAGAGGACTTCGAGTTGCGGAAGGAGCGCGAGGTTGATGGGTTGGTGGTTATCCTATATACCATCGTCATCTTGACATTGGACCAGATGGTGGGATACGCACAGTGACAGACAAGTCGAGTAACCTGAGTCTCGGAAGACTCTCAACGAAGGGCCTCCGCGGGTCTCCAATTGAAAGCGCGACCAGGCCTGACAGCTCGAAAGGGCCGAGCATGGCCGCGATCGAGCTGGGACGTTCTGTCTCGTCGATGAAACGCAACGATGTCAGCCTGATGCGGGGCGGGGGTTGGGAGATATTTAGATCGACGCCCTCCAGACCGTGTTCGTAACAGGAGAGGTCGAGATGCTCGAGGTGTCGAGAGGCGCGCTCCCAAATGCGCAGGAATATCGTGGGTGTCTCGAGGGAAGGGCCAAGCAGCCTCACCCGCCGGATGGTGGGCAAAGCGACCAATCTTTGGATGGAAAGCGCAACGTGGAGGTCCCAGTGGAGTATGAGTGTAACATCGACGTCCTCTAGGTGAGAAAACGGAAAGCTGCAGATCTCAGTGACTAATTCGACCGAGGATGGGTTCCGAAGGCTGATTCGGCGAGCGTGCTGAAGGAGATGAGGTGACGCATTCAGGATCCGCCTACAGTTCTCCCCTATTGGATCGCCCGAGATTGACCTCCCGGAAGAGATGGGACTGAGCGGCGTCCATCCAAAATCGCGAGACGAGCGAGCATGCCCGCAGATCAGAGGGGTCGGATACAAACGCGAGACAAAGTCGAAGCAGTTCCGGGATGTACAAGGGGTTTGGTGCCTCCATTCCTGCGTCGACGATGGCCGTTGGCAGTGAGAGAGTCAGGAAACGCGGTGGCGGCCGAGATGCCGAGCTTCAATGTCACGAGACCCAAGTCAAACCCCGCTGCTCGATTCTCGCCACATCCTTTCGGACTCTCGGAGTCGACTGCAGCAAGGAAAGGTATCCATGCTACAGAACGCCGTCGGCAGACGGGAATCGAATTCCAGTCGATGGCATGATGCATACAGGCGTATCGGTCGATGGAGTTGACATTCATTCAAAGTCCAGTCAACCGGGCAATATTCTGAATTCCACCTCCGGGGGCGCCTGCTGCAGTCATCCCCCGTAGTGTCAAAGTTCGAATTGACCGTACTTACATACCCGTGTCCCCTGCGCAGAGTTCGATTTCTTCATTAAACATTTCACGGTGAACTTCTTGGAGTCCGAGTCCGGACTTGCCCGCTGGATTTTGAACCGCGAGGGATAGGTTCGGCCATCCTCGGCGTAGGAATGGTACCGGGGTATGTCACTGTCAATTGTACATAGGTCTCCAATAGGTCTCCTATGTGCATTCCCTCAACGGATGTTATTTATTCAACCGTCAGACAGGTAAACTCCAGCTATACTATCCTCGCGGGCGAATCCTCCGTGTTCTCAGCTTTGGATCCTCCTGGGTTGGACACTGAGTGGCCCCTCAACATGCTCATCCGGCGTTCCGAACCGTGAGTAAATTGGCATCCTGGCATATCTACTCTTGCTCTTGACCTTGATCACCAAATTCTTGGAGACGAAGTAAAGTTCACAGGTCATGACTCCAAAACACATGTGTTCCGTTGCTTCGCATATACGTATCTGGATTATTCCGTCACAAGTACACAGATCCTCAGGCCTAAAATACTCAGTGTAACTAGTATCTTCTCTCCGTCCAGAGAATCAAACCGGGTGCTCAATAATAGACGGAGCCGAGTTCCAGCCTCCGCGCTAGTTGTGTATTTGCTTCACCTTATGATGATAGCGATGTCGGTCGCTGGGGCGCGGTTGCTGAAGCGGTCCAAGATTCTCACCGAGCGCCCTACGTATAATTATGTGCTTTTGGCGCCCTCGGATTGAATTTTATTCACCTGTATGGTTAGATAAAAACGCCACATTCATGCACACTCATGCCTACCACCCGGGTCCGCCTGTGTTCGCGCCGCCGACTCAACTAGTAGGATCGCGCCGCTGATTCGATTCTTAGGTTGAATCAGCCGCGCGAATACTCTGGCCACACCTGAACCAAATATCGGGGCTATAAGAGACCTATGATTGCAAGCGAGAGTTCAGTCACCCAAGTACAACATCGTACACCCGGGTAAGTGCCCACTCAACCAGCCTCACCCTCTCTCCGTACTGACAGCCTTTCCACCGCAGACCTCGACAAACCTCAGAAATGAAATTCGCCACCGCCATCTCTGCTGCCATCGCGCTCAACGCTGCCGCCCTCGTCTCGGGCGCCACCGTGACGGTCAAAAACAGTGGGTTGAACACCACCCAGGCGGGAAATGCCCCCAATGCCAATGGTGGAGGCGTCACCCCGAACCCAGACGCTGCGCCCTTCGCGATCAACATCGGCGAGAACAAGGGCCAGGGCAACATGGTCGCGTGGGTCGCCGGCCAGAGCAAGTGCACCGCTGTCGTTATCGGGCCTGTGCGTACTTACCCATTCCTCAATACTATACTCCGCCCGACAACCCACTCACGCGATGCGTATTTTTTGTAGATCGGCGCGAACTTCTGCGGGCGCGACTTTGTCCTCAAGAACCCCGCTACAGGGAATGGAATCACCTTCGTCGCAGAGGGCTGTGGGGAGTCGCCGTTCTGGATCACCCAGGTCTCCAAGGGCGGCATCTACGCCTACTGCACTTCGTACTCGGAGGGGGATGCGTGTGGCGTCGACACCTTCTGGCACTGCGTGTGATTGAGTCGCTGGTGAAGAGGCAGGCTCGGGGATGATGATTGCGGGGTTGGTTCGTGGACACGTTCATATTGTCCGCCGGGACCAACACAAGCGCCGCGTCTACCTGACCTAAAGTTGTAATATGTTCGTGTACTGGGAATGATAAAAATTGGTTTTACCTACACTTGGAGAGAGCGTCTGCTGCAAGTTGGGAGGCGCCGTCAGCGGACGAGATATTCGAACCGAATCACACCTGAATATGATGAGAACCTTCATAACACACCCACCGAAAGCAAATCATCGCATCGCATCGCATCGTAAGTAATAATAAAAACATTTTTCGTCCTCCTCTCGGCCTCTCCTCCTCATCTCACCATCGTTTCGTTAGTTGCGTGATCATCAGACTCAAACTCAAACCTTTTCCTCGTCCCTCCCCTTCTCCTCATCCCTCCCCTTCTCCGCAAGATCATCCTCCCTCAGATCCACATCCGCGAACACCTCCACCCTCGTAGTCGCAAACTTGCGCGCACTGACGCCCTTCTCGAAGAGCAGGTCGAGCTCCGCGAAGGAGCGGCCTTGGGGCTGGAAACGCAAATCAAATCATCGTCAGTGCTTGGTTCGGCGCGAGAGCAGAGCGAAAAATGTATTGAAGAAGAAATAGAAACGAGGACTTACCTCCGGCACCCGATAATACGTATAAACCACACAAAGCGCACAAATCCCGCCCCAGAAGAAGCCCGCGTAGTTGCTCCAGTTCCAGTTGCCCGGGTTGAGCATGTAGGGGGTGAGGACGGAGCAGATTATGCCGACGACGTTGCTGTGAGGTCGTTAGCTATTCGTACCACCGTATACACATACGGGGAAGGCGGAAGGGAAGGGCGAGTGGAGTCGAGCGAGGGTGGAGGAAGGCGAAGGGGAAGGCAGGGCGGAGGGAATGGAGGAAGCATATATGGAGGAGAATCCCAGGAACGAAGGAATGGAAGACGTACTACAAATTCCTTCCCAGCACGACACTCTTGATCAACAATCTCCGCGTGCTGAGCTCGCCGACGAGGGAGTAGCACACGGTGCCGACGGTGCATTGGTAGATGAGCGCCCAGACGAGCATGAGCGAGCCGGTGGCGAGGGCGGCCTGTGCGAGTGAGCGGAGCGAACGAGAGTTGTGCGAGAGAGCGTCGAGGTGAGCGACGAGGTGAGCGTTGAGTCAAGGACGGCGAGTAAGAAAATAGGGTGCGAGTGAGTGAGTGATGGAGCCAAAACTGGGCAAGAACGACGAACCTTATCCCGATGCTCCTCCGGCGCGAGTCCCAGGAAGCCCAGGCACATGAGGATGACGCAGAGGCCCATGAGGCCGTAGAGGTACAGCGTACGGCGGCCGACTGGAGGAAAAAACAGAGGGTGGTCAGCTCGTTGCGAAATCATGGGCAAGGGGGAGGGAGCTAGGGAGAGGGGGGGAGACGCAAGTGACGACGAAAGTGAGTCGCGACGGCGTGGGGACGCGGGAAGATAGGCGCGGAAAGGAACGACGTATTACCACACACCGCGCAGCATGCTGGGGGAGTCGTGCGAGACGCCGACAGTGCGTTGCGTCGTCGCGAATCGCGCCCAACCATCCACGCAGACCGCCCTTCACACCGCAAAACCGCCCTCTCCCCCACTCAAAATGTCAAAACAACGAAAGAAACTTACCACCCCGACTCATCAAAAACCACGCCCCAAACACCCCCGCCATATTGATCCCATACTGCCCAAGCGCGAAATCGTACGACTTTGCGGGCTCGAGGCCGGCTTGTTCGAGGAAGTAGCTGTGTACGACGGCGTCAGCTCGTCGTCAGTTCGTTATTATCAGAGGCACCGCGAGGTTAAGTTGTGAGAGGCGGGGACAGGGAGGAGGGAGGAGAGAGGGAAGGGAAACGTACGTCGAATACCCAGTGAACGAGTTGCCCGCGAGGTTTTGCATGGCCCAGACCATGCATACGATCTACGGCGGGCATGAAGTAATAATCGTTAGCTTCAATCGCAAAATGGGAAGACGGGAGCGCGCGAGCACGAGGAAGGTATGGAAAGAAAGGAGGAACGGAGGGAGAGTGGAGTGGGCACCCGATGACTGCGGGCGGTTCATGGATCCTCTCCCTCCGTCCGAACCGACTCACTCACGAAAGCTACACTCGCTCCCCACACGCGCGCCAAACAAGACCGCGCTAAAACGAAGGAAAACAGGAACGCACCTCAGTCCGCCTCAAATCCGTCCCTTTGAAACAATCCCAATACGTCGCCCCCCGGGTAAGCTTCTCCTCGAGCTGTGTCGTGTGCTGCATCATCGCGAGCGTCTCGTCGACGTCGAAGCCTTGGTTTCCGTTCCCAACCTTGCCTTCCCCATTACTGCTACCGTTCGCATGCGCATCAGTGGCGTTGGCGTTGTGCGTAGTAGTGGTAGTTGCGCCAAGGGACGAGGAAGGAGGATTGGGAGTAGTAGTAGTAGAAGTAGAAGCGGGAGGCGGAACCGCGACGAGCGACGCCCCGCTCTTACTCGTAAGGCGGAGCAGGGCGCGGCGCGCGTCGGCCATGCGGCCGCGGCGGACGAGCCACCAGGGGGACTCGGGCGCGAGGAGGACGCCGATGAGGAGGGGGAGGGGCCACATCCATTGGAGGGCGTAGGCTGCGCGTCGTCGAATTCAACATCGTCAGTTCATTCACGGAATAATTTATACGGGGGAAAGATGAAGGACAAGGAGGGAGGGAAGAGACGCACGGATCCGATACGCCCACTGGTCTGTGCGGCCGAGCATGGACTTGATGACGCCGATACCGATGACCTGGCCGAGCCCCCAGCAGAAGTTGACGTAGGTGGTGAGGTACCCGCGCAGCGCGACGGGGCACACCTCCGATGCGTACGTTATCGTCACTGCCCAACGCACACCCTCACCCCTCAGTACAATATCTCAATGAAGACGAAGACAGAGCGGGACGCACACGTCTGAAACACGCCCCACGGAATCCCACAAAGTATCTCCGCAACCTGCAGCTCCACCACACTCTTCGCCGTGAAGAAGATCGCCGTAAACCCGATGAGGGCGACGAGGCACGCCATGACCGTGCGCCGGTACCCATAGCGCTCCGACACCCAGCCGTTGAGGAACAATCCGAGGATCTCGCCGACGTTGGCGCCGTTGCTGAGCCCGGACTGCCACGGCGCGGGGACTTGGAAGGTGCCGTCTGCGAGCTGCTTGCCGTATTTTTGGTTGAATTGGGGGAAGGCGTCTGTGGAAGTAAGTGTGAGTGGAAAGAGGGAGGAAGGAGGGAGAGGGAGGGAGGAAGGAGGGGGAGGAAGGGGACGGACAGAAGTTGGAGAGGAGGGAGACGTCGTAGCCCTCCATGCAGATACAGGTGGATATGAGGACGCTCCACGCGATGGCCTTGGGGTACAGCCTGATCCCCTCCAGCAAAGACATCTGGTGCTCCTTGTCCGTCGCCGCCTACGAAAACCAACGCAAAACCAAAAACCGTCAGTCGAGCCTAAAAAAAAAAAAAAGCAGACTGAGGCGCACCTTAGCATTCCGGGTCATCTCCTTCGCAGCCGCATCCTTCGCAATCTGGTGCGCGGCGTCAAAGTGCAGCGGGGCGTCATTATCGTGCTCGTGTTCGTGCTCGTGCTCGTGCTCGTGGGCGTGCTTGGTGGACATGGCGGACAGCGGACAGACAGCGCGGGGGGAGCGTCCATATCGTCGCTATTTATGCGGTGGCAAGCTCCGAAACTCCGATTGCCGGTGGGGTCGCGTGATTGATAGAATGCCACGCGCGCCGCGTTGATGCTCCCGCTCCCGCGGCTTCTGCCGCCCGTTGGGCTCCGCTGTTAATCGGGGTGCAAGCCACTTTCGCTGGACTGGCGAGCCTTAGCGAACGGGGAAGCACAGCGGTGACTCGACCAGTTTTTACTTACCGCAACCGAGGCTTCTTGTGCTGGGCGGCTTCTTTTGTTGATTTACGACAGCGCGCGTACGCATCTCCGTTGGTTGTGGAGATGCTTGATTCAACCACGGGTTTTACGACATTTCGGTCCGACGCGCTGTTCATTGAGGACCACGGTCAGCCGGGGAATGGAGGAGCCTGGAGGAGCGCAGAGGTGTTTACGCAGGAATCGAAAAGATTGAACAGCGGGAACCTATTATTTCGGCGATGTTCAAAGTTCAACAGTGACTGTGTTCGATCCAAAGCTACTCGGGGGGGAAAAAAGGCTAGGTTCATCAAACGCCATGCACCAGCGGGGAATCGAACCCCGTCTCGCCGTAAATAACGTGCTATTTATTCAGCGTGTGTGCCACACACCACCGGTGCTTCTCCCTTTCAAATGTCACGGGTGGTGAGGTGAGCTCATCATCGAACGAAAGGTGAACCAAACCCCGTACATATCCATCCGGCTGGATGAAATTCAAATTCAATTTGTATCAGTGTTCAACATTCAATTTGCACTTCCGCTGCCACTTCGAGTAAGTACATCGTATATTGGTCCATTGACGAGATAGAAAAAGAATGGATCATGGTCAGCGCCGTGAAGGAAAAAGGCCTCCCAAAAGCTTGAAGAATCAGAACATACACATGCACCAGCGGGGAGTCGAACCCCCTGCCCCGATAATATTCTTCTGGACATCAGGGTCTACTGATATATTCAAGGTGTGTGCCACACACGACCAGTGCAGTTTCCCTCCGATGTCGAGGACAGTAAAGGGGTGGGTAAGGAAGGCAGAGAAGCACGAGGGATTTCACAACCGTCATGCACCCGCAGCAAACCAGCAGGGAATCGAAGAATACATCTTCCCCTCTGCAGATCAGTGACTGAGGTAGGCAAAACGGGAGCCCAGATGAAAAAAATATTTCCCCCGAATGGACCCATGCACCAGCAGGGAATCGAACCCTTCCTCCCGAGAATATGGGCTCGGCCAGCTATTCGTTCGCGGTGTGTGCCACACACCACTGGCGCACTCCCGTCTTGGATAACAAGGGGTAGTAATGCGAAAGTGCAATCTAGATTCCATCGTCAAACAAGCGGTGGATTAAATTCAACTGGACAGACAAGCTTGTTTGAGTTACCTGGAGTGTGTTCAACCTCCAATCTCCTTAGATTCTCCTACACCACTTTCAGGAAGTACACAGCATATACGTGCGGGGTGGGAAAGAAAAATCCAGAGCATCAATCAATGCACCAGCGGGGAATCGAACCCCATCTCCCGATAATATTCTTTTGGACATCAGGGTCTACTGATATATTCGAGGTGTGTGCCACACACGATCGGTGCTCCTCCCTTTCAGATAGTGAGGGTGGTTAAGAAAGGCAGAATGCCGAGACGGAAGATGGAATCTGCGCCGCAAAGCAAAAAGGTCAGATCCGGAAGGCCACATGTACATGCACCAGCGGGGAATCGAACCCCGTCTCACGAATAAGTCAGTAAACGACACCGAATATATTCCGTGTGTGTGCCACACACCACCAGTGCTCTTCGGTCTAGATATTGAGCGTGCATGCTAATTGATTTTGTCCCGCCTTTGTCAAGGCCGGCCAGTCCACAGTTGGTGAAGTTTTTGATCGACCCCCTGGAATGGTGTGTGCTCCGTTGGCATCCTGTAGCTACATGTAAGAATAACCACTCTTACATTACTACCTGTATACCTTCGGTAAACTCGTCGTTCAGACATTTGGACCACACGAGTATAATAAATCCCCCCCCCCCCCCCCCCCATCATCATTATATCGAGGGCCTGACCTCGAAAGGATGGGTAAGGAATATCAATACAGGATCAGGGTTCATATTCCATGGAGGAAGAAAAAGAAAAGTCAGAAAGTTTGACAGCGACAACTTGAACCCAGGAGCCACCGGAGGTCAAATAAAAGAAAAAGAACCACACTTTCACGCTGATATGCACCCGCGGGGAATCGAACCCCGTCTCGCCGCACGCCAAACTGAGCGCTTGAACTTGGCCGGCGTGTGTTCTATACACAACTGATGCTTCCAACAGCAGTATTTCATGTATCAACCGGACAGAGAAAAAATCAGTGAGGTGCGCAAAGAAACAACCAAGGCCCAAAATTGCTTATTGCTGTTTGCATAAAAGTTGGCACAACCGGATTTTTGATCGCCGTTTGATGCGCCTCAGTAAATCAATTTTCCTGAGCTCAGTTCTTGGCCGTTTGAGCTAGGAGTATAACCAAAATTCATCGTTTGAGCAGTCGCATCGACCGGCACCACGCGCTGTCATGTCGCCAAAGTGTTTGGCAACAAGTCGGTGGGACTGGCACAGCCCCGGCCAAATGTGATCTGATGGCAAATCAACCAGAAGAGGAATAGCCCAAAGGCAACGTCACTACGGCTGAAACACCACGCGAAGCTGTGCTTCGCACAGCCAACTGAGTCACAATCGAAACGACAGAATGCCGACTAGATGACCCCCTGGACGGTTTGACGCGGAGCTAGTACCTTATCACTGAGTCATTATGACTCCAATGTTTGCCTATGGCTGCGTAGAAAGAACTAACGCGAGCATACTTGAGCACATAGTAGCAGTATATAAACCCCCATGTAATTCGTAGAAAGGACATCCAAATACACTCCTACCCAACTTCAACTCCACATCCGAACACCTTACACCACCCATCCCTTTCTTCCGACTCCCACCCACTTCACCACCTTCCCGCCCACTTTCATTCGCTTCCCCTCCGCCTCTTCCCGAATAGACTTGCACGAGTCTTTTCTCCTTACGCCTCCGAGAGATATTGGTTATCTTTCACCCCACGACTACGCTTACGAGAGAGATATTGGTTATCTTTCGCCCCACGACTACGACTAACGAGAGAGATATTGGTTATCTTTCGCCCCACGACTACGAATACGCCTACGAGAGAGATATTGGTTATCTTTCGCCCCACGACTACGAATAACGAGAGAGATATTGGTTATCTTTCGCCACACGACCACGCCTAACGAGAAAGATATTGGTTATCTTTCGCCACACGACCACGCTTAACGAGAAGATATTGGTTATCTTTCGCACCCTCACGATCCCCACACCCTTACCCGGATAAATCCCCGTTTATCCATCCCCCTTTACTCCATCACCCTTCCTCGATTTCTCCGGAAATCAATCCACTTTCACTTCACACTCCAAATCTCGAACTTACGAGAAACACTCGGTTAAAGCCAAACCCAGTGGACCTCGTGTATAACCCCAAATACGCTTGACATCAGTGGAGCCCACCGCGAGGGAATTTTCCAGTGAAGTACAAGCAGATTCTATCCATCCATCCCCAAACCCCCACCAACTACACACCCTACGAACACCCGTCATAACATGACTCAGACCAACCCTCCTCCGAACCCGGCGGTTAACTTCGCGTTCCCCGCGAATAATTCCGCCTTCCCGCCAAATAACTCCGCCTTCCCTGATGTACAACCAAATCAGGGCGGAGCCTCCTCCTCTTCCTTCCCTTCCCACGCGTCGACTCTTCTGACCGAATATGAGTCGGAACAGCATCAGGATGGGGAATCGGACGACCCGTTCTCACCACCTTCATCGCCCGAGCTGCGTCCACAGCGCATGACTGCCCCGCCTATGACATTCAGCGGTCCGATACGTTCTGTATTGGATATGCCCCTGAGGAATAGCCGGGATGCGCCAAAGACGTTCCGCGGAAATCATGCCGAGGTGGAATATTTCATCCAACACTACGACAAGCTTCTCGCGAAGTTTCACGTCACGGACCCCTACGATCAATGTGAATGCATTTTGGATTATTGCGCAGCAGACGTTCAGTCCTTCATTCGGGCATCTGATAATTATCAGAAAACCAATTGGCCCCGTCTGCGTCGCGAAATTCTGAAATGCTACGATGCCGAGCGAGCCGTAATTCGCTTCCGACCAAGTGATATCACCACCTATACGGTGAAAACCAAGAACCGACCTTTCCTGAATCTTTCACAATGGAAGCGGTATTTTATCAAATATAAGACCATGGCCGGAACACTTCTCCAGCAAGGCCACATCACTAAAGTTAACTGTGATGTTTACTTCTGGATGGGAATACACCGAGACCTACGACGTGTCTTAGAATACCGTATCCTGCAGCATAATCCCAAACGGGATAGCAAACGCCAATACACCATGAAGGAAATCAACGAAGCCGGGGAGTGGTACTTCCGCCGAAACCGTGCTGAGACCATGGTCCTCAACGCCGCTGATTACGATGTTGACGATGATGGCGGGTATGATGAGCCCCTATCCGACGATGATGAGTCTGATGAAGAGTTCGGCGACCTGGACCTGGAGTCATACCTTCGCCAGCGGCACGAGAAAAATAAATTGCGCAAAGACAAGGAAAAGCGCAAAGCTCGTGCTGCGGGAAAATCACGCGAAGGCGTCCTAGACCCAGTCCAGAAGGCAGCAGGATCCACCGAGGAAGTCTCGGGGCTCATTCGACAACTAAACAAGATGTCATTGGATGACCCTGAATATTCCCCCATCTACTACACCATTCTGGCCAAGGATCAGACCGGGAATGCGGAAAAATGCATTAAACCACCGCACATTGTTGCAACTAACAATACCACGGGCTACCGACCCCGACCCCCTCCCCCTCGAGAGGCATCATCATCCAATAACGCAGCAGTCTCACCCACGCCGGCGAGCTATCCCAATAACATACCGCTCGGAGGGGACCCAAACTTCAGACCCCCAAATCGGAATTGTTACGGCTGTAATGTTGAGGGGCATCGCATCAACGAATGCCCCGAAATACAGGCCTTGATTCAAAATGGAACCATCATCCCAGCTGATGGCCGTTTGAAGTTAAAAGATGGAAACCCTATTCGGCGGGGACCAGGAGAAAGCATAGCACAAGCAGCTAAACGCCTCTCGAGCCCTCCAGCACCGCATGTCATGCTCGGATATATTAACGACTCGGAAAACATTGACCCTCCATTCATTCAACCACGCGGTCCCAAGAGCATGTTTTACCATGAACTACAGGAAATGACCGCGAACCACGATGTGGAAATGCACGAGGGATATGATTCCGAGGGCCCTTGACTCGGAAATGGAACTCGTGGAGTCAGAGGATGAGGGAGGCGAGGTATACTTCGCTAATCCCAAACGCACCACAAGTACCAGAGGCCGCGAGAATGTCAATGCCGTAGAACGCACGGTGCCAAGTACGCGTAATGCTCGACGGCAGGTACTTGATGGTGTATATCCACCCAGGCGAGAAAAGCCTCAAGAGAAACCCGCCTCCGAGAACACTGCACCTGTAGAAGCCCCACGTGCATCTGCAGTACCGGTACCGAGCTCCAAGCTAACGGCGGAAAAAGTTCGTGAGATTCTCGCGGACGTACAGCCCATCGATGCCCGCCAAGTTCGAGTCCTGCCGAGTGAGGATGTCGAAATGCCATACCACTCAGCACAATCCCAGAAGGATAAACGAGGTCCAAAACAAGGCAAGACACAGGAAAATCCCGGTACCCCAGTTGAACTGGACCGCCGCAAATTGACCCCGTCGCGTCCGGAGGAGCTGGTAAAAGCTGAGCCCAAAATAACAGGGCGTCAGTCCGACATCCAAAGCAGCGTACACCTACCTGCCATTGTGAAACGACTTCTGGACCTCGAAATTCCGTTGACCGTTCGCGAGGTTTTAGTAGCGTCTAAAGAAATCCGCAATGAAATTCAGGATGTGATACGCCTGAAGAATGTGAAAGCGGTTTTATTGGGACACGACTCACCTCTCATTGCGAACTGGGCATGGCCACGATCCGAAGGAGTCTTAATTCGCGTTGAAATGGAGATTGGGGGCCGCCGTGTCGTGGCAATTGTTGACACAGGTTCTCAATTGGATGTAGTACGCGCCGACGTCGCTGCACTAGTCCTGCATCGCCCTGTGGATATGACGCGCGTCACCAACATGAACGACGCGAATGGCGGCCGAGGACAGCTGCGGGGATTTATTAACGATGTCGAACTTGCTTGTGGTAGCGTACTCACGCGCACCAGCCTCTGGGTTTCGCAGCAGGCTCCATTTGCACTCCTCCTAGGACGCCCCTGGCAGCGGAATAATCTGGTCACCATTGATGAACGAGACGAGGGGACTTATCTGGTCTTCAAGGATCGAGAAACGCGTCAGCCTCGGTACGAGCTTCTTGCAATTCCCCATGAAGCTACAACCGAGGTCCTGTCGTTTGAGACGGATCGGCAGGTCCTGTCATTCGCGATAGACGCCGCTGGCCCCACAACCAAAGTACCTGACAGCAACAGCCTTGCTGTTAAACGAGTCAGCATCTCGGACACTCCTCTATCCAAAATTGAACATGCCAATGTCGTGTCCTCTGCCACGGACCGGCAGGTTCTGGCACTCGTAACAGACGCCGCTGGCCCCACAGACAACATACAAAGTGTTGACAGCCTTGACGTTGAACGAGTCAGAACTCCGGACACTCAGCTAACCACAATTGAACAAGCCAACCTCATTCCCAGGCCCAAAATTAAAGATTTGCACCAGGACACCGGCCGAACATGGTTGATTTGGGAACGACTCAAGGATACCGGTCTCGAAGTGGCGTATCTAATTCAGATATGGACCTATATCGGGCTCCTGCTAGGCGGACGAATTTTATTGTGGCTAGAAAATAGTATCGGGCGAGAGCTAGGGTATAAAAGGTCGGGGAATCGCGTCGAGCAGAGCCAGCGACACGCACCAATCGAACCAGACCCCACTTTAACCCACCCCAACAATCCCTTCACCATCTCCTCGCCACCCTTTCCGAACCATCCTTCACGCCCCACCTCGAACAACCCCGAACCTATGGGTCCAAACCGACCTGCTTCTCCGACGGAGGAATCCGTTGGAATAAACCTTTCCCTCGCCGCCGACATCCAGCACACCATTGATCGGCTCGAGCGCGATGAGGAGCAGAAGAAGGCACGCACCCTCGACCGTAAACAAGTAACCTTCGGCCTCGCGAACCGGCCCCCTCTCGTCGACTCGGGCGCGGACATCCGATGCGCTGTAAACACACAACAACGAATGCACGAGCACGGCGATCGCTTGCACATCCGTCCCGCCATGGCGGAATCTGTGCAGACCATTTACCTGGGCAAAGACACGGTAGATGGTCAGGAGACTCACCGCTGCATCATGTTGAATGCGCGATTGCTCATCCACGATCCAGCCACCGGTATGCCGGGTGTACGCACCGGCCATTTGTACGGCAAGCTTCTGGCAGCACCCATCGAGGCGGACGCGGACTGGCCGTTAGAGGTACCCTGTGTATCCCACCAAGACGTCCAGGCGGCGTTGCGTGGGGACACGGAGCATCACGGATGGAAGGTAATGAGTTCACCATTTGCCGAACCCATCTGGCTCACACACAGTACCAAGGCGATCAGAGATGTTCAGAATGCGATGAAAGAACACGCACCGCGGCCTTCCTTGCCGAGCATCCACAGCCTCCTCGACGGGCCCAATCTTCAGGCGCCTGTCCCCATCCGCCTTCCCACTCTTCGCAACGTTCACGCGGATCTGGGAACCGCACTCACGCCGCACCGCCGCCGTCCTTCGAAATTCACGGAACACCACCACTACCTTATCCATCCCCGCGACATGGCGCCTCCATTTGACTCGACCACAATGACACGTGTCGGGACAACACCCAGTGGAGATGTGGTGCTTCGAATTCAAGGCAAATCCCGCACCATTGGCACGCCCGAGCGCCGCACACGCCCCGACACGCCCCGACCTCCCCTCGTTGCAACCACAGAGCAGCCCGCGCTAGCCGAGATCACGCAAGCACCCGCTCCCGAAGACAGACAGCCAGACGGCGAGCACAGCACGAGCGAGAGCGGGAGCGACGATGACGATGTCCCCGAGCTTGTTGCGATAGACGCGGGCGGGGCAACCTCGGAGATGGATATCTCCAGCTCCGAAGACGAGATCTCGGCGGGGTTGGCAGTGGGAGAAGTCAGAGTAGACGACAATACCCCCTACCACATCACCAACGCCCTGTTCGAGCGCGTGAATTACGAGCGCAGGTGTGCGCTGAAACGCGCGGCGGAGATGCGAGGTGGAGCCGAGAACGACATCCAAACAGCGGCTGCCAGCGTCGACGCGCAGTCAAACACAGCAGCAGCCACAGAGATCCAAGGCGACGCACAGTCAGCCACGGAGGTTCTGGGTGACGCGCAGTCAAACCCGGCTGGAAACGAGGAGGATGCGGACCACGACATGGAGGAAGAAGGAGAGCTGGAGGATGGCGAAATCAAAGAAGCAGCATCGCCACACGTCAGATCGCTCGGAACCCGTTCCGCGGATACCGTAACCGATGTCCGTTACGGCCGACTCATCTCTCGCGCCCACTACTCCTCCAGCCCTTCGATCCAACGCTCGGAGAGCACCGCAGACTTCCCACCCTACGACGAGCCTCTCAACTGTGAGGCTTTCTCCGAGTACTGCATCGAGGATAATGGGGCAGCTGTCTCGGTTGTTTTACATGCCGACGTCGAACCCACGCCTATCGATTCTGCTCCCCCGACTTCATCGAAACCTCACACGTCAGAACTCGAGTACCGGGATCCCGCCGCACAGCCTAGTGATGAGTCGGACCCAGACCTCGGGTGGGATACGCACTCAACCCCGGACCCGTGGGATCTTCGCGACCTCCTGTACCCGGCGGATTTCGAGCAGTACGTACCCCGTCCTCTGGAATCGAGTCAGCTCCCAACGCCACCTGCCTCCAGCGATGATTCGCCGGCAAACACCACGGATGGGAGTCAAGATGCAGTATCAGAGGCTGCAAGCGACGGATTTGTTGTGGTCGATACCGGCGAAATTGTTGCGGCCATGAATCACCTGCACCACCGCGGTCCCTCCCCCGAATCCGACGAGAATCACCTCGCAGTAGTGTGGGCAAAGACTCATCGATGGGTAGACGAGAGCCGAACTCGTCAAGCTCGTGAAAATGAAGCGGAGTTTGGTTTTCTGAGTCTGCCGTTGCAGCGCGCCATTCGGTGTTTGGACACCGACCTTCACCGACTAACCGACCGCGTTGCAATGGCCAGGGAAAATCTGCGCACCATTGATGGCTTCGCGCGGTTGTATCAAGCAGATCAGGAAATTGGGGACCAAATCCGGCGCGACCGGCTGGTGAGCATCTTTATTGATGACGAGGTGCTATGGGTGGCTGACAGCGACAAGATGCGTGCGGACGCCGACAAGATGGACCTCGCCTCCCGCATGGTTGCCCCTGGCAAGCGCAAGGTTCGGGACGACCCGCTACTCCCTCCCTCCCGCGATGGAAAATCCACACGCACCTTTAGCCGGGACGCGCACCAACGAAGCGTGGCTCATCGCGCAGCGATTGCTATGGAGGTCCTTGACCAGCCTACTCTCATCAATAATCTCACGGCTGTGCGCGAGGACGTCACCTACTTTATCCGGCAAGCTTCGAACGCCGTTGCACGCCGGCACTGGACCTACGATCTCGCGGCACTCCACGAACCTTCACATGTTCCCCTTCCCTTCCTCTTCGGTGACGAGTACGCCAAGCTGCGTCTTATCCACGATGCCTTCGAGAAGAATGACCAACCTGGAATTTCGGGAATCATCGATGAACTCATGGGATTTCGCTTCCGTGACCCCGAGGTATTGGCTCACCTTCTCTATGCGGGTATGTTGCGAAAGACTCGCCGCCTTCCAGGAACCGCTACCACTCCTAAAAATGATGCGCGGCTGGTTGGTGGAAATCAGCAAGCTTACGAACGGGCATGTTTTGATTTCAATCGTCAAACGGGTGCCGCTAACTTGTTGCATTTTCATCAGACAGGACACCTTCAGCAACATGGACCTCGACACACCTTTCGTGGGTGTGATACGGCGCGCGGAACTTCGATGCGAGCTTCCTCCGAACACGGTAACCTGCATCGCAGTCCGGGGCCCGTTGCGATGGTACGGCAGGGCGCGACTCCCCCGAGATTTCACCCAACTCCTTCCTCTCGTAAGGGGAAGGGTCGTAATCATAACACGCGCCCCTTTCGGCAGCAACGACACCCATCGCGCCAATTTCCACCCCATGTATCTATCTGATAGTGGGCCACTTTCACTCTTTTCGTTCCCCGCGGATGTACTGACCTTGGCCCCCGACAGGCGGCGAATTATGTCATCTACCGATGGAACGACCAGAGATATTCGACTTCACAGTGGAACCCTGCACCGGACCCCCGCGCACCATCACCTACCCGACCGACAACGTTTAATTTCACCCTCTCCCTTTCAACACCCCTCGCCCTGCACATCTTCCTCGCCTTCAACGCGTAAACACTCACGAAGTGCAGAGGTGGATTTCACCAACGTACACATCTCCTTTTCTTGGATCCGATCTCTCTCTCTCGCTACGATACAACTCCCACCTCTATTAATTGCCTTAATTCCACCATCTCCCGCTACAATACGGCTCTCGCACCTATTAATTCGCCTAATTCCACCATTCCCCCAACTCCTCGCCTATGTAACCGACTTAGTCCTCGTGTTACTACGACTGCCACTCCGAGCCGCGGAGCTTCTCCTTTTTGGGATCTGCTTTACGCTACAATTGGTTCGACAAATAATATATTGGGTTTTCAACTACTTGGACCGAAGTTCAAAACCCATGCCGATCACGCCGAATGTCTTCGCCTATCACGGCAACTCGGCAACGGAACAATTCAACTTTGAACCTGCACAGTTCGCAGACGAAGTTGAATTTGAACTTGAAGATGATGACGAGTTCATCTTCGAAATGGTTCAACCCTCCCATTCTCAAGCGCCTGAGGACTTGTGCCTCGCCATGTACAAGCGGGTTGATAAAAAGATCAAACCCGTGTCCACCACCTTCTCCCCGGAGTATGCGGTCCGTCGCACGATTCCAGAGGACCCCTTAGCAACATTACTCCCCCTTCCCACGCGACCCTCCGACTTCATCCCTGGAAAACGCTTGACCCGTGAGCGTTTGGCTCAGCTCGAGATAAATCCAGATGGGTTCCTCACAGGCGAAGAAGAGAAATTATTCACGCACATAATGCGCGAGAACGAGGAAACCTTAGCCTTCGAGGACTCGGAGAGAGGCACCTTCAAGGACTCGTATTTCAGCCCTTACAAAATCGCCACCGTACCCCACACACCTTGGGAATATAAAAATATTCCCATTCCTCCTGGCATCTTGACCAAGGTTATCGAGGTCTTGAAGCTCAAAATTGAGGCAGGGGTATATGAACCGTGCCAATCATCTTATCGTTCTCGATGGTTTTGTGTGGTTAAGAAGAATGGGAAGCTTCGAATTGTTCACGACTTGCAACCTCTCAACAAAGTTGTGATTCGAGACGCAGGAATGCTTCCTATCCTCGATGACTTTGTCGAGGGCTTTGCAGGCCGACAATGCTACACTGTGTTCGACCTCTACTGGGGGTTCGACGCACGACGAATGGAACCAGAAAGCCGGGACATGACAGCCTTCATGACACCCTTGGGCTTACTTCGAATCACATCGATGCCAACCGGGTTTACAAACTCCCCGGCAGAATTCCAGAAGTGCATGGTGTTTATTCTCCATGACGAAATTCCACACGTGGCCAACATATTCATTGACGACCTACCAATCAAAGGACCACGGACACAGTATCTCGACAAGGATGGGCGACCCGAGACGATTCCCGAAAACCCAGGAATACGTCGCTTCATCTGGGAGCACGCCAATGATGTCCATAGAATCATGCATTGTGTAAAATGTGCGGGAGGCACATTTTCCGGATTAAAGACTCAGATCGCAAGATCCGAAGTCCTGATTGTCGGCCAACGCTGCAATCCAGACGGACGTGTTCCAGATCCGAAGAAAACATCCGCTATTCTGGATTGGCCCGAACTAGAATCCCCGCAAGCAGTACGCCGATTCTTAGGGCTATGCGGCACGGTCCGAATCTGGATCAAAAATTACTCGGAAATAATTCGGCCACTAACGGAACTCTATCGAAAAACGGTGGAATTTTGTTGGGACGAACGAAGAGAGCATGCATTCACAAAAATCAAACACTTGGTAGCTTCCGCACCAGCTCTCCGGCCGATCGACTACGAGTCAGAACTACCAGTCACAATTTCGGTAGACTCCTGCCGGACGGCTACAGGAATGATTTTGTCACAACAGGATGAGCAAAATAGGCGCCGACCAGCACGCTATGGGTCTATACCCATGAGTGAACGGGAATCCAGATATTCACAGCCAAAACTGGAATTGTTTGGGTTGTATCGGGCTCTGCGATGCTGGCGATTATACATCATCGGCGTCAAAACTCTTCCCGTCGAGGTTGATGCCAAATTCATTCAAGGATTACTGAATAATCCAGACCTCCAACCAGATGCAGCCGTAAACCGCTGGATCCAAGGAATACTTATGTTCCATTTCCGACTTATACACGTACCCGCCACTCGATTTCAAGGACCGGATGCTTTATCCCGACGCGCCCGTGCAATTGGCGAAGAAGCACCTGATGACGATGATTCGTGGCTGGATCACATTGCACTATCCTACTTTGCCGCTCCTCGGTATTTCCGGGGAACAACACAATATTACGAATCCCCCACCCGACCTATCATCCCAAGCCCCCCAAAAATTTTCGTTGCCCGACGAGCACAGGAAAATATGTTGGCGGACATCGAAACCTTTCTGCGAACATTGGTGATGCCGGACTTTGACTCGGTCCCGGAAAAACAGCGCCACCAGAAGCAACGGCGTTTCATTGCCAAAGCCACGCAGTTCTTCCTCAAAAGGGGGAAACTCTGGCACCGCAATGGTAACTTACCCCCTTTGCTCGTAATCACCGACCCTCGTGCTCGTCTATCCATCCTTACCCAAGGACACGAGAATCTGGGACACCGAAAGGTTAAAGCAATGTGGGCCTCACTGAAGATTCGCTTCCACTGGCCCCGATTACGTGCAGATATACAACATCACGTTGCATCCTGCCCCACCTGCCAGATCCGGAACACCAAGAAGGTTGAAATTCCTCCCACGATCTCCGCTCCGGTTGCTATATTTAGCAAGATCTACATTGACGTGATGCGCATGCCCATGTCTAACAAATGTAGCATGATCGTAGCCGCTCGCGACGACCTCACCGGATTCTGCGAAGCCAAAGCCTTGATTTCGCAAACAGCAGATGCACTTGCGGACTTCCTGTTCCAATACATCTACTGCAGATACGGGTGTCCGCAGCAGGTCACCACCGATAATGGCTCAGAAGTGCTAGGGGCCTTTGCGATCCTATGCAAACGCCTACATATTCCGCAAGTCAAGATATCCCCGTACAACAAACACGCCAATGGTGTGGTAGAACGAGGACATTTCACCATGCGAGAAGCACTAGTGAAAGCATGCGGAGGCAAACTGTCCCGCTGGACTACCATGCTTCCTGCAGCGATCTTCGCTGACCGAGTAACCGTCAGCAGCGTAACTGGATACTCGCCCTTCGAACTTCTGCATGCCACCAAGCCAATTTTGCCGTTTGACTTGGCAGAAGCCACGTTCATGGTAGAAGGATTCTATTCGGGGATGTCAACTGCCGACCTTTTAGCCCTTCGAATTCGGCAGCTGCAGATGCACCCCCGAGACATTGAGCGTGCTGCCGAGACAGTACGTAAAGCGCGCTTTGCATCGAAACTACAATTTGAAAAGCGATTCCGGCACAAACTCCAAAAACAGGACTACAAGCCCGGCGAACTCGTCCTCGTACGTAATATGAGTAATGAAAACACGGTGGGCACGAAGCTCAAGACGGACGACCGCTATATGGGACCATACGAGGTTCAGCGTAAAAATCGCGGGGGCGCGTACGTGTTAAAGGAACTCGATGGGACCATGCTGCAAGGAAGGCCAATTGCTGCCTTCCGACTCCTTCCCTTCATCACACGCGATCACTGGTTTATGCGAACGGGATGGATGGGCCAAGACGATGAAGAAAGCAGTGAGGACGATTCCACCGGGAGCGAGGACCTTTCTGATGGGGAATAGTGGAGAATGGAGGCGCACATATAATTGTCCAGGGACCGACACTACCCCGCAGTCTACGACGGTGGCGTCTTTCCAAAAACGCCTCTAAGGATGAGCTTGTCTGACTCAAGCCCGGGTTATTAACGACCACCATAAAAGATGCCCTAGTCGCTTCGGCCTTCTCTCCCACCTCTGCACCACCCCATGGAACCTCCTGCGCACATCCAGATTACCCAGCAATCCTTCGTGGCCTCCGAGGAGGATGATAGGGACAGCATCGGGTCGCAGGTGACCATCACTACTGATAGGAAAGATCGGGTGCGAAAACTTCCCAACTCGGCTCTACACAACGAGCTAAAAACCATTTACCCCACATTCTTTCTACCCTCCAGGGCACCCGTCGCCTTCTCACAAAGATCCAAAAACGTGTGTCCGTGGCCCGTCACCTCCCATACCTCGCGATGGAGCACGCGCCCGGGGATGATGAGCCGTCTTCGGTCAGCCCTCCGTCCACATCCCATCGACGTCGCTGTCACTGCACCCAGCGATTGGTCTACCATGGTCAATACCGACATGGAGGGTCTCTTCACGTCTACTCCGCTCAGCAGGAACACCCCCTCGACCGCAGCTAAGCAAGGCCACGACACCAATGTAGCTGCCGCCACGCCTGACGACTGGTCGGCTCTGACCGGTACGGGTGGACAGAGTCTCGCTGCGACTCCTCCACTAAACTGGGACACCTACAAGACCTGGACCAACGAGGACGGCGACCTGAGCGATAACACCAACATCCACGTCTCCCCGCAGTTCGCAGCCACGGAAGTCGACCACGACCGCTATCTCTACGAGACCAGCTTCGCGGGGCCCATTGTGCCACCCGCTCTCCTTCCCGTTGCGCCGCTCGTTCAGACATTTGGACCACACGAGTATAATAAATCCCCCCCCCCCCCCCCCATCATCATTATATCGAGGGCCTGACCTCGAAAGGATGGGTAAGGAATATCAATACAGGATCAGGGTTCATATTCCATGGAGGAAGAAAAAGAAAAGTCAGAAAGTTTGACAGCGACAACTTGAACCCAGGAGCCACCGGAGGTCAAATAAAAGAAAAAGAACCACACTTTCACGCTGATATGCACCCGCGGGGAATCGAACCCCGTCTCGCCGCACGCCAAACTGAGCGCTTGAACTTGGCCGGCGTGTGTTCTATACACAACTGATGCTTCCAACAGCAGTATTTCATGTATCAACCGGACAGAGAAAAAATCAGTGAGGTGCGCAAAGAAACAACCAAGGCCCAAAATTGCTTATTGCTGTTTGCATAAAAGTTGGCACAACCGGATTTTTGATCGCCGTTTGATGCGCCTCAGTAAATCAATTTTCCTGAGCTCAGTTCTTGGCCGTTTGAGCTAGGAGTATAACCAAAATTCATCGTTTGAGCAGTCGCATCGACCGGCACCACGCGCTGTCATGTCGCCAAAGTGTTTGGCAACAAGTCGGTGGGACTGGCACAGCCCCGGCCAAATGTGATCTGATGGCAAATCAACCAGAAGAGGAATAGCTCAAAGGCAACGTCACTACGGCTGAAACACCACGCGAAGCTGTGCTTCGCACAGCCAACTGAGTCACAATCGAAACGACAGAATGCCGACTAGATGACCCCCTGGACGGTTTGACGCGGAGCTAGTACCTTATCACTGAGTCATTATGACTCCAATGTTTGCCTATGGCTGCGTAGAAAGAACTAACGCGAGCATACTTGAGCACATAGTAGCAGTATATAAACCCCCATGTAATTCGTAGAAAGGACATCCAAATACACTCCTACCCAACTTCAACTCCACATCCGAACACCTTACACCACCCATCCCTTTCTTCCGACTCCCACCCACTTCACCACCTTCCCGCCCACTTTCATTCGCTTCCCCTCCGCCTCTTCCCGAATAGACTTGCACGAGTCTTTTCTCCTTACGCCTCCGAGAGATATTGGTTATCTTTCACCCCACGACTACGACTAACGAGAGAGATATTGGTTATCTTTCGCCCCACGACTACGAATACGCCTACGAGAGAGATATTGGTTATCTTTCGCCCCACGACTACGAATACGCCTACGAGAGAGATATTGGTTATCTTTCGCCCCACGACTACGAATAACGAGAGAGATATTGGTTATCTTTCGCCACACGACCACGCTTAACGAGAAAGATATTGGTTATCTTTCGCCACACGACCACGCTTAACGAGAAAGATATTGGTTATCTTTCGCACCCTCACGATCCCCACACCCTTACCCGGATAAATCCCCGTTTATCCATCCCCCTTTACTCCATCACCCTTCCTCGATTTCTCCGGAAATCAATCCACTTTCACTTCACACTCCAAATCTCGAACTTACGAGAAACACTCGGTTAAAGCCAAACCCAGTGGACCTCGTGTATAACCCCAAATACGCTTGACAGCGCGCACATTATTCCCATGAAATGAGAATTACAACTTCCGGCAGCCGGATTTCGGCGGCCGAATTTTTGCGCTGAGTTCTTACGCGTTTGGGCTGGAATAAATCTATGGGGGGGTGCACATGGTGACTCCCAATACCCCCTCCAAAGCCTGGACGGATTGGGCACGAACTGCACGCGCTGCGACGCGCCAAAGCAAAACTCATCAATTTTGGTGGGGTTGGTGTTTAGCGCGATGCTGTCTGTCGTTTTAGGTGAAATAAAGGAACGCAACTGTTTATGCGTATCTCACCTGCACCCCGCCCAATTTTTGGAGCCATCCGGCGCGAAATGGACACGCCGCGACGCGCCGAACAAACAGGATCAATCTTGTCACCCAGTGACGCGTTACACCGCGACTTCTCTTCCACCGCCATGCAACTGCCATGCCCAAAGGCAAACCCATCTCAGAGGACCTCAGATGGACTGTTGTCAGAATGCACGCCCTAGGTGTTGGTATCGCCACCATCGAGGCCTACACCGATGTCAGCCGCCGACAAATTTACCGCCTTGTCAATCGGTTTCGCACAACAGGAAAGGTTTTGACTGCAACTCAGCGGAGAAGAACTGGGCGTCCACGACATCTGAGCTCTGACGACGTTGCAGTATGTCCTTCCCTTCCCTTTTCTCCCCCTGCTTACACATATTGATCTGCTCCGATACCTTCAAGGTTGTTTAGATTTGAGTTGCGACAAGTACCTCGACGAACTCCAGCTCGGCCTTCAAGAAACCTGCGGGCGTGTTGTCTCACAATCAACGGTTTGGCGTGCTCTGAGGCGTAGTGGATATACCATGAAAAAGGCAAGAGACATCCCGCCTTGTAGCCCTGTAGCTGATCCTTGCATAGCTCACTCGGGTTGCGATCGAGCGCAGCGTGGTCAAGCGCGCAAAGTTCCGATACAAGATTGGACTTTACTATGAGCCCAAGCAACTGGTATTCGTCGATGAAAGCGCCTGCGACCGTCGGACATCGTATCGTGGACGAGCCTGGGCCTTTAGGGGCCAGCGCGCCCTTCGTAAGGCATTCTTCATTCGTGGTAAACGGTGCGTTGCTTATTCAATTTCTCTCCTTCACTCACACCAAACACTTCACCAGCTACTCTGTCCTTCCCGCAATCTCGCTCGATGGTATTCTCTATGTCAACATCCTTGAGGGCTCTTTCACCACCGACACTTTTGCGGAGTTCATCGACGGACTTTTGGACAAGATGAATCCATTCCCTGGCCCCAACTCGGTGATTGTAATGGATAACTGCCGCATCCACAAGGCTGAGGTGATTCGCGAGATGATCGAAGAGCGGTGCGTGTCCCTCCGTTTGTTTCATTTCAATGTTGCCTTGATACCATGCATTACAGTGGAATGTGTTGCCTCTACCTGCCCCCCTATTCCCCCGATTATAACCCGATGGAACCCGGATTCTCAAAGATAAAAGCGTATGTTCGGCGGGAGGGACAGGCATATCGGGCCGCGACGGAGGCAGACGATGATAAGGCAGAGGTACTCACCCAGCTACACAAGGCGGTATATTCTATTACACCGAGTGATGCCGAGGGATGGTTCAGGCACTCGGGCTATTTCTAAGACTAGTTCAAGCATGTATCGTTCTGTTCAAGAAATTCTGTACTTTGGTGACCAAGAAAACATTACAAAGGATTATTATCGAGCCGCCCATTCAGCTTTACGCTCCGACTCGATCCGGCGAATCTTTTTACAATCCTGCCTCGCATACTTCAGCAGCAATTTCGCGACCCCAAGCGTCATCCCCACACAAATTTCCTGCAGCGTCTTCTCACCGTCAGCGCCAAGATCCGTTAGTTGAACAACACGAGAAAATCCCTGTGCGCGGAGGGGTGCACCGAATTTGCTGAATCCATGTCCGTCCTCCCCGCGATCAGATGTGTCGAGCTCGAGCAGCCAGTCATCGAGTTTGGGAAACAGCGTGGGTGACTCATTGTCGTCCGAGTCGTCTGCTGTTTTGGCGGGAGATTTCGGCGCAGCAATTGGAGCGGGAGGCGCCGCGGGAGGAGGTGGATAGTACGGGGGTGGGTAAGGGCCCGTGGGAGCGTAGTATGAGTAGGGGTGGGGGCCGGGTGGTGGTGCTGGCGGGTTTTGCATCGTCTGGCGGCGGGACGTTGGTGCGGCCTGTGTGCCGTTTTCCATCGGTAGATTTAGCAATGTTGGCAGAGAAGTGACAGAATCGTGGACTCCCTGGGCCTGGGTACCATTAGGGCTTCGTCTGGAGGATGAGTAGGATGAGGAAGACGTACGCAGAGCATGCTCCAAAGACTTAGGTTCGGATTGGAAAGAGAGACATGTTCGCCGTTTTTCGCAACAAGACAAAACCCGCTATGCTTTTCACACTTGTGGGTTGCCTCGAGTTCACGCAAGAACTGTGCGCCGGTTTTCTTCTTAGTAGGAACCTCGGCCTCTTCATCGTCGCTCGCACTCGCCAATTTTGGGGTCTGGTCAAGACTTGTTCAGCGTGCACGTAGCGGATAACGAAGACGAAAGGACCCTGACCTTGGATTTCGGTTTTTTCGAGCTCGTACCCTTTTCGAGTCGGGTTTTTCCTGTACTTTCAGGTCGACAATCGTGACCTGGAGTGGTTTCTTTGCCCGGGCTTTTGACTTCGCGCGCGCGGCGAGCTCCTCACGCGCGCTGTTGAACAGCCGAAGGAGGTGCATGGAGTTACTGAGAATTCGCGGCTTCGTGTCTTTTGTCCAGTGACTGAGTTTGAAGCCAATTTCCAAGTCCTTGCGGCGGACATTCATCTCGTCAGCGATGCTTTGGGAGAATTCGAGGTAGGTGCTGGTAGAGGAGATGGTGAGGGTATCTGTCGCATTGGAGCTGACGGGGATGATGAACTCCAAATCAAGGTCTGGTTTCCGGGATTGGAGTTAGTGTTAGCCCCAGTAGAAATACTGTGACCGCACCTGTGTACTGCTCGTCCTCCTCATCTTCTTCCTGCTCATCGTCGTCCTCCCCGTCGTTAGAATCGGACCCCTCCTCATCGTCCCCACCCGCTTTCTTCCCACCGGAACCCTTGTCCCCGCGCCCCAGCATTCCAATCGTCGCGGCATCCAATTCAGCGCCATCAAGAGTTTCGTGGTCAAGCGAAGTCAGGTCGGAGTCAGAGTCGATTTCGATAGGATTTGGGATGGTCTCGGACTCGGAGGAAGAAGCAATTGCAATAGCAGAGGACGTTGAAGGGGTAGAAGCAGTATTACGGGTAGCACGAGTACTGGTTGGAGCAAGTTTTGCTTTAGGGGCTGCCTTCTTCTTCGGAGGGGGCTTCGTGGTATCTTTTCTAGGGCGGCCAACAGGTCGCTTGGGCGGAGGACTGGCAGGGGCGTCGGCTGCGGGCTCGGACTGTTTTCGCTTCATGGCGGTAGAGAGGAAGACGCGTAACGCGCGTAACTGAGTGACAGCACCAGATCAGTTTTGATCCTGTTTGTTCGGCGCGTCGTGGTGCGTCCATTTCGCGCCGGGTGGCTCCAGAAATTGGGTGGGGTGCAGGTGAGATACGCATAAACAATTGTATCCCTTTATTTCAACTAAAACGACAGACAGCATCGCGCTAAAGTCCAACCCCAGCAAAATTGATGGGTTTTGCTTCGGCGCGTCGCAGCGCGTGCAGTTCGCACCAGATCCATCTACGTTTTGGAGAGGGTGTTGGGAGACCCCATGGGCACCCCCCCCGTAAATTTATATGAACCAAAACGCGTGAAACCCTGGCGTGAAAATTCGGTCGCCGGAACGCGGCTGCCAGAAGTTGTAATCCTCCTTTCACCGATATTATAGAGGCACGTGGTACCAGTCGATGCGGCTGCTCAAACGGTGAATTTTGCATATGGTTTTAGCTGAATCGGCCCAGAATTGAGCCCAAGAAAATTCAATTACTGCGCCGCATCAACCAGCGATCAAAAATCCGCTTGTGCCAACTCTTTTGCAAACAGCAATAAGCGAGCACCTCTATGCACCAGCGAGGAATCGAACGCCTTTCCCGTGACGTTCGAGGTGTGTGCCACACATTTTACAAGCTGAAGCTGTCAATTATTCCACTCCCCGCTGCTGTCTCTTGAACCTTCTACTGGTGACTTCCCTTGCGTGCCGTTTTCAACATTGGTTCTGCGGCATCTCGGCAAAGACACCGGATAGCATCATAACAATCACAAAGTTCGGCAAGCTCAGCCGCTTGCCTTTCACCACCATGCCACTCGCTCAAATGGAAACTCGCCGAACGCCCTTCGACATCCAAGAGCTGGTAGACCACTGTATCGACTTCCTACGTGACTCAAGGCCCGACCTGAAGGCCTGCGCTCTGGTTTCCCGATCTTGGGTCTACCCCGCCCAACACCATCTATTCAGACTGCTTCACCTCCCGTCTCAACCCATGGGGACCCGCACGGCCGAGCGTTCTTGGGGCCGCTTCCACGACATCACACAGGCCTCCCCCCACGTCGTTCGGCACATCCACGGCCTCCGCATCATCGCGACCTACCTCTCGAACACATCGCTGCTGAATCTCTGCGGCCTCCCTTTCACCCGCCTCTCCTGCGTCGTCTTCCGGATTCACGAGCCCATCTCGCAACAGCGGGCAGAGGCGCTGTCCCTGCTCTTTGCGCTGCCTTGTCTCCGCCGCGTCACGCTCGACTGTATCTATGGTGCGGCGGAGCCGTGGCTGCGGGTATGGGAGTGTTTCTCGCCCAGCATCAAGCATCTGGATATTCATTGTCGCGGAAATGCGGCAAGCGAATTCCCTCCGCCCACAGATGGACGCGCACCGATCATTTTGGACTCTCTCCGAATTCGTTCCCTTCCCTCGTTACCCGGTTGGCTCAGGAACACGTTCAGTTGCGTCCGGGTTTTATCGCTCGATGTTATGCACATCCCTTGGTCCGAATTTGCCGCGTTATCGCATACAGTCGAGGTCCTTGATGTCGCAATCACCGTACGTCTACCCACCACCCTCATAATCTCACCCCATAACCTATAAATGTGCAGATGTCCCCAGAGACCTCCCTGCTCTTTCCCAAACTCTCGCTCCTCCGCATTTTAATGCCCGATTTCCGCGAGGCGAGAGTCCCCGCGTTCACTCGACTGGTTGGTCTCGGCGGCCCCGACAACGACCGTATGCGGCTCGTACTGCACGCCATCTATCCGGCGACTGCGTACGCGCTCATCGACGCTGCTCTCGCGACCCTCCCTCCGCGTCAGGTCGAGCTTCAGGTGACGGCTCCTGACTATGAGTGTGCAATGGCGTCCTTTTCGCACGTGAAACCCGTCGTGCGTCGCGTTTTACTAGCTTGATAACGCCTTCCTGACAAGTGATTTTCACCCCAGCGCAGCGATCCCGTACTGGACTGGTTTGAGGTGAGTCAGGCGTTCATGCGACGAGAAATAAGTATAACTTACGTTGCGTCAGGCCCTTACCCACAGCGAACGTTTTTGGCCTCCAGCCCTTGAGCGCGCAGGCGCGCTCACGCTTGCGGAGGTGCGGAGCCTCAGTGTATGGTAGATTTTTCTTGTGGGTCTTCACCGATTGTGCGGCACAAGACATGGAGGTTTGAGTGATATTTATTCCCGATCGAGAATCTCTAATGCAGCTTGCGTCTTTCTACGTGTTGGTCTACTCTGGCTGCTCAGCGAGACATTTAGAGCGACTTGGCGACTCAGCTGAAAGGCAACTGGAAGATGATCTGGGCTACCAATTCCCGCAACAGGCCATGCTTGACCTCACCCTCAAAGCCGTATGTTCAACTTAGACGTCCACTTCGCTTCACAAGTGGCGCCAAAATCCGGACGAAGGAGGCCTATGACTCCCTTGGGCACCAGACATCACATCGTATGCACACCATCGTTTTGACCCTGCATCACACCTTGTATTGTGTCTAATGACTCGGACGATAACCGACACCTCTTGTTCTCGGAGTTGCCCGGGCGTGTGGCGCGTTCGCCACTTGGGGTGGCGCCGACACTATAAAGGTGGGGACGCAACCAACGTTTTGAACAACAACAACCATGAACTCCTTCAGCAATTTTTCGAACCATGGTGAGATACTTCAGTTGAGTGCCAGACTTGTCATAACATTTACATTCTCCTAGAGAACGCGGCACAAGAGACCAACTGTTTCCGATATCCGCCGATGCTCCCCTCATTCAGTGCACTTTCGGAGTCTATCAAGCGGAGGAACCCTGAGGTACAGCCAAAAACGGACCACCTTGATATCTCTGAATCGCCATGGGATATTACTAAGAGGGTGCATTACGAAGAGTCACAGCCGACTGAGCTACCCCTGACGTCCGAGGAGGAAGAACCATATAATTCTCCTCTCACGTCAATCGAGGTGAAGAACGTCACCGATTGGAAATCGCAACCTAGCCCGTCCAGGATGGATTACAGGACTGGCGAATACACAGAGTCGGAGTTGCCAGCGGCAACTCAACCACACACATCTGACTTCGCACCGATCGGGACGTACTCTCCAGCAAGCATGGGGGCTATCATTGGTTGGTTTCGGAGTGCACTCGGACTGGCCAATGCGCCTCTGGACATGGAGATTGCAGCCGATACATCGGACCAGGTATACCCTCAAATCGATGAATCCTTGGGGAAGTGGGAGATGACTAAAGTAACTTTCCGAATGCCATCCACTCGGACTACCTCCGACGGTATGCTGTTATTCAGGGGTGGGAAAGAGGAACCAGAGGCGGTGGGTCGGTGGACCCCAACCAGCGTGTTCTTTCAGTTGCCAATCTCCCCCGTGCAAACTCATGGCAACTTCGATATGTAAGCTTGAGTGCATTTGATGATTGGTTTTACCTTTTATATGTGATCAGGTTCCGCAGCAGCGGTTATGGGCTCCATTTCACAGTCAAAAGCTCAGCAGCGCACGAACCAAGCATGTTGGCCATACTGAGTCGCTCTGTGGGAGGTCACCGAACGTGGACCATTACCATGAAGCTCGATAGTCTCAAATTCAAAGTCGCCCAGCAAGAGGGAAGAGACCTGGTGTTTGAGCCCGTCTCCCAGCGTTGGCACGACGAACTAAAGAAGTTTAACGTGCCGGAACTTCACGAAAACCTACTGAAATCAGGAATCGCGCTGGTATTATTTGTTCATCAAGCACTCAAGTCCGAGCTCCAGTCGTTAGAGTTCATTCGTATGTGAGTACCAAGATCATTAGTTTCATCCGTGACGACTTGAACTCATGTCACTCGTTCCAGGAGAAGAGAAACGGATGATTAGTGGGACGATACCGGGGCGGCGCTAGAGTGACGAGTCTCTTGTAATTGTACCTTGAGTGTAGATAATAAAGCCGAATTTGGATAATCTGATGCTATGAGACTTCAGTACGGCGTGCCCTGAGTGTTTTCGGCGCCTCTCGGGCTCTCTATCGCTTGCAATGCATGTTCAATATGGTCACGATCAACAGATCAAATCAACTTCCCACGGTTCAATTTTGACCGGTCACGGGTCGAACTTTTCCAGAACTGAGGCAAACGGTTGGCGAAGACACAAAAGTGACGCGTAATAGTAGATGCAATTCGTATTTTACCCGTGCCGCAGCCAGTTGAGCCATGCCAGCACCGGGGCATTGAGGAATGATTCGGTGCGCGAGCAACGTACCACAGTATGGGCCACTTTTCTCGACGCCACTCGTTCTGGAGAAATAATGAACTACGGCCAGCCCCTGCGAGTCATCACTCTGCTCCTATTATTCCGTTTTCGGTCGGCGAGTTGATGTGGCGTGTACGAGTATATTTCATCCGAAGTTCGCGAACCTTACTGGCTTTCGGGGCCAGGTGCAATCTAGTCCTGGTCTCTCGCCGCCTCTGTTGTAATCTGCCTGGGAGCAACGGCCGAAATGGCGCGAACCCCGAGTTCAAGTCAGTGCGCCACGGTTGATGTGTGGTTGGCGTACACACAGAGATCAGTGGCGGCTTGTGCGACCCTGCCTCGAACTCGGATGGCGTGTCCTGACTCGAAGATTGGGTCGACGCCTCATGCTTACGGTGTCCCTTGTTTCGCCGCTTGCTCCCGTCCACAGCATGTGTGGCCACCCGCCTATAAAATACCGCCCGTCTCGAGTGAAATTCAACACAAATCCCCACCATGTCTTCCTCACTAAACAGCCAGGACCCACCAAGTGTGCAAGACCTGAAGGATTGGATTTCCAATGCAGAGCTCGGGCTGAAGACAGGGACTCGAATCGACGACGTGGAGATTGTGTCGCCCGGTCCAGTAGTCCCTAAAATCGACCTACAGTTGGGAAACTGGCAGATGACTGAGGTCACTTTCCAACCTCGCCCATCCCGCCACCCCGGCAACGGCCTTCTTTTATTCAAACCCCCCAAGCGACTGCCAGTTGCCGTAGGGCGGTGGACCAGGGGAAATGCTTTCATTCAGCTGCCAATCTCAATGGCAGACCGAGTTAACAAGGGCACCATTGGCGAGTAGGTCAACCTTGAATTCATTCAATAATCGTCCATATGTGACCTTTCAGGTTCCAGACTATCACCTTCCGAGTGGAATGTAAAGCAGTCGGTACGACTGAAATTAAACCTGTCATGTCGGTCACACTGAGTCACTCTGGGGAGGGCGACAAGTGGGAGATTGGACTCGCTGAAAGATCACGAAGCATCAATCTCATGTTCGCCCGCCGACAAGGAAGAAATCTCCATTACCAGTCTGACGCCCAGCTCTGCACTAGCATCCAGGAACAAGGATTAGGGCTTACATGGGTCGAGGCAACGAAACTGCACAGAAACCTACTGGAGTCTGTAACAGCGCTGACATTATTTGCTCAAGTAGCTCTCCAGCTTGAGCCGTTTACGCACATTGTTGTGTGAGTGCTGGGGTCATTGATAACTCCAGCGGTGTTGACAATGGTTCATCTAGCAACGGCTCGGTTCTATCGCATTCGCTAACGCCCCAACCCTCACCAACCCTAGAAGATGTCACCGGGTGGATTTACAATGCACGGCTTGGGACAATGGCTCATCCAGGGTCCATGACAATCGCGTCGGATTCACCAAGGCTTCCTAAAATTGACCCTTACCTGGGAGACTGGACTATGACTTCAGTCAGCACTAGCGTCTTTCACAAAGCACTCCTTTTGTTCAAGAACTCGGGACAAGCACCAGCAGCCGTAGGCGAGTGGGCCGACTCGGCCCCGATTATCGACATTGGCATTCAGTTGCCAATCTCAAAAGGCAGATTTGCACTGAGGCACAAGTTTAACCGGTGAGCCAACCTTTGGAATCCGTTGGAAGATTATTTGGCCCATGTACTGACCTGCCAGTTTCCGCGGTGGTACTTTCCAGATCCAATACCCTCCATTTTCGAAGACAGTTGGATCAACCATGTGGGTCACATTGAGTGTCTCTGCGGAGGGTCATACAGCGTGGAACATCGTCCTGCAATTGGATGGAATGGATCGTGATCCAGTACCAGTGGCCTTCCAACAAGGAAGAGATTTGTTCTACCAATCAGCCGACCATTTCTGGCATTTCTTGACACGCCTAACCGAGTTCGATGCGAGGGAGGCGAAGAAGCTGCACCTGCACGAAAGTCTACTGGAGTCCGCGACAGCGCTAATATTATTCGTCCAAGAAGCTCTTAACCTCGAGCGTTTAGAGCACATTGTGGTGTGAGTCTACATATCACTAACTTCATCCGCGTCTTGACATCTCTTCAAGGGTTGACTCACCGTTTTGGCGTTGGTTTCAAACACTGGGAGACGCAGCGAGAAGGGAGCAGGCTCACAATGAGCAGATGGAGGTAATCTTCGGTTCCTCGTAATCATGTCGTGTGTAACGAAGAAAGTCCAAATTTATACAAGGAGACATTCTCGAGCGCAGTCTACACGAACCAGGACCTTGCGAGGGTTTGACAGAGGAGCGCAGCGTCAGTAGAGATATACTGTGCTTTGTTGCCTGAGGGAGTTCCGATCGAGCTTTTTAACCCTCATCCAAGAAGTTTGCTTCGACTCACGATCAGTAGATCAATTCAACTTCCCACGGTTCCATTTTGAGTAAACTGCACGGTACTTTTTGCTATCAATAGTATCGAATCAAACCATCGGCGAGGTCCTGCGACAAAAATCGAGAAGGCATCCAGTTACCAAACCAACATCTTTCTTTCAAAATCCACCTTCAGAGCGGCGATCAGCACATCAACTCACCTTCCCAACTCGTTTTGGCACTCGACTGGATTTTCCAGTGAACCGGCGTGCTGACACTCCCTGGCCAACAACCCCCAGAGAGAGCCGTAAGGAGCTGTAGGGAGTTGTGTGGAAGCCAGAGCTTCTGTGTCCTTGAGAACCGTGCCTAGCCGTGCTAGAATCACCGCACAGAAAGAAAAGGTAAAACGAATTGTAACGAGGGACGAGGAGTAAAACTGTTCACGTAAAAGGGGAGAGACGGAAGACACGCGGCCCTGGTTGACGAGGGTTGACGCCGGTACCTGGTCTTCAAGGGTCTGAATGGGCCACGGCGCTGAACAACGTAAACAAATTGATCTCCGGCGGAACCTCGAACGGAGATGCTCCGCTGCTATTCAACCGCTATTCGTGAACACCGAATGACACGTAAATGAACACGAAGAGAACCTCCAAGCCACCTCAAGCCACGTCCGTCCAAATCTTGAGGTCTGGGCAGATCAGGGCGAGCGACGAGCGTGATGATCTGCGAATCCGGAAGGTGAAAAACCGAAAGATGATGGTTGTATTCGCCGGGTCCGAGTCGTTATGTGTACCGGCTAACGGAGGTTAAGGAAATGCATTCTCGTAAGTTGGACTTGCCAATTCAAACCTATTTCAAACCATTGGCGCTTCTAAGTTCTCATCGCTTGTATCGGCTTCTGGGCAGAATCACGAGAACTGGTTTGGAATACCGAGCGTATTCCACTTCAGTCGGAAGCAATTCGGGGATTCCCAAAGGGATATGCAATGTGATGCCGTTCAATCAGGTGCAAAAGGTTGAACCTTGAACCTTGAATGACCTTTCCAGCTGGAGAAGCCTGTCTCGTTACCCACGGAGCAGGCAGTCATTCCACCACTTCAGGGCGATTCTCGTACTGGAAAGTCTGCGAAGTCCGATTTCTACCGTCAAAAGATGTGGGGTTGAACGCCCGATCGGGCGGTGAAACACCTCGACAATCAAACGCGAATTGCAGATCTCCACCCTGCCAATTCTCAGCTATAAAGGCCGTTGCCGACACGATCGCAGGATACCAAGCTCTCTCTAGTTCCTGCACCCACCCCACCCACATTCGTTATCAAAATTCATCGTTCTGCAATGTTCTCCACTCAACTGCTCGCCGTTGTTTCTGCTGCCGTCCTGGTCACCGCTGCGCCTTCCGCTCGCGTTTGCTCCACCTCGGCCGCCGTCATGGACCTCCCCGCGGGCCAGACGCAGTTGGTTTCGCCCACCACTGCTCCTCTGTATGTCGCGCTTGGTGTCGGTGTCCAGAACTACACCTGCTCTGCGTCGACCCTGAAATACACGTTGGTTGCTTCCCCGAAACATAAACCCATCGACTAACCTCTTGGCAGCTCGACCGGAGCCGTCGCGTCGCTGTACGACATTTCGTGCCTCGCCAGCACCCCCGCGTTCGCCAGCATCCAGACCACCGTGTTCAACGCCTGGAACGCTGCGCCTGCCGGCGCCTCCCCTACGCCCCCCGCTGGCGCCCCTGTGACCCTGCTCGGGGTGCGTCCTCTTCTCTCTCTCCCCCGTCCTCGTACCCCCTCCCTAACCAACCCCCTTCAGTTCCACTACTTCATCCCCGCGGCCAGCGGCACCGGCCTCTCGCCCAAGTGGGACTTCACCTCGACCGGCGCGAACGCCGGTAACGCCAACGCCTTCTTCGTCGGCAGCAAGGTCGGCGACATCACCGACCCCACGGGCAACGCCGCCGTCAACGTCGACTGGCTCGCGCTCAACAAGCTCTCGGGCTCGCTCGCCACCCAGGTCTTCCGCGTCGACACCGTCAATGGCCAGCCCCCCACCTCTGTGCGTACTCCCCCTCTCCCAGCGCGTGGTTGGAATGCTTACTATCCAAGCAGTGCGTTGCTGGCTCCGCCGACATCAGCGTCAAGTACACCGCCAAAGTGAGTAGTGCTCGTACCATTTCGCAACACCGCTAATTCTCCACGCAGTACTTCCTGTACTAATCCTTCCGTCCGAATCTGCGGTCGTTTGCTAAAGTACACGACTCTTTTGTCGTAATAATCTACATTATTTGAATGGGTGTTAGGAATAACTGACCGTGTCCGGGCGAGTGGGGCGTAAATAAGGGAGAGTATGCATGTGCGCAAATCCAGTACACCGAGGAGCGCAGCATTATCAGGGGGTAGCGCCATCGTCTCTTCCAACCGTGGGTTTTGTGGGAAGATATGGTTGTGCGGCGGAGTCACAAAGTATCCTTCGTGGAGTTTGAACCACGGTTTGCGTGCAAGGGAGCTTCAGCCAGTGGCGCGCTGAACCAGAAAACGATTTTCACAGCAAGAAATAACAACCTCGGTCTAGAGAACAAGAAAAGGATCGAGGAGACCGTTGAGTTCTTGCGCTCAATGCGACAGCGCTAATCCTGCAGCTGAAGCATTAGACGGAGTCCGAAGGGTCGTGCGACTCACCTATTCGCCCATCCGTTCGATGAGCTTCCACGCAGCATGAGATTCCTTCACCTCGGCATCGAGTCGTTGTTGACTGTTGAGTTCATTCGCGCTCAACGCCAAAGCCCTAATCCTGCACCTGAAGCGTTAGACCGAGTCAGAATTTAGAATCGTGCGACTCACCGCTTCGCCCAACCGTTCGATGAGCTTCCACGCAGCATGAGACGCTTTCACCTCCGCATCGAGCCGCTCAACAACGCCCTTTCCATTCCACTCAACAGCCTCCTCCTGCAACGTCTGGATCCACTCGATACGCGGGAATAGGGCAGCCATGAACTCGGCGACGCGGTAGACGTCGCCCACGGGGGATCCAGCGACAGTGAGAAAGTGCAGTGCCTTCTGCCGGACTAGCTGCCGCCGCTCGTTGCGCGGGATCTTGGGGACCACGGTGGCGTCGAAAAGGAGGTCGAGCGTGCGGAGGGAGGGACAGTTCACCGCCAACGCAATCAGCCCCTCCAACGTCACCTGCGAGGGTGCATCGCGGCATGAATGTGCTCTGAGACCAAGAACCTCGATGCGCGGCCACGCTCGGGCTATCAGCAGGATCGCGGCGTCGTCGAGGGAAAAGCCGACTGCATGCGATAGGCAGACCCAGGTAAGATTGGGGAACGACAGCAAGGGCGCGATAATATCGATATCCACGACATATTGGGTGATCTGCTCTGCGGTTGGTGTCGAATATTCACTCCCCTGTTGGCCCGGGTTGACCCAGATACGAAGGAGGGCTGAATGGACGCAATGGGTCTGTAGCGCAGAATATAACTGGTGGTTGATTTCCGTGGTGTGCCATGAGGCTTCTTGATGAGGGAGGTTGAATCCAACGAGACGACATTTGGGGGGGAGCGTCGTGATGAACGCGATAGCCGACTCCGTCGAGTGGACCTTTAGGTGGGAGAGTGCGGGAAACCAGCTGCAGCCGGGGAGCTTTGTCTCGGAGAATGAGGGAACAGTCCGGGCAGATTCATGTCTAGACGCTGGAGGTTCGGAAGTCGGGAGATATGTTTGAAGGACGCCGCATCCAAGCCGCCCACTACAAGTGACTCCAGGCATCGGAAATCGCGGACGACAGTGGAGATGAACGTGAACGGAACCGCGGAGTCTAGAAGTTCGTGCCCGAGATAAATGCGGAGCCTTTTTAACTGTGGGTATCGAAGTGCGAGAGTCGGAAGAAGGGACAGATGAGAGAAGGTCTCGATTGAAGCAATGGAAAGATCCTCGATGCGTGGGGCGAGGAAGAGGCGGACATAATGGAACACGGCGCTGGAATTCGGGGTCCAATGAAGAATCTGGAGGTTCGGAAATATGAATTGCCGAGGAAGACATGCGCCCAGGGCGTCGAAGACATCCGGCGTCTGAAAGTCGTCCTCCACTGGCAGGACAAAACATTTGACGCGATGAATGTAGAACTGTGCGCGGTCCCAGTCGGAGGACGTAATCGGTCGTAGTAGGTTCTAGGCTGTCAAGGTGAACTGAATAACTTCCAGACGGAGGGTTTCCACGTACGACTCGGATGAAAGGCTTCCTTTCGTAGCCCCCCCTTTCCTCTTCCTCCTCGTCCGAACTTTCGTGGTCCACCCAATCGATATCCCACAAGCCAACGGGCATGCAGTAGAGAATGTTCGTGATTGTATCCTGGCGCCACCAGAGACAATTAAGTGCTGGGACGCAAAAGCCTTGGACGTTCTGGCTAGGGCAGCGAGTGCCGCGGATGAATCCTCTTCCAGTGGATATGTGCTGTCGACCTGATCCATCTGGATACATATGAGTTCAACCAGCTCTGGGATTCTCAAGGCACGGTGCATGAGAGCTGGCTGGCGCGGTGTCGTGGCGGGAAGCAAGGAGAGGAAGCACCGGAACACGGCCACATTTCGGATCTGTTGGCTTTGATGCCTAAGGACAACTTCGTTGAACCACCGCCGCAGGGCCGCCACAAAGTCGGTATTGGCAGCGCAGTCATACAGCATGTATTGAATCTTTCAAATTCCGTTTCACAGGCCAAGCCAACACAACCGGAAAGTGCCTCCTGGTTGAATAAGAATTCGGTGTAAGAAATCGGGTTGGCCAGTAAACAAATCAATGTATTTCCATATAGCCCTCTGGGAGAGACAACTCGGCGAATTCCTCGGTAAATCGCACCAGCCCATCCGCGGACAAGGCAGCTGGCGTCATTCCAGCCACCGCGAGCCGGAGGAGGGGTGTATTCATGCGGAGGGGCAAGATCCAAAACCTCTCAGCGTCGCCTTCGCGGAGTAGCGCTACGTGCAGTTGGATACGCCCCTCGGATTCGGCGGCGCGCCGGACCCAGTCCGCCCAGACACCCTGTAGGACTGTGATCTTCTCGGCCGCCTCGGAGAGGGGGTGGACTTCGATACTGGCGGGAATAAACGGCAAACGGTAGTCGAAAAGGACGAAAGAGGCGCTAGGGTTGGTGATGAATGAGTGTAGGATCTTTGGGCGCGCGTCGAGGTAGTCTTTGTGCATCACGAGGCGGATGAAGGCGCGCTCGCGGTTTGAAACACGTTTGCACTCGTCTAAGTCTCGTCAGCGCTCGTATCATGATTATGCGCACGGAAGATGGACTTGTACCATTGTAAAGCTCCATGTACCCGGCGCATGCGTCGCGGTGCCCGTGTCGCCAATCAACAGTCTGACACGGTGCAGAGCAATAAAAAGCGGTTCTGCACCCGGCGCAGCGTTTGAAGTTGCTTTTGGGTTCAATATGTCCGCACTGATCATGAAACAATGATTCGCCTCGTGAAATGGTCAGGGCGCGAAGGACTCACTTTAAAATTGTCACAGGCCAAGTTCTGCGAAACAAGGTCCCTGAACTCTTCGAGACGGAACCGCTGCAGCAACACACGCGCGAACTGCGCCCAGTGCTGCCAAAGGCCGCATTCCCGGAAGGAGTGCTCCGCCTCTAGCGCTCGTACGTCTGGGTCCAGGTATGCCTTGCGAAGAGGAACCAGCGTACAATAGAACACCGTAGCCGGGGCAAGGACCCCCACGAGCAGGAATTTCCAATGCTGGCCACCGTCTGGGAGCGCTTGTTGAGCGCATTTGATGATGCCGGGGAGTAAACCTCCTCGGGCAGCGACGGCAATGGAGGCGTCCCCTTGCTCCGCCATGAACACCTGCGCGAGAAAAAATATAACCGTGTGGAGGGTTTGGGGAACCTCCACGCCTGCTCCGTGGATGGTAGAAAGACTGGCTGTCAGAACTTCTACAACGCCGCGATCCACAAGTGACGCGGTGAGTGCGGGAAGCTGCCGGCGGTCCTCGTGCTTCTCCGGGGAGAGAAATGCGTTGATTTTGTCAACAACAGCCATGGTGTCATCCACGAGGCCGACACTCAGGGAAGAGATCGGTCCCTTGTCCGTCGAAGTCAGGAGAGCGAGATGTCGCACGATGTGTGCTGCTAGATGGTCCAGGCTCCCGCCCGCTCCCTCGATGATATCGTCCATCTCGTCCGCACTCGTGATCTTGTGGTTGACGAAGGCAAACAAATCCATCATCCAGCGCGTTCGCTTGACCTGGTCGTCGTCGTCGAGAGCAACGGCCCAGGCACGAAACAGAATGAGCCGAAGCCCCGGCGTTGAGGTGAACAGTGTTGGATTCATCCAACGAGCCGTGATGGTGCGGGTGAGTTGAAGAAAGTCGAAGTAGAAATCGGTTTCCGCTCGTGCGGGCGGGGGTAGGAACTGGCGAAATGTGCAGAAAAAGTGGACCCATTGAAAGAGGCGGGGCCATGCCTCTTGTAATGCATCCAGGGACGTGGAGACATTGTAAATGGCGACAAGACAAATCTCCGCGCTCCCCAAAACACGGCGAGTATACAGTGAAAGGTCTTGAACCTCTCGGGGAGATGGAATGCGAAGGGGGTCCAGGAAAGCAAAGAACAAGGGTAAAAAGGCAGGCAGGTCACCCATAGGCGTCCCCGCCATCAAGATGCCCATATCCAGCATTTCTTGGATCGAGCAATCCAAGCTGCATGCAGCGGTGGCTATTTTCTAGTGAGCTTTGTCAGGGCGTCTGGAGGGGAGGGTGACATGGGAGATCATACCCGAGCTCGCGCAGGAAGCCGCTGGAGTCGCCTGGGCTGCAGCGCTGAGTGCATCGTCGTTTTGCAGATGGTGAGATTGTGGTGGAAAGAAGAACGCCACGAGGACTGATCTCAGCGGTCCTGTTTAGGAAGTCGATTCCCAGGGTCGAGATATTCCAAAACTCTCCGTGTATCTGCGAGCATTTATAGCCCAGGCGTCATATGCTCTATTCGCAAATTTCGAGCAATACATTGCACGACGAGATATTTTATGGAGTCGCTGCACGATTAATATACATCACACAGTATCAGCTTGAAGGGGAATGAACTGCACGTCCTCGACGAAGTTGACAGCATCTCCCAAGACAACCTTCTGAAATTCCTCGCTCTGGAGTATCTACCAACCAATTAACCACTGCGCATTCAGTTGAACGTGAAAGCACATTACCTGATTCAATTCCTGGTGACTATCAGCTCCGAGAACGACCACGCCGTCGTATTCCAGCACTTTGAAGCCCATGGCCTTGAGCCCATCCGACATTTCGTCGCTGGTATATCCCTGTAGAGCAACGTTCGGTCAAGGAATGGTCATCTGCGGCGCTGCACGAAGACTGACCTGTTCGTATTTCCCGGCGTTCGCCTTGACGATGTCGAGCGAAGCTACGAGCGGGGCATGCACCTCAGCCCAGTAGCGGTTAAATTCGGCCTTGGTCATTCCTGCTTTCCGAGTAAGGAGGATAAGAATGCGTGCTGGGCTGGGCGGGCTAGGCGACATGGTGTGTGTGGTGAGTGGGGGATTGGTGGACCGCAGACGCGCGAGCTCCAGGGTCATATAAGTGGCACCATGCGAGGCTGGTCAGCAGGAGAAGCGAGGCTGAGTCCCACAGATAAGGCACTTGGGTCATCGAACGCCGCACTGCCGGCTTCTTTGCTCCACATTCCCTCATCGAGCTCACATTTCGAGGTGCCGATGGAAGCCGACTGATGCGGCGGACCCCACGTTGCTCAGATCCACGCGCCGCAGACTCCGAGTGTCAGCCGACTCTCAGCCGAAGGGCGGAGCTTCAAGAAAGTGACGGCTGCCCGACGCGACAGTAGAGTAACTCTCGCGGCAGGCACTAAACCAAGTGATTTGCGGAAAGGCCGAACCCGGCTGATTATAAGTATATTACTAGACTGTTCACACAATGAATGCGATGCAAATAATTATCCGAAAAAAGCTTGTTGCTGCTGGGTCGCCACCAGGAGGCATTGCTCTACAAGGATTAAACAAGTGGTCAGGAACACCAACCCGTAAGGCAGTTCATCGAGGACTGACGAATACAGGGACTGCACCGCGCCAGCGTGCGCAGTGCCTCGAGAGTCGTTTGCAGATTTGTTTCCACTTCGGGGACGTAGGGTAGAATGTTCGCCAGAACATCCGCGATGATTCCCAGCAAGGGCTGCGAAAGGGTCAAACGGGACTCGATATGGAAAATATATGCAGAGATACACACCCCGAAGATAGGATCCGCGCGCTCCCACTCGCCCAGGCGCGCGCGGTCGAGGTGCAGGCTGATATGGCTCGCCGCCGTGCGGCACTTGGCCTGCGCGACGGGACAGCTGGCGCAGTTGAGCTCGCCAAGGCGCAGGATGGCGGTGTTGACGAACAGATGCGTAGCGAGCGCCATCTGCGTGGACGGGTCGGAGGAGGTATTGTGGAGGAGGTGATCGCGGAAGGTGTCGAGGCGTTGGTGTTCTTGGATGCGCAAGGTGGGCGGGATCTGAAGACCTGGAATACGGCGTGAGTTTCTGGTGGGGAGGGGAAGAACGAGTGGGCGTCACTTGAATGTCGCGTCGTGAATGCGATTGTGCGCTGCAAGAAAGTGGATGCAATGGTCAAAAGGGTGAACGGATAGTGGCCCTGACCAGCTCCAGGCTGCGCGGGGGAAGAGCTACTTGGGAGGGAAGGTGCGATTGAAGAGTGATCCTGGAGTGAGAGTATAAATTCTCGCCAGGAAATCGACAAAGGACAGGGGACGAACCATCGGCCCAGGGGTACTAATGGGAACATCACTGGGTATGCCATTTGAAGCCGTCCCGGATGACGCGACCCAGAAATTGTTCAAGACCACGACGCTCCAAAATGCGTCGACCCGCTCTCGCGCCCGAATTTGATCCACCGCCTGGGGAAGAGCCACGGGAAAGAAGTCCGGAATCGAATATCGCGACTGGGGAGGTGGTCCTCGGAGTTGGTGTAGGCGGGCGGTGAGGGCGAGCGATGTCGCAATGGCACGGTGATAGTTTCCTTCCATCGAGCGACCGCAGTCGAGGTAGTAGAACGACAACAGAACCTCCGCCTGTATCAAATCCAGCAAGTGGGCATGCGTGGCATTGATGGATGCAGCGTCCTGCGCGACGTGATGTACCGCATGCGCCAGTAGTGCTGGCTCCGAGTATGTGCTAAGTCCGAAGGCCGGTCGAGCGATGTGGTTGGCCCAGAGACGCACTGTGTGCAAAAGACCAACCGATAGAAGATTGGGGTCATCGGGTGGCAGCGACGTCGACTGTTGGATGCGCGCGGGATCCAGGAAGAAGAACTGGTGGCGGGCGAACTGACGAAGGAACGCTTCGATCCTGGGGTACAGCTGCGTCACGGGGATGGAATTGTCATGTAGCTCGAGGACGCACATTGTGCCCGTCAGAACAGGCGACTGCTTGGATATGGGTGAGTCAGGGTCAATGGTAGTGGAGCAGTCAGGATAGCGCACCTCTCTCGGCACCTCTCTGGGACTCGGGGTTCCAAATTGATGCATAGACCATTCATCGGACAATGGATCTCCAGCGTCTCGTCAGAGCTAGGACATATTCGAAGAAGTGATGGGACTCACCCAATGTGCTTGCTGTATCTGGAAAATGATTGGGATATGGATTAGAAAGGAGGATCCCCCCGTCTCCTACACCTCCCATATCTGGCTGCATAGCCTCTTCGGGATGTGAGGAGACGCCACCCGTCGGTGTGCTATGCGAATATCGACACGGCTCCAAAGTCCGTGGAGGCTGGAGGCGACATCGACGGCAAACAGGTCTTTCCCCGTCGCAGCGCTGGGAGGAAGTAAGTCGAGGAAGACGACGAGATTCAAAGCATCGACGCACAATTTTGCGGTGTCTGGGAGGGAATTGGTGAATGAACTGGCAGGGAATAAGGGGTAAGACGGGGACTTACCTGCAGTTCTCGCAGGCTCGGTGGAGGTACGAGGAGGGTCTGCCTGTGGTCCGTCCACTACCAGCACTTGGGGAGCGGGACATTATTTCATTGTGAAACTCTTGGAGCGGCGCCGCTCTTATAGGAAGGGAATATAACAGTTACCGTCTCCAGGAATCCGCATCAAAAGAGACCGGTACATCTGGTATTCCAAACGATGAACGGAGCGAAAGACAAGGACGTAACGGCATCTGATGGCGTGGGTCCTCGCTTGCGGTCCGTGCGGAGTTGGCGGAGTCAAGGCGGAGTTTTAAATCAGATGCACACAGCTCATTCTACAGCAACGATTCGAGCCCACACCTCATCTCGGTAGAGGAAAGAGCTCTTGGTCTGGTCTTCGACCAGTAAGTTTAATTGAGCGTGCCCCCGGGACTCAAGCCTCCGGTGCGGTTCGACAGCATCGCTCCAGATCGTCGCCCACAGTCAAGAACCGACCTGGATCCTTACCGGCCGAAGCGCCCAGCGGTGTTTCATAGAAACCGACATGGATCCACAACAGGCCCCCGCAAATGTGGCTTGGAGAATTCTGGCGTTTAAATGCACTTGACGGCTGCGCAGCCTGCGCAGTCGTGGGGGGTCGGAGGACCTTTAACGCCTTTGAACAACTACAGCTTGTGTCTCCACTGCGACATATATGGTCTCGGCGTCCCGGTGATCAGCGCCTTCCAATGATCTTCCACGCCGAAATAGAACACTGCCGCCCATTCTCACAGAATCCATTATACGACAAGAACGGAGACTGACTCACTCCGGGATGCGGCGAAGGGAGACTCGCGAGGCGCTCCAACGCTCAAGGCATCGAGCTGGCATACAGCACGTCCTCATACCCTCCCACTGACTTCCCCGCCGCACATCAATTCAATTTTTCTGCATCGAAGAACGATGCCATCCGCGAGCTGTGCAATGCTGTTACTTCCATCCAGCTGCGCTTCTTATTCGACCTCCCCGATCTCGCAGCACATGTTTCGACTAGCCTTATCTGCTACCCCATCCTGTCCCAGATAACCACGGACATGGCCGCGGGGAGGCACAGAGCAGGTGGCGAGTTACGAGTAAACTGCCCATCAACTGTCGCTGGAATGCGAAGAAGTGTCAAACCGTTACAAAAACACTCATGGTCACCGAACAACGTGTGCGAGACGGACCGGGCGAGTATTTTGAGGGGAAACTTCAACCCTTCGAGCCCGACGTAAGAATGGGTGAAAGTCCCGTGCGCCTCGCACGTCGTCGGTGAATTCCAAGCGTAAACCGGTGCAAAATAAATTAGCACAGCGGCCAGAAATTAGCACAGTGGACGTATTGGCGGCCGCAGGGGTTTAGTAAGCAGATGACGACGAGCAAGATGCGAGTGTTCAACCAGTTCGCTCAACAGATCAGTTCGCAGTTCATCGGCGAACTCGAAATGTTGAACAACGATAAATTGACCACCAAGAGATGCTCGTGGGAAAAGGAATACACCGGCCGTGTCCAGAACACGTACCAGAAAGGTGGGCGTAGCGAGCAGAATCTCAGGAAGATCGTCGTGAGACAAGCGCTTTTTTTACGCCCGCCTGCTTCTTGCGACTCGGCCGTGGATAGGTAATGCCGGGCCTGTCACTGGCACGTATTCCGATCCCTTCTGAGCACCCTGAACCAACGACTCACAAGGAAGTACAGGTGCTGCAATAATACTCAGCGAAGGAGTCCTTTGGAAGTCACGGTCCGACGCCCGACGTGTCATCATTCCACAGCTTGTCCGTCGAACTCTATCTGTTGAACAAAACAAAATTTAACTGCATACCCAAGAGACGCTCAGCGGCGAAGCAATGAGCACCGGTTGCGAAGGGGATATACCAGAACTTTGGGCGTAGCGGGCAGGACCACAGAAATATCGTGGTGAGCGGGCTTCAACTCCCTGCGCTGCTTCCGAATGGTTGGTTCTCGATAGATATGGTGCCTGGCCGTGCATACCTGTGTTGGTGAACGTTCTGAGTCGTCCCGAGTCCCTGAATCAACAACCGACGAACAAGGACCAGTGCTGTACGCAAGTTAGCCCTTTTCAAGGGCTCAGCGGAACTGCGAGTGGATGAGGGAGTGGAAAATTGTTTGGGTTTTTCTGATGCACCATGAAGGACGAGAGCGTACCGATATATTTAAGAACACGACCGCGGTCTACTAAGCCAATCACCCAGTTTCCCACTTGCTGTTGCCAAGGTTGGCACGGGCAGTTGGGCGTAGCAGGCGGGACCTCAAAATATCATGGCGGGGCGGTGTTTACTCCCCGGCGCATAGATTTGCGTTCCCAGCCGGTACTACCCGGGCTGTTAGGAATATCCCGGGCTTGTGTGACTGCGCCCCCCGATTCGGCATGAGCACCCTGAATCAACGACTCACGAAGTAATAATACTCAGCGAAAGAGTCTTTGGAAGTCACGGTCCGATGCTCGACATTTCATCAATCAACAGGCCGTCGGTCGAACTCGCAATGCTGTCCAAAGCAAGGCCTACATTCGTGGGCTCGTTAGCTGAGAAAGAAGAGGTCGTATACGGAACACGCACACCTGAAAGTTGGCCGTAGCCGACGGAACCTCGAAAATATCGTGGTAGGATCAGGTGCATATTTTTGCGGTCCCTGCTTCTCGATGGGTACTTCCCGGGCTGTAGGGAATATCCCGGACTTGTGACTGCGCGCCTCGGTTCTTTATGAGCACCCCAAGTCAACGACTCGCGAACAATTACCTGTGTTGAAATACTGGTCAGCAAAGGAGTCTTTTCGAAGTCACGCTCGACATACCATCACTCCACAACCGACGGCGTCGGTCGAACTTGAACTATTAAACGAAGTAGAATTCAGTTTCATACCTAACTCATCGTGAAGGGCACACACACCAGACAGTTGGACGTAGCGAACGGAACCTCAAGAGAGCCGCTGAATATTTTTGCGTTCCTATTCTCGATGCGTCTGTAGGGAATATCCGGGACTTGTGAGACTGGGCGCCCCGATTCGTCCTGAACTTCGTCAATCCTCCTTCGCGAAGAAACAGATGCAATGAATTAATCAGCGAAGGTGTCTCTGGGAAGCCACGTCCAACGCTCGACATATCATCAGTCAAGATCCCGTCGGTCGGATTCAGACTGTTGAACAAAGCAGAATCTAAATTCATACCCAAGAGATGTTCATCGGTCAAGGAATGAGCACCGGTTGTGAACGGAACACACACCATAGATTTGGGCGTAGCGGGCGGGACCTCAGGAATATTGTGGTGGGACGGGGTTCGACTCCCCACCGGTGCTTGTCTTGTGAGTCGGTTTTTTGCTGCCAGTGGTCGGCGGTTGCTTCTGGATGGATATGGCGCCCAGGCCGTGCACGAGTGTTCCGAGTCACCGAGTCCCTGAATTAATCACTCACAGGAAGCACCAGTGCTGTGGTAAGGTAGCGCTCGATGGAACTCTGGGGGCTAGAGTGGAAATTGTTTGGGTTTCTGATGCGGGGCGTACCGATATATACGAGGACACGGCCGCTGAACGCAATCACCGGACTGGCGAAACTTGCGAAAGTTCAACGATTCAGTAGTACCTGTATATCTTTGCGAAGCGACCGCGGATGCGCCTTGGTCGGGCGTGTTAGGCGCCGACGTTGTTGGCTCGTCAGACGGTGGTGCCAAAAAAAGCTTGAAAAGACACACCAAAGACTCCTGATGCAACTGCACTAGTCGCGTAGCAATACGCTGCCTCATCTTCAGCGAGTTGAGAATGGAAATTGTTTGCTTTTCCTGATGCAAAAGGCGTACCGATATATCCAAGGGCAAGGCTGCTGAACGCAATCACCGAACTTCAGAACTCCAACCATTCAATAGTATTGCTAAGCCACCGCATTAAATGGGATGCGCCTTGGTCGGGCGAATTAGGCGCCGACGTCGTTGGCTCGTCAAACCGTGGTGCCAAAAAGGGCTTGAAAACACACCCCAAAGACTCCTGATGCAACCGCACTGGTCGCGTAGCAATACGCTGCCCTCGCCATCTCCAACGAGTTGAGGTGGGTCTGGATCCGAGCATGACGCGGAGGCGGCAAGGGGAGGAAGAATTAGAACTGATTCCGTGGGCGCACTTACGTTCCCGCGAGTGTTCTGGATGATGTTCTGAAGCGCGGGAGCTAGCGCCGAACATCATCATGCGGCGGTAGACACGCGTCCTCGTCCTCCCCACCGTCCACCACGGCAGGCGCCACGGACTTGACCTCATTGCAGTGGAAGATCTCGTCGAGGCAGTTGCGACCCGGGTGCACCTGAAGCGGGTACGAGAACAGTTCAAGCACGACGATGGCGAGGTGGCCGACGGATAATCGGTCGCGGCTCTCGGATATTCGGGAGGCTTGGATTCTGCAGACGAGTGATGGTCGTAGTCGTCCACCCAGTCGATGTCGAATCTTGCCACATAATCTAGCTTACCCTTTTGCGGCTTACCTGAAGACATCGGGCCAGTCCAGTCCAGTGCGAGTTCAGGATCTTTGCGCGCTTGATCCATTTATGACGATCCACGAACAGAGCAAAAGGCGCTAAAAGGGTGCGGATAGCGTTTCAACGAGAACCGAACCGGTCGTGACTCGTTACAAACCAGAAACTCCAAAACGCGGGAAAGACGTACCCCTTCGAGGTCACCCGTTCCGTCGGTGGACACATGCATGCATCGCGCATCGCGATTCGCGGGCGGTTCCGCGGTACCCCTTGGGCCTGGACGCCTGGATGCTGCTCGGCGGTTGACGCGTCAGCCAGTTTGGTCATCTTCGAGAGCCCTGGAGGCAGGCGCGGAAACGGAATAGCCGTAGTTGGGTGCGTGTACCCCCGCTCTCATGGTGGCGAGCAGAGAGACGTGTCTGACATCGTACGTAACTGTGATTTGATCAATGATGCAATGATGGCCGGCGCAGCGGCTGCCCTTGCGCGTGAAGTTGGAGTTCAACTTCGGATTTATTTTTTAGGATTCTTGATTGGAGAGTCGCACAGAACCGGTCATTGGCCGACTCCGACAGCACAAGAACACCAGACAAACGTGGGCCATTTACTGGGAGAACTCACCAACAGTTCGCTCAGCATGCCAAGGCTCTATGCTGTAAACCTGGCCGCAACCACTGCGGGCGGATTCCGCCACCATGACGACTTTCCACCGACACAGAAGCAGCGCATTCAAGAATCAGATCGCTGTTCAATTTAAATCTCAAGGTAACATAAGTGGCCTCGCGACTTTTCCAGAGAGGACGGTACTTGAACCGTGGCGTTCTCTTGCTCACTCAGGCCACGGCCGTGACGCCGTCTCTCACGACCCACCGAGACCGTGGGGAAATTTCACACCTTCGTTGATGCGAATTGCCGCAGTTGTTTTGGAGTTTGAACCATGGCGTTTGATGTGGTCGCATGGTTGTCGTCGGGGCTAAGTGGGCCAGAGCCCCCAATCCCATATGTATCCCGCGTCCGAGTATGCCACTGTGAGTCTTCGGGAGGAAGTTGTATATGAATGGCCGGAGGAGCCAAGGTTTGTATATGTACCACTTCTGGCGAGCTCTTCTCAAGGCAAGGTTTGCACCCGAGGCCCGGATTCAATCTTTGCGGTGTGATCTGCAATGGGCACGCGGTATAGCTCGCGGAGGCTCGCGGCGATTCAACTTCAGCAGCTGGGAGTGACAGGATGATCCCCGGTACAGGCACATGGAATACGGAAACCGGAGACCGCAACGGATGTGGGTTCGAACTTCGAAAATACTGGGCAGGCGTTGCGTGAGCGCTATTACCATGTAGAATCCCGACGCGGGGAGATAGCTCCTCCTCCATCCAGTTCGTTCAGGTTGAAATTGGGTATTTGAAGTGGAGTACTGGTTGAGATGTTTAGGGGGATATCAGATGAATCGCGCCCTCGGTTTCCAGGTGATTATGGCTCCTCCCAACGGATTGCCAATGCCACATTGGTGCAATACTGTAATTCTACCTACCTACCTCAAGGTCAGCGGAACGGCGTAATACTGCGGCGGGCAAATGGCGGCCGGTGTCTACCGCATGGGGGAGGTCGGTAAAATGGCTATTGCCAGGATTCGGTTGAGCAGAAGGAGAAGGAAGGAGAAGGAGCTGTCAATTGCGTTGAATCAATCGCAATGGCGAAGCAAGCGATGGATACTTGAGTGCTTGTTCGATTGGCAATCCTGCTCCTCCAAAGTGTGCCTCAATTTTCCGGTCGTCGCACCGTCCTCGCGTCCATCTGTTTTGTGCCAAAAAAACAGGGGGTACATGTCATTTACGCGGTATTCCACACAGAGAAACAGATCGACGCACATCACACGCTGATCGAAGAAAGGACAACCGTATGGCCGATCACTCGGTTGTCCCAGTCCGAGCAGAATCGGATGCCAACAGATGCGACGCATCATAATATTTCGAAGCCGACTCGGATTTCCGCATATGAGATCAGCCTCCGGAAGAAGAAAACATTTAAATTACCCCAGACATCGGCTGTGGCCCACCCTCGCTTTCCAAAATGACCCTCACGCTCTGGAAGGACATCTCGCCTCTCAGTCGCCCACTCAGGCAGCCAACCACAGCTTCTCCCCATGTCCTCATAATCGGAGGCGGCGTTACTGGATTGACGACCGCCTGGGTTCTTCTCGACCGTGGATACCATGTTACTGTGGTCAGCTCGTACGTTACAACGGCATTCCTTCACGCACCCAAGTTAAAACCTCGTCCTCTCCTAGACAATGGGTGAACAACGAGACCCGTCTCACTTCCCAGATCGCAGGCGCCCTATGGGAGTACCCCCCTGCCGTCTGCGGTCAGCACACCGACAAAATCTCCCTAAACAAGAGCAAGAACTGGGTCATGACGGGCTACCACATCTACGACGCCCTCGCCGCCATGCCTGAGATCAGCCGCGCCTCTGGCATCCGCATGCTCCCGTCCACCTTCTTCTTTCCCGTCCCCGTCGAGGACGACCCCGCGCAGGTCTCCAAGATGAATGAGATCATGGCCTGCGGCGTGCGGGGCTTCCGGCGCGGCGCGCACCTGATCGCGGAGCGGCGCTGCGACCCCGCGTACGGCGTCGCCGACGCCTACGAGCTGCTCGCACCCGTCATCGACACCGACCAGGCGATGGTCTGGCTGACGGACCTCGTTGAGCGCAAGGGCGCGCGGTACGTCACCGAGACCATCACCGGCGACCTCCTCACGGGCGAGGACGCCCTCCGCGCCCGCTTCACCGCCGACGTGATCGTCAACTGCACCGGCCTGGGCGCGGAGAGCCTCGCGGGCGACGCGAGCGTGTACCCCATCCGCGGCGGGCTCATCCGCGTTATTAACGACGGCGTCGACTTCCCCAAGGTCGAGGCGGCGCTGACCATCACCGCCGACGCCGTCCACAGCACGAACGAGATCATCTTCCTCGTCCCGCGCAACGACAACATCCTCCTGATTGGGGGCATCACCGAGCCGCACAAGAACACGCTCGATCTTACGCTCGACAGCCCCATCATACAGCGCATGCGCGCGCGGTGCGAGGGACTGCTCCCGGGGCTCGATCGCGCCCGTCTGGACCCTGACTACCCGCTGGCGCAGGGCCTGCGGCCATTCAGGGGCCAGAACGTTCGGGTGGAGCGCGAGCTGCGGCGCCCGGGCAGCCGCGTCGTGCACTCGTATGGCCATGGCGGGTCTGGATGGAGTTTGTCGTTTGGCTGCGCAGCCGACGTCGCGAAGCTCGTGGAGGATACTCTCACCGGCGTCCCAGCCAAGTCGACGCGGGTACTGGTGGCGCCGCCTTCGGAGATGGTCAGGGCTGTATTGTAGGGAGTAGTATTTCCTGTGTAAAATGCGTTTGTCGAGCACGCCTACCGCACGTCGACCGTTCCTTACCTCCAAATTAATTGTTACTTGTACAGTCTATCCGCCGGAAATTCGTCTTCAGGGAGTGCCGTTCTACCCAGACTTGCGCTAAGAATGTCGCCAGAAATCTCTTCTCCTCGCAGAGTCGTGCAATCGACACGGCTTTGGTCGTGGTCAGAGTGACAGATATGACGGTCACATCACCGGCTACGCAAGACGCCGAGGCCGGCAATCGCGTTTTCCTTCTAACCACCATGAGCCTCGTCGAAGATCTCCTTGAAAACCGCACTCAACTTCACCGAAATTCTCGGATATAAGGCGTAGGCACCAAGGAAAAGCGTATCCACGAGTACGTATTGGAATGAACGGCGCCGACCGTGAATATCCTAAAGACTTCTTCTTCCTCGACGCATCCAGCCTCTTCCGCAATGGCAAATACAACTCCGAACTCGATCCAGCCGGCCGAGGCCGAGCAAGCAGTATCACGACATAATGACGACTTGTAGGCCCTTGCTTTTGACACGTTTTGTCGTTTGAATGGCGCGTTTTCGATGGAAGCTTATCCGTGGAGGGAGGAGGACGGCGTGGTCCTCTCCCCCCCTTTTCTTTTACCGGAATACTTGTCATAGCCGCTCCCGCCAATTCCTGGCGTTTCTATTCACGGTGTGCACTCCTTTAGATTTCTATTGGTACTACTAACGTTCAGTTCGTGGTTGGTTGACGGCCAGTTGACGACGCCGCTTCCAGTATCATCACAAGACCGCCCCCGAAGTGATCGCTTGGCTTGCGCTCTGCTCTCATGCTCAGAACGGACCGCTGCGGGGAAACTACAGACTGCTGTGGTGAGAAACGCAGCGCCTCTATACTTACCATAAATTCCAACCAAACCGCAGCGGACAATCGTTACGGCTGGCACGCATCTCTGATTCCCAACTCGTTTTCTTCGAATGCCCGCGCCAAGTTGTCCTGGCGTTCCTTGGCTCAATTATCCTGTGAAGAACCCGCCGGACCGGGGCACTGGAAGGGAGGTCAGGCTTGGAAGATCACGGTATCTTGCGCATTCCCCCGAAGCTTCACATCACCGAAAATAAACCCACGCAAGCGAGAAAATAACTACCGCGTCGCCAACGCCCTATGTGAAGACCTGTTTTTCCATTGAATCCGTCGTCTCTTTGGATCCGACAAATAGCCTATACTTCCTTGGCGGCCCGGCGTAAGTAACAAAGGGCGTATAAAGAGGTCGAGCGGCTTGCCTCTGGTGCTCTCAGAGTACTCTCTCGACACTGCTCATTCATCTCAACCATGTTCGTTCGTCTCTCTGCATTCACCGCTCTCCTGGGTTTGGTCAGCGCCGTCTCAATTGACAAGCGCGCGGCACCCGGTGAGTTTATTCTATCAACCGGCCCAAACCAAGGGATGGATTCTAATTGTTCTTGGCAGTCAACCAACTCGTGGGGTATGCAACCTTGAATGGAGGTACCACGGGAGGCGCAGGTGGAACCACTACAACGTTTGATTGTCCTTAACCCTTGCACTTCTCTTGGCTAACGAGTCGAACCTTTCAGCGTGACCACTCTCGCTGCCCTTCGCGCGGCTGTGGCTGGGGCCACGCCCAAGATTGTTCAGATTAGCGGCATCATCACCGGAGGTGCGCAGTTCGAGTATTTTCGGTCAGGCCGCGTTGACCGTGTTTTGCAGACGGCGAAGTCATCGATGTTGGCAACCAGTAAGTAGTTTAACGAGCGGTATTCTGGTTCCGCATCGCTGACCTATTGCGCGCAGCACGACTGTCGTCGGGATCGGGGCGAACTCTGGTGTAACTGGAGGAGGGTTCCGTGTCAAGGCAAGTCGGATGACAGGAAACGCGCTGCGGAATGGCCAACTAATCTTCGAACATAATGCAGAAAGCCACGAATGTGATCCTCCGTAACCTGCAGTTGTCGAAGTCCCCTGCGCCGACGGATCTTATCGAGCTGCAGACTGCTACCAACGTCTGGGTTGACGTGCGTCCTTGCTATCACGTAGAAACCCGTAACTAACCGTGAACTTGTCCCGCACAGCACAACACCTTCACCTCTGACCTCGACCACGACAAGGACTTCTACGACGGCCAGCTCGACATGGACCACGGGACCGAGTGCGTGATTTCCGACTCATGGGTCGCCTCATTCTGACATGCGACGAATTTCCAGCTTCGTGACCGTCTCCTGGAACGTCTTCCAGCTCCACTGGAAGTGCTCGCTCGTCGGCAACTCGGACAACACCGGCGACGAAGACACTGGTCACCTCCGGTACGTCTCTCGCAGTTATGGTAATACTGATATATCGTCCTCACTCCGGCATCATATTCCAGTGTCACCTACCACCACAACCACTTCTCCCAGATCAACTCGCGCACGCCGTCCCTTCGCTTCGGCACCGCGTAAGTACCCATCTTCCTATTCCTCCACATCCCTTAGCAGCTCCTTGACCTGGTATCAAACTTACAGCCACATCTACTCCAACTTCTTCGATAACGTCCTCGCGAGCGGCGTCGACTCGCGCGACGGCGCGCAGACCCTGATCGAGGACAACCAGTTCACCAATGTCCTCGACCCCATCCAGACGACGCTCAACGGCGGCTTGTACGTCCTTTCCTTTCTGCGTTCGCTTCCATTCCGTTACGACTCCAACCTAATCACCATCCACCTATGTATCCAGCGCCGTCCAACGCAGCAACGTCTTCACCAACACCACCCTCCAAGCCGTACGTCCTCCTTCCTCCTCTCCCTTTCTCCCTCCTTCCCCCTACCTTTGTGCGCCAAACTGAAACTAACGCGCTGGTATAATAGATTGCCGCCGGCAGCCTGACCACGGTTCCCTACACCTACACCGCCGACGCCGCGACCGCTGTATCAGCGGCTGTGGTGGGGAGCGCGGGAGCGGGGAAGGTTACCGGACTCTGAATGTGGGGACGAGGGTTGAAAATGGACGCGCGATGCACTGGGAGAGGTGTTGTATGGATGTGCCGGGGATCTCGCCGGCGTCCCAAGTCAACCCGTGTACAGTGGGACCGCTGGAGTTGGTCGGGGCTGTATCGTAGCGCCTAGTTTTTCCTGTGTAAAATGTCGAACACGACTCCAATTTATTTAATTGTTACGACTTGGTCAGTTGTTCCTGTGTAAATGCGTTTGTCGAACATGACTCCAATGTATTCAATTGTTAGATGATCCACACGGGAGGCACGGCTACACGGGAGGTTTGAAACCGACCGTACCTTGGAACTTGTTGGAACTCTTCTCGTCTCTTGTGCATAGTATATCATTTGGTGAGTATCTAGGTCTCCAGGATGTCTCTAGAAGAATAAAATTGGGGAGGATGTTGAATTTCAGCCGTTTCGCAGTCAATGCACTTTGTTTGTTTGTGCTATTATCAAAAGCCACGTCGCCTCTTTCTACTCACCCCCACCATCTCGCGCTCCTACTGCTCGGCTCCCGATCTCTGTGACCTCAAACGGCTTGAGGCGTTACCCACCAGCATTCTACGCGTTGTAACTTTCTATCTGGGCCTCTCCACTATCCAGCACGTCCCTAATGGCCGAAAACACGACTCTACAAAACTGCCGCGTCCCGGGTCCACTACAAGTCCCGCGAGCTCCGGGAGGGCTTCAGTCGATCCTATACTTACCATCCAGCCCACGTCCCATATCCTGTTCAGTTGTAAGGCGTTTGAAGGACGCGTTTTCGATGGAAACCTATCCGTGGGAGGACTAGGGAGGAGCAAAGCGCAGGTGCCATCGATCTTCGCCCCTTTTTTTCATTTTTTGTCAACTTCGATACTAGTTATAGCTGCTCCTACGATGAATGAACCCCAGACCTCCACGCCGAAACTCACGAATAAATCGGCGCGACGCGTTCCATCGATATTGCCAGCCGTCTCCCCCTTCGCCCGCTCGTGACTTCAATAGGTATCGGTCTGCCGTGAAGCGCAGGAGAAAAAGAACCTCATCGGCCGGGCGTCGACAGAAGCCTGCAACGTTCCGCCCGTCATGCCCCATTCCACGACCAGTGCGCATGCCTTTCAACTGTCTATCAGTACTACGGCGGCCACTCAGTATCACAAGACCGCTCCCGGGGCGCTCGCTTGGCCAATGGCAGATGCGGCTGGCTCTCATGCCCAGAACGGACCGCTGCGGCGAAACTACAAACTGTTGTGGTGAGAAACGTCACTGTTCTGCTACCAGTAAATCTGAACTAAATCACAGCGGACAATCGTTACGGACATGCGTCTTTGATTCCCGAGTTGTTTTCTTCGAGTGCCCGAGCCATGTTTTGGGCGTTTCCTGGCTGAAGTGTCCTGTGAAAAACCGCCGGACCGCGGCGCTCGAAGGCAGGTCAGGCTTGGAAGATCACGGTATCTTGCGCATTCCCCCGAAGCTTCACATCACCGAAAATAAACCCACGCAAGCGAGAAAATAACTACCACGTCTCCAACGCCCTATGTGAAGACCTGCCTTTCCATTGTATCCGTCGTCTCTTTGGATCCGACAAATGCCCTATACCCACCTTGGCGGCCCGGCGTAAGTAGCCAAGTGCGTATAAAGAGGTCGAGCGGCTCGCCTGTGGTGCTCTCAGAGTACTCTCTCGACACCACTCATCCATCTCAACCATGTTCGTTCGTCTCTCTGCATTCACCGCTCTCCTGGGTTTGGTCAGCGCCGTCTCGATTGACAAGCGCGCGGCACCCGGTGAGTTTATTCTATCAACCAACCCGAACGAAGGGAGAGATTCTGACTGGTCTTGGCAGTCAACCAACTCGTGGGGTATGCAACCTTGAATGGAGGTACCACGGGAGGCGCAGGTGGAACCACCACAACGTTTGATTGCCATTGACCCATTACACTCCTCTTGGCTGACTTGAACCTTTCAGCGTGACTACTCTCGCTGCGCTTCGCGCGGCCGTTACTGGAGCCACTCCCAAGATTGTCCAGATTAGTGGCATTATCACCGGAGGTACGGAGTTCGAGTACCTCGCTGAGGATGGCGTTGACCATATGTGATGTAGACGGCGAGGTCATCGATGTTGGCAACCAGTACGTAGTTTAACGCGCGGTATTCTGGTTCTGCATCGCCGACTGATTGCTCGCAGCACGACTGTCGTCGGCATCGGGGCGAACTCTGGCGTAACTGGAGGAGGGTTCCGTGTCAAGGCAAGACAGGAAACGCTCTGCGGAATGGGCTGCTAATCTTCGAATATCTTGCAGAAAGCAACGAATGTGATCTTCCGCAACCTGCAGTTGTCGAAATCCCCTGCGCCGACGGACCTTATCGAGCTGCAGACTGCCACCAACGTCTGGGTTGACGTACGTTTATTCCCCCAGTCCTAAACCCAATTAATATTGAACTTGTCGCGCACAGCACAACACCGTATGATGTTCCTCCTCGCATTTCGGGCGAAGCCAGTATTGATCTTCGTCTTATATAGTTCACCTCTGACCTCGACCACGACAAAGACTTCTACGACGGCCAGCTCGACATGGACCACGGGACCGAGTGCGTGATCCCCTCATCTCGTGTACGACATGCGACGAACCAACCACAGCTTCGTGACCGTCTCCTGGAACGTCTTCCAGCTCCACTTCAAGTGCTCGCTCGTCGGGAACTCGGACAACACCGGCGACGAGGACGCCGGTCACCTCCGGTGCGTCTCTCGTACTACTTACGAGCGTATTTTTATTGTACTCACTGCGGCATTATATTCCAGCGTCACCTACCACCACAACCACTTCTCCCAGATCAACTCGCGCACGCCCTCCCTCCGCTTCGGCACCGCGTAGGCCCCTGTATTCATCCACCGCTCTCGTGTTCCTGACCTGAGATGAGAACAGTCACATATACTCCAACTTCTTCGACACCGTTCTCACCAGCGGTGTCGACTCGCGTGACGGCGCGCAGACTCTCATCGAGGACAACCAGTTCACTAATGTTATAGACCCCATACAAACGACGCTCAACGGGGGCTTGTACGTCCTTCCTGCATTTGCTCTCCCTCCTACTAAGCATGTCCTCAATCCCCACTACTCTCTCTAGCGCCGTCCAACGCAGCAACGTCTTCACCAACACTACCCTCCAGGCTGTATGCCATCGTCTCTCCCCTCCCGTGTCCCGAAGCTCACGCGATGGTATAATAGGTTGCGGCCGGCACCCTCACCACAGTTCCCTACGCCTACACTATCGACGCCGCAAGTGCTGTCTCCGCGGCCGTGGTGGCCAACGCGGGAGCGGGGAAGGTTACGGGGCTTTGAATGGTTATGCATCATGGACAGTTAGTTGTGTGGCGGGCACGGAGAGTTCAAAATTGACGCCAGATGCAGCACTAGGCAGATTGGCGTTGTATGTATGTAAAAAATGGAAAGCTTGCACGATATCTCAATTAGTTGTGAACGGCCTTGATACGCCGTTTGGATGATTGATGCGCTGTTGCGCCTTCGACTATCCCCAGTCCCTTCTTATTGAGTTGAACACCCAAATTCCCCGCATCCCAAAAGAAAACAGGCATGTGAGAAGAAGCCACCACCGAATGGTTCTCATGAAGTGACAGAACAGTCCAAAATCATCCAACCAACTCCAAAAAAGGCGCCACACCCCGTCACATCGACGGCCGCGTTTGAATCCAAACACTGCACGAGGACTTGCGCTCCCCCTCTATATCCGGTCGACCCCCACTTAGTAACAACATAGAGGGGGAGCGGAAGTCATCGTGCAGGCGAAAGCGAACTACATACCGCAAGGACCGAGGTGTGACATTAAACCCTTCCTGGGAGTGGTAGTCATGAGAAGAGTAATGTACTGTGTCTGGGAGAACGGGTGGAGGGGAGCCGAATAAGCGTCCGTAGGCTTCATGTTCGAAGTTGAAGTAGTTTGGGTAACGATGGATAATGAGAGCTACTTTCAACGTCTCAGCCGGGCTATTGCATTGTTGATCCGTAGATTCAACGGGAGCGGGATCAGCAGAAATAATTATCTTGGTGCTGAGGATGAAGGGCCGGGTAACGAATCAAAGCGCCTGAGGCTCTTGCATTGAGATTGAAAGAAGCTTCGGTGGTTTGCGCTGCAGATTCCTTCATAAACATTACTATCTACTTGAAGCTTCAGCACTCACAAAATTCATCATCCAAATCGATACCCTACTTGCGCGCACTTGGGTCGATGTACAATCAGCAATAAACTCGAAACGAGGCAACACCAAACCTCACCCTCCGAGTTTACCAGCGAGCTTGGCCTCTACCGCGCTCTCGGCCGCGGCGAGCTGGGTCGCCACCGCGCCCTGGGCCTGGGCAAGGAGGCTGGCGAGGACCGCGCTAACGTCCTGCCCAGCGCCGACGGCCGCCGTCGTTTCGGTTGCGGCCGCGGTGGCGACGACGGTGGTTGCGGTCGCCTGTCCACATTATTATAAGTAAACAGCTTGTAATGGGGTCAAATTTAGGGGGTGCGTACCGCGTCCGCAGCATCTGTTTCCGTGGAATCAGCGGTGGAATCGGTAGCGGTGGCATCGGTGCCCTGAGCAGGAGCGATTATAAGTAAACACTAATTGAGTTCAAATTTTGGTGAGTGCGTACCGCGTCCGCGGTATCATCAGCGGCATCCGCATCCGTGGAATCAGTACCGGTGGCATCGGCGCCCTGAGCAGCAGCGGCCTGTGCGGCTTGGTCGGCGGCGGCGGCAGCGGGGTCAGCAGCGGCCTACGATGCGTGTTAGTTATTCAACCCTGCGTCAAAGGTAAGGTGTAACGCACCTGGGTCGCAGCAGCACCAGCCACGGTGACGATAGTCGTAGTACCGTCGGAGCTCGACGCCTCGGCGGAGCCCTGGAGAGAAATGCGAATCAGCGAAAACTCAATCGAACGGAATGAGTAGTAGAATACTGACTCCACCAGAGGCACTGGCGCTCACACTGTTTCCGTTAGCGACCTATGTAACATATTCAGCGATGCAGGAAGGAGGGAAGGAGTCCATCTATCATACTTACCGATTGCGCACTCGAAGCTTTTGCTGCATTCTTCCCATGCTTGCGCGCGCGGATCATCCTATCCCATCCCATCCTCAGTCCAACGAACGCACAAGGATTGGACAGAAAACGCAATAAGTACCGTTTAGCGTTATTGTTGGTGTTAACAGCACCACCGAGTTGGCCCGCGAGCTGCGTCGCCGCGGCGCCCTGGGCCTGGGCAATGAGGCTCGCGATAACCGCGCTGATGTCCTGCCCATCGCCGACGGATCCGGTCTCGGTCACGGCGGCGGTGGCGACGACGGTGGTTGCAGTCGCCTAGTATTGGATGGACAATGTAAGTAAGAGAGTTGTGATTGAGTCCAAATTTGAATAAGGGAGTGCGTACCGCGTCCGCGGTATCGTCAGCGGCATCCGCATCGGTAGCGTCGGCACCGGTGGCATCGGCGCCCTGAGCAGCAGCGGCCTGTGCGGCTTGGTCGGCAGCGGCTTGGGCAGCTTGGTCGGCGGTAGCGGGGTCAGCAGCGGCCTGCGATACGCGTCAATTCCTCAGCGTCGAACTTGGAGGGAAGCTATGACTCACCTGGGTCGCAGCAGCACCAGCCACCGTGACGATAGTCGTGGTACCGTCGGAGCTCTCCGCCTCGGCGGAGCCCTGGATGTACATGCGAGTATCAGCGAAGAATTCGATCACGCGAAGGGGTAAGAGAAGACTACTGACTCCACCAGATGCGCTTGCGCTCACGCTGTTTCCGTCGGCGACCTAATAACCACAGAGCGATGTTTAGTCGCGAGCGATGAGGGATTCCGGCAACGTACCGACTGCGCAGTCGAACCGCCAGTCGCACCGGCTGCACCCGCAGCCTGGATCAAAAAAAAGGATGAGTGAGTGCGATTCATTGCTCAAAAACTAGGAATTCCAACGTACAGCCTGTTGTGCGGCGGCCTTCGCTGCCTTCTTCGCTGCCTTCTTTGCTGCCTTTTGTGCCGCCTTGGCCGCTGCGGGGACGGCAGCGGCACCGGCGTTCTGTGTCTGGGACCGCATCAGTATTTGATGTTTTGAGGTATAATCGGAGCAACTCACCGCAGAGGTGTCCGCCGCCTGGTCCTGATGGGTGTATGGTGAGGGGAGGGGATTGACTGTAAGAGGGTGGGGTGATTCACCTTGTTACGTGCCTGCGCGCAATAATTAGATGAGCATTGGATTGCGAGGTGAGGGTGGAACAACGACATACCATCAACGACGCGTCCATGGGGCGGAGCGGGGCGGCGACGGTGGAGCCGGCGAGCGAGAGAGCGAAGGGGAGGAGAAGTGCGACTTGTTGGAACAGCATCGTGTCGTGTGTGGGGAAGGGAAGGAAACGGTGGAGGTGGATGAATGAAGGGTGACAAAAGTAACCACCTGGGTCTAGTGCGAATGTATGTGGAGGGAAGAAAGTGAAGGACCACAAAGAAGAAATGGGGGTGGTTTGCTCGGCCTTATATAGCGCCTGCGCAAAGTTATGTCAGTCGCGAGAACTGGGCACACGCGATGCCACTTCTTCCTCAAAATATCTGACGACCTGGGGGCAAATTACATTAGTGCGGGAAAATATCGCAAGACTCACCACGGATACGCACTGGAGTATCGCGGAATACACAGTCGCCACCAATGCATCTGCGTTCCCCGTGATTCCCGCGTTCGTCGCATTGCGACGACCCTGATTCGGAGGGAGAAGATCGAATTTAGATGGCGGCTGCTGCAGGATGAGGGAGCGCATCAAGGTCTGAGATGTCCAGTCGTAGCTTGCTCGTAGTAGGGGAGGTGTATACATAGCGTGTTGAGCAGTGGCCTCTGTCTGTAGAATACCTATTGAAGGTGAAACGTGGATGGAATCGTGACGGATGTTGAACTCCTGGGAGAGCCAGCGGGTGCTGAGAGGAGCCGGTGGCGGTCTCGTCTTCAGTGGGCTCGGTCCGGAATGAAGAGCTGAGATCTATGGATGTGCCATCATGATGACTGTATCGAGCGGCGGGCAGCGAAGGACACAGTTGCCATTGCAGTGGCCTGCAAAATGAATGGTAACGACGGTCATGATCAGAGGACGCCTGATACGGTACCGTGAGAGTTGTGAAATGTGTATGTCGGATGACCAGTTCGACGAACGAGCCCTGGGCAGTGCATTTCACAGCTCGCTGGCGGTTGATGGTGGTGGTTGTCGCAGAAGAGCGGCGCATCAAAGCACTGCCACTGGGCGCTGATGGTGATGGTGATGGCTATGGTGATACCCGAATTCCCGCGCAAGGTCTTTCGTTTTCCGCCACTTATGCCGCTTCGCCCCGTACGGGGGGCTGGGTGTTATGATCCTGGGAAAAGGCCAAGAAGCCGGGAATTCCTTTCGGTTCTGCTGGTCAGACATTGAGGAATTGAAGGTCCAAATCGTTGGACAATTCTGTGTTGATTCTGTGTGCCAATCTCGGGAGCGCCCACTATCAACGCAGAGCCTGCATACATGTCTAAACGAACGGAGCCGCCCTGAGCCTGGACGAGATTGTCTAGACGATCCTTGTAAATCGTGAATCGTTGTTGAACTAGGTGTAAGCGGTTTTAATTCGTTTCAACTACTTAGACGGAACCCAGAACAGTGGCAAGCAAAATCCGCGTCTTTCACTTTCCTCACTCACAAGTACTGGAGGCGGGGTATGATATAGTAGGTATTACTTCGGACATTTCGGGGATGTTGAAACGGGCCGAAACTTGACCTTGTGAAGTTGTGTTGACTTTCACGAATGTTTCATCGACAGTGTTCTGTGATTGTATCGCCACCAGCTATTCTTGCTCTCGCTCGCTCAGCCCTTCAATCTATCCGGCCATCATTGCAGCGTGGAATCCTTGGATAGCCCGCCTGGTGTCCCCGAGGCTCAAGAGGCATTCTGCCCTACTAAAATAAATGTCCATCGCAGTGAGAGTACAGTACATGAATCCCCAGACAAGATAGAAATCCCCAAAGATGTTCCTTTTGAATAAACAAACGGTCTCTGATGTCAATAAATTTTGACCTGAGGAGGAGGTGGCAGCGAGGGACGTGCTCGAATACAATGGCGCGGAATCTGCCCGCATGGATTGAGCCTGATCTTCTGCGTGCAAACACCGGCCAAATCTGCAACCCCGACACGTTCCTGTCTTGCTCTCGGCGGTAAGCTTGACGTCGGCGTCCCGGCCGTGGTATTGACACGTATGGGAAAAGCGGAAATGGGATCCATATGTGGGCACTGGATCGAGTGGTGGGTAGCTATCCTTGTCCTTGACAAGTAAGGCGAACTCGGGCTGAGTACTAGGAGGCAGCCTACATTTCCTGGCCCGGAAGAATTCATTGGGGGTTCGACAGTGTGTCTTCGGACAATCAGCTATCAAATCATGGGTTCACATGCTGTTACCGGCCTCGCCTTTGCACCGTGGACCGTGGTTAGCCTTTGATTTCTTTTTCTGCAGACTCGAAAAAAGGTTTGACCTAAACCATGCGATGCAGACGCAAGGAGTCGAACCTAGCTCAGTTGATTGAGTGCAGCGGTACGCCGTGCACCACGCCCGCTTTGTATTCCTGGATACTAGGGACCGCCTTCCCGAGAACACTGCTCTTGCGTTTTGGAGGAACGACACCGTGGTTAGCCTTTTCTCTGCGGACCCGAAAAAGGTTCGACATAAGACACGCTATGCAGACGCAAGGAGTCGAACCTAGCTCAGTTTATCCATTGAGTGCAGCGGTGCGCCGTGCGCCACGTCCGCTTTGTACTTTTGGATAGGGACCGTGTTCACGAGAACGCTGAAGGACACGGTAGAAACCTGCTCCTGTGTTTTTGGAAGAACGAAACCGTGGTTAGCCTTTCTTCTGCGGACTCGAAAAAAGATTTGATCTTCCAAGACATGCAGACGCTGGGAGTCGAACCTAGCTCAGCTGATTGAGTGCACCGGTGCGCTATGCACCACGTCCGCTCTGGTAGGGACCGTCTTCACGAGAACACGATAGAAACCTGCTCCTGTGTTTTTGGAAGAACGACGCAGCACTGAACCCCGCTGAGAACTTGGGTTTCTGCACACAATTCCTGGCTGGTCCGACTCGTACAGTTTTCATCTGGGAGACAAGGAACCAAGTGGATATTGGCCGTGAATTGAACAAAAAGCTGCCCCGACGGAGATCCCGCCGGACGTGACACATGTTGTTCCCGGCGGTAAACCGTAATGCAAGTGTCGGCGTCCCGGCGGTGGTACGTACTAATAGTAATACGCCGAGAAGCGGGAATCGATAATCAACTGCGGGAACGAGTCATGTTCAAAAATGGCCCACCTCGCTACTTTTGCTCGCTACTTTTCGAACCGCCGAACTCCGATTCTGACTTTCATGGCAAAAGTCAGAGGTTGCTCCCTTCGTCTTGTCAAGGACGCCTGGTGATTCTCGTTCACTGCATCTCCCCAGAGGCTAGTTTGGTCTTCGTCCGGTTGAATTCTCGATAAGCAAGGGTCGGAATTTTCCGCTCGGTTGAATCGCTCACTGTGATTGAACCACACGTCTTTATACGCAATAAATGCCACTCTCATGTTCATAGGCAACCTTCAAGGACAACTCGAGCGAGAACGCGCGTCGCGGCGAGGTCAAGTAAATATCTAACCCCTTGTGTTGTGCTGACCAACCGAGGCGGCTCGGAGAGGCAGTGCCGTGACGCATTGTTTCGGCTTCACTCGGCTAAATTCTCACGCGCCATTTCCTCCGCTCTCTGCTCACCACCACCGCTCACCAGTGTCCGCCCTCGATCTGACCGCTACACCGCGTACTGGATTTCCCTAGCTCCCTCATAGCGCCCAACCTGACTCTGGAGTGCACATAGGTTATCCGACTGCGGATAGCTATCCGCCAGGTATCTCTGCCACCCCAGATGTCGTCCGACGAGGACTACGAGCAAGAATCGCATCGGGGCAAGAAGAGACGCGTCCAAAGAGCGTGTGATGTCTGTCGTAGGCGCAAGAGTGAGTTCTCGTCCTGTGATGGGGTTTATCCGTTTCCCTGGAATGAATGGCTTCCTCTGGATCCCGATGGGCACGGTTCCTTCGTGGATTGACAATTCCATCCCTTCGTGGATTAACCAACAACTTTCCCCGCTTTTATCGCTCCTACTTCATCCCCCAGATAGATGCTGACTATTCATCCCAGGTCGATGTACGCATACGCTCCCCTTCCCCCGTCCTCACTTCAAATTAATTTTGATACCACTGTGCGCGATAGGCGACGGCTCCCAAGTCAGCGGCGACAAGTGCACCATCTGCCTAGACGCGAACCTCGACTGCACCTACCTCGAAAGCACTGCGGTACCTTTCCCTCGTTTCTTTTACTTCCCCACACACGCCTGATTGTTCGTTCCAATAGAAACGCCCCCCGCCGAAAAGGTGCTTGCTCCCCTCTGTTTTCCACTACCACAGTCTAAACACCATGGGTACATAGTTACGTCGACTCCCTCGAAGCGCGCCTCGAGCGCTCCGAGGCCCAGGTGCGCACGCTGCGCGCCGAGCTCGCCGCCGCGCACTTCCGGAGCACGGCCGCCTCCACCTCCACCTCCGCCTCCAACTCCGCCTCCACCTCGTCCACCTCCCCCCCTCCCGCCAACACCAACACCAACACGCAACCAGAAACGGGCGGCACCCGCGAGCGCCAAAGCGCCTCCCTCCTCATCCTGCGCACGGCCCTGCGCAACCTCACGGAGCCCATGCCCCCGCCGTACGGAGACGATCTCGTGCACGTCGATATTGCTGCGAATGTACGTCCTCTGCCTCCTCCCTGCCTGCTCCTGCCTTCCTTTCCGCAATACTTATGAATTATAAACTGTGTTCTCGGTGGGCGCACGCACAGTTCAAACAACTCAAACTCGCCGACACCACCCTCCCGGAACGCCGCTTCATTGGGAAGAGCTCCGGGGCCGTGCTCGTCAAGGCCGCTATTGATCTGCGGGCGCATGTTAAGCGCGAGGAGCGCGAGATCAGTCTGCATGGGCATGGGCATACGCCGGAGCACTCGGAGGATAATGGGCATGCGCAGGAGGACGGCGGGGAGCCGGCGCCGTGGACGTCGCGTCGGATGCGGTTTTGGGTGTTTCGGCCTGTGCGTCCCTTCCTTCCTTTACTGCAACTCAACAAAGACTGATTTAATATCTACCTTACTTTGCGTTTGCGTTGCACCTTGCAGTGGGAAAACACCACCCCCCATCCCCCCTCCTTCCATTTCCCGCCCCAAAGCCTCATGCACGAGCTTATCGCCTTATACTTCACGCACCAAAATTTGTATATACCGCTCTTGCACCGGCCGACGTTTGAGCGGGGGGTGGGAGAGGGGTTACATCTAAGGTGCGTGCTCACTCACTCCCTTCCTCACTCCTCCCTCATCTACCATCCCGCTCGCTGCTTTATCTCATGGAACGCTTCTTTACTTACTTACGTTTTTTCTTCCTTGTAGGGACGAAGGCTTCGCCACGACCGTCCTCCTCGTGTGCGCCATCGGCTCGCGGTGGAGCCACAACCCGCTCGCCGTACCGCGCGCGGGGACGTGTGTGGGGAAGCATGGGGAGACGGGCGGGTTGGCGTGTGGGTGGGAGTGGTTCGATCAGGTGTGTGGTGCCCTCCAACTTCCATTCAGCCCATCTGCGTACTGACGGAAGAAGGTCCCGCTAGTGGGGAACCACATGTTCGGGCAGGCGACGTTGTATGATTTGCAGTATTATTGCGTATGTCCTCCCTCCCTGGTGCGCAGAGTACTGACGATTGATTTTGATTTCGCAGCTGGCGGTCCAGTTCCTGATGGACGGCTCGGCGCCGCAGGCGTGTTGGACGCTTATTGGGGTCGGGTTGAGGCTTGCGCAGGTGTGTGTTTCTTCCCTCCCTCCCCCCATGGTTGCTTTCCGTAGCAATTAACGATGCGATGGATTGAATTACTTACTGACGCGCGTTTGTATTCAGGACATCGGCGCCCACCGGCGCAGCGCGCGCGTCGAAGTACCCTCCGTCGAGGGCGAGCTCTTCAAGCGCGCGTTTTGGGCGCTAGTGTACATGGATCGGATTGTTAGCTGTGGGATGGGGAGGCCGTGTGCGATGCAGTATGATGAGTACGTCTCTTCCTTTCTTCCTCCTTCTAATTGCTCGCACGGTCAAGTACTTGTGGTTGATACTGACGACAAGTTCATAGTTTCGACCTCGAAATGCCGATCGCGTGCGACGACGCGTATTGGGAGGACCCGGTGCGACCGTTCGTGCAGCCACCGGGCGTCCCCTCGACGGTGCTGTACTTCAACGCGATATTGAGGCTGAATAATTTGCTTGCGGCGTGTCTGAAGCTCCTCGTGCGTCCCCTTCCCCGCTGGAAAACAAAGATTTATACTGACGCTAAAGATACACAGTACTCGCTGAGCAAGGTGCGGATCGTGTTCTCGATGGACGAGGCGTGGGAGGAGAACATCGTCGCGGAGCTCGACTCGGCGTTGAACCGGTGGAGGGATCAGGTGCCTGAACATCGTGCGTTCTCTCTTCTTCCTGTCTTCCTTCCACCCACTATATGACTTACTTACTTGTAATAATGATAGTGCGCTGGGACCCCGCGCAGGTCGACCCGGTGTATTTTGACCAGTCGGTTGCGCTGCATTGCGCGTATTATCGTATGTCGTGTCACCTCCTTCGTTGTTGTATTACACTGACGGGCGGAAAGACCTCCAAATCCTGATCCATCGCCCGTTTATCCCGATGGTGCGTAAGTCGGCGCCGACGGTGCGTTTCTCGTTTCCCTTTCGCAGATTCGGAAGAAGCGATTGCTCAACGACGTTCCTCGCAGGCACTCCCGTCGTTGGCCATCTGCACAAGCGCGGCTAGAGCATGTTCGAACATGCTCGATATCCAGCGGCGCCGCAAGGGAATGGTTCCCGTTATCGTTAATTTGGTATGCATTTGCGCTCTTGGGTCGGCGAAACAACATACAACTGAGATTATGTGTAGCCCGCGGCGTTTATGGCAGGCATAATCCTGCTGCTGAACGTCTGGAGCGGGATGCGCACGGGTCTCGTTCCCGACCCGAGCCGAGAGATTGCGAACGTGCATAAGTGTATGGAGATGATGCGGTTGTGTGAGGATCGGTAAGCGCTCTCGTCTGGTGCGGAGACGAATAATGCTAATTCCTCCCAAGCTGGCAGGGCGCCGGTCTTTTATGGCGAGTTCTTCCATCGAGTGTACGGACACGGTGTTAACACCTACCTATTAGGGATATCCTAGCGGAACTGGCGTCCCTGGGGCAACTGCCCCTCCCGCACGGGAGTCCGTTGGGAACCATGCCCAGCGAAAACGCTGAAATGGAGGACGACGCCCCCAAGCCGAAAGAAACCAGCCCCAAGGAGGAGTACCCCTCCTGCGGCGTCGCCCTCGCGCCGCAGGACACCGCGCGCATCATGCTCGGCGCGCGCGGGCTCCGGCAGACGTTCGACCGCCCCGTCTACTCCGAGCAGTTCCACGCGCCGTATGCCCCTCCGCCCGGACCTGCGCTCCCAGCATACGTACCCTCCGGCTCCTTCGCCGGCGACGTCGGCGGGCGCTCCGCGTCCTTCGGGCCCTTCCCCATGGAGCCCAGTGCATTCGCGCCTGCGCCTGCGCCGGAGACGTGGGGCCCGCTCGAGGATCCGTTCGCCGCCGACCCGTCGCAGGCGAGTCGAGAGCTGGGGGAGATGATGAATTTGATTGATAGCAATACGCTGGCGATGTGGACGACTGCGCCGATGGGCTTTGAGTGCGTTTTTCTTTGGTTCTTGGGTGAATTGTTCTGATAGCGAGAAACAGTGCCTCGTCCGTTGACGATTGGGGGAATTATTTCAATGATTTTAGCGAGATTACGCAGGGGCAGTTTCAGGGATGATACATAGAGGTTCTTATTTTGTTGTTTAAAAATGTACAATGCAGCGCACTCGAAGGGCGAGATATAAATGTTGAACACGACTGAACTGACAAACAAGGCGGAACGAGTCGGACCCTTGGTCGGGTCACACGTGGTCACATCACATCCCGCTTTCTCCGAGCCACCACATCGACTTTGTCCAGCAACGCACAGAACTTCTGAAACATGGAAATTGTCGGAGCATCTGCGTACGTGGCGCACCAGGGCTTGCCGCGGCAGGATACGTACTTATTCTGGGGCTCATGGGATGTATGCCACCGAACTTACGCTTTCGCAGCCGAGAAAGTACAAGTTTGTACACCTTGTGAGTGAGTCGTTCGCTGTGCCCCACCGAGACAGACTTGGACTGACGCGGCTTGCCTCTAGCCCCACTGACAGATTCAAGCCCTCCAACTCATGACGGTGGCATACCACCCAACCCAGCCTGACGCATCTCACTCCCCGCGCTTTCCCGCGTGATACTGTTCCCAGCTTGAAAACCTCTGCATCATCCTCGCCGTTCCGTCGCTCCCGTCTTGGGCGGGAGAGATCCATGCACCGGTGCTTACATGCACTTACACGCTTCGACGTCGCCAAACCCGCTGTCATTCACCACATTCATCAAGCACTGTCGTCCCGTCGTTTTTGACTGATCTGCCACGGTGAAGACATAGAGGGCGTTTTATTTACTCTGGACCACCTGCTAGATAAAAATCTCGATGTGCTCGCAATGGGCGCTCTGGACAAGTATCTCGCGGGCCTGACAACAGCGACGAAGGCTGCCATTGTAATGAATGCATATTTAACGGGTGGCCCATGGCGTCTGCCTAATTTCCTTTCCCTCCTTTCCGCGCCTTCGTCCCTCTTTTCATTCTCTACTGCTAATTGCCCAGGCCGGCGTTTCTTTCGTTTTAGCATCATGATTTACTCTATCCCCTCCATTCTCTTATTTCTTACTGCGGCGCACGCCGCCAACGACTGGAGCAAGGTACGCTATAATCCATTGCTTACTTCGCTCTACTGTTAACATGAAATGATTCTCTAGCCTTGTGTAACCGGCGAATGTTCCTACGACCTTCCCTCTAATGGGTCGACCGCCTCTGGAACCATGAAAATTGTCTGTCTATTATCACTTCCCCTTTCAGATCACTGACTGATCTCTAGTGGGGCTCGCAAACTGCGATTGGAGATATTACCGAGGCAGCGGGCTGGAAGATTCTGGGATGTTCTCCCGAAGAGCTGACGCAGGATATCCGTCTGGTGTGTATGGGCGGTTCAATGTGCGAGCATCTCTCTTCTGGGCACGGTGCCGCCGACACAATCGTTCGGCTCCCTGAAAGCGTTTGTCAAGCTATACATATTCCTGACCGGAGCCTAATATCTTACAGTGTGGCAAGGGCCCATTCGCCCGAGTCCAGAAGATGTGGGTGCCTGCGGACCAATCCCTCCCCGCATCCATCGCCGCCCGCATCATTCGTCGAGACGGGTCGCAGCCCCAGGTCCAGGCGATAACTTTAGACACCAACTTTGCCGCCGTAAACGGCACCAAGTGCGTACCTTGACATTCACAGCTCAGTGGTTCTAATCGCCGGAGTAGGACAGGCGCTGTGAACTTGGCCATCAAGGGCGCCAACATTCCCGGTGTAAACGACATCCTGAACAGCGACATCCCAACCTCACAACGTCGGAGTCGTCACAATGCTCGAGGAATCAAGAGCTTCGTCGCAGATGCGGCGGACTGTGCGTCGTCTTTCGTCGCAGTAAATATGCTCTAATTCCCTCGCTAGCGATATCAAACGCAATCTCCAGCGCGAACACCGTCGGGATCAACACATCCAAGGTGAGTCGCAGTTACTCCCAGTATAAACATGGATTAACCCGCGCGTCATGAGCAAGACTCTCCCTGCGGCCGACTTCTCCAAGAAGGTCTCCTTGTTCGAGAAGAGCGTGGAATGCCCTCCCATCTGTGGGTTCTATTGTTCTGCATCACGGATACACCGTTGACAGTATCTTTCAGCTGCTTCGGTCTCAGCGGATATTGATGCTACTGCGCACGCTGTGGTGACCATCGGCATCGCAGCGAGCGGGACCATCGTTCCCCCAGCGGTCGGTTTTTACTCTATCGACACGGTTGAATACTCACAGTCATGCAGATTAAAGACTTTTCCCTCGTCGCTAGTGAGTCCTTGTACGAGACGTGTTTCATATATCTCACACTATCCGAACAGGCCTTACTGCCGATCTGAACGGCGAACTCTCGCTGACGGCGGAACTCTCGGTATGTATTTATTTCGGAATTCAGAACGCATTGCCGAGCTCATTCCTTCCAGGGAACGGTCTCGACCGGTTCCATCAAGCTATTCGAGGCTGGTATCCCTGGGTTAGATTTTCCCGGTGCGTTCCCTCGAATAGTCCTACCCTTCAAGTATGTAATGAACGTCCGCCAGGAATATTATCTGTCGGGCCCACCTTCGAAGTCAACGCCGTCGGAACAGCAACCAGCGAGGTCAAAGCAGATCTGACCCTGGGGTTGAACTACCACGTCAAAAATGCGCAATTGTTCTTCCCGCCAAACGGCAAGGCCGCGGGAGGCACTTTTTCGCTGGGGGACACCCGTGAGTCGCATTTACCTCTGTTAACTGGCTTTCACTTTTGAGCTAACGGGTGGTGTGTGACGTACTGTAGCGCTGAAGCTTTCGGCGGACACCAAGGTCGAGGCGACCACGACCGTCTCCGCTCACCTTATGCCGAGCATCAAGATAGGGTTGTCTGCGCTCGATGTCGCTACCGCCACGATTGCCCTCGAGCTCGACGCTTCTGCAAATATGGTCCTCAAGGTTGAGGCTGGGGCGGTAAGTTCACTCACTTTCTCCTTCTACGCCAAGAAGTAACTGATAAAACGAACCTCAGGGAGCGAGCGCAACTATTCAGCAGGCAAATCGCAAGAGGCAGGACGACGATGATTCTGATGATGACGAGGCGGACGGGTGAGTGGCTTCGCCAAATATGCGCATTAAAACTACTTATAACCATCCAGTAGCTCAGACTCTGTCGACGATGACGCCACGGATGATACTGACTCTGCGTGAGCTCGGGTTCCTTTTGGTTGATACCTTCCCTCACGCAGACCCCTGGCAGTTCTGATGACTTTGGCGGCTCGGATGAGGACTCCGACTCGAACCCTTCGGAGTGAGTGATGCTTCCGGCTTTCTGAACACGCAGACTAAACTACTTCTAGTGATACCTTGGACGATACAGCGGAGTGAGCCACACTCCCTTTGGTCCCCTCGTGGAGGAAGCTCATAATTCTAGCACCACTTTCGACGATGGCACCGACGAGACCGAGTAAGAGACAGTACTTCCTTGTTTCTGGCTTGGGACTAACGATACTAGCGCTGGGTTCGACGATGGCTCGGATGATGCAACCGAGTAAGTGGTCCCCGGAATAATTTTGAATCTTATACCAACTCCCTGGATAGTCCTGCCGATAACTTGGACGATGGCTCGGATACCGCTGTTGAGTCAGTCCTTACCAGTATCGTCACGTTCAACAACTAGCGCTCCTACTCTTCCCAGTGACGGTTTCGACGATGGCTCTGACGATACTGCCGAGTGAGTTGAGATCCGAATCTACTCTCTCCTAAGAAGAACCCTCACCATTTTCAGCGATGATGCCAGGTAAGCTTTAGGACCCCCGGTCGACATTTAATCGCTGACTCTCACCCGAGCTCTGGGCTGGACTCCCCCGAGTTTGTCTTCCACCTGCGCTCGTCATTTTCCAGAGGCTAATTTCTATCAAGCTCAACCGACGATTCCGATACCACGTACGGCCACCAATAATTCCCGCCATGTGTTATATTGAACCTTTTCTTCTTGCAGTGCGACCGACGATTCCGGAGACGCAGACGCCACCGCGGATGAAGCTGAAAAGTATGTCGCACATTCCAGGAAGTGCAGGGACTGTCTGATTAACGCTCTACAGCGCCGACGCCGAGGCAAGCCAGGACACATCAGACTCGTAGGGCTCATGTTCCGCCCTGAAAGATTTCTTATGCACAGTATCTAACCAGGGCCGACGATTCGGATGATGCGTCCACGCAGGCTTCATCAGACAGCTCGTGAGTCTTGCGTCCAGCTCAGCCGACGGATCATCACCTAGTCCCAGTACCGCAACGGACGACTCTGATCCCTCTGACGGGTGAGCTCGTTGACCGCAGACTTTATACACCCCCTCACGCAAGATTTAGGACCGATTCAACTGACCCCACTCCCTCCGCCTCGGCAGTAGATTCTGCAGCGTGAGTCGCGACTCAATTTCTCTTGTTTTGTGGCTGAAATGAAACCAGTACCGATGGTGATGCTGATACGTGCGTATGGAGGGAAGAAATCGGGACAACTCACACTGATATTCCCCACAGGTCGGATTCAACTGACGATGGTTTGGACGACGATGAGACCACTTCGGCTTCCGTGACTGCGTCCGCGTCTGCAAGCACCGCGTAGGTGTCGTTCCTTCACTATGGTCTCCACTTGGTTAAAACCCTCATAGCACTGCGACCGACGATGGAACGGCGGATGCCGATTCCGCCACTGCGTCTACCACCGAGGCGCCAAGTTCCATCGCCACCGATGCCAGCGCGACCTCAACCTCCTCCGCACCCCTTTTCTCCGCGACTACCGCTACCGAAACTACACTGGGCGGCTCCGTTACCTTCTCTGCTGGGCTAGAGCTGAGCGCGGATGCCACGGGCTCGTTCTTCTCGATTTTCAGCGCCACCAAGAAGATTTCTCTGTTCAAGAAGGAGTTTGAGTTGTTTACTGTGCGTCTACTCACTGTTAATTCCCTCGAGGCTTGGGATGTTGATTAACGTTGGCTGTAGAAATCCTTCGGCGGCGAGGCGGATTCGAGTGATGCTGGGGGCGACAGCGCGAATTCCGCCGATGCTGAGTCTGACAGCGACAGCGACGACTCGGACAGCGACACTCGGCGCTCGCTGCCCCGGAGACGCTTCGCACGCCGTGTGCCGCGCGTCAAACGCTTGGCCTTGCAGAGGCGCGATCTGCAATGTATCGCGAAGAAGGAGGGTGACGATGGTTCAACCACGGATATCGCGGACGAGACGGTCCCTGGAAAGAAGTAAGAGCTCTCTTCCCCCCACCCTTTGTTGAAGACGACTGATTATGGCGGTTGTGTAGTCTCTAAATCGTAATGCCTAGACACAAATCTTAATCAGTTTGCGACCTTGAAGCCATATATGGCACCGACATTGCTCCCCAGTGGCCCAACAAATTTTCGTTCCCACAATTGGGTATATATTGGTGTAAAACCCCTGACTTTGTACATAGTGTTCATTTCGTTCGCTAACTTACACGTCCAAAAATGAATCCACAATACCCAAAACCACGAAAACCCTACTGCCAATCGACGCGCACCAGCGGCTGATCGTACACCTGGTTCCCCTGCGCATTCACAATCACCCGGCTCCAGCTCTGCATTACGCCGCATGATTCAATCAGCCGCCGAGAGGAGGTGGTGAAGGGCTGAGAAGAAACGCACGATAAAGATGTAGTTTCCCGTTCCGTCCGTGAGACTCGGGTGCGCGACGGCCGAGTACGCGGGGAGGCTTCCGACGCCGGTGGCCCCGGTGTAGAAGAGCTGGAAATCGTCAACATGGATGAAAAGAGGATGAGGACCACAGCGGCGTACCTTGCCAGCTGTCCAGGGACCTTCTGGGTTCGGCGCGGTCGAGACGAAGAAGTTGGCGTTGGGGAATCCGTCCCCGCCGATCCAGACGTACGACTGATTCCAGAATCAGCGAGGTAAAGAGGTAAACAATTTGCTCGAGAGAATACGCACGGCCCATTTGGGAGAATAATAGATTGTGCCCTGCGCAGAGCTCGTGTTAGGGAGGGGAATCGAGGCGTCGGTCCACACGGGCGCAGTGTTCGTCCATCCTATGAAACACGGTTCAGTTTTCTGGACTCGATGTGAATTATTTTGCAGGGAGAAAGAGCGTACCGCCGTTAACGTAGTATTGATAGAGACTCTTGTCCTCCAACGCCCCCAAAAAGCCGGTCTGTGCTGCCCGCGCCAAGGCCAACTTGCCATTGGGCGTGGCGCCGTACAAATATGCCTGACGCCACGTATCAATGCATGCACCAATTCCGAACACAGAGACGACTCACGAATCCGTTCATAACCACACTCGCAGCCGAGCCGTACCCGATCTGCGTCGTCGACCAGAAGGAGCTGATATCCACGGTGACGGCGGGGATGGGGCCGGCGCTGTTCGAGAGGACGTGGTAGAGCGTGTAGCTGCGCTGGTTGATGACGGTGAGCCCGCTGAGGTGCTGCCGCGCGATGAACGCATAGGCGTTGACCTGCCCCCCGGTGCCGCGGAACGTCACCACGGGCGCCGTATCGGGCCAGCCGACCCACCGCGTGCCGTCGCTGCAGACGCCGAACGTCGGGCACTCGTCCCCCTCGAGCGGGAAGTACGGCGTGCCGAACCCTTGCGGCGACGTCAGGACGAGTGCTTGCGGGCTCGTCTTCGCGGAGGGGAAACCGGAGAAGGACGCGGTGTTGACGACGACGGGGAGGGTTGGGGCGCCGTTGGTGATTGGTTGGGTGTCGCGGCAGACCCATAGCTGTAATGCTGTAAGTGGGCTGCCACTACGGGAAAAAAAACGATATTTTATTCACCACATTGCTCGACCACAGAGTCGAGGTGCACGAGTCGCGACTCAGACCGGCATTGGAGAGGGAGCCGTAACTCGTTGTGGAGGCAACAACGGGTGTTACGGCTGCTGCTCGTGGAACTGCGGTAGCTCTGGCAGAAAGGACGACAAGGGCCAGCGAGAAGGGTAGGATGACCTTGAGCATGTTGGCGTTGCGGGGGGAGAAGAACCAAGAAGGTTAACCGCTACTTCCCAACAAGGATCCTTAAGTAGCTTTCGGCTACGGTAACATGACCGGGAAAAGCATCATGGGGTCCGTGATCGCGTTTCTTGGATTCGTCCACACCAGAATCCCTTGGAGATGAGGAGGAGATGGATAACTACTGGACCTTCCGTGAGCTCGCATGCGCGTTACCAGTTCAAAGTAGTTGAGCACGTACAACGTAGCAGGCAAATACATCCTCGACGGAAAAGCTGATGTTGATGAAATGTCGACTCGAGATGCTTTTGCGTCAGGTGCAAAGGTCAGCAGGCGCTCTCGGGTGCGAGTTCCGAGGGAAATCCAGTCCCGATGGTTCGACTCTTGAGGTTTAGTTCAACTTCCATCTCTCAGTGAAGTTGCGGGTGCGCTTCAGAGAGACGGATGATGGAGCCATACGACGGTGGTGCAAGCAACGGTCATGCACTTGGGAAAGGGAGTTAGCGAAATGAATGAGCACCGGTTGCAGATAGCGTACAACCACCGCGTCGAGGTCGACCGCGCCGGTGCATGGGGGCTACCAGGGCTACCGATTTCCAAACGCCTGTGCACGAATTCGTGATTGCAGACGTCCCCGGCTTTAATTAACCCAGAGAGTCGTGTTGAACAGTGCAAATGCATATCGAGACAAGGACCTGAAGGCCTTGAGGAGAGGAGCGGAGTCGAGATGGAGTCGAGGGGATGGAGGTTTGAGACAAGCGCTGGCGGGCGTCTAATGGCATGCCGCATGCCGGCAATCAAACACCGGGACGAAACACGAGTCCGACATCCTTTGCTTTTGGCTATCATGTCGATTTTTGCAACTCTCCACAAGATCTGCTTCGGGTTCTCTCGCCTCCCGTTCTTCTCGCACGGTGCGGCGCTGCCCTGTGTGCGCAAATTTCGGGAATCGAAGCTTAGCATAATCGCCACACGCGTTTTTTTTTGTCGAACTGACCTTGTATACGCCTCGGGGGACGTTTCCTTTCAGAGAACGCGAGCCGCTTTGACCTTCATTCATATGAACAAGCCGGCCAATCACCCGAGAGGCGGGTTCTCCAAGAATAATCCCCGCTCCTCAACTTCGCACTCATCTCATTCATTCATAAGCCGCGATCCTTGCGCCGCGGGGTGCGTCGTAAAGCTCTTGAGTGAGGCGATGGATTTTAACTTGGTATGTAGGGCTGATTGCGAGATGGTCCCGCATTTGCTGAAGATGCTCCTGAATGCCTATAGCTGCCAATATTCCCGTTCGACTCCATACAACTTTCCATGACCGCTTTTTCGTGCGTTTATACTCAATGTTTTTCATTTTGCTTCAGCAGATATAACGTATTCTGATTCAATATCAATGCAGTCGCTGCATTGATTCGTTCTGAGGATATTACCCTCGTTGTCCCAGTCAGTTTCAGCGAGGGTTGATCGTCCCGTCAATTCAACCTTCCTTCCCCGCTCGCCGCGCCTGCCAGCAACGCCCGGGAACTAGCTGCATGACCGGAACTTAAGCTTGACTCGCAACTCGAAGCCGCACAGCGTTCGTAGGTGCTATCTACGCTATTCCCCCCGCGGTAATGAAGGTCCGAGTCGGCAGAGTCACACCTCCGAGTCCGAGCATCTCGTTGGATTGCTCTGTAACATCCGCAGCCTGAGCATGAGTTGAGTCATTCAAACTCGTCCAGGTGCCACTCACCGCCTCGCTCTTCGCTGGACGCGGCAGGCAGTGCTAAGAAGTAAACTCCATCCAAGTATCGTGATGAAGCTTGCTCGCTTCCCTGATGCTTCCCGAACACTGGCAAAGGCGGTGAGGGTTGAGCAACTCTGTGGCGCACTACATACTCTAGGACCTGTGCGGCGGCGTCAGTGCGAAGCGCTGGTAGAAAATTGGCATCGCAATGCGAGCGAGATAGCGGCTTAGTGTATTGGCGGGCATCATCGCGCACTGCTATACGATTGAGGGATGACTCAGACTTACATGATGTACTGAGGGCGAGGATCGGATAGCCTCGAACGGTCAAATGTCGCATATAACTTCTCCGAGCCTCGTACATTCGCAGAGGCATTTTAACACAACATTTACCTGTAGCTCTCTTAGTGTGCGTTGCTCCGGCGTGAGGCGAATGACTGTTCTAGGCGCGATAGAAGAGAATTGAAACATTGAAAAGTCAAGTGCGAGAGACAACAACGCCCGAGTATTACAATGGCGGTAAGTCTAAATTTCACCAGTGAGTATCGAAAGCGACCGGGGAACGAACAACACCCCACGGTCGAAATCAACGAACATTCTACGCAGACTGCCGCTTCTGCCAGTATTTTTCTTCCGCGCGCACCTTGCGCAAAAGCGGCAGCACTCGGGCGACCTCCTGCCAGCGCGCGCGCCGCGCCCCCGCCGCGACCTGCGCAGGGTCATCCGCGGCCAACGTCTTGTCCTCCAACTCGTTCAGGATCGTCCGCAGGTTCGGGAACGCACTCGATAGGAAGCCCGCAACATCGAGAGGCTTGTTGATCGGTGCGGACTCGACGCCGAGGGTCGTGAGCTTCTTATGCACGAGTCGTCGATCTACCCTGTGGCTGGGGTTCTGTTTAGGCACGACCGACGCGTCGAGGGCCAGAATGAGCGCTGTCAGGCGGGGACAGTGCTCGGCGAAGGGAAGGAGGCCGGCGAGGGTCGCGCGGGATGGGATGTGGACGAAGTCGGTGGAGGTGAAGGAGATTGAGGTGGCGGCCGGCCAGGAGCGCGCCATTTGGGCGGCGGTGGCGTCGTCGACGTCGAAGCCAACCGGCGCCCCAAGCCCAATTTGCTTGAGCTTTTTGAAGGAGAAGAGGGGGAGTAGCTGGGCGCCGTGCACGACGTGCCGCGCAATTTGTTCGGCGTTGGGGTAGACCGGTGGGGGGAAGGTTTCTCCCATGCAAATGGTGGTGAGGGTCTCATGCGAACAATGCTTCGCTATGCTGGCGTAACACTCCGCGATTGCACGTCCGCGAGTCAGCTCCGGGAAAGAGATGGTGAGGTCTACGATGGGCGCGGAGGCGAGGAGTGCCAGGACGTCGCCCACAGCGGTTTCGTCGGTCACCGAGATCTCGAGGTACTCCAGAGCCGTGAATAAAGGTTCCATGGAGGGAGTCGATCGAGATGACGCCGGAAGCGGTCCTTGGGCAAACAGCGTCAGGGAGTTGAAAGCGGGCAGTTGGCCAAGGTGCTCCAGTGACACCCGATCGAGGTTGGGTACCATGAGCGTGCTGAGACGGTGCAATCTGGCAACCAGGGAGGAGGTGCCGTGACGCATGCTCACAAGCTCGTCGCAAAAGTTGATATGCAGATCCGATAACAGGGGACACTGCGCCGCGATGATGGGGAGCAGCGATAAATGACCCATAGATTGACACAGGCCGAGGCGGAGAGTGCGCAGTCGAGGACCTAGGAAGAGGCGGACGTAAGGGAGGGTTTCTGGCTCCGAAGACCTCCATCCCATGGTGCGGAGATTGGGAAACACGCATGGCTGCGGAAAGCACAAAAGCAAAGTCTCCAAGGCCTCGACGGGGCAAGTGTCCCAATCGAAGAGCGTAAACTCCTTCACACGACGAGCGTAGAACAGAGGGCGCTCCCAGTCCTCGGGGAGGAGCTCGCGTGTCAGAGTCTGAAAGTTCGTCAATATCAGTGGAGGGTAGACACTTCGCACTTTCGCACCACTTCGAAGTTTCTGCCTCCTTCATCGAAGCCAGACCGAAGAAAAACTTGGCCGGGAATACAGTCAAGGACGTGCATTATCGTGCTCTGTTCTTCCCACAAAATATCCAAGGCGGGTTCGCTGAACGCTCTGCATGTTCTGGCAGCGGCCGCCAGCGCCCGTATCGAGTTAGATTTGGGCCTCGTGTGAAGGGAGCCGAGGATGAGAGACAAAATCTCTGGGATTTGAAGCGCCTGGTGCATCGAGGGCAAATGGCTCGTGAGAGTGAGAAGAAAGGGCTGTGACCGATGTGACCATCACGTAAGCCGCGGCCGGCCGAAGTCAATGCAGCCCATCGGAGATTCAAAATGCCGGGCCGTACGCCTTCTTAGGAAATTGGGTGCAACTTGCGAGGAAATACACATGCAGTCGTAGGCTCTACCGAGTCACCGTCACCGTAAGCCGACCACCGCTGTCCCAACTGCGGGCTTTGTGGTTGGTTCACCTTGAAGTTGAGTCCAAGTCATCATTCCCTCTGTCATAAAGCAACATACCTCGGACGCCACTGCTTGGGTGGTAATTTCACCTTCACCAATCGCTACGCGGCTGAGGTGCGGCTCACATTGTCTATTGTGCACAAATTTGGCGATGTCTCAAAGGGACAAGTTACAACACGCATAGCCCCTCGCTCCGAAGCAAAAGTGGACGCGAACCTCCGTAAGTATGTCTTCCATTCGAGGCCGCCGGAGCCAACCTGCCGGAAATCCGAAATCCCGCTCGGCGCAGTTTGTCTTCCGACTGACTACAGGCAGCATCCAGCACTGACTCACTCCAAATCCCCGCTGGCCCAGCTCCCAGGCTCACCTCCGTAGCCGTCGGTCCTCCCCCAAAATTAACTCCCCTTCAGCTTCATGAATACATTCCAGCCCTCCATTAATTACTATGGGGAAACCGTATTTTTGCAACTGACTCACACTTTTTGGCTTGGACTTGATGAACATGCCCAGCGTCTATATTCATGGGAAAATCGATCGGACTCCCGCGTCGCAAGCCTCCCACCCTCCGATTGGTGAGGGCTCAGGCCAACCGCCAGTGGCGATAGTCGCTTGACTACTGGCATACGGGCTGCATCTCCCCCCGAAATCGTTGCTGGCGGCGCTCTGGCTGCGCCGTAGTTCGCCTGTGGCGTAATGCGTAATGTCTACGGACCGCGTGCTCCCCAGGGCCGAAAAAAGAAGCGAAGCCTGGCGGCGAATCCCGTCTAGGCACGAATGCTGTTAAGATGCCGCCGCCCGCATCGAAGGGTCTTAAGTAACGGTGAGATGACTCCGCGTCGAAGGCGCGAGTTCTACAGCTTTGAGGAGAAGGCGCGCGTTCCATCCAGCAAGATGCTAAACTTGACGCATTTATCGGTGAAATATACAGTCCAATTCGTATTTGGGTTGGTTTACAAGTGGTCGTATACTACTGGCGCCAAACGGCAACGATTATACGGCGGTACAGTACATCGAAGAGGTGGGAGGGATACATACGTAGATAACAAACCGAAATAAGAAGACGCAGGAGAAAGCGATACATAACGAAGCCGATTATGAGTTGGATGGATTCTTCAACTAGGGGGCGTAGTTTTCGGATGCTTGCACCGCGGCCGAATTTTATTGCGCCTCAGCGACAACGGCCGGTCCCGACCCCGAAGCCGCGCGTACACACCGCAGGCGTCTAGAACAGAACAGAACCGCGGTCAGTAATCAACTCAACAGCAACAGCAGTTAAGTAAGGGGAAGGGAAGCGGAGACGAAGACGTACTGCATAGCTTGGCCCCGGTCTTACTGCGCCGCCAGACGCTGGTGCGGTGCGTGTGGCAGTGGGAGCATTCGGGCGCGCCGGGGGCGATCGCGGCGTCGCTCTCCTCGTCGTCGTCGCGCTGGTCTGCTGCGATGAGCGCCGCGGGGCGCATTTTGTTGCGTTGTTGGAGGTAGAGCCCGCACGCGTCTGGTTAATCGATCGAGAATCCAATTAGCGTTGCTCAGCGGAAGGGAATTGGAGGAAGAGACTTACTGCAGAGCGAGAGGTGCGTTGTGGGGTCGCGGCGCCAGAGGGGCGTCGTCGTCGCACCGCAGTGGGAGCAGGTCTTGACCCCCCCACGCGCACTGGTGGAGGTGTCGAGGCTCGCGCGGCGGGAGGATTTTGGGCTCGACGTCGCGCTCGAGATGGGCGACTGGCGCCCCGAGGAGGAGAGCGAGGGTGAGGGTGGGGGCCGCGGCAGCAGGTAGGGAAACGCGTTCGGCGTGGGGGGCGTGTATTTGTATTCCGGCGTCGAAGGGGAGTGCGCAGAGAGCGCAGACATGATCATCTCGTCCCAGGAGTTCTCGTCGAACGGGTCGATGGAAATCGTGGGCCATCCAGGGGACGTGGGCAAAGAGGGAGAGGTGTTGTAGATATGCGGCTCAACCCGCCCCAACCACGCTTTCGTGTCCGACGCAGGCGTTATGCGCGGCGCGGAGAAGTCGAACCCAGACGGTGCGCGCCCGCGGGGCTCCATGGGTGGGAAGGACGGCGGGGCGTACGGCAGACCCAGGAAGTTGCCGTCCAGCTGCGGCGATTGCGAGTACGGGGACGCGATCGGCGAGTCCCCGTAGAGCAGCGGGGAGGTAGAACCAAGTTGACTACGCGGCTCAGAGCGAACGTAAGAGTGCTCTGGATCGACTGAGGGGTGAGCTACCGAGGTGCGCTGCAATCGCAGGTGCGTACCGTACGTCCACCACCCAGCGTCAGCTGATGTTGGATTTGAGCCGCGATAAGAGCGCGCCATATCCGGTGCGCTCAAGCCCATGTGCCGCGTCTGCGTCCTCTGTGAGCTGGACACAGGCGAACTGAAGAGGAGGCTGGAGTGGTCCATAGTGTGGGTGGGAAAATTGCTGCGATCGTTCGGGATGAGCGGTATATATAGTGGGGTGGATCCGGGGTTCCAATGATGAGTCAAAGGCTCAAAGCGCATGGCCTTGTGCAGCAAAAAGCATACTTTGACAGGGCAGTGTCCCATGGCGCCTTCCTGCAAATCGCCTTCCGGATCAGGGTTGAACTCTAGACAGCTGTAACTTGTCGTCCACGAACATGATGGGATACAATGGGTTTAATGGAGCGATTGGCGCTGATGGCTAGCTGGAAGGCCGGGGGATGCGGAAGGACGGGTTCATCTTGCCTAGGACGGGGATCTACAGGGCAGATGAGCGCTCGAAAACCGTAATGAAGGGGAGTTCACGCCGGGGAATTTGAGATTTAAATGGACTCAATGGATGGATGGAATCAACGGAACGTTTCAAGATCCTCTCTATCTATCATTCTCTCACCAGTGGTTCTTCTTGGCGGAAACAAATGCAGAATTGGTGCCACTTTGAGGAACCGTCACGACTCTTGAGAACAATCAACGGCTTTGGGAGTTTATGCGAAGTTAAGGACGAAGCCACAAACGTGAGTAGCAGGAATACGGCAAGGGGGGGAGCGAGAAGAGAAGCGGACTCGCGGAGGGAAGCATGTGGGGCGGGGCCCGTCCAACGCAGATGAGGGGGAGGAAGAGCATTCAATTGTACTGCGTCCGAGCCGAGGAACCGGTGGGCATACCAACTGCGGCGCATCATGCATCATGGACTGGCCTAGACCTGATCCGAGTCCGAAAAGCCGGAGCCATAACCTGCAAAATTCAACCAAAATTCAACCCACGGCTTGGTTTACGACGTACTCCAGAAACGGACGGACTCCAATGATGTCGGGGCGAGCGTGACGGGCGCATCCGAGTCAGGGCTGCCCAGCGGGATTAAATGGCCGGCATTCCGCCTCGCCGCGGCGCACCGTCTGGCATAAATGATGCATTCCGGCGTGCTTTAGGAAATTCGACGACGGCAAATTTAACAGCACCGCGCGTGAGAGCACTGCGCTTTGCACCCACCGCCAGTCAGGTTCAAACGCTCACCCTTACTCACCAAGAAGTGAAAGGCTACCTGCGTTTCACGTAAGTTCTCGACGTGGCAGATAGATGCCCGCTCCAGCAGCTGGAAACTGCCGCAGGATCCTGTGCTGCCTTCGAATGAACGAATCCTGGTGGACCACGTCTCGTGAGATCCTGTGTTGCCTTCGAATGGACGAATTCTGGTCGCCGCAGGATCCTGTGCTGCCTTCGAATGAACGAATTCTGGTCGACCACGTCTGCCCCGCCAGTGAAGACCCGACCCGCGGAGCGTCCGACAACGTAGGACCCAGCTGCGCTCAGTCAGCGCGGAGGCTCGGTTGGTAGACGTCCCCGACTTCCCCAAGAGCCACTACCGCGGAATGGAGCGCACTGGCGCCCCGCGGGCTTAAATCGGTTCTTGCCAGCGAAGTGGTTACGTCCGTCGCGTTGAATTTCCAACCAACCAACCAACCCCGTGAAACCTTGCGCGCGTTTGGCTTGACTTTTACGCGCTTCATGAGGAACGATGGGCCTGAACAAACTTCAGCGGAATCCGTGGCGTTGATGGGCTGAAGACTGCGACAAGTCCACAAATAAATAAACGAATAGCGACTCACGGGCTCGCTTTCCTCAACCGACCCTCCGTCCACCTTCCGAATCAACGCGGCCGCCAACTTGTCGTCTGTCGTCCGTCAAAGTCTGGGAAGAAAACAAGTCAACTCAATTCTAACATACGACGGCGACGATCAGGGCTCAAGTTGAATAAATCCTAATCCTGAAGTCCGTTTTGATACCTTCCCACCGCCTGATTCCTGTCGAGCTGTTTTCGGTAAATATTGATATTGTGGAGAGGGTGTCGGCATCGGTTCCGTCGTTCCGAATTGTACCGTAGGTTGACAGTTGCACGGTGGGGGTATTCGACGACCGGGTTGGATGCAAACCTCCGAGCGCGTGCACACTAACGCTCGATGCCAGCCAAACGTGAGGTCAGTTTATCATCAATCACTGTAAAATTCACCCACGCACCAATATATTGCACGCAACGCAAACTCCACGGAGTATAATTGACTCCCGGGTCCGACAACTCACCACGACACGGCGTATTCAAACATACATCGGCTCCGCAGCCCGGCCTTGGAGAAAGGTCGAGTCATAAGTAGAATTTTCAACCAACATTCAACCCACTGCTTGGAGTACATACCGCATACGAACGATGGAATCATACGACGGTGGTATGAACTCACGCACCTAGGAAAGAGAGTAACCGAATGAATGAGCACCGCTCGTAGATGAGTTACGCACCGAGAAGCTATGGGCAGCAGAAACAGAGGGTGTCGAGGGGTTCGACTCCCCGCCGGTGTTTAGTTACGGTGCCAAGGCGCTTACTTTTCTTTTTCTTTTTGCGCAGCTGCAGGTCCAACCGCGTCGTCGATGCGAACCAGATTCAACGGTTAGCTCATACGGCACTACCGAGTGATTTTGGGTAGATGCGACAACCCACTGACTGCTTGGAGAACCCGCGGACGAACGAGCCATGCGACGGTGGTGTAAACTCAGGCACCTAGGAAAGGGAGTAATACTAATAGAGTGAATGAGCACCGGTTGTAGATGACACACACCGAGAAACTGAGAGCAGCGAGGGTGCTGTGGTGCTGTGGTAATGGGTTCAACCCCCCGCCGGTGCTTGCTTCCATCCCATATTCCTTGCTTTTTCTCCCCTTTCGCTCTTTTTTCGTTAGTCCACAACCGCAGCGTCGAGGCCAATCGGTTTAAACGGCCAGCGTTCGCAGAGGGCATTACCGAGTGACTTTGGGCAGTTGCGGCGACAGGAAGCCGATTCGCTTCGATTCTGCTATCAGCGGACGGCCAGATGGCTTGCGTGGAAAGGCAAGACATTTATGTACATCTGAAAGACGTTAGTTAGCGAGTATCAGAAAACGAAAAGCACAGCGCACCTCTATATCTATCTACAAACTCCACCACACGCACAATTACAACATTTTCTACCACAATCACGTCGCAAAATGGCTCAACTCCACGAAAATACTTTCTCCCATCACGACTGGCTCCCTCTTCCTCTCCTCCCACACCGAAATCTTCAGAATATGCTCACACTTCTCGCACGGCCGCGCTGGTCCCCCCTGCTTCTCCAACCGCGGGGCCCCCATCCAAATCGCCGCGCTCCGTACCTGCGCGATCGCCCCCCTTGTCCCGCTGTGCAGCCCTACTCCCCTTCCAAGCGCCCCGGCGTCGAAGGCGAGGACAGTCTTCGCGATGACGTCCCACCCTACCTCCGCCACGCGCGCGCGGTAGTGGCGCTCAGCCACCAAAGGCGAGGTTGGGGGATGCGCGACGACGGCGCAGGTGCCGCGGAAGGCGAAGGCTTGCCCCTCGTGTGGGGTGCTGAGGAGGCGGTTGAGGTCCGTGAGGAGGAGCGCGAGCGTTTGGTAGGTGATAAAGGGCGCTGCGGGCCCGGGGTCGGTTACGAGCGGGAGGTGGATTGTACGCGGGATCGCTTTCGGTATTCGGGGCGCAGGGGCGGGGGCGGGCAGTGGATGTTGTTGAGCGGTTGTCGTGGAGGTAGTGGTGGGGGTAGCGGTATTTCCCCTTGTATTCGACGAATTTGCGGCTCCGCTGCTTGGATTTCAGCGGAGCAGAGCCGGTAGTTGTCGACGGCGCGGCGCTCGTTGATGGCTTCTTTGTCTTCTTCGTAGGTTTCTTCGGAGCAGCAGCGGCACGAGCAGAAGCAGGAGTAGGATCAGTCGGTATAGGTGTAATAAGGGCCGTGCGCGCGAAGAGGGTGGGGTCGCGGGGCGTATATACCCAGTCTGTGGGTGGCTGTTGCGCGGGGTCAAAGCGTTTGACAGGCGCAGCTGAGTAGTGTGACTGGGGGCGTCCCTTAGGGAAGATGAGGAGATTATGAAGCGACTAAGACGTACGGGTTCGCGGTACACAAACGGTTTTCGCCAGACTGTTGCAGGGGCAGCGGATAGAGATGCAGCGTAGGGTGGGGGTGCAGTATAGGGTGTGCGAGCCTTCGGCGGCTTTGTCAAAACACTGTCAATTTACAATACACAGAAGAGAAGACAGCCACGCACCGAATACATTGAAAATTTGCCCGTGAATGTGGCAGCTCCTCCGCTCTGCTGCTCCTCGCTTGAGGTCGTTTTCTGGAACGAGACCAAAGATCAGATTCCGTCGCCGAGACGATATGACGCGTCAGAAACGCACCGTTTGACCCATGGGCTCCGTATTGGCGGGATTCGGTCGCATTTTCTTCTGTGGAGGCTCCTGTGCCGCGTCCGCCGCCGTGAATATTCGCGTCCCGCAGTTGGCGCCGCAGCCTTGACAAGGTGCGTGATATGGGTATGGATGGGCGTTGCAGGCGACGGCGCAGACAGCGCAGAGGCGGGCCTTGTAGGCAAGGGGTGCCACCGTCACGCTCATCGTGGTAAGAGAGAAAGCCGGTCACGGAGAGTCACGCCACGTGTCACGTTGATCCGTCAGCCGACCTTTGTTGAAAGGGGTCGTGGGAGTTTTGTGCGCTTTGGCGGAATGCCACTGCGCGAGGGATCGTTGCGGTGGAGGTTCATTAAATATTATCGTCCATGGCTGAATTGTGTACTGGATTACAGAGCGTTGCAACAAAGGAACAACAATGGAAAGATACTTAACGGATGTGGGAGATTCCGTACATGTTTCGCCGCCCGCAAAATCTTAGCGAAACGTACCGTTTTTGCAACGCGGAAATAACGTTGAAACCTTATTTGCGAGGGAGCCCTCAGGTATGCTTTAATATTTATCCGTGATTTCCTGGGCCATTCCTCGTCCAACTGCAACTCATTTTCCCGCCGGTTCACATGCACCCTCGATCGATTGACTCGGAGGTAGCCCGCCCTGGAGCTTTAAATTTTGAGTGTTGCCTGCCTCAGGCGAGCTCTCTATGTTGCAACACCGCCGCTACCGCCTTCACATTTTACTTTAATGGGACGTGGGATATCGAGATGAGAGAGTGACTTGTTAGAACACATTCAATGATGCCCGAGTTGCCTTCCACACCCTGATTGTCTACAATTCGTTGGCCACTTACCTGATCGCAAAATGTGCGGGACACACCACTTAGGCTGCTGTTGATTCAACTTGGGTCGATGAGAAAAACCTCCCGAAAATGGACCGGACCGGCGCACTATCAACACGCTTGCCGTCTTGACACGCACCACCATGTCCCATTCATAAGGAACGCTGCTTTCCGACGTTCTGGGGCGCAAACCCTTCCAATGTCAAAGGTCCGCATCCTCTCTCCGCCATGCATCCCTTCTGACCGGTATCGCGCTGGCAGGCCTTGCGTCAGGTTTTCTTACGTTCAATGACCCATTCAAGTTCAATCCGCAACTTCGTTGTCACCCTGCCATTCTCAACCGGCGCGCGACAAGGGACTTCGCGCTCGCACTTTCGCTCGCGCCTCGTCGGCTATGCTGGTGGTGCTCTGATTGTCGGCGGCTACTACGCTGCGAAGTTCGTGCCACGCTGAACGTTCTATGCGTCCTTGCTGATGCTCGCACAGTGTGGAGAGAGCCCCAGAGACAGGCCGACTCCGATTCATGGCACTCTCCAAGAACGAGGAAGAATTCTACCGACTCGTCATCCTGAAGAAGAGATTTGAGATGTACAAGGGTAAGATCCTCCCGATTGACCACCCGACAACGCAGCTCGTCCGCCACATAACGCAGCGGCTGCTTGTCTCGTCCAACCTCGGTCGGCTCGAGGGCCAGCACCCGCCCTTGGATGATGTCTGGAACAGCAGTCGCTCCCCACCGGGTAGTGCGCCGCCGGACACGAAATGGATCGTTCTCGTCGTCGACGACACCTCAGAAGTTGAGGCGGACTCCGCACTTGGTATTGTGCGCGTGGCGACCGGAATATTGTCTGCCGCCAGCACCGAAGAGGACTTAGCTGCCATCATTGCCCACGGTACTCTCCGATTTCATTCCACTGGGTCGGCAGCGGATACTGACACGACTACATGCACTAGAAATTGGGCACTCCGTCCTCCGGCATGGAATCGAGGACCTTTCGCCGCTGAAACTCCCCTTTGTCCTTTACATCTCCGCCATGTTCTCGATTCCAACGGCATGGCCGCGGGGCGCGGATCAGGCATTCCTCCAGCGTTTGACGTTGGCATCGTCGCAGACTAGGGAGAGAGAGGGTATGTGCGTGTTTCCTCCATCGCGTGATCACTAAACTCAACCAACCCCAGCCGACGCCATCTCAATGCAGCTCTTGGCCCGTGCGGGCTACGACCCTGCCGCCGCTCCACGGTGAGCAGCATCCATCTCACCCCACCCCCGCAATCATGCCTGAGGATGCAATAAACAGCACAATCAACAACGTAATAACTGTGGCCGAAACGCGGTATGGCCCCGTCCCCCCAGTTTTGAAGTGGCCGTTGCGCGTGACACATCCGCCTCGCGCGGAGCGCATTGCGGTGAGTGGAGATGATCCTCACTTATTGCTGTGTCAAATATTGAGACGGAGTTCAGCATATGAACAGCCTGCTGCCACAAGCGTCCGAGCTCTACGACGGCAACGACGTAGCAAATGGGAAGCCTCCGGGGTGGAGAACGACTGGCGCCACGGTGGAGAACTCGGTGGAGAAGGTCGGGTCGTGAGCACTAATAAGTTGGTGAAGGTGTTCGGTGCCAAGTTGTATTATATCAATTACCACAATCACTCCCAGCTCATGGATACAAATCCTGTTTGTTGTACGCATAGTGGTTCATATGTATGGGAGTAATAGTGTTTCATAATTAACCCAGTTTCTAGAGAAAAATACACAGGTTTGCAAGAAATTTTCACACCTGGGTGGGTCCAAAATGAAAGGTCACTACCTCGAATCTGATGAAATGTTCACAGGTGGCACAGACCAAATTAAAAAATTCACTGGTGGGATAGCCTCCGTTTTGTCTACACATGTTTACATCCACCTGGAAAATGACACACTTTGCCCTTTCATTTCTTTCACACCTAGCCGGCGCCGGTTGTAAAAGACACCGCTGAACATCCGTGCCGTCGTGGCCCGGATCAGGGATCACATCACATCATTTGATCTTCCGAGTTCAACAAGTCTGCTAAGAGCCGTAGGTTAGTTGGGGTGACAATGGGGGGGCTTCAGTAATGGATATCATTGTGCACGACCAATTCATGAGGGCAGAGAGTGAGACCTTGATTCATGAGCAATAGATTGCAGTTGCGGCCGTGCGGCTGAGCGCCGAAGCTAATGATCCGGACACAGCTCCCGTTGCGCAGAGATGTGTTGCTTTTTCTGCAAACGGCCAGGGGTGTGACAAAAAACAAAGGTCAGGGAAGAGGTGTGTAATAAATCAAAATGTTCCTGCCTGTGAAACTTTCATTGACCAAGTGGGGTGTGAATTTTTTTTGGCTTGTCGAGGGGGCGTGAATTTGGTTTCGGCTGCTTTTGGGAGTGTGTACTTTGGACGTAAGGATCTGTTAGGGTGTGGATTTTCTTGCTGAAAGGTGTGAAAATGTCTCAAGATCTGTTACAAAATAATTATGAAACACTATTACAGCCATACATATGGCTGTAATACTGTCTCATAATCATTTTAGTACACACCCTAGCATATTTTCACACCTTTTCGCAAAAAGATTCACTGCTTCGATAAATGTTGGTTAAAAGTTCACAGCCCTCGGTGTTTGAAGAATTTTGTCACCGCCCAGGGTAGCATCCCCTAATCAACAAAACTCACACCTATGGCGGCTTAGTTTTATTTTCACTGCCGTTACGGCGGCACACATATATTCACTGGTTGTATTACTCACCAGGACAGGAATCCCATCCACTTATATTGCCGGACGAGGTCACATTTCTGGGTGAACCAGTCACGATTGGATGAGCCTTAAGCGGGGACAGAGACTTCAAAGCTCATCCTGCTCTTGACTTGAACCAGAGCATCCTCAAAGGGAATTTGAGTGCCAGACAGCCACAAAATGTTCACTTAGGACTGTTGCCAGGTAGGGCTTGTATACAGGTCAAATGGAGTGTTGTAGGGACCCATAGGTGTATCCCACACATAGTGCGTACATGTACTGGGATGACAACGCCCATAATGGATGTAAAATAATATCCTCAACTGGCCGAATGTGGGATCACTGTCAGGGGAACCCCCTCCCGACGCCCCTTTAAGCCCTCCGGTATCTCCCGTTGGCATTCCGCTTGTGACCGAGCCCGGGATCTCTGCCGATCACTCCGGTCACATGCGCCTGTATAGTACGTATTTAGAGTCCTGACCTAGCGTGGGAATCCTCAGAGTTTCTTCTCTTCGGATTCCCCTCGCTAGGTGCGTTATGCTTTCCTGTATTCTAGTGTACATTATTAATATACTTCGGATTCCCCTCGCTAGGACTCTTGAGTACTCTCGGGCCTCGAGGTTGCCCTTACAGCAGAAGAAACTCTCTAAGGGATTAACTGGTCAAGATTCCGACCTTTGGCTTGCCAGGCTCGGACCGCTCTGATAGCGCTCCCGCCTCACCCAGCTCGAATCTTGCCCCCTCCTCCCCTCCCCTCGATCCCGTTATGGCAGACCCCGCTGCTGCCACTGGCACCGCCGAGGAACGCATGACCCGGATTGAGGCGACCCTCGATCGCCTTATGGCTTTTCTCGATACCTCACCTCCCCAACGGGTGCCTTCCCCTGCCCTGTCCCCTGCTGCTCCAGCTCCGGACCCGGGTTCAGGAATATTTGCCAACATCGTTCCTGGCACAAAATCGGTCCTGCGACCGAACCCCCCGTTCATCTTTGACGGCGATCGGACCCAGGGTCGGGCATTCCTCCATGCTGTCCGATCCTACGTCCGCCTCCTCCCCGAGGCATTCACCGAAGGTGGCGAGCCCTCTGAGGTGAAGGTCGTCCGCTTTGCCATGTCCTTTATGGCAAAGGATTCCGCACAGCGCTGGGCAGAACGACACGAGGCCAAACCCATGTTCCCCTTCCCCACCTGGGCCGCCTTCGTTGCTGAATTCCGCCTCCGCTTCGTCGAGGAGAACGAGCAGGACCATGCCCTGCAGAAACTCGAGTCCCGTCAGTACTTCATAGGCTCCCGCGACGTCTTCCGCTACACGGACGACTTCGAAGACCTCGTCGACCTCGCCGGCTTCGACGATGAGCTCATCAAGGTCACCAAGTACCGGACTGGGCTCGACCCGGCGATAAATCTCGCCATCACCGGGTCCAGCGACCCCCCTGACCTGCGCGACTACACTGCCTGGCGGCTCTGTGCATACCGCCAGTACGAGTCGCTCCTCCGAGCAAAGGCCGCCGCTTCCGGGTCGACTGGTCGTCTCTCGGTTGCGCCTGGCCGCGCTCGGGTGGTTCCTGCTCTCGCGGTCCCTGCACCACCACCGCAGAGGGTCGCTCCACCTTCTCTCCCCCCTCCTGTTCCCATGGACGTAGACCGTACTCGGGCTAGGAACCCCCCTCGTCGCGGATGCTTCCGGTGTGGAGACCCGAACCACTTCGCGCGAGACTGCACCACCCCCCGTCGATGTCCGCACTGTCGATGTGCTGGACGAGGTCATCCAGCAGCTCGGTGCTGACATGCTTGACGAGCTTGTCGCCCGTTTAGCCTCTGCCGAGGTTGTTGCGGAACACGCGGCTGCGGTCATCCAGGAGGATTTTCCCCCCCGCGCAGAGTGAGCGGTGCGCCCTCTGTCGCGTCCCCTAATCGTTTCAATGTCTTGTGTAATGAGTCTGACAATACACCTCTTGCATCACTTGAAACGATAGACGCACCCCCCGGCGGGCTAAAAATAGCGATGACGCACGACCCAGAGAAACAGGGCGTACTTTGCGCACTCTCGACAGCTCCGTGCGTCATTGTTGATGGCAAATCAGTGGCGGAGGGACCCGGGTTGTACAGCCACCGAACCAACTCCCCTGCGCCGGTTCGAACCCCCGCGCCGGTATTTGACAATCCCCTCCGCTTGCGTCGTAAGCCAATGTGGGAGCGCAAACTTCCCAAGCACTTCACCATTGCAGCTGAGGCCAGCACAAATTCCCTCCACCTCCCCCTCGAGATTGAGTCCACCGATGATGCCGTCAAACTATCGCTGTCTGGGCTTGTGGACTGTGGCGCTACCTCAGAGTTCATCGACTCGGAGTATGCTGCAGAAAACAAGGTCCCGCTCCGCAGACTCTCTCGTCCCATCCCGGTCTTCAACGTTGATGGCTCTCCAAACGAGGCCGGCAGCATCCGGGAAGTTGCAGATGTTATCCTCCGGTACAAGTCGCACAGTGAGCGTGCGGTGCTGGCCGTCACCCGTCTTGGCAAGCAGAAGCTTATTCTCGGGTTCTCCTGGCTCCGGAAGCACAACCCGGAGATCAACTGGGAGACCCGAGAGGTGAAAATGAGCCGCTGCCCCTCCGTCTGTACGACTTGCCGTGACGAGGCAAGGGTCAAGCGCCAGCATGCCAAAACTGCCGCTTCGATCCTTCGCCAGATCCGTGCCGGCCCGATACCCCACATCTGCGCTGTGGACACAGACCTTCGCTCTGGCGAGGATGACGATGACGAGTTCGAGGACGAGTTACCAGAATTGTCCCCGGACGACTCTGACGACTCGGACGATGAGGACGACACGATTGAGGATGGAGACCGTATATTTTACACAACGTTCTCTCCTCCAGAAGACATCCGAGCCTCTGCTACAGTTTCTCAACGCCTAGCGGAAGCCCATGCCAAGAACTCCGCACCCGGTAAGGAACCCCTTCCCCAGTGGGTGCGTGACTTCGAGGATGTCTTCAGTCGGGAGTCCTTTGACTCGCTACCAGAGAGTCGGACTTGGGACCACGCCATCGAACTTGTCCCCGACTCAAAGCCCGCCAACTGTAAGGTCTACCCTATCTCACCCCTCGAACAACGCGAGCTCGACGCGTTCATCGAGGAGGGCCTTGCTACTGGTCGGATTCGGCCGTCGAAGTCTCCCATGGCTTCACCAGTCTTCTTCATCAAGAAGAAGGATGGTGGTCTCCGCTTCGTCCAAGACTACCGGGCGTTGAACACGATGACCGTGAAGAACCGGTACCCACTTCCGCTGATCAACGACCTCATTAATCGTTTGAAAGGCGCACGGTTCTTCACGAAGCTTGACATCCGCTGGGGCTTCAACAACGTCCGGATCCGAAAGGGTGACGAGTGGAAGGCAGCGTTCCGCACCAACAGGGGACTCTTCGAACCCCTGGTGATGTACTTCGGCTTGACGAACTCCCCCGCGACCTTCCAGACCATGATGAATGACATTTTCCAGGATCTCATCATGTCTGGCGACGTCATGGTATACCTCGACGACATCCTCATCGCACATTCGGACATCACCCGGCATCGCGAGATTGTCCGGGAGGTGCTTCGACGTCTCCGGGAGCACAAGCTCTACTTGCGCCCGGAGAAGTGTGAATTCGAGAAGTCGTCGATCGAATACCTCGGAGTGATCATCTCGCACAACCGCGTCGAGATGGACCCCGTCAAGGTCGCTGGTGTTGCTGCCTGGCCGACGCCGGAGAACAAGAAGGATGTGCAGCAGTTTGTTGGCTTCACAAACTTCTACCGGCGGTTCATCCGAGCCTTCTCCGACATCGCCCGTCCGCTCTTTGACCTCACTGCGAAGGGCAAGGTGTGGGTCTGGACTGAGATTGAGGCTGCCGCGTTCCAAGCCCTCAAGGACGCTGTCACCTCTGATCCAGTCCTCATCCTCCCTGACGAGTCTCGGATGTACCGGCTTGAGGCGGATAGCTCCGACTTTGCCTCCGGAGCTGTCCTCTCGCAGGAAGGCTCTGACGGCAAGTGGCACCCTGTGGCGTTCTTCTCCAAGAGCTTGTCGCCGGTCCAGCGCAACTACGAGATCCACGACAAGGAGATGCTCGCTATCGTCCGGTCCCTCGAGGAGTGGCGACACTTCCTCGAGGGCGCGCAGCATCCCGTCGAGATCTGGACTGACCACAAGAACCTGGAGTATTTCCGGAAGTCGCAAAACCTCAACCGTAGACAGGCGCGGTGGTTGCTGTACCTGTCTCGGTTCGACTTTACGCTTCATCACAAGCCCGGAAAGCTCATGGGACGTCCCGATGCCCTCTCTCGTAGACCAGACCACGGGTCAGCTCCAGACAACCAGGATGTCACTCTCCTGAGTCCGAAGCTGTTCCACCTTCGCGCTCTCGAAGGTGTCTCCGTCTCTGGTCCCGAGGCTGTGATCCTGCACGACATCCGAGATGCGCTGGCCGGTGAACCTGACCTCGAAGACCCCGTCGCTCTGGTGGCTCGGGAACTTTTGAAGGTCCGGAACGCCCGCTCTGCCCGCAGCGCTGAGTGGCATGTAGCGCTGAGTGGCATGTCGACGCCGGTCTCCTCTATTTCCGTGGCAAGCTTGTTGTCCCCAGGGACAAGGACCTTCGCCGCCGGATTTTGGAGCAGCATCACGACACCCTGGTTGCTGGTCACACCGGCCGCTTCAAGACGTTGGAGCTTGTCTCCCGGAACTACTGGTGGCCCCAGTTGTCCCGACACGTCGGCCGGTATGTTGCTACCTGCGACCTGTGCTGCCGCACCAAGGCAATCCGGAAGCTCCCAGTCGGAGAGCTGCACCCGACTGAGATTCCTCCGGAGCGCTGGCACACCGTGTCGGTGGACTTTGTTGTGGAGCTCCCCGAGGCGCATGGCTATGACGCCATCATGGTTGTGGTCGATGTCCTTGGGAAGCGTGCTCACTTCAATGAGTGCACAACCCACATCGACGCTGTTGGCGCTGCTCGGCTGTACTACCGCAATGTCTGGAGGCACCACGGCACCCCCGAGAAGTACATCTCTGACCGCGGTTCGCAGTTCATTGCGGAATTCACCACGGAGCTCTGGCGCCTCATCGGGATCACCCCAGCCACCTCTACGGCGTATCACCCACAGACTGACGGTCAGACTGAGCGCGTTAACCAAGAGATGGAGCAGTTCTTGCGCATATTCACCAATTATAAGCAGGATGACTGGGACTATCTCTTGCCAGCCGCGGAGTTCGCTTACAACAACCACATCCACTCTTCAACACAGCAGGTCCCGTTCATGACCGATACCGGTCGGCTCCCTCGCATGGGGTTTGAGCCCACTGGGGTACGCTCGAAGGTGGAGTCAGCAAACGAATTCCGCGATCGGATTGCCTCAGGTGTCTCGGAAGCCAAAGCTGCGCTGGTGAAGGCCAAGGAGGAGTACAAGCGGTACTATGACCGCCGGCGCACCCCAGCCCCGGACATCAAGGTTGGTGACCGTGTCTGGCTTGACGCATCAGACATCATGACCACTCGTCCGTCGCAGGGCCTCTCGCACCGGCGCCTTGGCCCCTTTAAGGTGGTTAAGGTTGTCGGTCGAGGCGCCTACAAGCTGGAACTCCCGCCTCGACTCTCACACCTCCACCCTGTCTTCCCCGTGGTGAAGTTGCAGCTGGCAGAGGACAACCCGTTTCCGGGACGTCCGGGCTATGACGAGCCTGCTCCAGTCCTCCCAGAGCAGCCTGGGGATGCCCCGGAATGGGAGATCGACAAGATTTTGGATGCTAAGATCCGATGGAAGTCATTATATTATATGGTGTCTTTCAAAGGGTACAACGCTTCACACAATCAGTGGGTCAAACATTCCGATGTCTTTGCTCCGGAAGCCGTTGCGGAGTATTATCGTACTCATCCAACCGCTCCACGGTCCATCTCAGTCGCAGCCTTCGACTCTCTCCCCTTCCGCAACCCTGCCCTCCACGTCCGGTCTATGCGTCGAGGCGCCGCATTCCAAGGGGGGGATGATGTCAGGGGAACCCCCTCCCGACGCCCCTTTAAGCCCTCCGGTATCTCCCGTTGGCATTCCGCTTGTGACCGAGCCCGGGATCTCTGCCGATCACTCCGGTCACATGCGCCTGTATAGTACGTATTTAGAGTCCTGACCTAGCGTGGGAATCCTCAGAGTTTCTTCTCTTCGGATTCCCCTCGCTAGGTGCGTTATGCTTTCCTGTATTCTAGTGTACATTATTAATATACTTCGGATTCCCCTCGCTAGGACTCTTGAGTACTCTCGGGCCTCGAGGTTGCCCTTACAGCAGAAGAAACTCTCTAAGGGATTAACTGGTCAAGATTCCGACCTTTGGCTTGCCAGGCTCGGACCGCTCTGATAGCGCTCCCGCCTCACCCAGCTCGAATCTTGCCCCCTCCTCCCCTCCCCTCGATCCCGTTATGGCAGACCCCGCTGCTGCCACTGGCACCGCCGAGGAACGCATGACCCGGATTGAGGCGACCCTCGATCGCCTTATGGCTTTTCTCGATACCTCACCTCCCCAACGGGTGCCTTCCCCTGCCCTGTCCCCTGCTGCTCCAGCTCCGGACCCGGGTTCAGGAATATTTGCCAACATCGTTCCTGGCACAAAATCGGTCCTGCGACCGAACCCCCCGTTCATCTTTGACGGCGATCGGACCCAGGGTCGGGCATTCCTCCATGCTGTCCGATCCTACGTCCGCCTCCTCCCCGAGGCATTCACCGAAGGTGGCGAGCCCTCTGAGGTGAAGGTCGTCCGCTTTGCCATGTCCTTTATGGCAAAGGATTCCGCACAGCGCTGGGCAGAACGACACGAGGCCAAACCCATGTTCCCCTTCCCCACCTGGGCCGCCTTCGTTGCTGAATTCCGCCTCCGCTTCGTCGAGGAGAACGAGCAGGACCATGCCCTGCAGAAACTCGAGTCCCGTCAGTACTTCATAGGCTCCCGCGACGTCTAGGTTGTGAACATTTTTGTGAGTGTTTCAGCCTGTGCATTTCTTTTACAGACGTGTGTATTTTTCTTTCAATTGCGCACTAATTATGAGACAGTATCACTCCCATAGTTTCAAGAGGGTAACAACTGACAAATATTGTATGCGGAGGCTGTGGGCTCGAGATTCCCTTATATATGCGGTCTTTTTTGTTGGTTGAAGACGGGTATGACTGACCAAGGACATGTGTCGACACGAGAGTGAACATTTTCAGCAGCTACTGCACCGAGCATTAAATTCCTGCTTAGTTTCGCGGCCGGCGGAGTCCGCGAGGAGTTGCACTGTCCATAATCCTGGTGTAGTACCCCGTTGAATGAAATCCAACTTTCATAAGCCAACCTTGAAGGAGGGGAATGAGAGGCGGGAGGCGCAACTTGGGTGTTTTGTTCTGATGTTACTGTCTGAATGGACTCCCAAACCACTTCGTTCGACTCGAGGTCCCGCCATGCCAGATGCAGTTGTTTTTTAGTGTCCGAGCTGACCTATCTTTTGTTCGGTGTTCTTCTCGCTCAAATAGTAGCCTCGTCTATCCTGACGAAATGCTGTCGACAATGGTTCAGGGTGTCCGTGTAGGAGGACAGACATTGCAGTTGAATTACAGTCCATTCAAGAATACATGGACCGCACGCAGTAGTGTAGATATATTCAGGTTAGCGCAAGTCCTTCCACCTTACATCGCATGTAAGTACACTCCCCAAGCTTCTCCCAACAACTTCTTCTTCTGCTCCTCCAGGCTATCCACCTGCCAGAGTAAGTTTCGCGCCGCGCAGTCGTGGTCGACTCGGCGGACTAGGATTTCCCGCGGCGTACATAAACGTTCTGCGCATTCATGGTTGATTAAATTATTTTGTACAGCCAGTACTTAGCCGGTCTTCCCCGAATCTCACGGACGCACTCCCGATAAGTACTTTACAAAAAATATGTCACCACAATCCGAGTCTCATACAACACCACAACCGCCCCAGACGGGCTCAACTCCACCTGATACTGCGGCTCCCCCTCCACCACCGGCAGCGCCCTCGCCTGCCTAATCCCCACCTCATCCAACTGCCTTACAACGATAGTGCTCGCAGCCCACGGCGACGCCCACAGCCCATAGCTCGCGCTGTATGTTGCCACACAGGGAAACGTATGCCGCAGCGTGGACTTGAGCTGCAACCCTGGACCGTCCGAATCATCCAGCACGAGGCGGTAGCGGAACAGCGTCGTGACCCACTCGCTCCGGGGCTGACCGCGCCGCGTCATCCTATTTCTTAGCTTCTTGAAACGCGAGAGCGGCGGCGGGGGCGCGAGGTCGATGAGGCTGACGATGATCTGGTGCGTCCGCCCGTCGTGCAGGGGGCTCTCGGCGACGGAGAGGTGGACGTGGTGGTTTGGCGCGGCGGCGCAGATCGTCGCGGAGGCGAGGCAGGGTACCTCAGTGGGTTTTGTGCGGAATGAGTCGTCGATGGAGCTGGAGTTAAAATCGTGCAAGGGGTGCCAGAATGGGACGAGAGCCGCGATGGAGTAGATGCGGAGGTGGTTTGTGACGGAGGGGGGGTCTTTTGACGAGGGGTGGATGATTATTAGGTGGTCGTGGACGAGGCGGAATTGTGCCTGCTGAGGGGTGGTTTATGTATATGTGCTATGTCGACAAAGTCACGTACCCAGTTGAAGTCCATGATGACGAACTGGGCACTTTGCCAGTTCACAACGACGATGTATTCGTCGCCCGGGCTTGGACCGTTGACTAGGCAGACGAGAAAGTCACCCGAGATTTGGGGACGGGATATCCAGTCGATGCTGAACGGGGGGTCGGAAAGATTCAAGAGCTCCATTGATTCCCCCGGTTCGAAATTAATCCTCAGGATGAGGAGTTGGTCATGAGGTTCCCTGTTCGAGTATGCGATGAAAGCAAGTTGAAGCAACCATGGGGTGTTACGCACGCGTTATCGCTGAAGACGAGATATGCGACCCCCTGAGGTCCGCTGCCATCTAGATCGAACCCGGCATATCTCACCTGGTGCCCCGCGCGCGCCCACGACCACACGCGGCGCTCAGAGCTGATCTCGAGACACTCAACCTCCACATCACTGTCTTTCATGAGATACAACACCAGATACCGCCCGCCTGGGAGGAACTCGAACCGCGTCCGCGGAGAAGGCAACATAATCGACATCTGCCGACGGATCGTTGGGGCAATCGGGGATTTCGGCGACCATGTGTAAGGGCCGAGGACGATACGGCGGACTCTGTCGATGAGTGTCTGTGTCGCGCATTGCTCCAGGACTTCGTCGACGGGAGCGTCGATCAGTCGACGGGCGTACAGATCACGAACAACTGAGATCCAGAGGTGTTTTGCTCGACCAAGAGCATGGAATCTCTTGTTAACCTGGCTCCCAGATATCGTTAGCCGCTGGTGTAGCGAGATGCCGGAGAGACGCACTCGGGAAAGGGACAGAATGGTGTACACATCACTTAGAATGAATATGAGCGAGAGCACATCATGGTCAAGTTGGTCGAGTAACATGTGGGCAAGGGGACTCGCCAGCGTCGGCGATGGGAAGCGTCGTCGATGGGAAGCAGGACTCGCCGGAAGCGCCGTTGGGCAGTGTTGGTTCTTAAAGCTATGCTGGATTCCACGCACGGACCATCGCCGGTAGCCATCTGCTCAGTGCTGCTGTAACAGCTTTTGGTTGAGTTGTGGTTAGCGCCATAATTACGAAACTCGGCAGGTTCACCATCCGGTTTCATCCCCCAGGCAAACTACTCTCATACCTGAGGGAGCTTCGCCAATCTCTGACGAGAACCGAATGCCGTAGAAGCACCAGTACTTAGAATGAGCATGCGCTTGCGAGTTTGAATAAAGCGGCCGTGTGAAGACAGTCGTCCAGCACACCATATACTTGTTCTCAACTTGGTAGTGAGTGTTCGTCAGTCCTGACGTCGGTCAGATTCACAAAGACGGCCGAGAGGAAGCGGGCGACGGGAAAAGCGTCGCTGATGGGCGAGTACGACGCATCCCACGCTAGCAGGTTCGGATGGGGGATGACCCTCGAGGGAGTCAGGGCCCCGGCCGGGACGCTTGTCGCGTCGAGCCTGAGCGCGAGTGCGCGTAGGTGGGGGCAGTGCGCGGCGAAGACGCAGAGAACGGCGAGGGTCGCGCGGGGTGCGCGTTGCGGCCTCGTGCAGCCGAGGTACAGGTCAGTAAGTTCCGGCCAGGCGCGCGCCAGCTCCGCCAGTAGTGCGTCGTCAAAATCGAACCCAGCTGGGGCGCGGATGTCAACGGCTTTTAGGCGAGTAAAGCAGAAGAGTGTGCGGAGGCTGGCGCCGGGGTTCACGAAGCGCGCGGGATCGGCGAGCTCGGAGTCCCGAGTGTCGTAGGAGGCCACATTCAGTACTTCGAGCGAGTCGTGGGAGCAGTGGGTCGCGAGCGTGCAGTAAAGTTCTTCGACGTCGGCAGGCATGGGGCAAAATTCGAGAGGGGCCTCGAAGGAGTATAGCCGCGGGGTGCCCCAAGAACGCAGGAATGAGATCAGGGGTCTGAGGTTCTGTCCGTCGATGTGAAGTTTGGTGGATTTAAGGTTGGAAAAGAGGCTACTCGTTGTGGTGGTCGGAAAGGAGAGTCCGGCCTGCAGCCCGACATCGAGGGTGACGAGGCTTTCTAGGGCCTCGAGGTAGAGGAACGCAGCGACGTCCAGGTTAGCAGCCTCAACCCACCGCACACGCGTCAGACTACGGATGAATGCGGACCGTTCATTGAGCTGCTCCTGGCCAAATCCCAGTGGGAACCGCATTACGGTCAGCGTCGCCGAATGATTGTGAGCAATGGTGGGTAGTAGTTCCTTCGCACAGTGCGTGAGTGTAAGGGATGTAAGGCGTGGTCCAAGGAAGAGGTCAATGAAAGGAAATGTGTTCATGCCATCGCCGTAGTTCCAGGTTAGATCCGTAAGGTTTGGAAGCAAGTACTCTGTTGGTGAGTTGTGGCGAAGGATTGAAAAGACATCCATCATGTCGACATCGTTGGGATTGTGCCGCTGATACGAGGTAGATGATAAAATCTTGATGCGATGTGAGTATACCAGGAGGCGATCCCAGTCCGATGGCACAAAGGCGCGGGTGGGCCGCTGTTAAGGGGATTTTAAAGCAAGAAAGAGACAGTTCACTCGCACTCACTAGGATATGCTCCTGGCGGCTATACGTAGCTGGTCGATCGACCGTCTCCCACAGATCGGCAGGCATGCATCGAATGAGGTTCAGGATCCCATCCTGGTACCTCCACAAGGCGTCGAGGGCAATATCCTGGAAATCGGTGCAGGTTCGCGCGAGCGCTGCCAATTCCTGCGTCTGGACATCCTCTGTGCGCGTGGGGTCGAGATACTCAAACACGGCGCCCACAATCTCCGGAATCAGCAAGGTGCGATGCATTACAGCTGCGTCTAGAGGTTTATAAGCTCCGATGTGCATAGAGGGCCAGTACCGCTCAACTCACAGACCGGCGATGGAGGTTGGAAGAAAGCTGTGGAAAGTTACGGCACTTGGTGATCGCATCAAACGCCTTGCGGCTGTTTCCTTCTTCCTGCCACCACAGTCGTCTGAAGCGATTCCTCCTCCCAGTCCAGACCTCTGATGCATAGGGCACTGGAAATCGCAGAACTGGTTGAGCTCATATGCTTTCAATTCCCTACCAATGACCGCGGTGTGCTTGACAAGGAGTCATCCAAGGCTCTCCCAGCGCTAGGCAGGACGTCCAAGACATTTTGCAATCCAGCGCTCAACCGACTCTGGCGGCGCCAGGATACGATTACCAACCTCCTTGAGTGCATGCCTGTTGACCTGTGGGATATTCAGGAGGCAGTTGACGAAACTTCGGAAACGGCGAGTGTGGACACCGAGGAAGAGAGCTCACTCATCATCGTGCGTCGGGGCTTACGTTCATGGATGTCTTTCTCACTTGCTCGTTCGCTCCAGACTCTATTACGACCCATCATATCCTCTGATTGGGACCGTCCGCAGTTTTATACGCCTCGGGTCAAAGACTTTTCCCTGGAAACCGAATTCGTGACGGTGGATCTTTTTGACGCCTTGTGTGTGTCTCGCATGGGAGAGTGCATATTCCCCAATCTCGAAACCCTTCGTTGGATGCAGCGCACCTGCGACATGTTCCACTATGTCCGCCTCTTTCTTACTCCGCGCGTCGCCGATCTTGCAATCTGCTCTATCCAAAGACTTTCCCATCTCTCCATGATTCCGACTCTTCCAGGACGTTGCCCGACGTTAAAAAGGTTGCAGTGTGAACTGCAATCCTCGGAGCTGCAGGACGCCGCCATTCCAATCATCTCTCGCGCCGTTTGCGATCTCGCGCATCTGGAGTCACTCCACGTGCCGGCGTTGAATGAAAAGGCCCTCGCACATATTTCCCAGCTCTCCAACCTGGGATATCTCAGCCTCGAATCCGCGGGAGGCATCACTAGATTTATCGAGACGAGAGCTGCTGTTTGCTTTCCCGCCCTCTCCGCTCTCGCCGTCGTCGGGATGCGCACGGCTAGCGCACTACTTTCCACGTTGACCCAATGTCCACTGGTGGAATTCCGCATTCCTCATTCCAACTGCTCCGAATCATCCTGGCCCACCAAAAATACCGCTCGTCTATTCTATTCAGCCCTGGCATCGCATTGCCATGCTCCGTCCTTGCGTCGGATAAACATATATTTCGATTTCTGGGACCGCGACGTGAAACCTACCGCTGATCAAATCCGGCTGTATTCGGTGGACCAAAGAATCCTCGAACCACTGCTCTCATTTGCCAATCTTTCCTCCCTTATCTTGATCCCTCCGGTCGGATTTGACCTCGACGACGCTACCATCGTCCTCATGGCGTGTACATGGCCCCAGATTGCGACCCTTTCCCTCACGGCGAATCCGTGTCGACATATGCCCTCGCGGGTCACTCTCGAGGGGCTGGCGTCGTTGTCGAAGTATTGCCCAGACCTCTGCCGACTCGACATCTCTTTCGACGCAACCATGGTGCCGCCCATACGAGACCAAGGGAAGACGCGAGTCGGTCAACAAACCCTGGTCTGTATCGGTGTTGGGTGTTCTCCAGTTAGCAACGCTAGGCGGGTCGCCAAATTTCTGGCTGTGATCTTCCCCCGCCTCAAGTATGTTGAAACTCTGCGGAGCGAGCTTTTGGAGCAGGCACGTTGGTCAACAGAGGTGGTCGAGGAGTTTGATGCTGAGATTGTGGAGTCCGAAGAGCGTTGGAGAGATGTCGAGGACGAGCTGGAGCAGCTCGTGGCTTAGGTGGGTGAGTTCCTTGTGCTGTTTGTTTGCTTGCCTTTCATTCATTGACGAAAAATTAGGCAAAAGAGGGGGATGTCTTGGGAAGTTGAGATTGTGCTGTGTATGTCCGTCGTATCCTTTGCAATACTAACGCCGCCGCGTTCCCGGCGAGCATGTCGATTTTAACTCACCCATCCTATCGCCGATTGTTTGCGACCGTCAACTTCACCCCGCGCGAACAGACAAGTATTCCAGTGGCAGATAAGTACTACCGTTGTTTCAACTTTTGTGGTCTATTCTATTGGACCCCTACACTACTGAAGTCCTAAGATCACCCTGTCGAGCTAACAAGTCGCGAGGCTGCCGAGTTCGGCATCAACATCACCTTCATCACGGCAAATACCGAAATGCGGTGAACCGGATCAGATCAGATGGTCTTGCGCTTGTGCTCCTTTCCTCTTCCCACATCATGGCTCTGGCTCGGTCGCCCATGGCGGACAACATCCAGATCCTTCTCACTGGTCTCCGGTCCCCGATGGGCCACGAGACTGGGCCCAGAGCTCCTGCGGGCGTCTATGGAGTTTCTGCTCCGTTCCCGAACGGCCGAGGGGCACGAAGAACTCTTACACAGGCTGGTTTCTTGCTCCTGCAAGATCTTCGACTACGGGAAACAGCCACCGGCAACTCTGCAGCCGTTGGAATGTTTCGACCTTTTCATCTCGCACCTGTGCGACATGCTCGTGGGTGGGTTGAGCGAACTCCGCCCCGCGAAATTTCGCAGTCGTAAACCCAACCGGGCGGCACGGCGCCAGCCGTGGCCCAATTGCGTCGCAGATATCGGGCTGCACGATACGTCGGCCGAAGACCTCCTGTATACGCTACTGCGCTGGAACTCGGCGCCTCCCATCGGAGCTGGACTCTTCGTCCTCATTGGGTCACTCGCGCGCTTTTGGAGCCCCATCGGCCAAGAACTCCTAACTTGCAGGCCGGTAATACGCAGCATGCGCGCCACCCTGATCTCGTCCAAACATTTCTTCGAGTTCCCCGTCCCTCCCCAATCCGTCGACTTCTTTCGACGCGCCGTCCGCTCGTGCCACATCCTCTGGACCGACCTGCACTTCGTCGACACCGAGCACACCGTCAAATTCCCAGAGTGGACTGACGGCCTCTACGACGCCGCCGCGGTTGTCATTCCACTGCTCGCGAAGCACTCCCCCCAGCTGGATAAGCAGCGCGAATGGCTTTCCGCTCTGTTGCTCAGGAAGAATTACACCGTGCCCGAGGCGCTCATCCACCGCGATTCCAGCACCCAGTCCACAAACGGTGATTACTTCCAAGCGCGGTACGAGATGACGATTACCATGCGTCGGCGGACGTGCATGCACTTAAACTGCCCCATCGACCCCGAGACCCCGGTAGCGACGACGTTGTCACGGTTGTGCGCGCAATGTGGCGTGGTTAGCTATTGTAGCACCTCGGTCTGTCGTGCTCGCCATCTTACTCTCCGTCAGCACTGACCGCCGCTCAACAGTGCCACAGAGCTGCCTGGACCGCAGAATCGTGTCCGCACAAAGACGTCTGTCTGGCGATCGCCCGTGTCCGCGAGAAACTTGGCCTTGGACGCCCACGGCCCACCCCGCTCCGGTACTCGTGAAGCCGATGAGGCCTGCCGCAAATGGCTCATGCGCACCCCTATCGACGATACGCACAGAGTCCTATCTGTGAATGGCGTCACACCGCGGACCTGCCGCGCTATCTGGTTGTATCTCCTACGCCTGAACCGCGCGAAGGGCTTGATTGGGCCATTCATCTCGCCGATTCCGGCGACGGAGTGGAGAACAGAAACAGCGGTACGTCGCCGTCTTTATGACAAAACGAGCTAGTCGATTTACTAAGTTCTCACAATAGCATGATATCAGGACTCGATTCGGTACTGCGTACATCGAGGATTTCATGGCTTCCGCTTCTACCACCGTTTAAACCAACGTATGTAGATGCTGCGAGTGTGTTGGTAGTAGAACATATTGATTTGAGTTGGACCTGCAGTTCTGCCGCAAAATCAGTCGAGTAAATTGTTGACGATTCCCCTGGAATCTCCAAAACCTGTCGAGTGCCTGGATCGCTGAACATTCGGCAAGTCCTGGCGAGCGTCGAGAGAGGTCACGGATCCTGCAGGCTGCGACCACCATGTCTTCCACAACAGCTCGGGTGGAAGCGCGTTTGTTTCAGCGTATATCAGGTCGAAGATTTCGAGGATGGAGAGCGCGCGATGCATGCAGTTCTTGTCCCGAAAGGTTGCCATTGCAGAGGATCGAACTGAGATCGAACTGGTTGGCTCGTGACCCAGGGTCGGCATCTCGGCCGTCACGGCGTTTTCTCCGAACTCTCTTACTAACGCCCATCTTCGACGCAGGAATGGAGGCACGAAACCCCTTGTGCATCCCGGAACTGCTTCGGCTTTGTCTCGAGTTCGTATCCGATACCACTGATCTGCGAGCATGCTCGCTTGTCTCGCGATTCTGGGTGGACGCCGCTCAGTCCTATCTCTTCCGGGAGGTCGATCTAGGACAGAATCTGTCGCGATCCAGCAGTCGATGGGACAACTGTAGGCAGACTCTGAATGTGTCCACACATCTCATTCAGCATGTCCGCGGAATCAGCATTCGGAACCCATCCTCCGTCGCGTTATTAACGGAGATCTGCAGCTTTCCGTTCTCTCATCTGGAGGACGTCAATATTGCCCTCATACTGCTCTTGGACATCCCCGCTGCCGTTTCCCTGCAGAAACTACTCGCTGTGCCCACCCTCCGACGGGTGAAGTTGTTCACCCCGTTCCTCAAGTCACCCACAATATTTCTGCGCATTTGGGAGCGCACCTCCCGACGCCTCCAACATCTCGACCTTATGTGTCACGAAGACGGCCCAGACCACGACGATCTCCCAATCTCCCATTCCCCGCCCCACATCGGGCTGAAATCGTTGCGTTTCATCCACGGGGCAGAATCCCCCAGCTGGATCGCGGCCATTCTCAGCCCATTCGACCTCTCAGGCCTCGTTGCGCTGTCGGTTGGCGACCCGGAGCTGCTTCTGCAGAGCCCCGTCGTTGACAGTCTCCCGGGACTCAAGTTACTCGAGCTCTCTATTTCTGTACGTATCCCCACTCTCTCGCTGAATGCCAAGATGACGGTATATAGGATGACCACGAACCCATCGACCTCGCCCTCCTTCCGCAGCTTGAAGTGCTCTATATCTCCATCGGCGGCGCCGTCAGGGTTGTAAACACCATGGTCCTCGCCGCGTTTTCCTCTATTCGTCCGGCGTCTCGAATTCGCGACATCGGCATTCGCATGTGGCAATTTAGTGCGCATAGCGGCCGCCATGAACTGGATCTCACACTCTGCGAGGACTTGGATCTTGCGCTGTCCGGCCTTTCGCTGGCGCACCCATACACAGTCACATTCGAGATCGGTCAATCCGGCCACCACGTTCATGCGCATCAGTCACATTTCCCCCGTTTAATGTTTTCAAATAGGGTGCGCTCTCCTCCCTTCAGCGGGGTGTTTTCTGATGCATGGACCAGCTTCTTCTTCGTGACGGTTACTCAGATTGGTTCCAGGTGAATATATCACCCAGTTCATTGTCCCGCAGCTCATCGTAAACGCCAGAATCTCGTCAGCACGCTTCAATGATTGAATCGGGTTGCTCTGTTTCGATTCGTCCCCACTACATATACCACATCCGGTATTTCTTGCCTTCGAATACAAGCCGTTTACGTTTGTGTCGGCGCAATTGAACTCCTACCCGCCACATACAAGACACCCAACTTCACGCATCCGGGGGAATAAAATTCCCTTTCGCAGGTGAGTGTGTTCTTTGCGTCCAGGTTGAGGAACACCGAGCGCCGTGCGTGCCTCAACTGACGACTCTACTCATTTTTGGTGTCCGACTCATCTCCGTTGCGCTAAACTCGGAGCAGAGCAGACACTCACTGCAGCACCTTCCCTTTATTCTGCTGTTAATACACTTCTTCTCCTTCGAGGTCTGTTTGCTCGCCCGACACTCGTTATCGAGGGATCGAGTACTTAGAGGGAGGAAGTTGTTCACCGGCGGCGTAATCGGGCGATTCGGCCGAAGAAGTCGTGTTTTCAACCAAGCCTAAGCCCAATACCGGACACGCTTCCAGTCCAAAATTTTTTACCGCCTCCGTCACCACGCTTCACCGCTGCCTCAAATCCACTAGGTGAGTTGTTCCCTGGCCTAGGATGGGTACCGCTTTGCTGTATCTGCACAGGAAGCGAACGTCTACGAATCAGGTCGGGCCTATGCCCCTGTAATCTGTGCTCTGGTTCGTCGCCCGATCCATATTCGTCCTCCACGTGGAGCGATCTCGGTGCATCGTGTATAAACAGTCGGATACCATCAATTCCAGACCTTCAAGCCGGAATGCGTCTCGACCGACAGCGGTAGGCTCATCGCATCTGGGGCTTTATCTAGTTCCACCCAGACGTCACTTTTAGCACCGTCGGAGGAGACTTGAGGAAGTCGTGCTTTGATGCTTCCCTGGTGGAACAAACAGGTGCTTTCGTAGACGTGCAACCAGAACGGCAACCCGTACTCGACTTCAACGCGTGGGTCGGGCGTTCACCGGCGGGAAGTTCCGGGTGGCTCCAACGTACCTGGCATCTCAGCGCCCATCTATGGCATTTTGTATAAAGCTGAAAAGAACTGACAAAACACTAGCTTAAAAATAATCTGCCCGAGCTCAAGCCCGTGCCAAGCTTCAACCTGGTCGACAGAATGAATTATGCGGCTTGCTTTTATCCACCGACATTGAATTTCACCGAGTCGCACAAGCAGTTCTTCTCAAGTCTGACCGCGGGCGGTGGTCGGGCGGCTTGCGGGCGGTGAAGTTTGAATTAATTCAAGGTTACCCGGGTCCTCTGCGAGTCGGGACTGTCTACTCCTATTAAGGCAATACTGACACCGAGCTTTGCCTTGGCTACATCGAAAGTTTCTTGGTGGCTCGTCGGAGCTGGGAATCACGTTGGACACGGTCACGGTGAAATGAGGTTCGAGGGGCATCCAACAATCAACGGGGGGTAAGTTAGTAATACGAGTGAGGGCGATAATGTTGAAAAAGAAATTCAGGTTCGGAATTTGGTTGGAGCGCCGACACTACCATTGTAAATGCCCACCCACCTGCTGCGAGATCCACCCGTGTGTGTGGGTATCTAATATAGCGACCCACCTTTCCACCGCTCACAGTCACACACTACTACTCAATTCTCAATTCTCCACCGCTACAGGAACGTTCAACTGAATAAACCAAGAATCCCGGCCTTTCATTATGAGGCCCAGAGTTGTTTTCCATGTCAAAAAGTATCACTTGGCACATATGTACTCGGGGCGACTCCGCCCGGAATAATAACACGACGCCAGATCAAGACATCAAGTACTGGGGTATATAAGACTCTGTGGGTGCGATTGGGAACTCAGTCACCCACAGTACACTCCTCGTACAGGTAAGCAACCAACCACCCACAGTAATCCGTTGTGTTCATTCGTCTCTACCATCCAGACCTCGGCAAGTTCAACAATGAAATTCGCCACCGCTATCTCTGCTGCCATTGCCTTCGCTGCCCTCGTCTCGGGAGCAGCCATCGACAACGTAGACGCTGGGGATGGCTTTGTCGCGTTTGTTCACTACCAGATCGGCGGGTCAGTATTCATCATGATTCTGGTGAGATGGAAAAAAAGAAGTGGGACGCACGGTATCCCCACTGATTCTGCTTCCCCGACAAGCTCTGCTGGAAGAACCGGCGCGGCGCGTGGAAGACCGCGTCGCCCTAGCACAGGTGTTAGTTCAGTTCAATTTCACAAGGCGGGGAGTAAAGCAACGAGCGGAATGAATGAACCGCACCTGAAAAGCCGCCAACCTCTTATACTGCGGCCCCAGCGCCTGCAGCACGCCCGTCCCAAACGGCGACCCCTGCGTCACGTCGCCGGGGTACGCCGCGGCGAGCGCCTCCACCGTCCCCGCGCGCGCGGTCGGGGGGAGCCAGATGGTGCGCAGATAGGTTGCGAAGTCGGCGTCGGTGCTGCGAGTTGTTCAAAAAGTTCAGTTTCGCAATGTGAGTGATGAGAGCAGTGCGTTGGTTAGTTTCTTCTTCTAATTGCACATGAGGGATGAGGGGGACGAACGTGATGTTGAGCGTGGAGAGCGAGAATATGGTTCCTTCGTCGTCGCAGTCGCCTGCAGAAGTTGTTCGTTAGCCGCGTAGGCAACAAATTGAAAATTAACGGTCGAATGAGTGGGGGAGTGAGATACGTAGCAGGAATGACAGAGGAAGGAAGGAAGGCGGGAAGGAAGTAGTGAGTGAAGCAAGGACGCACCACTAACGAAGGGCACAGGCGCGACCTTGCCCTGCTGCACGAGCCGCTGCGGGTTGTCCACGAGGAAGACGCCGTCCTCGCGCGGGACCCAGGACAGGTGGAGGGACTGCGTTGTTGAAACCCGTCAGCTCATTACTGCAGATACGCATGATCGAGGATGGACGAAGGGGAGTAGGGAGAAGCAAGACAACGCAACGCGTACCTGATAAGACAAGAAAAACGGCGACGCGTCCTGCGCGGCCTTGAGCTTCTCATACGGCACCGTGCGCAGGCAGGCGAGCGTGTCCGCAGCGGCGGCGCACCCCGCGCGCGAGACGAGGGTGTCGTAGTCTGCCGTCGTTAACGTTAGTTCACGAATTTCACAACGATGATAACGCGAAAGAAGGATGAAGGGTAATGTGAAGAAATGAAGAAGCACGCACCCCACTGCCCACCCTCGATCGGGCCCACCGGCACCGGCGACCCCGACTGCATGTAGGCGCCGCGGAAGAGGCCCTCGGCGTCGCCGCCGTTGGCGAGCATTTGGAGGGAGGCGGAGATGGCGCCGGCGGATTCGCCCCAGCTGCATGCATTCGAAGAATATAACATTAGCATTCATATTCAATTAAGGGAAGGAAAGGCGGAGGCGGGTAGGAGATGGAGGAAGGCGGAGGAGGAGAGAAAGGGAGGAGGAGGGAGGAAAGAGGGGAGTGGAGAAGGACGCACATGGTGACCTTGGTCGGATCGCCGCCGAACGAGGGGATATACTTTTGCAGCCAGCGGAGCGATTCGCGTTCTGCGCCAGGTCAGCGCGAAATCGAGGGCAGAGAATGCAACGCAACGCGACGTACGATCATGCAGACCCAAATTCCCGACGCCGGCGGCGCGCACTTCTTTTCCGCCCAGGAAGCCGAAGGCTAGATATTGCGTCAAGTCAGTATGAATATTGGAGAGGCAGGCGGCGGGGAGAGAGGCAAGGACGCGGACGCACCGGAAACGCGGTAGTTGATAGAGACGTAGATGATAGGTTGCCCCATCGCGATGGACCGCTGCACGATGGGGACCCCGTCGTACCGCGCCGGCGTCCCGAACTCGAACCCGCCCGCGAAGAGCCACAGCACGACGGGGAGCTTCGCGTCCGCGGTCGCGTTGGCGGGTTTTATGATGTTGATTGTGAGGCCTGTAATCCCGCGACTTAACTCATATAACTTTCAGGATGGAACTGAACGCACAATCCTCGGCAGATGGGTATTTGCTCGAGTAGTAGTCCTCGAAGAGGGCGCCGACGACCTTTTGGATCACGCCGCTGAGGACGGGCACGACGGCGGTTTGCTGGGGGCAGGCGGGCCCGATGGCCGTGACGGTGTGCGGGCCGGTATAGGGCGCGACCGCGACGGGGAGACGGAAGCGGAGGTCGCCGACGCTGGGGGTGCGCATGTTAGTCCTTCAGTGAAAAGAAGGGAAGGAAAATGGTGGAGAGAGAGGGAGGGGCGTACGGGGGCTGGGCGAAGGGTATCCCGAGGAAGCTGTGGGTATCGGTCGTGGTCGCCGCGCCGATGAAGGTGCCATTGTCGAGGACGATGCTCGGCGGGGGCGGTGTGCCCGCCGCGGCGACGACGCGTAAGTGAAGGAAAAGGGCGGCGAGCGCGCCGAGGGTATGGAGGGGGGACATGAAGGAGTGTGGGGGGAAGGAATGGCGCGAATTCGTGGATGGAAGGCCTCTTGAGTGCGTCCTTGTGCGCGTTGCCTGGCGGAGGCTTATCCAATGATTATCTATCAACACTCCACCTGTTTTCGCGTGGATCCGACGGCGTTTACCCTCCTTGGCAGATGGTCGCACAGATCGTCGCATGCGTGTTCAAGCTTAAGTTGAATCGTTAACGATGAGCCCGGACTTGCAACACTTAGGAAGCGCACCTTCGCCCGACTTTCGAGAGGCCGTCTCGGCGTATATCGTATCAAGTTGATTCTGTGAGCTCATTTTTGCCGGTTTGTAGCTTAGTGAGGGCGAGGACACACTTGGCATAGACACCGATGACGGCGGCGTGGTTCAACGCTGGAATCCACGGAAAGGAGCGGGTTGATGCGCCTTGTCGCTCTGAGTCCTAAAACGAACGGGTCGAGGCTCGGAGGCAGCCCAGAGCAAAGAGGAACTCACTCGAGACAGTGGCCAAGGAGGAACGCAACATTAGGATGTCTCCCCGGCGGAAACCCAGCGGACTGCTGTGCGGTGGTCGTGGTTTGGGAGGCGGAGAAAATGATCTTCCCACGTTCTCAGCCGGCGTGATGCGCTTCGGCATCGCCACCGGTGATCTCCTTTTCTCACGGTTCAAGCTCATCCCAGCCTCCTATCCGCTCCTCACCACCGAGTCCTCTCCCTCATCCTCATACATTGGCCTCTATGCCTTGCCAGAAACGCAAGAATCTGCCGTATCCTAGCACCAGACGCCGGCCGGTCCAGATCAACTCCAGTGCAGGTCCACCCGCGGCGCCTTCTTCTTGCAAGTTCAGAGGACCCGGACGCGACCCCACTCATTGTCTTTGCGCGCGCGTTCTGGGGCTCCTGGCTGCTCCAGATAGAGCGCCGCATCGTGAGCGCGTGCGCGCGCATAGGGATCCTCTTCCAATTGCGTTCTGGTGCTCAAGGCCGCAGCGCGGAGGAGGAACACCGCTTCACGCCGGGTGCACGTGTGTTGGGCAAAATGGTGAGCCTTCCATCCCTCCCTGGTTTCCAACCTCACTCTCAACGCCGTGCAGTTCATCGTCGAAGCACACGACGTCTCTGAGAATTTGAACACTCAGTCTGACTTGCGGACCGGCGCTCGTGACATCCTGATGGCTCCGCCCCCTCCAGCGCTCCGTGCCAAACGGGCTCCTCGGGGGTATCATTCGTTTGCTGTCGAGGACATCCCGCCCGCCGAGGGGAATGAAGAGCCCGCCGTCCGCGTCTCGTTCATCTCGCACATGGTGCTGTCGCGCGCAGTTGATAGCAGCGCCGCGGGCACTCCCCCATCCGCTCCGATGTGCGCACGGCAGAGATGACTCTCGAGCAGCGGGTTATCTGTGTTTTATGCGCGGGTGCTGCTCGATCTTGCGGTGAGGCGGTTGGAGATGTAAGTAAGTAGGTGAACTTGGGGCTTGGGTTGGATTCGTAGTTTTAGGTTGTGTAGTTACCTTATTAATTAGTGGCGCCCACTGAACATGTTTCTTGCGCGAACGCCGTTGAAAATCCATGGCCCGGGCGAGGGAGACTCTTAAAAAAAATTAACTACCCACACGTCCATGCACCGGCGGAGAATCGAACCCCGTGTCGTCGTAAAGAAACTTGGTCAAGATACTCGGAGTTCTAACACCGCAACCGCTGCTGGCAAATTCGTTCTGAACCATACTAGGTGCTGTATTTTTTGCTGAGCTCAGTGTGCATTTCCAGGAAAGAGTTCAAGCTAGGGCTGAGATCCTCATCTGAAGTGACCACAAGGCGACTATATAACAGGTGCTAACTCAACATGCCGAGTACCCGACCCATCGCCGCATAGACTAGGATCACGATGTCGGCAATTGCGGTTATTTCGTTGCGGTTGAAGTTCAACGTGAAGTTTGGTTGAGTTGCGGACAGCTGGACGCCGGATGTATGCCGGCAATTGAGAGGGAGGGGAGGAAGCGTCATATCCTGATGTCGGGCGGATTTACTAACCCACAAAGGCAGTTCTGCTTGGAATTCCTACAAAGTTCCAAATTTGAACCATCGGCGCTGACAAAAAAATCAAAAACAGACCCTACAACAAAACATCTCGTACCTCGAATGTTGTATGTGCACGCAGGTGCCTCTAGTCGATGGCCTTCTCACATTTCCATCCAGGAAGCAAGTTTCAAAATGTTCTGAATTGTACGCGAACGCCCGCTGGTGGGGACGAACGGTGGGCCTGTTGCAAAAAAAATGTCATTGGCGAGGATTGAACCTTGGTTGATCGTCAGTCTCGTGCCATCAGACCCGGCATCTCGGCCGTCAGACTGTCTTTGGGCACTCTCACCCAACTCTCACCAGCGCAGGCACCAACGGCCACCTCGGAGGGATGGAGGCACCAAACCCCTTGCGCATCTCCGAGCTCCTGCGACTCTGTGTCGCACGCGTACCCGCCTCTGATTTGCGGGCCTGCTCGCTTGTGTCGCGTTCTTGGGTGGATGCGGCTCAGTCCTATCTCTTTTGGGAGCTTGATTTCGGGCGATCTAGTAGCAAACGGCAGATTCTGGAGGCCCCGCATCTCATCCGGTACATTCGGCGGATTGTCACACGGCCTGTGTCGACCGAAACGTTGGCTTGGAGCTGCAGCTTTCCGTTCTCTCACTTGGAGGACGTCGACATTGCATTGACAATGTCTATAGACCTCCGGATTGCCCTTCACCTGCAACAATTGCTGGCCCTACCCACCATCCGACGAGTAAGGCTGATCAGCTTGTTCGTTGAGTCCCCCTCGATATTCCTGCGCATCTGGGAGCGCGCGTCGCCATATCTCCGCCATCTCGAGCTGTTCTGTCACAAGTGCGGACCCGGTGATATGTCGAACCCACACGGGACACCTCGCATCCCGCTCAAGTCGTTGCGCTTAATCAGCAGCGCAAAAACTCCCGACTGGATCGCAACTACCCTCAGTCCCTTCGACCTATCAGGTCTCGACGTGCTCTCAGTCAGGGACGCCCAATCCCTTCAGGGCTGGCCCGTTGTGGGTATTCTCGCTACGCTCAAGTTGCTTGATTTCTAGGCTGTTGTACGTACCCCTACCATTTCTCTGAATGTAACAATGACGGTGCATAGGATAACGACCAACCTTGGGAATCAATCGACCTCGCTCTCTTTCCCCAGCTCGAAGTCTTGCGTATCTCTATCAACGCCTACCGCGAGGAGGAAAACGCCATGACCATCGCAACGCTCTCCTCCATCCGTCCGACGTCTCGAATTCGCGACATCACCATTCCGATGCGACCGTCTGTCTGCGTGGAATTGGACCTCGCGCTTTCCCGCCTTCCGCTGCCCCACCCGTACACAGTTACACTCGAAATGACCAAGTCCGACTACGAGAAGCGGCAATTATATTTTCCCCGTTTAGCGTCCTCGAACACGGTGCGCCGTCTCCTTCATTCTAAGCCTACTACTCGGACCAGCTTCGCCGGAGTGATCCCACCGGTTTCTGGTTCAGGGTCAGTATGTGATCCAGTTTATCGTCCCGTCGTTGAACGAAGCGCCAGGATTTGACCAGGTCTTGAAGATAATAATCGAACAGGGCCGTCATGTTCCCTTCGATACTGCTTCCCTTTTCAACTACAAGGTGTCCATGCTCTTTTGCGGCTATGTGCTTTCGCCCCACCTTACGTTACGTCCCTGCGTCGGGGTAGAGAAATAAAATCACTCAATGCTCACAATATTAATCCCTTTTTGATCCTGCTAATTTGCTCCGCGCGGAAGAACACTATACATGCATTCACCCACACCAGTGGCATGGCAGACCACGCCGCACTACCTTCGGTTGCCATTCAAGTCGATTCCGTGACACTGAAAGCAGGACCCCGACAGCGTTTGCCCCCGGTACGTTTGCCCCGACCGTCTTCGTGAGCGACGATTGAATGCAGAGACTCAGCGGACCGCGGGCGGCAGTGTGACCCTGAACGATGCAAGATACCTCCAGCGGTGAGATCTGAAATTATTCTTACACCGCGCATTACAACCGGGGACTGGCTGAACTTCGTTCGCAACCTAACGATTATCAACCTACTAGGGTCGGCACTATGAGGAGCTCTTACCTCAGCGGTGATGAATGCTCGTTCAGTGGCACTACTGGGAGATTATTTATTTATTCTCAGCGAGTGATCGGCATCGATGCCGTTCCCAATTTCCCACGGTTCACTTTTGGTGAAATTTCTGCCATCCCACAGATCGAAGTGACTGGTCACAATAGCCATCGCACAGAACGAAGGATCGATGAAAATCCAGTCATTATTGGTCTTCTCTTGCCGTCTATAGTACTCGTACTCAAAACTCTAAGGAATGGTTCGTTGGTTGATTTACGCCTCCGTGCACAGATCCGTCTCGAAATTGCCGGTCGTGAGCTCGCCGTGGGTCATCTTCAAGGTGTCTTAGTTGGAAGTATGGAAGTACCATACAGGGAATAAGACATACCACACCGCAGAATGTGGTAGCCCCGGAGGCGTCGGGCGTGGTGATGACGACGCGGAACTGGTTGAAGGCGGATGTGGTGATCACGGATGGGACTGCAAAGGACACGACCAGTTAATGAGCGGAAAACGTTGAGAAATGGATTCGACGACGTACTGTTAACAAACGTCGACATATCGACACCAACGGACTGCTCCTCGAGCGTGTGCCCAACGCACGCGGCGGCGATGTTAACGCGCTCGCGGTTGTTGAAGGCGTGGGGGAACTTGGCGGCGTTGACACCGGGCACCAGGGGCCCCGCCTGTGCGAGGCGGACGGCGGTGCGGATGCTGGCGAGGGGGATGTTGACGAGGGCGCCGCTGTTGTCGCGGCAATTCACCGCCGAGCTGGGGGCGTTGCGGACCGGTCCGACAGGCTACGAAAAGGCTCAACATCGAGGCGGAGAGGGAGACACAGGGGAAGGGAACTCACGCGTTTCGCAGCAGCTGCAGACGCTGCGGCAGCAGAGGCTTTAGCGGCCTTCGCAGCGGCTTTCGCGACCTTGGCGGCTTTGGCCGACGCTTTCGCAGCCTTTGCATCGGCTTTGCTGGGGCGACCGGCGGCGGCGGCGGCGGCGGCGGGGGCAGCGGAGGCCTCACTGAGGGCGGCGGTGGAGTCGGGGACGGGGACGGAGACGACGCCAGGGACGGCAGCAGCTGCGGGGACCGAGGCGGGAGAGAGGGGCGGGCAGACGGCGCCGGGCTCGGCGCGCTCGAAGATGCCGACGTACTCGAGGAAGCGGCGCACGGTAGTCTTCTTGGCGGGGAGCGCACACTTGGCCGCGGCGGTGGAGGTCGGTTTCGTGCCCTGGGAAGCGTGGTGTTAGACTATGTGCCTTGAAATGGAGGAGGGAAGAACGTACAGTAACGGGCTTGTGCGGAACTTTGGCCACGGTTACGGGTTTCACGACGGGCTTCGCGACCTTGCAAGGGTATGAGAACACGAATCGACGGAGATTCGGGTACTACTCACCGGTCTCTTGGATGCAGGGACCTTGGCGATGGTGAGCGGCCTAGTGACCTTCTTCTGCAGCACAAGATCAGCGTTGTTGAATTCCAGGATATTGAGAGAGAACTCACAGGCTTGGTAACTGGTACAGGCTTTGTCGCAGGCTTTGCGGCGGGCTTTGTAGTGGGTTTGGCCACGGGCTTCGTCGCGGGCTTGGTCACAGGTTTCGCAACAGGCTTGACCACGGGCTTGACCACGGGTTTCGCCACAGGTTTCGCAACGGGCTTAGCCACGGGTTTCGCGACCTATCGATGTACGGTGAGAACAGACTTGGGGAAACAAGAAGGATACTCACCGGCTTCGCAATTGGCTTCTTAGCGACTGGCTTCTTCGCGACTGGCTTCTTCGCGACTGGCTTAGCGATAGGCTTCTTAGCCACCTGCAGGAGAGTGAGAAAGTGGGGAAAAAAATAAGGGAGGAGATCCTACCGGTTTGGCGGCCGGCTTCGCTGCCTAAGTATACAATTGTGAGTTGGACGGAGATGGAACGAGAGCTGAGTTGAACGCACTGGTTTGGCAACGGGCTTGGCCTTGGGCGCCTTCGCAGCGGCTTTGCGCACTTCAAGCGCCTGTAAAAAAGTGGTTGGTTGAGATTAGTCGATATCAATGACGGCGGGGGGAAGAACGCACAGAACCATCCCCAGCGTTGGGCAGGGGGGCCGCAATGGTCTCGATCGACAAGAGAAGGGCCAGAACAACACCGTAAGGAATTTGCATCGTGATAGAAAGTAGAAAGGGAGGGGTGGGGAAAAAGGTTAAAAGGGGGGGTGGAAGTGAAGGGAGACAAAAAAGCCTGGAAGGAAGAAGAAGAAGAAAGGGGAAGGTCCAGCCAGGTGAATGAAGAAACGGTGAGGACGGCTCAGCTTATATAGGTTCCGCCAGGCAGGGCAGTGATAGGCGCTGCTCGCGTCCGGTTGTGAGAATGACCTTGGCAATGTCCTTGGCCGAGTTTCAAGATAGCCGATTTTTGCAACGGACTCGTTCAACTTGGAGGAATTGGGCCACGACGGATGGTATGCAGTTGCAGTCCGTGATTTCATGCTTTCCGGAGGTCGCGACTGACGCCCGCGGACGGAATTCGCCCTGGTTGAACTTGGTTCAACTTGCCATCAAATAAAAATTTCGTTCATCACCAGGAGGATCCGCGGCGGCGGTGCCGGCGCCTTTCTCCCTCCGACTCGTCCCGCATGGCTCGCACTGTCGGCAATAGGATATGCTCGCACGAAACAGGCACCGCCAGTTGCGTTGGGGAATAATTCGTTGGGAATAATTTGTTGTGGGGCAATAAGTAGTCCGGTGTTTTCAGAATGCCGACTGCATTTCGGGTAAGCAGTCACGATATACTCATTCGCAATCTCATCCTCAGACTGGAGGATGAGCGCCCTCGCATCTGTAGGTTATGTCGAGTGCCTCAATATCTGCTAAGCTAACTCTCTACCAACTCTGACGGAACAACCCCTAGATTTTCCATCCCCAGGTCGTTCGCGCGCGTAGTTATCGGCGTTGAAATCTCCCGGTGTCGCACAGGATTAGGCATTCCCAATCGCTTGAATTCACCATGATGCCCCCATGTTCTCCACAACGACTTTAACCAGATGCCGAAGAGCGGATCTAGGAAGATCAGAAAATACCGGCGGCATCGATTGAACGACTCGAAATTCGTGAGCCTGAGGTGCATGTTTCGTTTGATCTCCTCGCAGTCAAACCCTCAAGGTCAATCACGTTCCTCCACCTTCAACTGGGCTCTTCGCAGAAACTGTACCTTGATTCTACTATACGTGGACTCGGACCGTGGAAGTAGAATTCTCTCGTTCAACTCGAGATTGAGCCATTTGCAGGTGAGTTCGGAGCTTTTGTCTTGCGGAAGTATAGACTCACATCCCGGTGTGCCATCCACCTTTTTCGTCCCCCTTTCGCGCTGAGGTGTATGCTAACGTTCATTTCCTCTTAAAGTTGACTTTGCGTCCGCTTCACCTTGACCTTTCTGGTTGAATTACCCATCTCTCGCACTCATAACAGGAGCTTCCTTGGAAATCCAGCAGCCAGAGCTTCAAGATCAAAGTCGTTCTCATTCCTCTACTGTGGGCTTGGCTCTTCGCACAAACTGTGTAGCTTGATTGAAAGATAGACTCTTGAATTAGAAGTCTCTCGTTCAACTCGGGGCCAGGCTTATTCCCAAAGGAGTGGTGACGTTTTGGATCTTGGAAGCATACTTGGACCTCCCCGAGTACCATCTACCCTTTTCGTCCTCTTCTTGCGCCTGGGCCCTGTGGGCAATACCTGTCAGAGGTATAGTAACCGAGAAACTGAGCGCAAGACTTCGAGTCGGAAAATTGATTATGCAACCGAATAATACAAGAACTCTGAATAATACACAGGTAGTATAGTAGAACTGCGCCAGAGGTCGTTCAATATTTAACATAATCATCCACCACCCCAATCTCCGCATTCCACGACAACCCGCGGTTCGAAGTCCACAGCTTCACCAGCCGCAGGCGGTTGAAATCTATGCCCCCAACGCCGAGGAGGAGTGCGCTCGGATCTCGAGAGTCGCAGTAGTGTTGATACAGCTAAATTCAATAATAAGCCTGGGAAATGGTTCGGAGGAGGGAGGGGACGCACCGTAGAGAACTCGAAGACATATTCCGCGACTTGTTGCCCAAGCTGCGCGAGAGTGGTGCGTTCGGAGAGATCCAGCGGTTGTTCGATTCGAAGCGGCTGGGTGGGGAGAGCGTAGTAGCCGGGCCACTGCCAGGACGCATCAGTAAGTACAGCGTAAATGCAGCTCGAACGGTGGCAATACAATACATACCTGAATGGAAAGCATGGGCTCCGGGATACAAAACAGCATCGGGTGGATGAACCGACTGACCAGCGCCCCGCCGTGGAACATCCCCGCCCCGAGCCTGGCGAGCTTCATCGAGACGCCGGTGGGGCACCTTCCGTGGTTGGGGACGAAGGGAATGTGGTCGCCGGCCCAGAGGGCGCCCGGACCGTTGATGAGGCGGATGTTGGTGGCGCTGTGCCACCAGTCGGAGGGCAGGAGCGGGGGCTCGGGGCTGGGTGCGGGTACCCTCCATTGGCCGGCGGGGGTGGAGGGGCGGAGGGGGGTGTGGGGACGTTGAGCAGGGTGCGAGGGCTCTGGGAGGGGTGATAGGTCTATGTCGGTGCCGAAGTACTTGTTGAACTTGGCGAGTTCTTCGTGATTTATCTACGTGTAAATCATTATTGAACAGTGGGACTTCTAAATGAGAATGTGTACGCACGTCCTTCGGGACGGAGGGTCGACGCCCGAGCGCGTTAGTATACTGGGGGTGAGGCATACTTGGCTGATGGGAGACTTGATGTGTTGAGTTCTTCGTTGAAAATGCGCGTTCTTTATATACCAGAGAATCCAGTTCCACCAAAGCGTCCTTCATACAATCGGTTATGCGCTACTGTGCCCACTGGGGATATCCGTCAAAGCGGAATTCAAAGCGCCATCGATTGTGATCGGAGCTTTGACCCGCATGAAGGAGAAAGGCGAGCGTTTGGGTGGTGCTGGCACAGCACAAGAAATCTGTAACCAATCGCGTGACCGTCTGGATTGCCTTCAATTTGGGACCGCCAGGAATCAGTTGAGGCTTGAGCCGCTCGACCGGCGGAAAATTTCTTGAAGACTCCGCTCCAAGCGGTTTCCGTACGGGGTCCTCGTTGCGGCCGTCCGACAAAGCGCAAAGGAACAATGAAAGAGAGAACAAAGCCTATAGAACAAAGAGAGAGCCTATCGGACAGATTGTTGCCACCAAGTCACAAGTTCAACACGGTAACATGACCAGCAGTTGAACGCGTCGCAGAGGATGGAATTCGACGCGTCCGGTGAACCATAACGGACAGAGCGGCAGTAATGCGCGTTAGAACTTATGGCGTCGAATGAATGTGGCCGCGCACAAACTGCCACAAAGGGCCGATATTCACACAAAATTTCGACTAACAACGTAGGCTTGTATTTCAACTAAGCTTGTAGCCGTATGTAGGGAAATTGAAATAAGAGGACAGACTACAATTCTACAGTTGTATAAGGCGTGCCGCGTGAAATCTTAACATCTATGGCGCGTACACCGGCGGCGCCGCCGCGCTATCCGCACGTGCCCGTCGGGGCACAGCCATCCCATCCCGATCCTTCTCCCTATAAGCCGGAGCCACAGACACGCGTTGCTGGGCCTGCTCGCTGCGGAAGAGCGCCGCTGCAGACTTCTCGTCCAGCCTGGGCGTGAGTGGCGTGGTACTAGCAGGAACCTGCACCGCGGCGATCCTGGCCCGCGCCGACGACGACCCACCGGCAGGGGGCTGAGTCTGCGTCTGCGCGGCGTCTTGCCCCGCCGAAAAGGGATGGATGCCGACGAGCGAGGGCGTCGTCCAGCCGTACCCAATCACAGACTCGGAGGGCGAGTCATACGAATAGGTCGAGGAGGAGGAGAAGCGATTGGGCGACTTCTGCATCGACCACGGGGTGCCGGGCGTGGCGGGTGGCAGCGGAGTTAACGGCAACGGCGTCGCAGGTGCAGAAGATGGCGGTGCGGGGAAGCCCATGGGTAGATGCACCGCCAGGGGCGCAGGGAACGCTGCCGGCTGCGGAGGCGGAGACGGGTTTGGCGCAAAGATGGGTGGTTCTGTCGCGAGTGGCGAGCGCGGGATGCGGCGTTGCGCAGGTGCGAGCAGTGGAGCCGCGCTCGTCGGGGAGTGTGCGTACTGCAAGGGGGAGCGCGGTGCATTCGACTGCGGTGTGACATAGGGCGTCGGTGCGAACTTTTGGCTCCACGAGTCTGGGTGCTGGCGACGCTGAAACCTGCGCCGGCGTCGGTGGCACGCCAGTAACGCCAGAAGGACCGAGATCAAGAGCAGGGCGCCAACAATGGCCCCGATGACTAGGTAGCGTTTGGCAGTGGTTGACAGGGCATTGGCTGTTGGGGTACCGCTCGCTGCGACAGCTGATGCGGAGGTATGCGGGGCGGTGGCGGCGTTAATCGGAGCATTCGGGAGTGGCGAAGGGGATAAGTTAGAGGAGGAGGAGGCAATTGCAGATGATAGGGAGAAAGAGAGCGAAGACGGAATTGCGGTGGAGGAAAGAAGTGAATGTGTCGTCGAAGAGGTCGAAGTGAGAGGCTTGGTTCTGGTCGTGGTGATCGTGGTTACAGTATCGGAGGGGACTGCTGGAGGTGAGAAAGCTTCCACGTCATTAGCGTCATTCACAGAATATCTGGCGAACTATCTCAGCAAGCAAAAAAATCGGTGGAAAGCTAATCACCCACATCAAGCCATCGAGCGCCGCAAACTCCACACCCGAGGGCATTGAAATGATCATCGTGTGGTTGGTGTCGGGAAGCTCAGTTGCGGACCACACCACCTGCGACTCTAGGGTCTCCCGCCGCTGCGACTCTACGGCGACGGTGTAATCCTCCAGGTCGATACCAAACGGCCCCTGGCCATCAATTTGGACTTGAACGCCGACGGCGGACGACCAGAACGGTCCAATTAGATACACTGCGACACCTATGAGGGAAAAATTGAGAATTACGAGGCGAGTGAAGGTTTGCCACACACCTTTGAAAGCCACCGACGCGGAGGCGGTAGAATTATCGGTGAAATGCAAGGATCCGCCAAAGTCGAGCGAGTTGGTGCCAGCAGACGTATTCCATCCCGCGGAATACACGATTCCAGGGTCAGAATCGTCCAAGGTAACATTGCGCACGCCAGAAACGAAAGAAGGGACGGCGAAAGCACCGGCAATGAGAAAGTAAAGCACAAGCCTCATGGTGAGAAGGGAGGGAAAGAGAGACCTGGGACCGACGGCGTCGCCCGCAGGATTAAGGGTGACGTGCGAGTGAAACCCGCCCATCCAGATTCTATGTCAGTGCCATGTCAGTTATGATAGATACGTGTGGCCTCCTGGTGGAATACGCTTGATTTATAGGTGATAAGGGTGGGCCTTGGCTAGAGCACAGCCAGGGTGTATGGTGGCCTTCAAGCGTGACATGGGATGAGTCGAAAAGACCCGTTTGCGCTGCCAGTAGTGCCAGTACACAGGAAAGTGTTAATCGCCAGTTTCGACGCGGGACAGACGGTGAGGTGCTTGCAAAGTGTTTTCAGACACTGGGGTTGCAATCTCCGTGGCGCGCGCCACATAGCGAGTCCGCCAGCCCGAGTGCCAGCAACGCTGATGGTGGAGAAAGACAAAGGGCTGCGGCAGATGCCGGGCAGGTCACGGTCGTGTTGGGATCAATCATCAGTCACGCGCATAACCTATCGGTGTCACCACAGCTTTGTCACAGGCTACAGCTCACCACGACCCCCCATGGCCAGTACTGTAGAGAGACTTTCCGATGATCTCCTGCTGCTTGTCCTGGAGCTTTCTGACATCCGCACTATTCTGGTTGCAAGCCAGGTACGGTGAACCGTGCTCTCCGACTTTCCTCGCCTTGAGCGCCTCGGAATCTGGCAGGTCAATCAATATTTCCGCACCCTCGCTCTTTCAAGTCATCTCTGGCGGGGGATTCTCAGAAGATTAAACCCTCGCTCAATTATCGAACTCCCCCCACCGGACGTCTTTCTCGAATCCTCGGTCCAGGATCTAATAGAGCTGGTCAGAAGCGCTGTTGTTGGCCCGCGCAGCTGGGCAAAGTCTTCCCGCTGGAAACCACCCAATGCAACGCGGAAAGTGCACTCTCCCATTCAATTGCACCAAGCAGGACCTGGTAATGCATTCACGAGGGTTTTGGACGTTCTGTTGCTGCCGGATGCGCGACATGTCGCCATTTCTCATGCAAGCAATCAAAGCAGGTCCCTCGAAGTTTGGGACCTCGAGACGGCCTCTCGGAAATATTTTCTCAACAGCTTTGGCTTTGGGTTACCGGTCATCCACCGCGCCCACGCACTGCGGGTCGTTGTTCTGCACACCAGCACCCTCCGATTGTGGTATGTTCCCTGTCTTTCGTGGCGCGCACTCAATACTAATGAGACAGGGAGATTGAAGTCCTCAACATCGATATACCCACCGGTGCTTCCACTTCACTCTACTTCGTCCGACTGTGCCTCTCCACCTCACCAAACGGCTCTCCCCTGATCTGCGATCACTTCATCCTCGTTCGAGGGCTGGAATTTGGAGGTTCAGTCACGCTCATCGATTGGCAGACGGAGAGCTATGTCCGCTTGCCGCACGGGATGTTCGAGCCAGTACGCGTACCCTACCCTTGTCCGTCTTAGAGACTAATTGGACTGAATACAGCCCCCCGTCCTTGTTCCGGGCTTCCTCATCCTATCGGAATACGAGTGCTACGGCGCAGAGCTCCTCGTTTACTCCATCCCCTCGCTCACAGCGCACTGGCGCCCCCTCTCCGACCTGGCGCCCGGATCGCCAACGGCAAGAGCTGCCCCCCAAGTCCCCATCCCGCCCACCGTCCGGCAGCGCGTAGCCCTTGGCAGCAGGCGCGGGACACACATCTCCGTCACAACAGCCGTGCACGCGAGCCCCCTCGACGCAGACGACGCCTTCATCGTCTCCGTCTACCTCTCCCCTGTCCGCCCCAATGGAGTCTGGTCCCTGCGCCCCCCGCGCGCGGTGTTCGAGCGCTTCCGCCTCGCCCCGGCTCTATGGTCCCGACTCGAATCACACGCGGCGCCACCGCTGCTGGATATCCGCGCGCTGTCGTATTCAGGCTACTCCGTCGACAAAGGTGGGGATGTCTTTCGCATGAGGGGGAGGGCGAACGCGGGACCGGTGCTGCGTGGGAGTGGCGTGCAACAACAACACGTCAGTCTCGCGCCCTATGGTGGGACCGTGCTCGAGTTCGCCGGGAATGAGTTGCGGATCGCGTATTGTACATAGGTAAGCTGCAGCGTACGCATACCCTGTACCGCGCGTACTTTCCGCGACATCTTAGACTCTATCGTCAATCGGACGATGGCAATGAACGCCGGGTGACGAAGACCTGAAGTTGGAAGCCACGGACACGAGTCCCGTTCCACTTTCCACGAACTAGCCACAATGAGAAACCTCAGAAACCTTCTCATACCGCCTGGCGGTATTGTATTCCCTGAAGTAACCGAATCATTCATAAAAAACGGTCGCAACCATGTTGATGGCCTCGATCCGAGTCGAACGGGCAAGTTCGATTCATTTGAACCAAGTAAGCTTACTATAAGTCCAGCCCGAATACTCGCGGAAGCGCGCTGAGCGCCAACCAGGCCTTGATTGTTTCATTTTGATTTTACTCCTGTCCGATAAGATAAGTACATGCTTGGGGTAGAGGGGGCTAGGATATTTCGCCGCGTCCGCCGATCCGCGCCGCGGCAGCGCCGCGTCACCTAATAACACCGCCGCGTCCCCTTCCACGACTGCCGCGTACCTCTCCATTACCGCCGTGCCGCCCTCACCACCGCCGCGTCCTACCTTCTCGGCGCCGTGCCCCCGCCGCTGCCCATTTCGGCGGCGCATTCTGCAACCGTGGGAATTGACCTTGCAACCTCAATCCCTCGCAATATTGCGGCTGGTACTCAACCTCGCCGTGCAAAAAGTATATTCTAATGTAGTTCCAGTCACACTACAAGTAGATCAATCCATGTCCATATCGACCGTAACCCACCCTTTCCCTCTCGCAACCACTTTATTGAGCGGCACGTTAGGCTTCCCTTCGGGTGCCTTGCGCCCACGAGGACGCAGCGAGCGCGAGGTCTCCTCGACCTTCTGCGGGGTCTCTTGGCGTTTTGCCGGGGGAGTGTCTTCATCATCGCTGTCAGGCCTAGGTCTGGTCTTGGCGGCATTTAGCAAGTCAGCAGCAATGGAGCTGTGGCGGATCTCCCCCGTGTGGATCCGCCTATAAGCTCGGGATTGGAAGGCAAAGTCGTAAATGAGGTGACTGTCAATTATGTTCGAGGCACACATGCTAAAGTCGTCCATGTTCCAGTGCTTCTTGTGCGACAACACCTTGGGCTTTGAAGCAACCAGAATTGCGTACAGAGCATTGAGATGCTCAGGACGGATCACGGAAATATTTCCGTCCACCAGGTCTTGAAAGGTGTCACCGTTCAGATCCAAAGGCTCTCCCAGCTCCTATTGAATCGCCAAGAGCTGCAGCATGGCTCGCCCCACGGTCAGCGCGCGACGGCGGCGCTCTCGGCGACCAGCGACAGCAACAACTGTGAACTCCTCCAGCTTTTCCAGTGTGGGCGCCATTAATTCGACCAGCCCAGTTGGGGTGCGCCGAGCAGTGAATGCGGGGAAAAACCACCTCTTCAAGTTCTGCTTCTCCTTGGCATCGGCGGTGAAGAACAGCTTATATGACTCAACGACAGGGTGGCCATCTGGAAATTCAACTAGAAGTTGCGCCAGCGGAGCCAATGCCGCGTCGAAGATTGGAATGAGTGGATGGTCTTCTGGCTGCTGAGACCGATGTATGCCAGCAGCTCGAACCAGCCCCATCTAAGCAATCATCAGTAAGTTGAAACTTTGAAACAGTATACATACCTGTTCAAGTCGAAGTTCAACCTTCAATATCTCTTCGCAGGTCGCCCTATCCAGCTTGTAGGACCTCAAAGGTCGCATGTGGTCGTCGTCTGACATCGGCCACTGAATGCATTCCAGGAAACGGAATTCAAACTCATTCTTGGGAAGAGTTGTATGGGGATGGTGTTTCCGAAATTCCGCAGGATACCACAGCACGGCGTCGTTTCGCCAGTCTTCCTTGGATCGTGGATCAGGCAACATGACAATCTCAGCACGGAAAAAGCTGATGAAGTGTGTTAATCAGAGAAAATGCAAATGAGTTGAGACGTACAGTTCGGGCATCGGTCTGGGTCTGCATCTCTGGCAGATGTACTCAGTCTTTGGGTCATGCCAGTCAACATCACCGTTCTCTGGTTGGCATCCGAAGTGCGACCAGAAGCCACATGCCGAGCACTGGACCTGGTCTGGCCCGTCATCACCGCCGGAAATCCCCCGGCAACCAAAGCACTGAATGGGGCAGGGCGTCGTCGAGTCGGTCGATCCGGTGCTTTCCCGCCGCTGGTGCCCCGTCTGCGCCGGAAGGGATGGGTGTATTGTCTCAAGGATGAGGTTCTCGATTGAATCGTTGTCGACGTGCTCGGTTGGTTGTATTACGCCATCATCGGAATCCTCCACGGGAATGAGCTCGTGGATGAATCTCTCTGTCGCCGTGACACTGTCCTGTGCCAACGGCTTGCGACGCGGCCGCCTATCCACCTGATACTCGAGTACTTGCCGTCTGCGCGCTGTCGTCGTCCACTCTTTGCGCTGGTCATCAGTCATCTGGGTCAGATTCGGCCCAACTAGCTGAGCGAGGCGCGCGAACAGCTGGCCGCTCTCGGGATTGACCTGCAAGCCCCACGGCGCTGCTTTGCGCCGCTCGGCACAAAAAACTTGTTGGGCGTCCGCACCACCATCCAGATAATAGATAACGGCCGCAAGCCGGTATCCCGTAGGCATGTTGCGCAACTTGCTCGACGGTCCCGACATCCAGCCAGAGACACTGGCACCAGTTCGGTGCCTGGCATGCCCAGCGTGCTCCATGCCGTCGTAGTCGAAGATCTTGGCGCCGTCGGGAGTCACATAGCGGGCGATGAAGTGAGCGCCGCCACCGAGACGCACGGTGTAGTTGGTATAGACCTCCGCGCTGAGAGTATACCGGACACCTTTCACGGAAAACTTCTGCCCCAGAGGCAAGAGGGTCGAAGGTACCGTCCACGACGATCCAAGTGAGTCGCCAACTTCGAGAACGAGAATTGCTGGGATGCTCAGGATGTATTCCTTTGCGCGCGCCTTTCCATTGCAGAAAGGGTCGGAATCTTTTTGGCGCCAGCAAGAGGCGGTCTCCCACTCCAATGGATTGAGAACCCAGTTGAACCATTTGCCGAGGTCGCCGCCAAATATCTTGTGCATCTCCGACGATAGCTGGAACGGGGCACGCCATCGCGGATGGGACACCTCCCAGTGTTCGAGGGGTGCAGCCTCACATCCCGGGCATTTCTTCACCTGGAGGACGTAGGGCCGAAAGAACGACAGACACCGCTCATTTGCTTCATCGGGCGCGCGTTTAGCCAAGCTCAACTTCATCAATATTTCCCACAGCCATCCCTGCTCAGAAACCGGTCAGTTCAAGTCATTCCGTACGAGAAGATACTCACGAATAGCGCATCCGAAGAGCCCACCGATCCAGTGAACTTCGAAGTGCTGAGCTTTTGCCGAAACCGTTCGCGAAGGTCGGTCAGAATTTTACAGCCCCCTTCGTCGAATCCGGGGAACACCGCCTGCTCAGTATGGGCCGCCATAATGGCCAGCCAGTTACGGAGGACATGCCGGACAGGAAGGCCCTCGACGACGCCCTGCAGCTGAGGGAAGTTGTGACTGGCCGCAATGGCGAGCACGGTCAACGAAGAATCCAACCAGCAAGAGTTGTTCTTCCACCGAAACGAGCGCTGAAATTCAGCCGTGGGCTCCAGCATCTGGGGTTTTGGTTTCACTCCCCGCAAAGGATGTTTGCGTAGCCCGTTTCTCTTGAGCCGCGCGATGGTGTCTGGGGCACGGCCATCCATGGAAACCTTGCGTCGCGCTTCGTGGCGGCTGTGCTTGGTGTACCCGTATCGGAATCGCGTCCTCTTCCAGTACTGTGGGTCAGAACCGTAGAAAACCTTGATGCCGTCTGCATGTGTGTGTGCGGTTAGGCAACGAAATTCGGAATATTGAATGCGACGTACTGCGAGCGGCATCATATATTCGTTCGAAAGTCTCCCCGATGCGCACCAATCCCGCGAGTCCGTAAAAGAGGCTGTTGTCACGTCCAACCATTTGATAGGCCCTGTGGTGCATGCATTCGCCAGCGTTTGTGGTCTCAGGAAGTGAATCCCATAGTTCCTGCTCCATGTCGCTGGCCACGGGAAAGAGCATGCTTGCGTGACTGGGGCGCATCCACCAATTTACCCACGGCTTCGCACCTGGGAAGTCCGCAATGAAGGCGGAGGCGCAGTCGCGAAGTCCCGCCATGTCGGTTTGCCGCAGCAGTTTCTTTGCATACTTGCGAAACACGGACTGTCGCTCCGGCCCCACAATTCGGCTAATTTTCGCAACTCGCGTGATCTGGTTGTCGAAATGCTGTCTGCAGCCCTTGACGAGTGCCGCTGCAGCCTGAGCTAACTCTTTCTCATCTCGACCGTGAGGCGAAAACTCGAGCCAAAAGTCAATAAAGGCGTCGATGTAGCCATTTCGCTGGGCATCGCTGAAGTCGACAACCTGTCATGAACAGTTAGCTCTGAATGCGAAGCCAGGGTCGGGAACTCCTACGTTTGCAAAAAGGTCGTCCGTTACTGTCACCCCGGTCTCGCGACAACGTTGCGCCATACCACGGAAGAGGTACAGGAAATGAATACGGTAGTGCACCGACGTCGCACCGTTCGAGTAGGTCATGAGGATGGGCACCCATGACTTTAGATGGAGAGGTTCGAACGTAGAACTGAGAAACAGCAGCTGGTTGTGGCCTGCAAAATAGTTGTGGCAGGCATCGGAGATGACGCCGTTGACTGCCTCGGTCTTGATCTGGTCTTTGAGTCCCATGCGCCGCTGCCACGGCGACTGCAGGACGATGACATTGACCCGATCCATCCAATGCACGCCCACCATCCAGTCGGAATGCTTCTCTTTGAAGCGCTCGAGCTTTGGAAAAAAGCGCTGGTCCCGAACCTGCAATACTACGTGGTTAGAACGACTGGAGACAAGGGAGGCGGTTTCACGCACCTTGTTTTCTGGATTGAGGATCTTGCGCCGCTCGTATTGAATCCGATGCGCGTTGAGCAGAACTGAGCTGATGTCCGCCACGGAGGGTCCAGGGCCGTCGACGGCGGGCCGACCCGCAAGCAGCTGAGCAGGACCCATCCGAGGATGCTCGTTGATGACGTTCGCAAACTGAGAAAGTTCTCGAGGGGTCAGGTGGCGAGCTGGAACCCTTGCATGGTGGTGAAAGCCTATGTGCCGGAAGTGGGCGCCATCTCGGTACACCCAATATTCGATGCGAACATCGCAGGTGTGGTGCTGAAGGGTGGATCCGCAGGAGCATCCGCGCGCCAGTTGAGCGACTCGCCCGGCCTTCTTTGTTTGGGGGCGTACAACGACTTTACAGCCGGGACTCGTGCACTTCATCACCCCAAGACACATGCGAAGCGTGTGCGCACCATTGGATCTTTCCACATCCACGCTGGAAATGATGTTCAGCAGTATCCACGGTATATAACGCGGACGAACCAGCATTGCGGACTTTGTTGAATGGATGTGGCGGCGGGAGTCAAAGGACGAATAGGAGAGGTGCGGCCGGTTTAGGTTTCGATCACTGGCCAATTTAATCTCCGACGCGGAGTCAAGACAGTCCGCCACAAAGTCAGGACAGAGGAAGTTTAGGTTGTCTCATTGCGTACAAGGTTGCATTGAATTTCTTGAGCTCAATTGTACAGAGTACAACACGCGCATGATCACAGCCGCGACTCGAACTATTCCACCTGAATTGAGTTCGTCATCAGCATATGCATTGTATCACAGAGAAGGGACATACAATCATGAAGCAATACCTTCCAGCGAGGCAATTTGCAAGAGAGGAAGATGTGGGTGGGAATTATTCAAAGAGCGGCAGAAAGTGTATAGACGTACTCCGGGCATTCAGCAGATCAATTGGCGAGTACCAGCATGACCTCGCACAGATAATACGCCTTTGGATCGCACTCCCGAGGCTCCTGGATCAACACAATACCCGATCCTTGATATAGGGCGTCAGAATATACCTATCAAGGAGTTAACGACAACAATCCAACGACAACTGGGCTATTGAAGCAACTTCCATACCCGGGTTGCAGGCAAGCAACTTGCCTAGGACGACAGCCTGGGTCAGCAACCATACCCATCAGAAGAACTGCAGATGTAATGTCCGACGCGGAGTCAAGACAGTCCGACGCGAAGCCAGGACAGAAGAACGACATTGAGTCAGTTTCTGCGTCAAAACCCCTTGCCCATCGCCCAAAGGAGGTCAGAGGTAGTAAGAATTTGAGTGTGAGTTCTGAAACCGAAAGATGCAGCCCATTGCCAGCGTACAACGCTGAGACAGCGAGCCGTGGTGGTGGGCGAGTGCAAGGGAAGAATGATGTCCGTGCATCGCCACCTGTCACGGAAAGATGCCGAACTATCAACACCGATTATATCTGCCAGCCTTCCCCGCTGTTAACCACCCACTTCTATCGCATTGAGTTCATTTTGAACTCAATACAGAGGGGCAATCCAGTCCTAAAGCCTCGACACGTATCTGATTCCGCATCAATGTTGAACAGCGAGATGGCATCTCAAACGCGTCGTTTGGAACCGACACATCCACAAGACTCCTTCCCAGATTTAATTTGGGTGCCAGGTAGGTATGTAAAGCTTCTAGTTTACTGGGGGGTCAATCTAAGGTAGGGAATGTAGTCTAATAACCTCGACGCGTACTTTGATCCCGCATCACTTTTGAACGTCGCCTCTCAAACACGTCGTTCAGAACCACTGCAGGCGCAAAACTTCCTGCCAGATTTATTTTGTGTTTCAGGTACGTCTATGAAGCTCCCCGTTGCTTGGGGGGTCAATCCAAGCTGGGGAACCTAGTCTAATAACCTCAACATATATTTTGATACTGCATCAATTTTCAACGTCGCGTCTCAAACGTGTCCGAAATCACCACATATTCTAGTTTAACCAGGAGGAATTCAACGCCCAGCAGCATCCCCTTCGTCCGCGTCAGGGTCAAGCATCATCTCATCCTCGGAGTTCATGTCTTCCTCGGATTTGGACGTGTTCAAATTCAAATCCACTACGAAATAGTGTTAGATATCTCAAACACTCTTCAAGCGGCCCCACTCACCTTCGTCCTCTTCATTGTGATCATCATTACTACTCTGGTCTTCTGAACACCCGTAGTTAGTGTGCAGAAACATCGAGTCAAACAGCAGTGCCACGTACCTTCAACATTGCCCTGGGTAATCTCCTTGCCGCTGGATATTTGCGAATCCGAGTCATCTGAGGTCAACGACGAACTCCCAGGTGCATCCAGAAGAACAGGCTGCTTGGCAACAAACTGCAGTAGTTGCAGTGTTTTCTTCTTTGACACTGGGAGTGAATGGGTGTATGCAGAGTGATCGTGGCGACCACTATTCTCGAAAATGGCGCCGTCCCGATAGAAGACGACCGACCACTCGACCTTGCACGATTGGTGGCGCAAAGTCGAACCACAACGGCAAGGTGCCTCTGTTTGCCTAGCAATGTTCGTTCCAGGTGCAATGCGCACAGTACACACTGCGGCTTTGCACTGAATGATGCCTGCACATCTGAATCGGGACAGCCTTCCCTTCTCCGGCGTAACCGCGTCCAACGAGCCCCGTTTGCCAGGACACTTGTCCGCGACCCAATAAACTGCAAGTCGTGAAGTGTCCTCTACCTGCTGGCGGGTAAACTGGCATTGAAAGCGGTGGTTTGGAAACCCATCCCAGCTCGTGAGCCTCGAGTCAGGATCGATTTGGGACAGCATTGACGGGCCTTTGAGGAGAGACGAACTGCCGCGAGGCGGTGGCAGTGGCAATGAGTCCTGTCGAGCCAATGCAGGTGTGCCTTGGGCAGGATGAGTGAACAATGTGATGTGGCTCAAGGACAACATACGATTTGGGTTCATGTTTTCCACTTCGCGCCCTCCCTCCCTCACCCAACCTTGAAGTTTACCTGATAATGAAAACGGAGTCAGTGAGTTTTTTTTGTATGTTCAACCAGTGCGAACCATCCTCATCGTAATATGGCGCCAGAGTGCCTTTATGACGTGTTCGGGATCCCTCCTTGGCAACGGCAAGAGTGTGGACTGCGAATAGCAAGTAAAGAAGCACCAGCCCGTAGAGTGTCAGAATTGTCGATGTAGTGAGCCAGCGTGAGATGAGTGTGGACACCCATGAAATAAGGTGGATGCATTGGGCCCAGTTCGAGATTACCAGTAGTCCAATGAGGACCGTGTAGGCGAGGAGCGAGGACATTGCGGAGAGAGGAGAAGGAGGAAATGTGGGCTGTGCTATGTCTCAGAATGTCTCACTCTGCCCATGGTGCTTCTTCCGATTGTCTTCTGACGACACTTTGGTCATCACTATGTTCAGTTCTTCCACGGCGCACACTGCCCCAACAATAACAAGGTCTTCAAATAGTGTGTACTGAAATTTGGATGAGAATCTGTTGTTGAAAAAAAGTGTGTTTGGACTGAACTCAACATTCGGGTTTTGGGAGGTTATGCATGTGTCCCATGCCTCTATTTTGGACGAGAATACAATCAAGGACTTCTTAAATGATGTTGGGTATGACTTGGGGCAAGGGGAAGCACCGACCTTCACAGAAACAACGAATTTCTAGACCGGAGGTTAACATTAAACATACAATATATTTCATATGGTCTGGTCCCTGGGTTTGGGGCTCAATATTCTGTGAGCTGGAAGGAGGAAGTTTCTGGTTTGCCTTTCTTCCAAAAACTTGATCTGGACGGCACTTACACTTGGTTCAACTTCGTTTGAAACGGGTGGCTGTGTAAGTGTGATTCAACACGAAATAAAACCAAAAGGTTGACTCGCTGGTGGCTCGTTGAAAGATTAGATGAGTATAGTATCTCCCCTGGGCCTTTGTGGCGACCCAGAATATTATTTGAGAGCAGCATTGGCAACTTGAAGGGAGCGGCGACGCGGCGCCAATGTGCACTTCGCCGCGTTGCGCCGCGCCACTCTAATTCTGATCAGAGATGTCTTTTGTCAATGGTTGTAGAGCTCAATCCAAGTACCTTGGAGACACAGGGAGAGTGCATATACCATTGGAGTGCGGGATTGGCGAAGGAGCGGTGGCGCGGCGCCGACGCGGCGATGTGCACTTCGCCGCGTGGCGCCGCGCCACTCATACGAGGTAAGGTTTGATCTGATTTTGAGGGAGAACATCTTGATTAAGTACCGTTAGTGACTGGATACGGCGTGCGAGCAACATTACAGATGGAGAGGATTTTTTAAATACGGTGATGTGGTGCGAGTCTAAGTGGATTCGTGGAATGAGCGCAACCAAGTATATCCTCGGCAGACTTGGGTCAAGGGGTGAGCACGATCCCGCACGCTCTAGTTTGCTGTGAGCACATTACTAGCAACGGATTCGGCGTGAAGTAGGGAGACGTGTCGGAGCAGCCGTGGGCGGGATCAACGGCAGTGGCTTGCAACAACATTCTCAAGGTTGAACTGGGGCGTGCGATTGGGGAGCCGGCCATCGTCCGTCTACGACGATGGGTTGCAGGGTTAGGTAGACATAATGGTAAGTCTGCGCATTGTTGACCGCAGCGTTTTCGGTGGAGGTGCGGGACCTGCCGCGTCGACTCTAGCAAGCGCCGCGTTGAATGTCGTACGCGCCGCGTCGACCATGGTAACCGCCGCGTCGTTGCACGGACACGCCGCTTCCTAGTCCTGTGACCGTCGCATGCTACCGCGTCGCGCGGCGGTATCGCCGCGTCCAAAGGCGCGGACGCGGCGAAGTTACTGATCACTTCGCCGCGGCCGATCACTCACCGCCGCATACTGCCGCGTCACCGCCGCGTCCAATTTTTTTTGACAGTGACAAACACTACTGTACAAGCCACCTTGAAACCAGCAACCATGCCCCTCCTCCCCCGCAACGGTCTGCCTACCCCCCACCAAAACCACAGTCCCGCCAAACCCCCGGAACGTTGTGAACGGCGGTCCATAAATTTTGACCGCCGCGTCAAGCGCCGCATGACCGCCGCGCCGACCTGGCGCGGCGAAGTGTTTTTGCCCGGGTAGAGGGAGTTTCAAGGCAAAATCAGTTTCGAGGTAGTACATAGCAGAAATGAAGTGTCAGTAGTGGGAGATATGAGTGTTTGGGGAAGGCTGGAATTGGACCAGACGTTCCTCATCGATGCCTCGCATCTGGGGAATCATGTAAACTGGCGCTCGTGGGGAACTTCGAGACGAATGGAGCACACGCACTATAGAGCAGCAGCGTCACCTCCGTCCAGCGCTTATGACTCTCAATGTCCGCCTCCCCATAATGCAGCTCTGTCTCAATATCGCGCAGCCTCTTGAAGTGCGCGAGCAGGAACCGCGCGACGGGCGCTGCGTCGGCGATGGGGGAGAACCACACGTGCAGGAGGGAGAGGCAATCTTGCTTCCACGTCGTCGCCCGCTCATCGACAGACAATTCAGGCACACTCGTGGCGTCGAGCGTGAGCCCGAGCGTCTCGAGGCGGGGACAGCGCTGGGCGAGGAAGTAGAGGCTGAGGAGGGTGCATTGCGGGGGTGGGCAGCGACGGGAGGAGCCGAGTTGGAGGCGCTCGAGGCACGGGAGGGCGGTGGCGAGGTCGAGGACGGTTGCGTCGTCGAGCGCGTGGCCGGTGGGGACGTGCACGTCCAGCACGCGGAGAGCCGCGAAGCGGAGGAGGGGACGGAGGAAGGTACCGTCGTGCGCGCGGACGACGGGCGGGCGCCACTGGATGAGGCTAACCGTGAGGGACACGAGGTGCGAGGGGGAGGCGTGCGAGGCGAGCGCATCGTAGAGGTCCGCGATATGCTCGAGTTCGCGGCAGTCGCGGACGAGGAGGTCGAATGAGTGGAGTTGGGGGTTGTTCCACGTGCGCACGAAGGAGGTGAGGACTGGGATCGTGCGACCGGCGAGCGTGATGGCGGTGGAATGGAGTTGGGAGAACATGCTTCTTTCTGGGAGGTCTGCGAACGAGAGCGACGCCGGGAGGGTAGCGCGGAGGGTGCGCAGGGTGGCCAGCCCGTCGAGGTGCATCAGCATTGGGAGGTCGATGGTCCGGACGTCCAACAACTCCACGGAGGTCAACGCGCAGACGAACGTCGACAATCGGCGCCGTTCCAAGTCGGACGAGCTGCCAGTAACGCCTCGCACCGTGACTGAGAGCAGCGACGGACAGCGCTCCACCAGGGTCGTGAAGAGGTGCCCATGGTCTACTTGCCCGTCTAGATTGATGGTTTGAACGTTTGGCGTCAGGAAGATATCAATGAGGGGCGAGTAGCGGAGCTGTCGGTGACACCAGGAGAGATGTTCCAGGCGCGGCAGTAGAGCACCACCACTGGGTGGATTTTGAGTGATGGTCCGGTACGCTTCATCCAAGACTGGGTCGCTGGCGTCCACAGGATCCGTGCATATGAGGGACCGAACGCGATAGGCGTATCTCATCCACCTGTCCCAGTCGCTGGGGACGAGTTCGCGGCGAGCCCTCTGTGGATGAGTGGGTATAGTTACACCTTTAGTCAGTGGGAACCTACCAGGGTAGCGATCCCGCCGACAAAGACAGTCTCCCAGAGGTCCGCAGGCATGCATCGAAGCAGATTCAGCACAGTATCTTGCTCCCTCCAGAGTACATCGAGCGCAACATCGTGCGTATCAGTGCAGGTAAGGGCAAGGGCTGCGAGGTCGCAGTGTCTGTCTAGGGCTAGCTGAGCCACCACCAGGTCGAGGATTTCCGGAATTTCGAGGGCGTGGTGCATGGGGGTCGACTTTGAAGAGAGCGCTAAGGTCAAGCGCTGTTGACTCGAGTGATGACTGATGCCGAATCGTGCCGGTCACCGTTTTCACACGCGGGCAACCAGCCCGACAATTTCAAATAAATTCAAGTTGACTTCGAGGAGGGCAGCTCCGTGCGCCTGCTCCATGGATAGCACATTAAATTCAGCTTTATTCGACTTGTATATCGGACTCAGGTCAGTCGATTGGGCGTCCGGTACGTAGTCCGAATCAGCAGCTTTGTTGAGACCAAAGCCGGAAGATAACCCTCCCACAAAGCCTCGGTCTCGCGAAGACCAACCAGCAAATCCCCTTCAAGTTCCACTTTGGGATAGTGCCGAGTGCGTACCTCGACGCGCTCCAGCGCGTAGAGCGGCAGTGCCGCGAACGCGGCATCGAAGGCGGGCAGAGACTCCTGCATCTGATTTCGTACCATACTCTGTACGCTGCCCGACCAACGACGCATATGGGTGCTCCGATCCACGAGTATAAGTTCACGGAGGACGTTGCTTGGATTCAGTTCTGCCAGCCCCTGAATGAGGTTCGGGAGCTCAAGGAGCTCGAACTCGCACTCGAGTCGTCTCAGTCTTGGAAACCACGCCAGATTAAGGGGGTTATAGATGTCTACGCCAGATCAGCAGTGGTCTTCGTCTGTGAACCAGCATACTACAGAAAAACGCACCCATACGGATAGCGAGATGCTCGAGGGTGCGGGCCGCACCTCGCAACAGCTCCTTCAGTCTGTAATCGAGGCCCGTGAGATGCACGCGCACAGAGACGAGGCGCGAAAAATCCAACGGGCAGTCTTGATTTATCAGTACCGCGGCAAGTCCAGTCACCCTCGACAAAACGAGCTTGGTGGGCTGTGGACGAGCGGACTGCTGTCCCTCGCGACGGGAGGTCCAGAAGGATTGGGAGCGCGCGAAGGACACCTCCTGCAAGGTAGGTGGGCATGCAGCAAACAAGGTCGTGATGTTTCCTATGAATCCAGAGACTTCGATGCTTCGGACCGTGGGGAGTCCAATAAGCTCCGCAGTAGCGAACGATGCGTCAACGCCGGATGTGAGTCCGAAGCGAACAGCGATGTGCTCCACGCGAGGGAGTGTGATTCCGGTGAGCTGCGCGGCGTTTTCGGCCAGAAAGCCGATGCGGCGGATGTGTTGGGCCAGATGAGGGGATTGCGTGAGGGCTGTCTTGATTTTCTCCGGGGACGCCACCTGTCTGGCGACGGGGTCAAAGTTTATTGTGTGGAAGAGGTGGAGTTGCGCGGCTTTGACGAAGAGCCGCGAGGCAAGAGCGCACGAGTAGAGGGATGGTGGGTCGTCATGCAGGAAGTCGATGATCTGCTCTATGACTTCCACGATGTCCAAGGTATAGCTTGGAGTGTTTGGAGAGGACATGGAGATGGGGGATGGGGGGCGCTGAGAGTAAAGTGTGCGAAAACCGTATTGATACCGGGCAAAGGCTGTCGTGAAAGCTGTCGCGGCGGTTGCATCAGCATCGTGTGATGAGCACCGACCGAGATACGAATCACTTGTTACCATTTGAGATGGAACCCACAGGGACCAAGAGCTAAGCGCTAAGCTACTGTCTCGATGCGATATTCGGTCGTGTACGTCCGGGACTCGTTTATCCCAGATCAATTCGAATTCCCACGGTTCAAATCTGGCTTCCCACGGTTCTAGTCTGTGTAACTATGACTGCGTTGACAGTTTGAGACAAACCAGGCTCGCGATCGCGACGTTTTGCGACGCGTCGAGGTGCTATTGTTCAATCATCTTGACTGAATCATGGGGATCGGTTTATTCAGCCCCACGTCGTTATGGCCCGGAACATTGACGGATAATCTGACTTGAAGTGTTTCCTTTCCGCGCAATACCTTACTCAACCCGCGCAGGACCTTCAGGGAGGAAACCACACACACCACAAAGTTTGATTTGCCAGAAATCTCGACCTCTCGCCGCCATCATCGATGCCACACTGTGTTCACAGTCGTGTTTTTTGAGATGGGGCGTACAGTATTGATCCGTGGACTTCGATCAGAGCACATTAACCGTTCTTTAACGAGATGGCCCTCGTTCGTTTGGGGTGCTTTGGTTCAATCCCCATATGTGTGTATCCCCTTCTCTCCCCCTCTCCCCTTCTGCTGCATCCTTGATTTCCCTTCCATCGCACGCAGCTCAAACGCAGCTTAAGATTCTCCGCAATTTGCCCGATTCAGTTAAAATTCACACATTCTCCGGAGTCCCGCCGCAGCATCGCTCAAAAGCACGGATTGATTCACAGGTCAGCAGCCAGCTCTGTCCAAAAGCTGTTCAACAGCTGTTGAATTGAATTGAATCTCCATCAGGAACTCTCAGGGTAGTCACCTCGCGCAGTTCACAGCTGTTCAGCTGCGAGGTTTCTGCACTGCCCGCAGCTAGACCATATAAATCCGCCACCCATCCCACCCATCCTGTTCCTTCCCGCCATCCTGCTTCGCTTCCTCCCTCCTCGATTTCGCCGCCGTCGTGGATCAAGACCTCAAAGTCGTCAATCGTAACAGCTTTCACCTCACGAATGGGTACCACGGCCTGGTCCCAAAGCTCCCATCTATTCGTCGTGCAACTGCACTCCATTTCTCTGAGCTCAGGTCTCACTGCCATCAACACCTCGACAGCACCGTCGTTCTGGGACATCTCGCAAAGTTCCCTACCGCGCGGATTCGAAATCAAATATCTGCTGTTCCATTGTGCCCATTTGCCCCGCAAATTACCAACAGCATCCACATACAATGGCGTGATATTCTCCAGACCTCGTTTACACTTTCGTGCGTGGCGCCAAATCCAAGCTAAATCGGCAAATCGAACAACGCCGAGATCGCCGAGATAGTTCCCACGCCGCCGCACCAACATTGTCTCAATTTCTGCGCGCGTCGGGCCCTCCTGCTCCTCGCTTCGAAGGCCCACACTACCATGCCGTCCTCGCTCTTGATTCCTCGCTCCATGGCCCGTTTAAGCAGTGATTGATCCCCGTTGCAGATATTTCCTACTCGCCGCTGCTCAGCTTCAGCTTGCGCCGCAGCCGTTCTCACCTACCTCCGTCGAGGTCCCCAGCCGCTCAATTCATGTTTCTTGGCAGAGAGTGGACGCGTCGCAACCTCAGAATTGTGCTCACCCCTTCTTACACGTTCCGGCATACAACTCAGCTGGGCCCAAGTTGGGCCACCTTCGATTACGCGGAACCGCTAGGTCTTCTTTTTCAATCTCCAATGTCCCCATTGCATGTATGATTTTGAAATGTTGAATAAATTTGTGCCACTTTGTTGCCAATTATTGTTATATATGAGATCTGGGCACTATCGCCACGGGCAGCATGCCGGAGCGAAGCGAAGGGGCTGTCTTGTTGAAGCCTCTCTTTGGAGTGACACAAGATGATCCTCCGCTTCGCTCCGGCAGATGGATGATGCAGGTCTCGCAAAAGGATGTCTGGATTCTCGTGCGGTCGAAGGAGGAAAGTGGAGTCAAATTAAAGGCATCGTAAATATCGGAGTAAGTGAACTTCGCAAGGACTACTACGCGTGCCACACCAGAATTGCCATGGACTTGAACCAGAACACTCACAATTTAAGGTCGGGAACTCACAGGTGCTCCATGCGACGCGCTTGAGAACAATCTGGAAGAATATGCTGAGGGTGTAAATTGGGTGGAGTGAAGGATGGAGCAGAATCGAACTTCCCTACTTGTGGTGTATCGGACTGTACGGGTCGATTGGTGCCACCGGCCACGGGGTTGGTATGATTTGAACATTGGCAGCAAATATCTTTCATTCCAGACAGCGCAAGGAAAGCTAGAGTGTCCAGTGAGAGAGAGAGAAGCCGAGGTTGTCTTTGAGCGTGGAAAGGGCAGTTGGACCTCGAGAGAGCTAGATATCAGGCAAGGAAAACCAACAATAACAACGGAACGCGGAGGGATCTGGTGCATGAAACAGTGTAGCGGCACGAGAGAGCTTGAGTCAGATTGTGGCTTGACAGTAAGGGATTGTAGTTGAGCCGGAGGCCAGGAAGCAGTCAGGAAGGCGGACCAAGAGCTCAGGACGGTGACACCAGAGAGGGGAAATGAAGAGGAGGCGCAGCTCTATCGAGGGAAGAGAGGGATTTATATCGCGCAAGTGCTGCAGTATGGTAAAGATCTCACAGTTCAACAGCGTTGAAGGCTGCGGACTGCGCGAGTCCCCTTCATTGCCGGGAGTGTTCTGTTCGGGATGGCATTCAACAGCCCTGTGGGAGCAATGTTGCATTTCCGACCTGCGGCAGTGGACCTCCGGGGATCGCGTGAATAAGTTGAACTGGATCGGGCAAGCTGTGGTGGATCTTGAGGCGCCTGCGGTTGAATCGAGATCAAGGACTAAATCCGAGAGGAGAGGTGGAGGGGAGGAGTTAACCTACATGGGGATTGAACCAAAGCCGCGCAAATGAATGAGGAGCATCTCGTTAAAGAACGGTTAATCAGTGAAGAATGAACCGTGGGAGATAGATCGGGCATCTCGGTGTTGTTCAATTCCGGCTTCAAAATCCAACGAGGGGATAGGCTGATGGGATAGTATGCCCCCTCGGACATATAGCCTTACCTGGCTGTCAAACATGGCTATTCTGTATGCGAACCGTCAGGCCTTTCTGTGAGACACAACACAGGAGGATCCTGGAGGAAGCACAAACCATCTTTTGACTGGGAAAGTTTGCTGCTACTGTGACTATATGTTTACATAGATCTCTTGCAACCTCAACCTCAATTCAAGGAACTTCAGAAAGATAAAAACCGGATGAGGATCAGGAAACAACGTGATCGTGATCATGAGCCCGGAAAAGATCATTGATCGGTAATGTTGACAGACTGGACCCACAAACCCCTTCGAAGTCACCACCATGGATCCAGAGAAGGGCTCCAAGGCTTCCGAGCCTAGAGGTAGCATTTATCCATACTGAATCTTACTTCTCACACTCAAATTGAACACAGTTGTTAATCCTGCGGCCGAGGCTGCAGCTGCGAAAATTTGGGCAGTTTATATTGCGGAAGCCGAAAGATACGACAAAGCCCTCGTCGAAAGCTGGAAGAGTGATATGGAGGGAATGCTGATCTTTGTGAGTCCTCTCTACTCTCTCAGACTCTGAGGAAATCTCAACTGGCTTGCAACAGGCAGGTCTCTTCTCCGCCAGTCTAACGGCTTTCCTCATTGAGAGTTACAAGACTCTAAATCCCGACCAAGGGGATACTGCCATCCGTTTGCTGGCTCAAATTTCAGACCAGCTTGCAGCATCTACCAGCGGAACAGCATTCAATATTCAGCCTACTGCAGCATTCACCCCCTCCACTTCTGCATTGGTCTGCAACACACTCTGGTTTCTTAGCTTAGGGCTCAGTCTTACCTGTGCCCTTGTTGCGACTCTCCTGGAGCAATGGGCACGGGACTTCATCCATCGTTCCGAAATTCACTCTGCCCCACTCATCCGGGCCCGGATCTTCTCATTCCTTTACTATGGCCTAAAGCGATTCAGCATGCACACAGTGGTTGAAATCATTCCACTCCTGTTGCACACATCACTCTTCCTCTTCTTTGCTGGACTTGTTGCATTCCTGGTGCCTGTCAATATTGCTATGGCAGTACTGGCTGGAGCCATGCTGACCATCGTAGCTGGTGTGTACTCACTCCTCACAGTGCTGCCATTACAGCATCTTGATAGCCCTTATCGAACACCTTTATCTGGCACCTGTTGGTGTATCCTTCAAAAGATTCACCAATATTGGCAGCACCAACACACTACAGCGGATATTCCAGCTGTTGATCCAGAGACAATCATGGAAGCCATCACGAGGGAGGCCACCGAGGAGTCACAGGCAAGGCTTGAGCGTGATTATCGGGCCCTCCTCTGGACTGTAAAGTCCCTGTCTAATGAAACGGAACTTGAGCCCTTTGTAGAGGGCCTTCCGGACATCTTGTGGCAGCCCTACGCAGCCTTGGAACAACACAACCCATATGCAGATCACTTTCGGCGGCTCGTCAATCATCCAGAGGTTTTGTTGTTTTCCAGGATCACTGGTCTTCGAGATAGTTGTGAAGTGCAAATATTGTCTCCAGAGGCAGCACAGCACCGCCGAATCATTGCTTACAAGGCACTCTGGGTTGTTGGGACTTTATTCCACAACCACACTCCTCTACCATGTTTCCCAACACCACCCCTTTTCCATGAGCAGGACAATGAACTACGACACTTCTCAATTTCCGCCTCTACCGTTCTGAAATTCGACCACTTCAAGATCCTGAAACCCAGTCTTGAAAAGATGCAACTGCAGTTAACCGGGCTACAAGTCTCTGCATTAAATGCATCGGACTCAAGCATCATCAAGGCTTGGTTTCACAACAATGCCGATGCTTGGAGGGACTACAACACAGAACCTCCTCCACCCGAGGCACTCAATTCAGATCCAGTCCTGATTCTGCCCCTGCTGGACTATACCAATCATGTTTTGAGGACAGGAGTTGCTGTTATCAAACTCAGATATATCCTTGCCGCATCCACCTTGGACTCTCTGCCTTACCAATGGCAGGCCACAATGGACTTTCTTAAGGTTGCCCCCCCTCCGATGACAATGGACCAATACCTAGAATCTGCTGCATTAACAATTGTGTCTCGTCTGTTGAGTGGTTTCAATCGCAATCAATCTGAGTGGATGGACGAACTTCTCCAAGAACTGATGCCCCTACTACCACCCCAGTGGCCACCCACATCCAGTATTGTTTTCGCTTTCATTCATTATTTGGCCCATCGAAAATACGAACGTGCTTTACAAAGCTGGGCATTTGACCTGGAAGAGCAACTGGATAACATCTGGGAGGGTCTAGTCTACGTTGCAACCTCAACAGGAGTCCCAGAACCTGTTATACTTATGGGGCTCCAGCTGCCAGACAGACAAGTGACTCTCCGTGCGATATGGCGTCTTGCATCCTTACTGGCATCCGGTTGGGGAGCCAGCAATCAACCGGTGGACATCGTTCAAAGGATTGCAGACATTGCACCACTGTCCAACGCCACATCAGTCAGTGTGTTACTGAAGGTGCACCACTTGCAATACTATGCCCGAGGGATGACCACAACATCTACTCCAGCCGGCATGTGCTCTCTGCTTCCAGCGGAGACGGCAGTCGTGACACCACCGGAGCTTCAGGAAGTGCCACCTACCAGCCTTATTCAAATTGAACACGCAACAGCCATCCGTCACATGTGGTTTGCCCGCGCAGCAGAGGCAAGAATTGTCCTAGTTTCAGAGTTTATGGAAGCAGCAGTGGACTCCAAGAAGCCCATTTACGAGGTTGTCGAGACCTTGAACTTCATCACACCACCCTATCCCGATGCAGTTCACCAAACTCACCAACTACGCCTTGCTGACGCCATGGCCAACATATTCGCATCTGAAATGTATGTCAACCTCGGAGAACCGCTCCTCCGAAGGGACCTGTTTGGTGTATACATGGAGACTGCCAGTAGCTTGAGTCGGCAGCATCTACCCTGGCTTGATCATACCCCGGCCCGGAGAAAAATTCAGGAGACATTCACCACCTATGCTGAAAGGCTTTCGACTGGGGATGATGATGTTGGGGAACTTGCCATTGTCAGAAAAATACTGGAAGGATTTGATCGTTTGCATCCACCAGGAGATTACACGGTGAGTAAAGGATCCAGTAGTCGTCATAAGTATATAGGCTAGGTAAATGTCCCCCTGCACGAACCTCCAAGTCATGATCAGTCTTTTGATGACTCATTGTGTTAACACCACATTCTTTCTGTGCATGTTGTGGAGATCTCAAGATGTCCTGCCAGTGATATTGTTGCCATGGATTTTGCAAGACCTCCCACTAAATATGGCCCTTTTACTGGCACTTTGCAACCCTCCCAAGCCTTGTTGAATCATTTCAGCAACCTGTCTTCTGGGTTACTTCCTGAGCAATGGGGAGAAGCGACACGAATTTGGCACGAATGCGATATTTCATGTTCACTTTCCTCAATTTTAGGGGGCGCATGGGCTGGAGTCAAATACGAGTCACCCAGCGGGATTCCTACTAGTGAACGACCATACTGTAAATAGTGCTGTCCAGATACGATATTATTACGCAATTTTGCGTATCGTAACATAACAGTATCATATCATAGTCCCTCAGCTCGTATCGTATCTGTAACATATCACGGCGTAATATTATGCAAGATTATGTTATAATCTGAATATAACAAATTATCGAGAAAAATCAAGTAGGTCCCCAGATTTTCGGTGTATTTTTGCCTCAATGCATTCCAGGATCTCTTCGACATCAGTATTGGGTCATTAAGGCTCAAGTCTGAATCAACCCATGCTTCAGGGGTGCCTCTTGTGTGCTTCATACGGGAGGAAGGCCCTCAAATGTAACACTGACACTGGAATTGATGGCTAATATTGCCAGTGTCGGCGTGGAAATGAGTAAGTCAAGATAGGAAATGAAGAAACTTAGTGTTGTGATTAAAGGGTGGGCACTTTTTGCTATTGCTCAAACATTCTTCACTGGGAGATCAAATTAGCCGATGCCGGTTGAACTGGCATCCTCGGCAGCACACCCTTACTGCCCTGAATCAGATGAAAGACTGAAATATCAGTCTTTCATCTATTTTGACTTGGAAGTGACACAGCAAGGGCTCAGAGCTCATGCTAAGGTGTGTTTTCCCACCAAAAAAAACAAACCTCAACTGTAGATATTATGAAAATAATACGGTGATATGGACGCCAGCGTATCGTAACATACTCATATCATAACATAATATATCCTCCCCGTAACATTATCTTGAAGCTCCAAAAGTCCATAACATATCCGTAATAACATGTTAAATCTTTATTATAATTTTTCATAACATAATTATGGACAGCACTAACTGTAAATGGACGGTGAGTCGTCGGTGATAGTGTAAGGACATAAGTTGCGTGTTTATGCAAAGCCTTTCGGGAAATCCGTCCGTCCGAAATTCATGCCTGTCGGCCGACCCCGAAATTGCCGTAATGGATCGGCGGCGTCGGAGTTTGAAACCGTACTTGACTTTGTGCCACCATCATCTTCCGCGACGACCTTGAGAGCCGTTTGCCTGTCCCATCCTGCATTCCTCCCTCGTTCTGTGTGACTTCTTCAGCCACATTCAGCCACAGTCTCGTGTCTCGACGTGTTGGTTGGGGCCCGGGGGTTCCTTCGTTCACATGATGCTCGTGCGTATCTATCCCTTATGGGACGTGGGTCAGAAAACCGCCAGTGTCTATGCCCTTTCAGTGTATGCTCACTGATACCTCTCCCAGCCTCCCCTCATGTCTTTCTGCAGAGCCTTAAGTTCGGCCCCGTCAACGCGAGGGCTACATCCCTCCATTCTCAAACAACGCCACGTCTCATTCTCCATTCCCCGCATCTGCCTGGCGATTCCGCACAGAACACATCCCGATGTGCTTTGTCACTGAACTGTGGTATTTTGCGCGTCTTTTTCGTGCTGCCTGCGCCCATCCCCTCTGCTTCGTTCGAGGGAATACACAGAAATAACCGCTTCAGACGGTGGGATCCAGGTCCGGTGCGATTTTCATACAGCATTCACATTTCCTGATTATCAACTAGGCACTTTCAACATAGTTCCACCATCGACCACTAAACACTCTCCGTTCACGTATCGGTTCTTCGCCAACAGCAACACCGCCTGTGCCATCTCCTCCTCCTCCCCAGGCCGGTCCATCGGTACGTGTCCTTTTTCTTGCACCTTCTCGTGCGGCATCTCCGTCTTCTGCCTCTCGTCGCTCCCACCCATGGTCATCTCCGTCGCGAAATACCCCGGTGCGATCTGGTTCACGCGTACCCCGAGCTTCGCGAACTCGGCGCTCATCATCTTCGCCAGCTGCACTGTCGCGCCCTTCGCGGCGTTATAGCTGAAGTGTCCCTGCGCGTGGCTCATCAAGCCGGACATGGAGGAGACGACGATGACGTTGGCGGCGAACTGGCCGTGCGCGGCGGAGGCGGCTTGAAGGTGGGGGAGGAACGCGACGGTGCTTAGGTACACGCCGGTGACGTTCGTGCGGAAGACTTCGTCCCAGGCGGCTACGCTTTCCTTGTCCCACAGTGTGGCTTTGAGGCTGGCGGCGTCGGAGGTGTCGGGTTCGGCTTTGGGGCCTGAGATGCCCGAGGCGGTAATGAGGACGTCGAGGTGGTCTTCCCGCTCAGATAGCGCCGCCACCAGGCGCTCGAGGTCCTCCTTTGACGTGACGTCGCAAGGCCCCAGTGGAATCAATTCACCGTCAGAACTGGGCGGACTGTGCGTTGCGGCGGCGTTTTCCAACGCGTCCATGCGTCTACTGGTGATGTATACTCTAGCACCTAACATTTCCGTCAGTTTGCAATCGGCCACAAGGGAGCGCGCGTACCGTTGCCTGCGAGGGCCTGTGCGGCCATCAGGCCTATGCCGCTTCCACCGCCGGTTACGAGTGCGACCATCCCGTGAGTATTGAATAGCTTTTGAGCGTGCAAATCGTGCGTCTCAGCCATGCTGAACTTTGTGCTAGATCGCTGTGGGTAGATTTTGTGGCGGGAGTTGGAGTGAGACAACCTTTTTATTGGTGAGTTCACGCCGATGTCATTCTGTGGTCATACTTAATCTCAACGGCCGGGGCGCGAGTGGCTTCACCGATTGAGGTCACCGTCATTCGCAGGACCGTGGCCGTTGTGCCCTGACTCGGACGCGCGTCTCCCTCTAACATGGACGCGTCGAACACGAAAGGCATCCGGCATCATCACGGATCAATAATCCGCGGCAATTTCCGTTTCTCGCCACGTTGAAATCGAACCTCAACCTTGATTCTCTCTGAAATCGCTCCTATCTCTCGACTTGCGATCTACAACTCCGCGACCTGCATTGCTTGGACATTTGATCCCAGACCGCCACAAATTCCTCCGCGGCCAATGACTGAACGACGATTGTACTCAATGGGGCTAGGGCGTCCGGAACATGTTCCGCCCCTCATTGCTTCCCGTCTTTGTTTTTGTGCGTCTCTCGTTCCTCCCGTGATGCTGACTGCTGCTCCCCGTGGCCTCGGTGTTCAGCCCGAGAAGTCGTCGCGACGTAGCACACGGGATCTACAAGCGATCTACCGGGGTCATTTAGCGAGAATTTTTGGGGTCACTTCAAGTTCACTTACTCCAACATCCAGGGCGCCGAGGTGAGGTTCATTCTTGCTCCACGTCCACCTATTTCCTATTTATTTAGTCTATCCTCGTCGTTCCGGGTCCTACACGCTATAACTGGCAAACGGTGGGGCTTCGCCAGTTGGATCCTCGATCAAAGATTGCAGGCGACTTGAACGACCGTGCCGATCACCAGCCGCCAATGGAGGGCTTTCACATGCTGCATTCGCCATGGAAGATTCAAGTCGCCCCCGCTGTAATTCAAGTTGCTACAGATTTCCAGACACCCACTGGATTCACTCAGCTAAATATCGTTCTTTTGAGGGGTTACGCCCGATCTGCCGCGAGTCCAGCCACCATCTAACCATCTTATCCTCTTGACGTTTGACGCGGGACCTGTCGCGGACTTCTGTCGATCCATCTGCGAATTCCGAACCTCCACATGCGCGATATAAAAGGACGTCCGTTTGGCAACGCGGGGTCCGCATTCCCCTCATGTCGCAGCCCCCGTCTGGTCCCCCCGCTTTTGCCCCCGATGTCAGCCTACTCTTCGGGCCAATGCTGCTGGGCGTGATTTTGAACACATTACTGTTTGGAGTGAGTGGTTTTGTTTCGCAGTTGATATTGCGCCTGAACTAGATTAAGGTCATGCTTGTCCAGGTATAATTCGATTGGATCTGCCCGGGCAGCAACACGAACGCGCTGACTTCCGAAAAATCAGGCAGCCATGTATTATCAGCGGTATAAAGGGTGCGTTCTTGGTCATTCCGGCGAGGAACGCTTACTAAACAGAATGCAGCGATCGAACATGGTTCAGATACCTGGTAAACCCCTTCCCCGTAATGCGGCAGGAATCATTCTCAATCCGCACCAGGTTTTGTATCTGGTCGTGGCGGAGACAGCGAATTGGGTCTGCGATATTGGCCTGATTTATGAGCCCTTGATTCTGCGTTACGGTACGAGCGATTCCTCATATCTCCTCGAACCAAGTTCACTTACGGAACGGATCCCTTCGCATCCAGGAACACCCCGAGCCTTGGAGTTCTCGCCAGTCAGTGAGTAATTACCGACGATTCCGCCGCTTCCTTGACTCAAGAATTCTCTAGTGCTGCGCACCGGTGAGCCCTGGAACTGGCGCTTGTTTAATCTCATCCCAACCTCTTTCGTGCTGTGATAGATGGAGTTCTAACGGTGCGTCCTCTATCAACACGGATCCATGGTGTGCTTATTCCAGGCGTTCCTTAGGTCCTGGTATCGACACCCATACAACTATTCATCGCATGGCGTATCCACGTCGTCACTCGCTCGTTGATCCTCCCCGCTATCGTCTCCCTTCTTGCTCTTGTTTCCCTCGGTCAGTAACTCGCTGACTCCTGTCGTCATTCAAATAACTCATAGGTCCTGCAGGAGGGGGAATAGCCACCACGACGGTTGTCTCCCTACACCCCAAACTCGCCAGCTTCCCCACGTTCCGCCTAGAAATTATCGTCTGGCTCGTCTCATCGGCCGCCTGCGACGTCTTCCTCACTGTATCCCTTGTCTACTCACTGGTGCGTCGTTCCCTCTGTCCCATTCGAGAAGCCAACCAACCGCCCTATTTTTTGGTTGTCGCAGTGGATACGCAAGACGCACATTAAATCGACGGATAGCTACGTCAACAAGGTTATCCGGTTGACGGTGCAGACGGGGACCGTCACCGCCGCGGGGGCGCTCCTCGACATGTTATTCACGTTCTTTTTACCTGTGCGTTAACCTTCCACCCAACCTCATTAATCCATCACACTTACACAACCACCAGAATTCAACTATGTTCGTCTCGTTCCCTTCCCTCGACGAGTAGTACATACATACTAACTGGACTGTGCAGAAGCTTCATCATTGACTTTCCCTTGTCGAAACGTGAGTTGTCCCTAGAACAGGACGAGGACGAGGCACGAACTCCCATACTTACACCCACCCAGTGTATACCAATTCCCTTATAAGCACCCTTAACGCCCGCGCATGGAAGGAGTCGACCTCAAAACACGACGCCCCCAACGCGCTCTTCGAACAGACGCCGATAATGAGCCGCACGAGTTTCGTCTTGACCACCACCAGCACCGCCCGCGCTCGGACTGTGAGTTTTCATTTCATTTCGTCTCCGAGCGCCGTCGCTGACTCGCCTCCCTCCGCTAGACCTCGCATGTACGAATCCGTGTCCAACTTTCTTTTGGGTTTTGGGATGCTAATAAGTGGTTTGGTTGGTTTACAGGCACACTCACCCAATGCCGCGAAGCAGGATTCGATGTGGCGGGAGATGGATAACCACGTTTAATGTCACTCTCACACTCTTTTCATTCCTTCACTCACTTGCCTCCCGCTGTGGTGGACGACTGGCCAGTCATCGTGCGCTCAGGCTTCTTGGGAGGTTAGTCTTCTGTCGTGAGCATCGAGTTTGACTCGGATTCCTGAAGGACTCGACTCGTCCTGCTCCTCGTACCCTCCTCCACTTGGCCTCAGAACAACGCGTCCTCATCCAAAGGCAACCGGGCCAGTAATATGTACAGCGAAGAATAATACAGCGGGCGTTAATACAACGAACGGTCCAAGAAAAAATGTAAGGATGGACTTTCTTTTTCGCGTCTACACATGGGTGTACATGTCCTCGTCCATCCCCGACTTCCACGTCGAATCCTGTGACTCCTGTCTTGTGCGCGCCTGGAACTGCGACTACAGTGTACACGCGGGTTTAGTTCGGCCCGAGAAGAGACAAATTGAACAGGGAACTCACGAGCGATGTCTGCATATATATCAATCGCGGTTGAGTTGAGTTGAGTTGACCGGGAACGGAACGGAATTTGGAAGGAGGAGGAGGGAGACGAGACGTACACTGCGATTCCGGGGGTTGGTGAGGATGAAGCTGCTGTTGCTGTTGCTCCCCACAGGCGTCGGCTCGAAGAGGACGTTGGTCGTATCACGCTGGCCCTCACCCGTGTCCTTCCACGGCCGGGCGTTGAGCCTATCATGGGTTTAACTCGGTTAGCGAAGCGGAGTGGGGGGAGGGGAAGGGGAGGAGACGTGCGTGCTAATCAGAGTGTTTGTGTACAGTTTACTGAGGGGGAAGGCGACGATGAAGTTGCTGATCAAGGCAGGGGAGAAATCAGGTTCGGAAACAACGGCGAGTAAAGGTGAACAGTGACGACGAACACAGTGGTGGTCTACGAGCGCGGGGGTTTAAGTTAGAAGTTGACAAACGCGGTATTGCCACCGGGCTGGAAGACGGCAGACTCACGGGGAATATGAAGGTGAGGAACATGTCCGCGAGCGCAGCGGTAGCGGTAATGGCCCCGGTTTGCACCGTCAACCGGATGACCCTGTTGATATAGCTGTCCATCGCTTTTATGTGCGTCTTACGGACCCACTGCCGAGGGGCGACGGGCCACGGTGAGGAGGCTATTTCACGAGGGCGTGGGGAGTAATGAATACGCACTAAAGAGTAGACGAGGGCGAGGGTGAGGACGACGTCGCACGCGGCGCTCGAGATCAGCCAAAACTCGACCTCGGGACGGAAACTGGGGAAGTCTTGGAATTTTGGGTGGAGGGTGAGGACTACGGAGACCGCAAGGCCGCCGCCTGCGGGGAGTAAAGCCTAAGTTTATAGTAGCGATGAGTGGCGTTGAAGAGGACGCACCGAGAGAGGCGAGAGCGAGGATGCTGATAATAATGGGGAGGATGAGAGAACGGGTGACGACGTGGATGCGCCACGCCATGAAGAGTTGAATTGGTGTCGAAACCAGGACCTAGTGGAGGTTGTGAGGAGGGACCGGGTCGGGATGATAGATGACGCACAGTGAGAAATGAGTCTACCATGTCGCGGGAGGTTGGTGTAAGTTTTTCCATGTAGGCGCTTGAACACTTACCGGTTTTAAGCACTAACCGTCGTTGAGAGAGTGAGCGGAACGGGCGGACGAGGGCGCGCGCTTACAAGTTGGTGTAAATTCCAACGCCAATGGCGATCCTCGAAGCGGAGTCTCAGTTGCGGGGAAACCAAGATAACGGAAGGTCGTGCACACCAAAATGGAGGATTACTGGTTCGTATATGAGGCCGATGTCGCAGACCCAATTCGCGGTCTCCGTAACCACGAGATATACGATCTTACACGTGCAAGTCAGCCCCCAGCATAACGGACTCGGGTGGGCGGAGAACTCACCAGGTATTTGAACCACCGCCGATCGCTGCGGTATACCATTTAGATGTGATCCGGAACGCGCCGTCGAACTCACGTTTTATACCGCTGGAAGTACAGCTGGACCTGAGAGCCACTTAGTATGGGCCGAGGCAGGGAACTGAAGGGTTATACCTGGACCAGCATGATCTACAACAGGGTTCAGAAAGGGAGTGCAGGCGGAAAGAGTCGACTGACCCCATATAAAAGAGTGTTCAGAATAACTCCTGAGGTCAGGTTATCAGCCTCCTCCGACGTGAATTTCCCCAGCAGCAACTCTCGCCTAGCAACATTGGCCCGAATCTGCGAGTGGATTGCGATGAGTCGCGCAGGTGCAGAGGGGCAGAGGGGACGGACGCACAGTACAGAAACATCAGGAGCAAAGGGAGCCGACATGAGAGGCAACCCCGGGTTGCCAAACACATATCGTGGAGAAAAGAACGGCCTTTTATACCCAGGGTGAGGAAGAATATCACCCGCAACGTGCTTCTGACATCTGTCAGTATCTGACCTTCCTTTATTGAATCGCACTTGGTTTATAAAGTCCCGTGCTGTCCCGCGTCTAACGTGCGAAGGCTGAAATGGTGATTGGGAGACCTGGATCGGTGCTGGGTAAGCTCAGGGGACGAGAAATGTCACACATGAAAACCCTTACCTGGAAGATATCTCGACGCACGGCGGATCAACGATTTGCACACCAGCTTCTGCCGATCTACACTATTGGCACCGCGCTATTTCAGGCGCCCGGATACATTTCAATTGCACCCCGATTAGAACTGAATTAGTGGAAGCGAGGCAACGCAACGACGGAGAAGAAAAAGTACAGTAATGTGTCCGTTTCATCTTATGTGGCACCACACCGTTGTTGCACTCCCAAACTCACCATGCAGGCTGTTCCAAACCCGCAGATGGTGTAGAGACGATCATTGGATAATTGCGTTGAATGTGTAGAGATGATGATGGTTGGATGATTGCGTTGAATGTAATTGTCAACTTGTCAAGGGGATGAGAAGATAGATGGGCGGCACTCCTCGGATGCCGGGACTGGGAGCATTCAAATAATGCCGATGTCACCGAAGCGTAGCGCCCAGCAAACTCTAACAATGTGTTCAAGGTAAACCTCGCAATTCCGGGATTCCCTCGAGTAATTTGGTTGAATTCCCGCCGACCGGCAAGACATCACCGGATCAGGGCCAGCGATCAACTTTAGCTGCTTCGGCCGAATATCCGACATTAACTCAAACTCTAACTTCAAGCTCAGGAAACGCTGGCGGGCGTCTAGATCTGTGGGTGCGATGAGGCCAATTTTGAACGCTCAGAAATGTCAGGCCGAGTAGGCCGGGAACATTGCAACATGAGCTGATTATCGGTCCAGGCTGAAATCGGGGGGATGTTGCATTTGAAGGTGAGGGAGAACATCAGGTAAAGCGGGGAGACATCACAATCTTGTACCTGAACGAACCCATGTCAGTGTCCGGAGAAGGCGTCCGATTTTACGCGCTGGAGATGATATATGATGAAGCCAAACGACTCCGAGCGGACAGGACCACATCTCCGCCGTGAATAGAATCCTCGAGCATGGTCTTGATTCCTGTCTACGAGAAAAGATAGACGCCGTTGCATGATGTAAGTACAACGAGCGTCTCAAGCCAAAGTATCACCAATCCTTCGCATACTCATGCCCCTCCTCCGAATGCGCCTTCGACTCGTGCCCGTACCCGCGCGCGTCCGGGTGCCCGGGACCAGAGTCCCACGTGGGGGACGCCGTGAAGCGCAGCGTCGGGATGTCCACCCAGTCGAAGCCCGGGGGCGGTGCCTTCTGGCCGAGTTGCTAAGTAGGCGGCAGTCAAAATCACAATAAAGGGAGGAACGGAGGGACGCACGCTCTCGGGATCCCCGACGCGCATCATCACCGACCGCTGCGTGGCCGCGCGCGAGAACTCCACGCCCGAGTCGGAGAACGCGTTGGCGGGCGCGGGGCGGGGGGCGCGTTGGCGCGCGTTCATCATCGCCATGAATGAGTTGACGTACACTGCGAGCGGGTCAGTCAGTAACTGTATGTGTATATGCAGGTGGAACGGGTGGCGTACGACGTGTGAGGACGAATGTGAGGCCGAGGAAGACGAGGCCGTTGGGGAGCAGGAAGAACTGCGTGGGTGTGAGTAAGGAAGGCGCGACGGTGGGTGGGGTGGAGCGCACGGTTATGAGGCAGGCAATGGAGCATACGCTGAGGGGTGCGGAGATGCGTGAGATGGAAGTTTTGCAGGAATTAGAATGGGAAGGGAACGAACCTCGTAAGTGTTCCAGAGGAAAGCGTGAATTGCTGTGAGCCCAGTTAACACCCTGCTACTAGGAACAAAGCGGAGGGAAGGACGCACCATGAGCGTAGCAATACGCGAATTTTATCCGGCTCTCTTCGCCCATGCTCTTGGCCAGGTAAAAGCACATTGCGATCGAAATCACGACGTCGATAGCGGTGGAGGTAGCGTAGGAGGCCGAGATAGCCCAGGTCATGGAGCGGGCCTCGCTCCATCTGGTCACAGTGGACCTGTTTGATCAAGGTGAGTAAGAGGAGATGGATGCGGGGACGGGGTTGAAGCCGCACGTCTCATAGGCCAAGACTGGAAAGGAGTGGATAAGTAAATTAATTTTCGGGGGTTTGCATGGGACGCACCTGCTCCGATGCCTGCATTGCCGTGTTCAAATTAGTTCGGGAGAATATCTGCGTGGGTGAAGGACGTGCCGAATCCAGCGAGGACGGTTGCCATCTAGAGCCAAACGAGCGGTAAGTTACTGTGGTGAAAGCAGAGTATGTGGACGTACGACGAGGTATCCGAGGATACCGTTATGGAATCCACTCACTGCGACGCGTGAGTCAATTTTGTGGAAGACGATTCAACGGCGACGACGTACATATCCAGACGCGGTAGGCGTACAGACTGGGACCATCAGTTCACGATAGAGAAGAGGCGGACGTGACACACCTTTGAACGAGGAGGATGATAACAACCTAACCCCTGCGAATCAGCGCGTGAATGGAAGCAGGAGACGGTCCAGACGTACATTCTCCGCGACGTAAATCTGAGCGCTACGATTTCAACACGCGAAAATTAGCGGTTCAATGGCGGGATGCATACCTGAATAGCCCTGGGCGCGGTGGTCAATCAGCGTTCTGGTGACGGGCTTGCGGGATGGAGGGATGCTCACAGCGATATCACGTCCAATCCCTCACCGTTGCCGAAACCGGTTACGCCGTAATCGTACATTGCGATTATCATGAAGGTAAGGCATGTCGCGTCCAGGATCCTGCAGGCGTGTAAGCCACAAACAAAAGGCACTGGGATGGATGGAGTTCTGACCAAAGTACGCCGACCTGGGGGGATATTAGCGGAAAGACACGAGCGAGGACGATGGATGCGGCGCACAGAGAGCTTGTGCAGCAGACTGTCTTGCGGGTAGTAGTGATAGTAGTAATAAACCTGTAACGAGCTGACGCCGAAAAGACTTTTCGCACAATGAAGCTAAGTAAGTCGCAATCGGGGGCGGGAATGGGACGGGATTGGACGCACATGCACGAAGCAATACCGCCAAGGAACACGGCCCCCAGTGTGCCTGCGAGCACCTCCTGCATGTTGGGGACCGACATGGGCGTAGAAAGGAAGGGAGTGTGGGGCCTGAGGGCAAGGGGGCGATGCGCGCGTTCTATGGCTACAGTGCTTAAGTATCCCGGGAAGGGATCCTCGCGTCCATAAGTTCCGCATCAAAAACTGTCGTGCGCGGCCGCGGAGTGATGAGGAGACGGGGGGTTTCTTGAGCTAAGCAGGTGGATATAGATAGCCAGCGATCGGAAGGTGCCCTGCATGCGGCTGGAATCCGGAGGAATGAGGTTTGGGCTCGACCGACGAAAGAACAACTTTTGCACCTGATTTGTCTCCGCACGGTGAGGCGCACGGTTGCCGCACGTCGATGATCACGGATCTTGATTCTAGGCTACATTGACCTCAGGTAGTCCCTGAGTGTGCTTGAATAGGAGGCATCGCAATTATCCAGTGGTCCGTCCCGACAGCCACCAGTGAGCACAGCCAAGGTTTCTACTGGTAAGTTCTATCCGTTCACAAGCGGTGAATCTTGCCAGCGCAAAATGCTATGTCTCCGAGTAACTTGCGTGTAGAACAGGCAACGACGTCTGGAAGTTGGTTGGGGGGAAACGGTTGCGCTGTGTTGGTGGCGAAAATCCGCGATGGTGGCTTGGGACAGCCTTGAGCTGTCACAAAATGTCACAAGGGTGTCGAATCGCTCGGCATTTCGGCTTTCAATATTCGCACGGTTTTGTTCTGCCACCAGCGGGTGTAAAATAATGGTGAAGGGAAACCACGGCCAGCAATAGAGAGGCGAAGTTGAGTGCTGCGGTAGAGTCTCATTTGAAGCCCTTCATCCGACGATACTCAGACCAGGGAAGAATACATATTACATACACGGTATCCTCGTTTCAAATAATAAAGCATGTCGTACAAATACAGGCTTGTCAGTTGCACCGTTTGCTTAGTTTTTTCCCTCGTGCGGGTCGGCGGTTATTGGGGCGGGAAATCTTATTGTATCATAATCCATCACTTTACAAGTTGCTAACGAAACTCATTCGGTTCAGCATCTCAATGGATTCCATCGGTACCCCTGCCTTGTATTTACTCTCAGTAATCCGGAGAGGCGAACCTAGCTGCTAAAAGTGCACCCAACTGCCTGAGTTTTAGTGCAACTTCAGCTTCAAGGAATATTTTATTGTAGTGCTCTATTGCACTCGTAATTGGCACCAATGGCGGTTCTAGTCCGTGTGCATCAGAATGAATCGCCTCATATTTTTCTCGCGACGGCCCAGGCGCCTAACGACATATAGAGGTCTAGCGCCCAACAAGCGCCTAGCAAGCGCCCAACAGCGCCGAAATGGCCAGCGAACACCGAATGATGGCATTGCCATAATATCACGATTTCTTCCTCCGTTCTTTCACCATCGCTTTGGGCTTTCTCTGACCGTCCCTCTCTCGGAGCTCAGGGTGGATCCTGTCTCGTTAGATGTCGTACCTCACGCTCGTCGCTGTTGACAACGCTGTCAACACGGCTTCTCTGTATCCCGACGCGGGACAACCGTCAGCCTTGCAACTTCCTTGGGGTTACGTCGGGAGGCCTCGCTGGAACGCTTTTTGTGGTGTCCTGAGTACCAAGATCCTCTTATGGAGCCTCTACGCCCTCGTAAACCCGATTTCTCCGCTCCCGCCGCTCTCAGCGGCTCGCAACTGGACGCGAGCGACCCCGGGCGCCCGGGATAGTTGACGTCGACAGGACACGTTCCGACGTCGAACGAGTATCGCCCATGGACGGTCGTGAGCTGGCAGCGATCAATGCCAGCGCGTCTAGCGCCACCATCCTCGATCCACGGACCCACGTCAGATTCTTGCGCGCTGCAGGCTTCGCTCAAAAGTGACCGCTGGAAGAGGCACCCGCGACGGGGCAGTCTTATCTAGCGAGAAGGAAGGCTGTTATCACAACTGTGGGTGCTAGTCGTCGACAGTATCAGTACCTTGAACTGATTCGGGTACGGCATTCCTGGGTCGCGCTATATATTCTCCCCCTTAAAAATGCGCCAGGTGGTATTCTGGTTCCGAGCGCAACAGGTGAGTGGCAACCTCGTATCACTCAAAATTGACAGGCAGGGCGCCATCGTCAGACCCATGGGGGCATTAACGCACTTGTTCGGTGAGTCATCCACCAATTTCGGCGAAGAAACGCGCCTCGACAATTCATTGCGCGATTCGTAAGCCCCACGCCGCTGCCCGAAATTAAGCGGGTAAATTCAGACTGAATGGACCTAATTAGAAGACAGGAATCGGCTAAGGAGGCGGTATAAAGGCAGGTGGCGCAAGGGGAGAAGGCTACCATTGCTGCCTACGATGAAATCGATCACTCAGGTCGCACTGCTGGTTCTTGCTTTGGGGAGCGCTAGCTATGCTGCGGGTCCCGTTCCCGACGTTCAAGACGGACAAACTGGCACTCTCATGGTATTGCCCCCGAGACAGACCGACACTGGCACCAAGCGGATTCCAGGTATGGATGCCAGTCGCAGGTGAGGTTGCATATCGCTCACGAGTCATGAATCGAACACAGACCCCGCCCACCCGTTCATTGCACCTGGTCCGAACGACCAACGTGGACGTAAGTCCGTCGTCCTCGTTTCACCTTCGTTTACTCACCCATCCCTTGCAGCATGCCGTGCGTACCAATTAATCACCCTCGAACATACCCGGGTCTGAGCTGCCATTACAGCCGCCATGAATACGCTCGCCAACCACGGGTACATCTCCAGGAAGTACGGAGCCTTTTTTTTGGCTCAAATATCTATCACTCAACGCCTTATAATCAGCGGAATCACTACCTTCGAGGAGATCATTACTGCCGCCCAAGATGTAAGCGCAGCGCTCCTCGTCGTTCTAAATGCATTCTTTTCACACTGATTGTTCAACCACCAAGGCATTCAACTTCGACCAAAACGTCATCGCGGGGATGGCCGCAGTCAACTTCGTGAGCCCTACAACTAATCATAACTCTTTCAACCTCGACGCTCATACAGTCACACCTCAGCTCGCCCGTGGCAACGTCTTCGTCAACAAAATTTCGATCGGTTCAATTTCCAAGTTCGTTCCGCCTTCACCGGGCAAGATCGACGGGCCTGAGACACAGGGGATAGCAAAGCACGGACGAGTTGAAGGTTGGTTGATTTATTCTGCTTGGCTGAATCGGTGTTCAACCTCTTGTGCAGGTGATGCGTCGATGAGTCGCTCCGACGCATTCATCGGCGACAATCGCAATTTCAACCAGACTATCTGGAACGGGGCATGTTTATTCCGCTATTCATTTCTGCTCCCTCTATTTGCTAACAAAGGCATGCGTGTTACAGAACCTGGAAGAGATTGCGGAGTTTGCGGACGACGGACCGGATGGTCCTCATACCGTGGTGAACTTGAAGACTCTGATTGAACTCAAGAGGAAGAACATCGAGTATGACCAGGCGCACGACCGGCAGGTGCGCAATGCCTCCGTCCCGAACCCCCTTCTCCGATGGCACTGATTCGCACCCAGTTTTCCATGCCCCTGCGTCGTTATAATGCAGTCTTCGGTGAGCATTCAGGCTCGACTCCACGAAGTTGTTTGCTCAATGTCGTCTGTTTAGCCGCACCCGCCCTCCTCATGACGTTCGTAGCTTCCCTTCCCCATCTCAATGCAGCCCTAACTAATCGCGTTTACGCCCCCCAGCGTCTTCGCAAATGGTACGAGACTCAGGCATCGACCTCTTCCCTCATTACGTTCTGGCCACTAACCTGCATTCTCAGGAACCACCGGACAAACGACCCCCAAAATCCTCACCTCCTTCTTCGCACACCAGACCTTCCCGCCGAACTGGTTCCGCGCAGCCTCCCCGGTCCTGGCGTCGCCCATCGGGGGGCAGATCGCCGCGGGCCTGCCCGAGTGGGTCCCCGGGTCCAACGACCCCGCGACCGGCGTGTTCGTGCCTGACCCGCCTCCGCCTGCGCCGTTCAACACTAGCTTGGTGCGGCCACCCATTCTTTCGTAGAAGGACTATATTCTGATTGTTTAGGTTTGTTCGGCGTACTGGGACCAAATTGTCAACGGCATCCCGGGAAGCCTCGTCAACACCACGGGCGTCTTCAAGCAGAACGTGGATCTGCTTACTGGTGAGTCGCCGCCTCCCTTGTGTTTTGGTTCGAGAGTTAGTTGATACTGACGGTGTGCAAAAGGGATAATGTTCGCGGGGTCCAAGTGCACGCAGTCAGCGGCTCCGGGAGGGCCCACGAATGTCTAATCTGCGCAGTACATAGTAGGGAATACGGTTGTAATTTAGTTTCAAAAAATCAGTCAATGCTTTTCGTTCTTGTTCACGTTAGGGGTCGATTAGTGAGGGTAAGATAATTGCCTGTCGCATCACACAGAACGGTAGACTCAGTAAACTTAACTACATCTATCAGTCCTTCGAGGGCGCTGTGAAATCCAGTGTCAAACGCATAATGAAATGAATGATTGAACACTCACCCTCTCCCAGCGTCCACCACAGCGTCTTCCCATCTAAATCCGCGAAAAAGCCCTCGAGAAAGGGATGGAGGGATCGTGAGTTTGGGTGGACCAATATCTCGAGTGAGAAGAGATCATCATCGTCCCTGTTGGCGCGTCCTACACGGGAGGCGATGAACTCAATCAGGGCGAGGTCACCCAAAGCGAGCGTGGACGTGATCTTGAACTCGGACAATTTCGGGACAAGACAGGATGGATCAGTTGTCCGGATGAGGCGGCGGAGGAGGTTATCGCTGAGGAGTGTGTGCCCGGCGGGGAGCAAAGGGTCGGCGGCAGGTCGCCTGGGCGGTGGAATGTCTTGAATAGAGAGGGCGAGGAGGCCAGGGAGCTCGGCCAGCACTGAAACTAGCTCCTCTTCGGTTATCACTGTGTTCTCGAGCTCGAGCTGCTGGAGGGTGGTCGCGCAAGAGGAGCGCGAGGCGAAAGCGTGGAACGCGGGCTGCGACCAAAACTGCGGCCAAGTGCCGCCCACGCGAAACGCCTCCAGGACGGGCAGTGTGAGGGCGTCGATGATGGCCGCGAATGCCTCGCGCGAGGGCTCCGGCGTGTCTCTGTCCATGTTCGCCAGGCGAAGCGCAAAGTCGGCGATGCTGGCTGTGACTGGGGCGAAATCGTCGTCAATTGGTCCCCTGTCGAACCACACAGTGAATAATCCGAATGACGCCCCAGTCGGGCAGAGAGTCATCGAGGCGAGCGCGCAGTCCAGATTGATAGTCTCCCCCTCGGCGTACACCACACTGCGCAATTGCGCCCACGGCAGTGCAGGGACGCCGCCGGATGGGATGTTTCTGTACTGGACCTTGCTCAACTTCGGAGCTACTTCGAAAGCGTCCATGTCGTCCGGCTCGCACCCCTCGAGCAAGAGGCTCGTGAACTGGGGAAGATTATGTCTCGCTGGTTTGAGCAACACACAGAGTTCTTCGTCGATGTAGATGTCTGCGTATCGCCAACGCCTGGAATGCTGCACAACCATGTCGATCACGGAGCCGCCGTGGCCCTTGCTGTATATGTGGACATCCAACAGGCAGTGGCGTGAGCGTTCGAGCGATACACGAAGGAAACCGGCCATCTTCTCCAGCATTTCCGCGGGTATGGGCTCCCAGTGGTTGCTCAAATACAGCGCGATCGTGCACCAGAGCGACGGGGTGTCCTTCACCAATGTTTTCCACCCTGAGCAAACCTGCGCCAGGCGGCGCAGGTGCCCTTGTCCGATAAGTTCGAAGTGGATATCCTTCTCGTATTCGGGACGCAGTCCAGGGTGACAAAGGGAGAAGATTTCGGCGAGAATTTCGGCAGGGATGCTGTGGATAAGACGATGAACTGCGTTCGCGATGGTGAGTGGCACGACGGCAGTGGCGCCAAGAGTGAGTACCGCCAGACTCAGAGGGGTAACAGCGTTCATCGCGTGCGAGAAGGGCGCTGTGAGGGCAAAGGTCGGGATGCTGGAGGTGTGGGGGTCTGGGGGAAGCTGGCAAGGAGGTGGACGTGAAAGAACAAAGAGCTGACCCGTGTCGTAATCGAGCACTGCCTTCGAGTTTAGTCTCCGCTGTTCCGTTTTCTTTCTGCGATGATCCGTCTCCCGCATGAAAATCGCAGTGGATCTGGGTCCCGCGGCGCTACAACGCGACAGACCTGGCGTATACACCGCAACTGGTTCGGTGGTGTCTGGATTGACCACTCGCATTTGTTATTAAAGGCGGGATTCAAGATTTTTCAGGCGTCTGAACCGGAACTGTTCAGGCGCGCTCACCTAAGTAACATATTGGCTTTAGTGCACTCATTGCAGTCGAGGTTTAACGCCTGCCCAATACATGATGGAGATTGGATGATGGTATACTTTTCGAGACATCACCTGGTGAAAACGGCGTAGTCGGCCTTAAGCGTGGAGGGCGTCCATGATGGTCGCAAATGCGGCGCGCGAGGGTTCCAGCGTGTCTCTGTCCACGTTCACTCGGAAGTTGAAAAGACGAAATTGGCGATGTTGACGGTGATTGGGGCGACGTCGTCAATCGTTCCCCTGTCGAACCACACACTAAACAGTCCAAATAACTCGAGTTAGGCAGGGGGTCATCGAGGCGAGCGCGAAGTCGACATAAGTTCGAGGGACCAGACATTCATTAGCAACAGAAAACCTGCGTCACACGGGAGTGATTTTGTCTCTACCCAGATGCCTCGACGCAAGGCTATGTGAGGTGAAAATGCATTGGTAGCGGACAAAATCGTGGACGGAGGCAACATCAGATGAAAACCAGGGACCGACTGGGCAACACGACGGCCCCGGCCCCGTTCAATTATCAATCAAAAGTCGTGGTCAGATCCTGGTGCTGTGTTCAGCGAAGGGACGGTAAAGCGGATCACATACTGACCTTGAACCAGGAATGTTTGGGGTCACCCCGGCCAAGCTAGTTCATCCATCAGTGAGGGGCAGGCTGAGAATGAAGGAGATGGCGCACCATATTCGAAGACCCTAAACGGGGAAAATACAATTGCCGTTCCTCGTCGTTGAACTGAGGCATTTCGTGTGTAACTGTGTACGGGTGGGGTAGTGGAAGGCGAGAGAGCGCGAGGTCCAAGTCCTCGCAGAGCGCCTTTGGGACAGGTGGGGTGTGGGTGTGAATGGTGATGTTGCGAATCCGAGACGCCGGACGGATGGAGGAGAGTGTTGCGAGAGTCATGGCAACTCCCTCCCCGTCGAAAGGGAGCATGGAAATACGGAGGCCTTCAAGCTGGGGGAAGAGAGCGAGGTTGACAGGCTTCCCGGGATGGTGGTTATCCTGTGTACCGTCATCGATGCATTCAAAGAAAGGGTAGGGGTACACACAGCGGCGGGGAATTGAAGGAACTGAAGGGTCGGGAGACCTTCCACAATGGCGCCATGCTGAAGGGATTCGGCGTCGTTGACTGAGAGTACGATGAGGTCTGATAGGTCGAAGGGACTGAGAATGGTTGCGATCCAGTTGGGAGCTGTTGTTGGGTCGAGGAGGCACAACGACTCCAGCCGGATGCGAGGGTGGCGGTAAGGGATCGGCACATCATCGAACCCGCGACAGAACAGCTCGAGATGGCGGAGACGTGGGGACGCGCGCTCCCAGATGTGCAGGAATATCGCGGGTGACTCGACAAAGAAACTGCTCAGCTGCACTCGTCGGATGGTCGGCAGGGCCATCAGCTGTTGCAGGTGAAGGGCAGCCTGGAGGTCTATGGACATTGTGAGTGCAATATCGACGTCCTCCAGGTGAGAGAACGGGAAGCTGCAGATCGCGGACAACGTCTCTATCGACACAGGCTTTGCGATGAGTCGCCGGATGTGCAGGATGAGATGCGGGGATGCTTCCAGGATCTGGTGGCAGTTCTCCCATCGTCTTTTGGCTCTCGCGAGATTGACCTCCCTGAAGAGAGAGGACTGAGCCGCATCCACCCAAGAACGCGACACAAGCGAGCAGGCCCGCAAATCAGAGGCGTCGGGTACGCGTGCGACACAGAGTCGCAGGAGCTCCGGGATCTGCAAGGGGTTTGGGACCTCCATCTCTCCGGGGGCCGTTGGGGCCTGCGTTGGTTTGGCGTTGGTGAGAGTTTGGTGAGAGTGCGCAAAAGCGGTCTGACGGCCGAGATGCCGAGACTGGGGTCACGAGACTTGCAAGGGTCAATTCAGGTTCGATCCTCGCCAATGGCATCCTTTTGCAACAAGCCCTGTAGTAAACTCCAACGACACCATTCAAGTAGCCCACGAAATGGTGTCGTCGCTACACACGCCCAAATGTTCGTGTGGCAGTCAATTTGGTCGCTCTACGCGGCATCAACACGGCATGGTTCCCACGTTTGGAACAACCGTTCGTCTTCAACTTGTCCTCAACGCAATCCAGAAAATATAACCCTTCACAGACCCTGTCAGTCCCACCTAGAAATTCTTCTGTCGTGCTTTGCAGTCAGTGCCACTGGACGTAAACCAATCGTAAGTCATGTCCCATTCCGTTACGTTTTTGTAGTCGATGAAAAATACCCAGGGCGTTAAATCTTCCCTGGGAACGTAATCTAGCTCCCAATCCAGAGTCAGTCCACGTCGGTCAAAACTCACTGGCTTCTCGACAGGTCGAGAGAGGTCTCAGGTGGTTCGATCCCACCAGCGGGCGTTCGCCGATTCTGCGCTCATAGCTATTCTTTTTTGGCTTGCTTGACGGGGCTCAGGTCAGAGGCATCTGGGTGCATATGCATTGCACGGGAGAACTAGAGACGGAAAAAACATAGTTCACGGCAGAGTTTTTTTCCGTCAAGTTTTGACTTTTTGAGGCCCAGAGCATAAAAAGGTCGAGGAAAAACCCTGGAGAGGAACGGGAAGTGTACTCAATTGTCCTGTGGTTGAATCAAGGGCTGAGTAGACTGTGAAGGGCTCTGGGGGCGAAGAGTAGAAATTATCGGGATTATCGGGGTGAACGCGAAGAGTCACGCGATGTGATACAATCACTTTCACCTGATGGCCGTGCACTCACTTCTTGCCTCTTCCCACCACCACCGACACAGTTTTCGCGGAACTTGCGCGGGCGGCGATGGCCACCATGCTAAGGGAGATTTCTTCCCAAAGTAATACTTCTGCTTGTCCTTGCCGCCATCCAGCCCGAGCGTTAACTAAGGGACCACTGCCAGTGCCCAGGTTAAATTTCGCAAACTAGAAAACTTGGGAACCCACACCGTGGCCTTCTCGCCCGCGGTACTTACTTACCATCGGAAGGCACTACCGTCGAACGTCATCCTTGTGATACTCCTCTAGTCCCACTCCACAACGAATGACCGCGGGAGCTAAATATTCCTCACTCGAGTCATGGCTCCCGCAGCACGGCGCCTACCTTTCGTGTATTTAACCACCAACGCATCTGTCGCCTCAGAATGCCCCAAGCCACCATGGCCTCCTACTCCTTCGTGCACCCAACTCCCAGAGGCGACTACAGCACGAATCAAGACTCCTCGTGGATGTCGTCATTCATGGGGCTCTCATCTATGTTTGGCCTGCTCGGCCTCGTTTCGCAATCGCACCTCGGCTCGAGTCTCAAGTTGCTGATACTCGGGACGTTGATCGAAACAGGACGCCGGTTCTGCCGCTGGGTAATCGAGAGGTTCAGAATCCGTGCGTCCTTCAATTCCCCCCGTGTCGTGTCGTACTCCACTGATGTACCACAGAATATTCACTTACCGCGCAGTTCAACGAGGGCGACCCCGCATATGAATGGATTATCCTCTTCCTGGTTCGTCTTCCGTCTCTCACATTCCTCCACCCACATTTATCTTTACTACAGACTGAAGAACGCATCTGGAAACGGTCTCGTGAATTTATCGTAACCGCCAAAAACTCCCAGCGCAAATGGGCCGTGCAGACCAGTACGGATCCAAAGGTTTCGGGCAGCGCTGAATACGTCCCCACATACAAGGCCGCGCAGTTATTCAGGTGGCGCGGGTATTGGCTCGAGATCAAGCGCGGTAATAATGGAGGCGGCGCCAGTCCCATGCACATGAATAACAACGGGCAGCAAAGTTCCCGGCTATTTGTCACGTACGTGCGCCATCCATCCTGTATTTTTCCTGCGGAGCTCACACCACGGTTAGGATTTACACTCTCGATATGAATGTTCTTTCCGAGCTGGTGGAGGCTGCGCGTCTGCGCTACGTCGAAGTCAACCGGCCGCATGTAACCATCCACCTGACGGATACCGCACGTCTTCCCTCGATCGTCCCCCACTCAGGCTGACGCATACCGTTTCCAGCGCCGATTCAACCCCCAGCAAATGTGGACCGGCATCAAGCAGAAAATTAGGCGTCCCCCTTAGGTGCGTTTGACCCAATAATACCTGTTGTCCTCCATTTCTCATACTGCGCGTCCTGCAGCTCGATTATCCTCCCCAAAGGTCTCCTCGACTCGTTAGTCCAGGACGCTGAGGAGTTCTTGAACTCTGAGAATTGGTACGTCGGTGCGGGGATCCCCCACCGAAGAGGGTACCTCCTACACGGCCCGCCTGGTACGGGCAAAAGTGAGCATCTACCGATTCTGCGAACCAATCTAAACCTTCTCTGCAGCATCGACCATCTACGCATTGGCCGGAGCCTTGAATCTCGAGATCTACTCCCTCTCCCTTGCGTCCAGTCTGTACGTCGTTTATTTCCCCTTGTTATGACCCCCACCGAGCTGATGAAACCACGCAGCGTCGACGACAGTTTCCTACAAAACGCCGCCTCGGGCATCCCGAAAAAACGGGATATTCCTAATCGAAGATATCGACTGTGCCTTCCCCTCGCGCGCGGATGAGGAGGAAGATGTGAACCTGCTGCTCGACAATACTGTGCAACCGCGGCAGATGCGCGCGCGTCCAGCGCGTGCCGTCACGCCTGTCGGGATTGCTGAACGTCATCGACGGGGTTGGGAGCGAGGAGGGGAAGCTCTTCTTCGCTACGGTGCGTGTCATCCCATCCATTCATCCAACCTTCATCATCTATGCGATAATAATAATGATGATTCGACAGACGAACTACATCGACAGACTGGACGCCGCGCTCCTCCGCCCGGGCGCATCGACCGCAAAATCGAGTACGCGCTGTCGACGACGGAGCAGACGCGTGCGCTCTTCCTGCGGTTCTTCCCGCCCGAGCGCTTCCATCATCTCGATGCCAACACAAGCGAGAAGGAGCAGGACACGGACGAGTCACTGGATGACCTCGCAGCGCGATTCGCCGCGGGCGTCCCGGCGCAGGAGTTCTCCACCGCGGAGCTGCAGGGATACTTGCAGGGGTACAAGACGCGGCCTGTGGAGGCGGTGCGGAATGTGGGCGGTTGGGTTGAGGAGGAGCGGAGGGAAAGGGAGGCGAGGGAGGTTAGGGAGGAGGAGAGAAGGGCGAAGCTGGCCATGAGCAGGGCGCAGGCGTTTAGCGGCGGTGGCGGTCTTGGAGCTCGACGGGATCGCGCTGACGGTGGATTGGGTCGAGGAGAGAAGGGAACGGCGGCAATGAATGGGGTCGTGCCGACTGTTTCTCCGACCAGTTGATATTGAACTGATTGAACTCGTAGTGGAGGATTATGATTCGACGAATATACATGCTTCGTTCAAGTTCAAAACTAGTCAACTGTACGTACGGCGCACTCATTCAATTCCGCGAGAACTCCTCCACCAATCGAACGAATGTATTGAACGGCCCAAGCGCCAGAAAGTCCAGATTCAGATCGTGTCCACTGCCCTCCTGGACTACAACCTCGAAGCTCTGCGCGAGCGGCCACAACGCCACCTCATGTGCAGTCAACGCCGCCACATCGTTGCACCGCGAATTCCCAACGCACAAAATCTGGTCCTGCGAACCAACAACCTTAGCCACATGCCCAGTGTACCCCGTCTCCAACAGTGTATGGTGGATCCCGACCGCGAGGCCCACCGACCCCACATTCTGCGTGAACTCGTCCAACTGGAGCATGCGCGGGGAGAACGTGCTCGGGTCGGGCGCGTAGAACCCCGTGCGGACGCCGATCGCGAGGTACCCCGGATCGAGGGCGCCCCAGCGCAGTGGGTCGACGTCGCGCGCGCTCACTAGGGACGAAAAGTCCAAGATGACACTCAAGGCGCTGGTGAGGACGAGCCCGGCGAAGGGTGAGTGCGCAGCCTCAACGATGGCGCCGTAGTTGAGCAGCGCCGAGCCCGCGCTGTGGCCGATCCCGACGATGGTTTTGAATCTTGGGACGCCGGGCGCGACCGAACCTGTCTTGAGGCAGCGCGCTATCTGGGAGACGGCGGCGGAGGCGGTGGGGTACTGCACGTCGGAAGAATTTATCGGACGGGAACTGAGCCCGGCGCCAAGGACGTCGAGGGCGAGGGATGCGAGGCCGCGCTGGCAGGAGAAGTCCGCGTAAGAGTAATTGCGGAACTCCTGCATGGGCGGCGACCAATATTCGCTTGTGTAGCTGAACCCGTGAACCAGGATCTGCACGACGTCTGCGCGAAGGGATTTGAGCTGCGTGACTCGGTTGAAATTTTACAACGCAAGCCCACCTTTGCCTTTGTGCGGGGAGTCCTGTTGAGGTTCGCAAAAGGTTCCGGAAATATTGTAGGCGGCTTTCACCGGGCGGAGGTCGCTGGCATTGCTCTTGAGCCCGGCGAATAAATCCGTCTGGTTCTTGGGCACAAGGACATCGACGTGAACCGGAATTGTGACTGGTGAACAAGCGCAGGAAGCCCCTGCTCCAGTGACGATGTATCCGGGTGCAACGAAACTGAGCAGTAAAAGTAGCATATCCTTTGGAGGGCCTCGAGGATTTCTTTTGTTGAATGCTGAAAATCGAGATATAGACTCCGATCACTTCCCACACGGCGGGTACTGTCATTTTGGCTTGAACCACGACGCGCTTAAGCTCTGAAAAGCTCACACACGGCGGGCATCTAGTTGTAATTTGTGCTTGCGCTCGCTTGTTGCTGGTCCAGTACCAAGCCGCGCTTAATCCCTGCATCTCGGACCATTCTCACACGGCGGGCATGCATTATTATCTGGCTGTTGAGCTGCAACTTCAGCGTCTGAAGAATGTGATTCCGCCGCATTTAACCCCCACACAGCGGGGGGATTTGCTTAAAAGGTGTGAGAAGGTGTACAATTGCCCGGCGACAATTTGATCTCCGCTGTTCCGTTTGTCTCTCCGATATTCCGCTTCCGGCATCCCCGAAGTTTTTTCCAACCGGTAAGTACAGCTTCACATTGCTCGGCATAGTGAACCCAGGGAATCTCGATCCCACGTGTAACCCCCGGTAGAGCTGGTGTATAGACCGCAGTGGGCCAAGTGGCGCTCGGATACGACTCGTGGGTTCAATCTGGAGCGGAACTGCTCAGGTGCACACAATCTGGGGGACACAACTTGTTTGCACGCGGCCTGGATATACAAATAGAACCCTACTTCAACTACAGCATGACAAATAACACCGACGCAGCGAGCAAGTACCCAACGGTATGCACGGAGAGGGCGGCGGCACCGTTGAACTGCGTTTTGACCTCCGTGTGGAGGATGCCAACGGGAGCCGCGGTACTCAGGGTCGCTGGGGTGGTCATTAGGCATTGCAAACACACACCAGGAAGCACGACGTACCAGTAAAGTTCGCTCCGCACACATTGTTGAGGGCGGCGACGCCCAATGTCGGGTCGAGGGTCTTCCCGAGGCTGAACGCGGCTTTGGTGCACTCATTGCAGTCAAGGTTGAACGCCTGCCCGATGAGCGCGCTCACGGCCGTATCGGCGCTTGCGCTTGCGAAGTTCCCGAGCTTGGCTTGCGCCCCGAGAAGCTCGGACATGCAGTACTCGTTCTGGGCTTGGGTGCTGCGGCCAATATTAATTCAACCAGACATGACGAAGATTGGATGATAGCGCACTTTTTGAGGCACATCATCTGGCGGACGACGGGGTAGTCGGTCTTGAGCGTGGAGACGAGAGCCAGCGGTGCCGGGATGGGAAGACTTCCCAGCCCCGAGGTGCAACCCGCCGAAATAGTCCCTGCGATATACTCGAGCGTTGAATTGCTAGGAGGAGAGGGCACATCAGCGACTAAGACAGCGTATCCCGAACGAGGGAGTTTACCTGCAGAACCCGACCCCGCACATCTTATCGAGCCAGATGTCCATCTGGTTGCGGATGGCATCCGCATCAGAAGCTCCCGCCGCGGTACGCACAAGCTGGCTGAGAGCTGCAGGGGCAATGCAGTTAATTCCCGGCTGGGTGGACGTGAGGATGCTGTCGATGGCTGCGGCGCACGAACTGGGTTGGAATGTATATGTCAGTAGCAAGGAAGTGAGGGGAGGGCAGGACGACGTACGCGGGGGTCGTTGTGTTGGTCGGAGCGGCAGCCGTCAGACCAGCTGCGGCTGTCAGCACAAAGAGGGTGGAAATTTTCATCAACATATCGACCGGGATAAAGTGTGGAGGAGTTAAAGAGGGAGAAGCAAAGTGCAAGACTGGGCACGAAGAAAAAAGAAGGTAAGACGGCAGGCAGGGAGCGGAAAGAAAGAAGGCTGAAGTTTACACGTCTTCCCCATGTCCCTTTTATTTGTCGGCCTCGATGTTGCACGGCCATTGCGAGGAAGATAGCCCTATGCGAAACCCAGTCGAACACGTTCAGCAGGATACCCCTTTTGGCCTGTTGTCCCGCTCATTTTGGCAGCTAACTGATGAAAGATGTGAGTAAACGGATTACATCGCCGCATTTGGAGGTACTTGAAGGTACTGCCGAAAGAGGCCGTCCAGACTTGAGCCATATACGGTCCTGAGTTCCGGGTGACTCTCGTCGAGTCTTGTTTCGTCAGGTGCATATGGCCCTATCGTACTGCTAGTCGGTACTGAAACGGGTGAATTCATGTATATCCACCGACGTTTCAAAAACACGAAACTAGGTTTCTTGATCAATCACAGGAGAGCGAGAGAGCGGGGTCCGCGGTGAGTACTTGGGCGCCGTGGCGTCTGAATGCAGGGAAGTCGACGCTGAATATATTGACACTTCAACCCAGATCTGGAGGAATCATAACTTGCTCGTGGATACCGTTTCGTCCGTCCAGGCGGCAGACAACTTTTGGGCACGCAGGATGGCGAGCGCTGCAACAAAGATGAACGGGTCAGGCAAGGGTCAGGGGCAGAAACACTCAACATGACTCGCCCAGTGTCATGATCTGCGGTCTAGCGAAGGAAGAGTTTTAGCCGATATGTGGAATCTGAACTTAACCGGCGCTGGAGTTCTATGCCAACCGTCGCGTAAGTGGGGCAAGGGCGGGCTAGAATCGCCGTAGGATCGTCCAGGCTTGATCTTTCCAGAAGGGGGTGAAGGTGAGGATGGGCGGAAGCGACGAGAGGAAGAGGACAATGCCGTGGTGGGAGATGTGATGTGATGTGTGGGTGAAGAACACGTATCCGGGGGAAAGGAGATCGCGCAGGCGGTGATGCTACTGGTGAAGAATCGATACGTGAAGAGTTCTGCAAGAATGTAGAGTGTTTAGTTGAAAGTCCAAGTCGATAACTTGAATGAAGGATTGCGACGGAGCGGGAATCCCAGCCAGTATTGTGTTTGGAATTAAGTTTCGCTTTCAGTTTGGAAGTGCGGAGTCAGTAGCGATAGAAACACGCCACCACGCTTCCCCCAGCCCTCGAACTCGCCGCAGGGACAAAACCCACGCCCTCGATGCTCACCCCGCAGTTAAGGGTACTAGTCTAAGTGCTTCCGCGATGGGGAGGACGAGCAGTGCGCGGTTGCGGCATCCGCTGCAGCATTTGATTTCGGGGATGGACGACTGACGGTACGGCGAGGATGTCAAGATGAGTGGGGATGGGTCGACGGCGGCGGTGCGGTCGGGTTAGTGTCGACTGTGGCATGCGGAGGTCAGCAATTGAAAAGACGTATGGTCGTGAATACTCGAGCGCCTAGGATTTAGAGGAATCTTGAGACTTGAACACTGCTGAACGGGAATACAGTTGAAGCATTGAGAAGCATTTGAAGACAAACTTGGGACTGAGACGTGAATACGACTAAGTAAAGGTCAGCGAGGAACCACACACGCGCTACTGATTTAACCAATGGCACGTTTCTGGAGGACCGTCAGTCAGGAACAGCGTTGTCTCTGATGATTATATGATATACCTTCAATCTCACGTCGTCTCTTCTTCGCGATAAACTCCTCAGCCGGCGACCAATACTCGTCCCATGTAGCGAAGTACGTAGCCCCCCGCTCCCTCCCGAGCAAACCAAGCACGAACCGAGTATCGTGGACCGCGGGGACTTCGTCCGGCCGATATCGGGGCATCAGTAGAAGGAGCACCTGGAGCCGCGGCGACTCCGCCAGAACCTGCAGGAACACCTGTCTGGGGATTCCGATCGCGTAGAGGAAGGAGCAGTGCGTGAGGGCAGGAAGGTGCGGTATTTCGACGCAGAAGGAGGTGATGATCCCTGGGTTGAAGTCGAAGACGGCGAGGTGGGTGATGGTTGCGAACAGAGAGCGGCGCAGCTCGGGGGCGACTCTGGGTAGCCGCGCCCCGAGACGGCGAATGGGGCGTTCCGGTAGGATGGGAGCGAGAGCGGTCGTTAAGTCAATGGTACTAATTAAAGATATTGCAAGGCTAGTGATGCCTTTGCAAGTGTGCAGCAAGCGGAGAACATCGTCTCCCGCATCGAGCAGGGTCAGGTGGCGAACCGCAAGACTGCAGTATTCGGGGGTTTTTTCGAGAAAGGGCACGAATTTCGGCCCTGTAGGGAATCCGGACCCTGATAACTCTGTAAAGGAACGGTTCGATCCTATGCGGAAGGAATCAGACGACCATTTAGCGAGCATGAAAAAAGAAAGAAAATAGTACCAGATGAGGACGCGATGAGCAACCCGCAGAAGCCTGGGGATGGTCTCTGGGTAAAGCAGCGCCGTGGTTTCGAAGACAAGTCGCTCCAGTTCAAGGGGCAGGGCAGGTTCGTCGATCATGGCAAAAGCTGCGGGCGCTTGCGTGGTGGTGAGAGCCAAGTGACGGTGTGACTCCACCGTGACGCGCGATCAGATGCGGGCGCTTATTGTTGGGCGCTTGGTTGACGTTGAGAAATTCTCTCTGTGAAAGGGCGAAAGATACGCGTTCATGACTGCGCAATGAGTGCCAGGAACTCCATCTCCTTGATTGATTCAATTTCCCGTCGTTGCTCGCGAGTTGTGTCCGATAACCTCTCAGTGAGTGTTGTCCCGACTCCCGGTAGGGCCCAGCATTCAACCAGCATGATCACAAAATTAATGTAAAGAAGGGCACACACGAAGGGTAACGAGGTGGATGTATGGAGGGAATGAACGCTCTACCCATGACCCGCACCGAGATTGAATCAAACGCAGTGCCAGAAAGTCTGAATACCGCACTCATCCGGCTCCCCGAAGGAGGTGCATTCGGCATAAATGCCGCCCTTCGAAACCTGCGTGATCCAGAAAGGTGACTGCCCGCACCCGCCCGCGACGAACGTGATGCCGTTCCCGGTAGCGGGATTGGTGAGCACGAAGTTGCGCCCGCAGAAGTTCGCGCCAACCTACGAGTTCTGTGAGCATTGCTGAGGTAGGTGTGCACAATACTTACAGGCCCGATGACGACGGCGCCGCACTTGCTCTCCCCGGAGACCCACGCGACAGTGTTGTCCTGCCCTGCATTCTGCCCAATGTTGATGGCGAAAGGCGCCGCGAGCGTGGTGAGATTGCCTGCCTGCACAGGCTCAATTGCCGCTCCTGAGACGAAGGCGGCAAGGGACATGGCAAGGGAGACGGCAATGGTGAACTTCATGTTGAGGTTTCTTGAGGTGTGGAGACTGGTGTTGCACTAAGAGAAAATAAATCACAGTGAGCAAAGGACAGGAGGAGTTCGGAGAACCCTTCGCTTGCCTTGCTTGTACGGTGTAGTACTGTAGATGAGTGAATATCTTCAGTTCAGACAACGTCTTATATAGTGAACTCAATGTTCGTCCCGACGGAATCGCAAGGCCTCGGCGACTGGTAGTCCGCCGATGATCATCGTGGGGTTAATTTCCACCATCTACCCTGGACCAAGCGCGCACAGAGTCGCTGTGATACCCACATAGAGCCTACACTGCCGGTGCGCGCGGCACATTCGAGTATAAAATCAAACAGCGGCCGGGGTTCTTTACCGGGCGCGCGCCGCGTACCGAAACAGGCCGGAAATGGAACGTCAGGGCTGATAAACTAGATTGCTGAACGAGTTTACTTGGTCGCTGGCCAATTACTCCCTAAACTCCGATGAGATTGTCGCGACTCGTTAGTTGAAACTGCGAGGCGGGCGTGTAATCCAGTGGGCCGCGTCAATTGAAAGGCTGCGTGAGCAGAACCTGCGTGCCAGTAGTAAACCCTCAGTAACTCGGCATCCAGAGCTATCCAAAGCGAGGACTCACCGTAAATTCGACCGAAGAAAACTCATTTTTACAGCCTCTGACCTACATACCGATCACGATTCACGTACAACTTGGCCTGCCTAATGAGAGTCGGGAACGTCGGGTAAAAAGGCAAGTAATCAGACAAAGTTGGAACCAGCCTACCATAAAACCGCTGAGCTCTGATTGAACGGGCTAGTGGTGTAGGCGATGCCCCATTGGCTAATCTTTCCGCAGCATTCGCGGCCAGTACGGAGTCTACTGCTGAAGCTGGAGGCGTTGAGGGAGGGAGGGTGAAGAGCCCATTAGCATCGAGGCCGTTGCAAAGGGATACCTTGGACCGAATTCGCATTGCGGACACAGACAGCAATTAGGGTGAAGTAGAAGAACGTTTGCGTAAGCATTGGCTCGTGCACGAGGCGCGAAGTCGGAAAGAATACAGATAAATTGCAGAGCTGCACGTCCCAAGTCAATCTAGCCAGTATTGTGATTCTAGAATCACTATGTCAGACACAGGACCAACTGGGTGTCTTTATCATACCTACGATTTCGCCCCGTCTTTTCCTTGCGACAAAATCATCACCGCGCGACCAATAATCCGGCAGTCCTGCGGAGCCCGCCTCCCAGATCTCCCAGTACGTGCTATCATATTTCGCAGCGACGAAGCGCACATCGTAGACCGAGGGAAACTCAAACAACGACTGGAACAACACCAGGAGTAGTTGAAGTTGGGGAGTCTCCGCCAGAGCTTGTAACAGCCGCGCCCTAAGAAACTCGGGGCTGAACAAGAGGAAGAAAGAGCAATGCGTGAGGGCAGGGAAATGAGGGATTTCGGCGCAGAAGGGGAGGACAATGGTTGGGTCGAGGTCGAAGATAGCGAGGTGGGTTATGGCCGCAGACAGAGAGCAGCGCAAGTCGGGGGAGACTTTGGGTAGCTGCGTTGCCAGACGGCGAATACGGGTTTCCCGTGAAATGGAAGCGAGAGCGGTCGTCGGGTCAAGGGTGGCGGCACCGAGCGGGAGTACAAGGCTAGTGATGCCTTTGCAAGTGTTCAGCAAGCGGAAGGCATCGTCTCCCTCATCGAGCAGGACCAAGTGTCGAACCGCAAGACTGCAGAATTCAGGGTTTTTTTGGAGGAGAGCATGGATTATTGGGTTGTAAGGCCGTTGAAATCGGACAACTCTGTAGAGGAGTGGCTCGAGCCTATCCATAACTAATTAGAAGAACACTTCCGCAGAAAATAAAGATAGAAACCAGATGAGGACGCGGCAGGCGACCCGCAGAAGGTGAGGGATCATCCCTGGGTAAAGGAGCGCCGTAGTTTCAAAGATATCTCGCTCCAGATCGGGGTAAGAGCCAGGAGAGGTCACACGAAGGTCACACGAGGCCTCGCCACCATGATGCCATCAGATTCGGCGCTTAGTACTGGGACGACTCCAGGACTCGGAAAAGAAGGGCCCAGGATGGTGAGACTCATAATTGCCAGGACTTCGGGGCGCGGCAGGAACGGTGAGCAATAATCCTTTGAGTCGACTTTGAGTTCAATCTTGGTTCCACGGTCCACCTCACTCAAACGGTGGCAGGGACGCAAACCAGTTTCCGTCAAGCACAGTACGTTCAAAATATATTTCAAATGACTTGAGGTTGAATCCGACGACCATACCAATTAAACCTCCTCCTTCCCGTGCCTTTCCGATTTACACCGAATTAAACGCAGTGCCAAAAGGTCTGCACACCACACGCATCCCCCTCCGAAAAGGAGGTGCACTCTGCGAAAACACCGCCCTGGGACACCTGGGTAATCCAGAAGGGCGAAGCCCCACATCCACCCGCGACGAACGTGATTCCATTTCCTGTGAAGGGATTCCTGAGTACGAAGTTGCGTCCGCAAAAGTTCGCTCCGATCTGTAGTAGGGGACGGTGAGTTATACTCGCAATTTGTGATGAACAACGACTACTCACAGGGCCGATGACAACGGCGCTGCACTTGCTTTGGCCGGAGACCCACGCAACCATATTGCCTTGGCCGGCGTTCTGGCCGATGTTGATCGCAAAGGGGGCAGCGAGCGAGGCGAGCTCTTTCGCCGCGACCGCGGTCGTATTCCCAGTGTCCACCTTGTCGATAGCAGCTCCCGAAACGAGGGCAGAGTTGAGCGCAATGGCAGCGCAAATAGCAGTGGCGAATTTCATTGTGATGCTTCTGGTTGAGAAACAATCAACAACCGCCGTTCCCTGAGGATCGGTGGTCACTTACCTGACTGTACAATGCTTGTACTGTTGGTGACTGACCTCTCACTTGCACCGAGAGTCTTATATACCCCAGAAATTGATTTCTTGGGTTGAAATCGGCCGGGGTTCACCCCGACGAAGTCGCCACCAAGTATGCGCCCAGCCATTCCCTCCGTTCTTCAGAACGACTCCGAGTCTTGGCCCGTGACGAAGAACTAGACCCGCCAGTCTCTCAGTCGAATCAGCCGAGGGTTCGTTTAATTTGTAGGTTGAAGTAGCCTCGCTGTGGACTGTAAAACTGGGGCGTGCATGGACAATTCCACATGAATAAAGAGGAAATTTACATCGGGGCTATGGTCAGTCGAAAAGATTCATCGGGGTTAGAGTGGGCCTAATTCCAACCTAAGTGGGTCTTCACCCTCGACATACGGAGAGGCAAGCTTGAGTGTGGAATTCAAGGTTATTTCCACTTCCGACAAGCCAAGGAAGGACCTTCGGGCACGCACGGAGTCGATAGAGGGACGAGGACTGATAACTGGGTAGGCCAAGCCCGTATTTGGCCGTTGAAATTCAGATCTCGGAAGAAAGGTAAGAAACACCATGCATTCCAGGAACCGGAATTGTCGTATCACCGGGAGTGGTGAAGCAGCCAAGGATTGGCCCTGTCTGGCCGCGTCTGGCCAGCTCCGCCGAAATTCGGTATCATTCTGCTGGCGGACGGAATGGCTGCGCACCGGGCGGAACTTCAGCTTCATACCACGCCGCCGAACTATGTTGCTTCTTGTGGTCTTTTCGTCCGCCCACATACGACACTCGAGAATCAGAGTTGTCCGAGATTGGACTTCACGAACACTCAGTGGACTGGGATAGATACTTAACACTCACTGTCGAACTGGCATGGAAGCTGCACAACGAGCGTGAAGGGTTGAGTAGTGGAAGGGGATGAAAAGCTCACTGGCCGTCTCATCCCCGGCACCACTGTCCTTCAACGGAGTCACATCTTCGACGGACAGGAACTAATGTGGAAGGAGTAGATATGGGAAGGGCGAAGTCAGGAGCGACAGAAACAAGTTGCACAGCTACGCATTCCCCGTCAGTCCAGCCAGAATTGTGCCGCTGGTCATAACGCGTTAGGCCCCAGCATTGTAAGTCCATGGTTAACATACCTGCAATCTCCCCCCGCCTTTTTTTCGCGACAAAATCATCACCGCGCGACCAATAATCCGGCAGTCCTTTCGCACCCGCCTCCCAGAAATCCCAGTAGTTATCATAGTTCGCAACGACGAAGCGCACATCGTACACCGCGGAAACCATGTCCGTACCCTTCCCGTGAGTGAGTACTAGGAGCAAGTGAAGCCGCGGAGCCTCCGCTAGCGTCTGCAGCAACACGTCTGCAGGAATCAAATCCTTGAAGAAATAGGAAGAGCAGTGTGTGAGGGCGGGGAGGTGCGGGATTTCTGCGCAGAAGGAGGTGAGGATCGCGGTGTCCAAGGCGATGTCGAGGATGGCGAGGTGAGTGATGGCAGCGAATAAGGAGCGCCGTAACTCGGGGGCGATTTTGGGTAGCCGCGTCGCCAGACGATGAATGTGACTGTCCGGTAGGATGGAGGTGAGAGGGCCTGTAGAGTGAAAGGGATCACCGAAATCGATTGCTAGGCTTGTGATGCCTTTGCAAGCGTCTAGCAGGCGGAGGGCGGTATTTCCCCTGTTGAGAAGGGCGAGGTGGCGAACTGCAAGGTTCCAGAAGTCGGGTGGTTTTTGGACGAGTGCATGGAATCTTGGACTGTGAGGCCGTTCATATCGGGCAAATCTGTAGAGGAATGGTTCAATCCTATCCATACTGAATCAGACGGCTTCTGCAGTACGGAAAAAAAGGAGAAAAACCAGATCAGGACGCGCCGAGCGACTCGTAGGAGGTGATGGATGGTCTTGGGGTGAAGAAGCGCCGTAGTCTCGAATATCTCTCGCTCCAGTTCAACAGGGAAGGCGGGTGGGTTCTCCATTCCAGAGAGCTAAGTACGTGGTGGTGGGAGTCAAGCTGAGCAAGCCGTAAGATCGCACCACCGTGATGGCCGTGTCCATCAGATTTTGGCGCTTATTGGGCGCTTACTTGCTTGAGGTTGAAAAACAGTTTATTCTGATTACTAGACTGGAAAGTTAGGGCCCGGGATGTTTTTTTCCAAAAACTCGAGACACGGGGACGACTCGCCAGGGAAACGCGGCAAGTGAAGTCGCCGAGGCACGGCCATGGACGTCGGCGGCCGTCTCCGCTAACAGCGCAGAAACTCACTCACCTGCGCCAGGACCTTCAGTAAAAACATAAGTTGAGAATGGTGGGTTTCCTTGTTAATATGAACTGCGTGTATTTCCAGGTAAAATATATCGGATGGGATGCATCCGCGGACGGATCGAAGTTTCGCGTCGAGCCACGCGACAATGAATCGGATTCCCTATTCCTCGAACCAGTCCAAGTCAGGGTCACCTTGTCGAAGCTGATGATCCCCTCATCAGTCAAAAGGACGGTAAAAGTGAAGGAGACGGCGCACCTTATTCGAGAACCTCAAACGAGGGAAGTAGGATCGCTCCTTCTGGTAGTCGGACCGACTCATTTGGAATGTAACTGTGTATGGGTGTGCAAGCGGCAGGCGAGAAAGTGCGACATCCAAATCCGCGCAAAGGGTGAGGTCCCGATCCTCGCCACGCCACAAGCGAATGCCGATGTCGCGGATTCGACTCGCCGGACCGATCGAGGCAAGTGTTCTGAGGGTCATGAAATGTCCTGCCTCGCCAAAGCCGAGAATGGTGATACGGAGGACCTCCAGCTGCGGAAGGAGCGCGAGGTCGATGGGCTGGTGGTGGTTGCTCTATGTACGGTCATTAATATTGTTGGATTCACCGAAATAGCAGGGACACGTACAGCGACCGAGAAGTCAAGTAACTCGAGCGTCGGCAGACTCCCAAAGAAGGGAATCTGTTGAAGCAACTGCGGGTCACCAATTGAGAGCGCGACGAGACCGGACAGGTCGAAGGGGCTGAGGATGGCTGCGATCCAGCGGGGATCTTCTTCGTCGGACATGAAACGCAACGACTCCAGCCTGATGTGGGGCGGGGGGTTGGAGATAGGCAGATCGTCGTGGTTACCTGGGTAGGTCGTCAGTTCGAGACGGCGAAGACGTGCCAGTGGGGAGGTGCGCTCCCAGATGTGCTGGAATGTCGCGGGTGAGTCGAGGAAGATTGTGGATAGCTTCACTTGTCGGATGGTCGGAAGAGCGAGCAATTGTTGTACAGCGGAAGCGGCGCGGTCCAGCGGCAGTTCGAGTGCAATATCGACGTCCTCCAAGCGAGAGAACGGAAGGCTGCAGATCTCAGACAGCGCCTCGACCGAGGGAGGCTTCATGACGATTCGGCGAATAGGCTGAACGAGATGGGGGGATCCTTCCAGGATCCGTCGGAAGCCGTCCCATCGTCCAGCGGATCGTGTCAGATCGACGTCCTGGAAGAGATAGAACTGAGCCGCATCGACCCAGGATCGCGACACGAGCGAGCACGCCTGCAAGCCAGAGGTACCGGGGACGGACTCGAATACAAGGAGGAGGAGCTCCGGGGCGTGAAAGGAGTTGGAATTTGGTACCTCCATTCCCTTCGAGTCGAAGATGGCCGTTAGTGAGAGAGTGCAGGAAAGACCACTAACGGCCGAGATGCCGAGTCCAATCACCGAGGTTCAACGATCAACCCTCGAGAGTGGCATCTTTTAGGATGCAGGTAATTAGTATGCACTGCAGTCAATCTCACCTATGAGGTAAGTCTGGAAACTTGTAGGCTTGTTCGAACGGGGGATCGAGAAAATAGGTGATCTATTCAAGAAATACTGATCGAGGCCTTTTATACCTCTAAGGACAATGGCACAAACAAGGTACGTACTACAATGGGATCCAAGAAAACATATGAGGTCAGTCCAGCTGAAGCCTCGATGCGCGTATCCACGCACAGCTCGCGGAGTCTCGGCTTGAACTCCAACAGTAAATGCTTAGGGCAGTGTTGCAGTAATAAATGGAGGCTACCTACCTATGAAGGTTCAGCACTACGTATATACTTGAAACCATTTTACTACTGCAACAAAATAATCATTTTTGGACCCCAGCACCAGTGACCCGCTCCGCGATGCGCGCCGCCTCCGGCCCCATAACCTGCAGAATCTTCATCTTCTTCTGCTCCCTCCGGCGCGGGCTCCCCGACAGTCTCTGCCACACGCTGCTCGTCCCGCGACCAGTTACAAAGACCGCCCCACGCAGAGGCGTCGGCGGCGGGGTGCGGAACGGGTCGGCTGGCGTGGGGGGCGGAGCGCGACTCAGCGGCGTGGGGGTTGCACATTGACCCCCTGCTGCGTCGTTCAATTCCTCTTCGCCGTCGTTCTCGTCATCGGCGACATTTGAATCTGAACCGTCCTCCCCGTTCACCGCCGTTGCCGCGGAATAAAAGCCCGGGTTGCAGATCGTGAGCGGCCGGCGCACGGCAGAGCGACCACCGCTCAGCGTCGCACGTCGCGCCGGGGCGAAGGCAACCCCCTTGGGCGAGCGGGGTGAGGTGAGGGTGAGGAATGGCCCACGGCGGACACGGTGTGGGGTGGAGGCTTTGCGCCGCTCTGTTGTTGCGCCTCGGAGGCGGCCCATGAATTTGCGCACGGGACTGGGGAAGAACGCCTTGTTGGCGCGGTTGGGGGGAATCGGGCAGGACGCGACGGCGAGTGGCGACTGGGAGCGCGCACGGAGGAGGGGGGTGCGCGCGGCGTAGGGCGTAGGGAAGGCGGATCCCGATGTTGTGCCTCCATCGAGGTCGGTGAGATCGGGGGTGGAGACGGTGAACACGGGGAGGTCGGTGGTGGATGACGAGGGGAACATGGATGCGTGAGGGTGATAATTTGGATTGCAGTAGATGAGTGGGATGTGATGAGGTTAGATTGGAGCCGCCGCCTTTTAAGCATTTCCGCAGTGGCGCAAAACAAAGCACGATTGTTGAACAAAGAATTCTCTCATCCTCCATGTCAAAGGGCTTTGACTCCAGCACAGCTCTTATATGGGAAGACAGCAAGAAAGCGATCTGCTGACCAGTCAGTTGAAACAAACGCTTCAAAACCCGGTTGGATCTATTTATTCGTGTGAGTCGTGTCCCTGCCACCGAGGTTTTGTTTATTCATCGCACATTTCACGGCAAAGCTCTTGGGTGTTTCAGTGTTGGCCTGCGTTGACTTGACTGCTGGATTTGAGACCGCGAAGAATAGGTTCGACCCATCCTCGCTTGAGGTATGGTTGAAAACGCGATCTTCGGCCGAAGCGCCCGATGCCAAACACGCCGCCGCCAAACAACCTCCTCCTTCTTGCCACCATGGTCAAGCTCAGTCTCGCTCACCCCAAGTTCTACCTCCGACGCCAAAGGACAAAATCAACAAACTCTGACGATGACTACCCCGCCCACGAGAATGAGGCCGGGTTAGGCCCAGGAACCGGCTCGCATGCCCAGTGACTCAAGTCGCTTCGCCATTTTGTCGACCAGTGGCGTGCATAACAGCTTCTGCATCTGGTCCGTACACATGCGCCATCGTCTTTGGCTTCATCCATAAATCAATAGTGCCACCAGAATGCAGTCGCTACCGCGATTCGGACCGATGCTGTGGAGACGGAGGTGGCTCTCGCAGCGTCCGCGAATGGGCAAGGGACTCACAGAAAAACGGAGTCGCGTGCTCCTTCGGGCACTCCATTGTCGTTGATTGTTCTTTTTTGTCTGCAGGAAATGAAATGTGGCGCGCAAATTCGCGCAGCGACCACCTACCTGAGCATGGCGTCGCGCCAGTACACTGTATTCACCTCTCGTCCATGCGCGCCTGCTTTCTCTCACCCTCATTCAGGAGTCCCACCCATCTGGCGCAGCCGCGACTCGTCTCGGAGCGGACGATGTGAGGGAGGTAATCCGCCACAAGCAGTGCGCGCGGGACAGTCAGCACCGGTTAGGCCGACGGGAGTCAGAGTGAGTACTACGGCGACGCATGCTGAAGCCAACGAGGCGTCAATGGCTTGATGCTTGACGGGGCCGAGAACGCGACGATGGTAGTCGTATTTTCACCTTTCTTTTCCCCCGCTTGTCGCATGTATGAATCGTAACTTTCAGAGAAGCTGTCGTCTTACGACCTCTCGACCACATGATTGTCCGCCGTTGACTGCCCCGCACTCCACCATTTTTAGCTGGATCGACGGACGCGAATAGCATGCTCGGCATACCGCGAGATCTCAACCGCAGCTGCATTCCAGATCTCATCTTCGCTTCCTCAGCGAGCAACATCTGTGAACTGCTGTATGGACACTCCGCAAACCTGGGAAGCGCCAGAGGGCGGCGCCCGTCTCGAAGTTCTTCGCCCTCTACACCACCGCGCCCGACGGGCAGGGACATCGCGTTCAAGATCCTTATTCCGGTGGGTTTTCACCTCTTTGCTGTGTTCAATATCGGTCCTCACACACCGAGTAGGGGCGCCTCTAGGAGGAAGGGATCATCAACCAATTTGTACGCTCAACACTACTCTTTCCAATATTGAGCCACCGCCAAGTCGCCGCTCTCGGTCCATCTTTACTGGCCCTATTGATAGGACGTGCCCCCGGGTATCATAAGACCGAAAGTTCAAGAGAAGATCTGTCCGTTCTCAAGAGGTGTGTGGTATCTGTTGGCAATTGCAATTCACCTTGAGCCGTAGTAACAGCACCATCTTGCATGACTGGCAGTTCGTCCCTGGCCGCCGAAACGCCGCGAGATCAGAAAGTGGAGTCGGCTGTATATGTTGATTTGGGACGCGGCCGGAACACAAGCAATGGATGTTATACTCTCGTTCCGTGAAGGTGCGTTCCATCAAGGTCTTTCATAGGAATATACAACTACCCTCCCCGTCCTTGAATAGAACTCCAACCGCAGTTCACATGGTCTCGGTAATCCCCCGGGCTTTCATTCGTGAGTTTCTTGCGTTCGTGATTCGCAGTTACTAACCTTATGTTGGGCGCTTGCGAGCAGATACAGAGTTGACGGAGCTCCCGAAAATCTCACGAGCTTGCTGTGAAATGGCGACGTTCGCTTCATTCCACCCTGCAAAGAAGATCGTGCAAGGTCCTGGTGCCGTCTCCTGGTCAATACAGCACTGACTCCATATGAATCAGCTCAGATATTAGCATGGAACCTCGTATAGTTGGACTGCGCAGTCGTGCCTGGATCTGGACCAGATATTCTCAACGCTAAGGTCCGGGCACTGCCTGCCGCTCGTGTCAAGCTCATTTCCCTCGTAGATACATTCGCGGGTCATAGAGACAATCCGCTAACCCGCCAATACCCTTCTTGAAGACAAGACTTCAACGCGAGCTTGTTTGCCCTCGTTAGTGCCTCACTGGGCAACGCGCCCGGTCACATGATGTCTAACTTTATCATTGCAAGCCGGGGGCCATCTTTCACCGGGAGATGGTCCGATTCTAACGCCCATGTGAGTCATACACTGGGACCACAGCTCTCAAATCATCATAAAATACCAACGTTCACGGTCACAACACAGATTCTTTTTTTGTTCATCTGCAACCGCGCACGCCCAGGTTCTCGCGCGCTCCTCGACAGGATTTATCCTACAGCGGAGCCCCAATCTGGGTGTCCTTGTACTCAACCTCCCTTTTCTAGCTCTAGCGCTGTGCCCGAGGAAGCCGATGGCCGTCGTACCCCCGCATCACACCCACTCCACTCCCGATTGGACGACTTTGTATCGTATCGGGCTTATCTGGCGGCCGCTTTTTCCCACCTTCTGGAATGCACTCTATGGCTGTTGAGGCCACGTAGGGGTACGTAGGTTGTACCGCACGACCTTCCCCAAAGTCAGTTCAGTGCCGGACAGCAGCTGTGCAGGCGTATATAAGGCCACACTCGAGCTGACTTGGGGATGCAACTTCATCGTCTTCGGTTTCATGACGGGTCTCCGCATAAAGCTGCCTGGTTTTCGTTCCCGTGGACGCCGTGCCACCGGAGTAAATTCCGCTATACTCGTCGTGCATGCCAGACACTCACGTCGTATCCTAGGCCACCGCTCCGTCGACGCCACCTCCGTCCACGGCGGTTCTCTCCCCTTCCACGACCTCTCCTGCAACATCATCCCCCGGCGCATTGTCTCCCATCGGTTCCTTGCTTAGCCCAACGTCTCCCTCTGCTTCGTCCCCGAACACCTCTCCCGCTTCGTCATCGCCCTCCACTTCGTTGTACAAGGCCAACTTTACGCCGCGCGATACCACTGCTCCAGTCTGGAGTGGACGCGAAGTTTCTCCTCAATCGCCGAGTTTTCCAGGTGGTTCCGGCGGGAGTCCTGTCCAGGTTCGCCGTTCCCCTCCGTCGTTTCGTTGGTCAACATTCACAACTTGAATATAGATGCAAACTGCCCAGTCTCGCATTCAATGCGACCCGGAACTGCGCCCACCATCCTATGAGACAGTCATGAACGGCGACACCCGTCCGCGAAGCGCCACTGGCGAGACGGTCGCCGCTCAGCAACATGTGCGACCGGCGCAGCGTCTACGTGTCCACTCCACACCTCAGCGCAATTCGCCACCCCCACGAGCGCCACTCCCACCCGTTCCAGTTTCGCCGGTGCCAACTCCCGCAATTCATATCACGGCGCCACCGGAATCTGTCCACAACACCGCAGTTCAAGAAGGCTCCTCCCCAATTCTATCGGTAGCTCAGCCGCGAATTTCCTCGACGCGCGTCCAGCCGCAGCCGCGGTCGGCCGGTCCCTTGATGAGGCCGCCCCCAACGGTACTCGGTCCAATGCGTCGCCTGCGCGCGCAGAGTGCGGTGGAGCCCTTCCCTCGGCGGCCCGTTGGGGCGCGAGATCAAGATTCCGCAGGGCGTCGATCGGATATGACGGGGATATATTCGGTATTGCCAAACTACTACCTCTGATGAACGCGCCGACGTCCTGACTTGATTCCTAGAACACCTTCCTGTATCTGAAGGCCGTCGCGTCGGGCCTCAAACATTCCAGGTAATTATACTGCCGCTCCGATTGCTCAGGGAACTGACGAAGTGTAGAGCGATGTCCGGCCTGAATGATTTCAGAGCCACGACTAGAAATCTGACTACAGTGGAATATTTACTGTACGCCTCGCGCCACCGGGAGACCTTGGATCAGGCGAGTTGATGCGATTCATTCGTCGTATTTCCTTTTCTAATGCGGAGCAGATCTCGGCCGACCTGGACGTGGTGAGCTCTCCGCGGCTCCAAGCAAATTTGGACAAGGACCAGGCAGTCATTACCGAGACGCTCCTGCATGTGTTGTACTCGCCGTCAGAGGAGCAAGTGGTTCTCGCTCTGCAAGAGGAGGCCGCACAGTCATTCCTCGACCTCCTCCAACAGAGTGTGAGTAAGCTTGCTCCAGTTTTCCGCCTTACTCTGATGGCTTGATGTAGATATTGGATAGCACCGTCATTGACAGTCGTGAGGCCACCGGGAAAGTTCACAGACTGATGGGAAAGCTCTCCGAGAAGTGCAACCGGTTTCCCAACTCGCTGATAATCTCTGGAGTCACCGGGCGCGACGAACATATGTCGTTCCGGGGTGGGTACGGGGACGTGTTCAAAGCCTCGTATCAGGGCAAGCCCGTCGCCATTAAGCGGATGCGGATGTTCCAGGATACAGACCAATGGGACCTCCGTCGGGTGCGTTGTCTCCATTTTTTACTCGCAAATCTAACAGCGCGAGTAGAGATTTTGCCGCGAGGCGCTGGTGTGGCAGCGTCTACGTAGTTTGTATATCGTGCCGTTGATCGGAATCGACACGGAGAGCTGCCCGCCTTACTTGTGTTTGGTTTCTCCGTGGATGAAGCATGGCACGGTGCTCAAATATCTCTCGACCGTGTCAGAGCATTCCAGAAACCGTACCATCGGCCGCCTGGTTTGTCCTCACCCTTGGTTGATTTACGGGCATAACTCAACGGTCGTTTTTTTTCAGATCCGTGAGATTGCGGAAGGGCTCGCGTTCCTCCACGACGAGCGTGTTGTGCACGGTGATCTACGTGGAGTGATTGGAAACTGTCATCGAATCAACATAGGCACTAATGATTCCCCTAGGCGAACATCCTGGTGGATGAGGCCGGTCATGCATGCCTAACGGATTTTGGCCTAACCATCGTCAACGATGTAACGACGGCGCAAACCAGGAGCGGCAGCGGGTGTGTCCGATGGATGGCACCCGAAACACTTCACCCGGAGGCGTTCGGGGTGCAGAATCGTCCTCGCACCTTCGCGAGCGACATCTTTGCGTTCGGATGTACCTGCCTTGAGGCGAGTATTCGATGATATCCGAACCAAAGCTACTTACTAACGTTAGCTATAGTTGTATACAGGCAACGCACCATTTCACGATGCGCATCTGCGGGATGCGGCCGTGGGTTACCAGGTCGTGCTAGGCATCCGTCCGAAGCGCCCACCAGGAGACGTTATCCCGGATGGGATCTGGAGGATAATAGAGAAATGTTGGGCTCAAAAGTTTGCTGACCGGCCGAGCATCCTCGGCATCCTCCTCGAGCTCAATACGCATGACCGGCCCGCAGGTAAATATTCTGTGCCTTGACATCGTGGTGGTGCGCCAACTAACAGAGTTCAGATGAACCGCTCAGGGTCGATACCAATGTCACCATCAGCCACCTCAACCCGCGGAGTACCTCGCCCCGCATGATGGCCGCACTCATTCCATTCAGCGGATTCGTCGACCCGAGCAATCCGCACGACTACTACATTGACCGCCAGGAAATTGCCGCGGGCGAGGACGGCACACATCTTTGCGTGGCGCGTCTCGCAGACGTCTCCACAGAAGACTTGATGCTACCCAGGCAAGTGAAGGAGCAGGACCGCCAGGACCGCCTCGCTGGACGCACGACTTTGGTCGCGATCAAGACTGTGCCGATCCCAGCGTCGGGCAGCGCGGCCCTCAGCGAGGGTACTTCGCGAACTCTGCGTCATGCGTGATCTTTGGTCCAACAACATCCTAACTATGGACGCGCTGTACGTCGATCCTGCGGAGGACACGCTTTGGATTCGAATGGAGCTGATGGTTCGACCGCTGTCGAGCGTCATTGACCTTCGCCGGGTGGGTCTCACCCTTTCTGATCGAGTTATCGCGGGGTGCACTAAGGATGTATGTTGATTTCTTACCTCCCGCGAGTCATTCTAAACGTCAAGTAGGTCCTCTCTGCGCTTGAATATCTGCGAATGAACGACATTGCACCGAGGAATATACGGTCGAACAACATTCTCATCAATAACCAGGGCGTGTTGAAACTCAGTATGTCTCTCTGGCCAAGCGATGATTGTTTGCTGATGAACCCCGAAAGCCAACCTCTCAACGGCGGTCCGGTTGTCGACGTCCTCATCCTCGCAGGCGTATCAGGTCGCGATTCCTCCATCCACGAACGTCGCAAGGTACAGTCCGAAAAACGGGACACCGCAGCAGACTGCTAACTTCTTCCCCCAGCAACGCCTGCTCCCTCGGCGCACTTGTTTGGGAAATGGCCACCGGCGAGCGCCGTTCCGTCAATGCCCAGGAGGACCTCGAAGAGCGGCCCCTCTCGATCCCCACCTTCCACGAGTTCATCGAGATGTGCTTCGATTTCGAGGACTGGTCCCCACTCTCCTCCATCGCGCCGCGGACCTCTGTGCTGCGCCAGTTCATCAAGATTTGCTTCGAGCCTGCGATTACAAGTCTGGGATACCAGCAGCTCGTCGATGTGCGTTCACTTTCGTTTCGCTGTGCCCAGAGTACTTGGACTGATGCGGATGATATAGTGTGCTTTTATTCGTGATGCCTGCCAGCGTGCGACGCTCGCGCAGCTTTTGGCGCAGTGTGCGGCCTTGGAGGGGAGGATGCGCGAGCGCTAGAAGGACTATAAAAATTGGGGATGCGATTGAACGATAAGTAAGAGAAGTTACCTTCAGTGTATTTTTACCCGTTCGATTTTGGACTCTGGCTCGTGGCTTTTGCCTTTTTGCGTGTATTTCTACCCCGTGTATTACTTTTTTTTGCTTTTGAATGGACTTTTACCACGCACCACGGCTTCGGTGATCCCCGAGTTCCGATCAGTTTGCAGTGTTGCGCGGCTTCGCTGAACTGCCGCTGTGCGTTTTGCTTCGCAGTTCAGCCCTTTTGGTAGTCCGGTGAAGTCAGGAACCCACTCGCATATCTGGGCTTCCCCCCAGCTCAGATCCTCTGCTGCCTTCAAGTAGGCAATGTCCGTCCCAAAGCCGGCGGCACCCACGGCATCTCCGGCATGTTGTCTTTTGTTGCATGCTCAGTCGGAATCCTGAGCATTCGAGGCGACCCCGAAGCTTTATTCAGGATTCTCTCCATTTCGACATCTCGCGAGGGAATTCGCCGCGATTGGGTGATAATTGCCGCGAACACGGGAGGGTTCTGATAGATCATCGCAAGATCCACCTGACGTCAGGGCTGTATCGCGACTCTTTCCCGTTCTCCACCATGTCGCTCACCCAGTTCCAGAGGAGCTCGTCCGCGACGTTACTGAGACGTCTGATGCCCAGACCGCTCTCTGGACACGGTTTTCAACCTCCGGATTCCCCGATCCAAAACCAACACTGCCTCGGTTCCATCCCTCTCGAAATATTCCTCGACGTCGCGCAGTTCCTGCGGAGTGGCGAAATACTGAACCTAAGTCTCGCTGTGCGTCCCTTCTACCCCTCAAGTCAGGCCCGAAGGCTTATCACCCCACCCAGTCTTCGCAGTTTCGGACTCTCCTGCTGCCAGAGATGTACAAGACAGTCGCACTGGAGAGTAGCAAAGCGTGTATATCTGGTCTCGCGATGCTCCGTCGACATCCTCAGCTCTGTGTGTTCATCCGCACGCTTGTCGTCCGGCCGAACAGCAAAACTGCGTGTTGGCCGCGCACGGACGGCCCCATCAACGAAACCAGGGTTGCGTTCTCGATACAAGAATTGGCGGGGAACTTGAGGCACTTGGAGGAATTCGTGTGGGGCGGAGAGGATTTACCGTCCGACTATCTCTGGCTTAATTTGAGACGCAGGTGTGTGCGGACTCATTTATTTGAGGAATTCTCTGACCGCAACAAATATAGTTGCCCGAAGCTCAGGAAAATATCGACAACGACTGAGTCGATGGACCTGGAGCCTGGCTGCGAGGTAGCGCAATAATTCTCCTTTGTGCTGAACTTACTGACATAGATGTCATCAAGCTCTTTCGATTCGAAAACCTTACCGCCTTCTCCTTCGCTGTTCCGCTTCAGAAATGTATCTACATATTCCACTTCCTCCCGCCCGTTGTCCCTGCTAAACTCGTTAAAAGCCCCCAATCTCACAGGCCTCCCCAGACAACTCGTCGACATGCTCCTCCACCGCTGTCCCGACCTCGAAGAGCTGAACCTCCAACTGGGATACTACTCCCCCGCCATCCAACCAGAACTAACCCGACTCCTAATCGGGGTCTTCCCGAAACTGCGGACCTTCCATCTGGGACTCTGGTGCGCACCCGACGCACCCAACACCCCTCCGCCATCCCCGTCCCCGTCCCCGTCCTCACGAACTCCCTCAATGGAGAGCTTCCTCGCCGCGCACCCCGCGCTCACCACCCTCGACGTCGTGACCCCCGGGCTGGCGCTGCTGCCGCCGACCAGTGCCGCGCCGCTAGTACTACCCGCCCTGACCACATTCGCGGGCAGCGTGCACGCCCTCGTGGCGCTCGCCGCCCCGCAGTTCCTGCACACGCTCGACCTCACCGGGGCGCCGGTGGGCGATTCCGTTAACGTCATGGCCGTGCGGGACGCGTTGCGTCCGTTGGTGGGACTGCGGTGCCTCGTCGTGCGCGTCGCGAGCCCTGACACGCTGCGCGCCCTCCTCCCCGCTTGCGGTGGCCTCACCGCCCTGCGCGTCGTGCTACTTCCCATGGTTTTCGACAAGGTTTGTACTTACTCCTCCTCCCACTCTCCCGCTTTATCAAACACCGTACCGTGACTGATTGTACCTATGTTTGACCCCGATAGACGGCCCTCGTCCGCATATCCACCGCCCTCCGCGAGTTCCTCCCGCACCTACGCGCCCTGACGCTGTACAAGGCGCACAGACGCACCGCACCCAGCATGCTCACCTGCGCGCTGCGCCTCCTCGCGGACAACACCGCGCTCTGCGCCATCGACCTCGCGTGGTTTGCGTCGGGGTCCGGGGTCACGGTGAGGAGGCAGGATGGGAAGTATGCGGTGTGTGGGAGCGCGGAAGGGGGAGTATGTGGGCGGGATTATAGGTATTTGGACGTGAAGGAGCGCGGGGTACGCGCCGGCGGGGGCGTGTTTGCGCGCGCGTTTCGATATTCGTTAGGGGACGCTCAGGATTTAGGGGGAAACCTGAGGAGGAGGTTGGTGCGGATGAGGCGGTAGAGTGTGTTACGTTCTGTGTTAATCCTTTGTTTTCAACTCAATTCGTAGCGGAATTTCAATTATGACTCTTCGTTCGTTCGAGTCCGAAAACAATGAACTACGAGTATTCAAGCGTGCGAGAACTCCTCTACCAATCGAACGAATGTCTCGAACGCTGAGGTCGCGAAGAAATCCAGGTTCAGATCGTGTCCACTTCCCTGCTGGATCACAACCTCAAAGCTCTTCGCGAGAGGCCACAACGCCGCCTCATGCGCCGTCAACGCCGGCACATCGTCGCACCTTGTACTCCCCAGGCAGAACACCTGGTCCTGCGACCCCGCGATTTTCGCCACATGCCCCGTGTACGCTGTCTCCAACAGGATCCCATGCGTCCCGATTGCGAGGCTCCGCGCGCCCACGTCCTGGGTGAACTCGTCCAGCTGGAGCATACGGGGCGAGAACGACCGCGCGTCGGGCGGGTAGAAGGGCGTGCGGGTGGCCATAGCGATGTACCCCGCATCGAGCGCGCCCCAGCGCGCGGGGTCGACATCGCGCGCGCTCGTCAAGGGGGAGAAGTCGAGCGGGATGCTCAGCGCGCCGGTGAGGACGAGCCCGGCGAAGGGGGATTTCGCGGCCTCGACGATGGCGCCGAAGTTGAACAGGAGGGAGCCTGCGCTGTGGCCGATTCCGATGATGGTTTTGAACGCGGGAATGGTGGGGAGAATGGACCCGGTTTTGAGGCGGCGCGCGATGTCGGAGACGGCGGCGGAGGCGGTGGGGTACTGTACGTCGGAGGAGTTTGGATGTGAACTGAGCCCGGCGCCGAGGACGTCGAGGGCGAGGGACGCGAAGCCGCGCTGGCAGGAGAAGGCTGCGTAGGAGTAGTTGCGGAACTCCTCAACGGGGGGAGACCAGTATTCGCTCGTGTAGCTGAATCCGTGGACGAGGATCTGTACGACGTCTGCGGCGTATATGTATTTGAGCTCTGCAGACCGGGGGAAATATTTCCACGCAACGCACCTTTGTGCTGCGACTCCTGCTGTGGTTGGCAGAAAGTCCCGGAAATGTTGTAGGTGGCTTCCACGGGGCGGAGGTCGCTGGCGTTACTTTTGAGTCCACCGAACAAGTCCGTCGGGTCCTTGGGCACCAGTACGTCGACGTGAACCGGGATTGTGACTGGTGAACAAGCGCAGGATGATGGCGCGGATCCAGCGGCGATGCGAGCGAGAGCGAGAGAGCCGAGCAGTAAAAGCAGCATATCCGGTGGAAGGCTGAAGGCTTTTTTTTCCTGCAGAAGGCAAGAGAATCTCGGAAGAAGCAACGACGGGGATGCTGAGAAATAGACTCAGATCAATTCCCACTCGGCGGGTATCCGGTGTCATTTGGGCTGACCGTCTTCGTTTGTCATGAATTCAGAGTCCAGCCATTCGCGCTTGCAACCAGAGGCGATCAATTCCTCTGGGCACAATTCACACACGGCGGGGATGTACATACTACATAGAGCTGGGACTTTCCAATCACGGCAGTTGCCGGGGGATTGGTCCGTTTGGATGCCGGTCATCTGCTGCTCGGCATGTTCAATTACGCGACCTATTGTGCAAAAGGCCACCCCAGCGGCGAGGGCACGAACTGAGTGTCCCTTGGAAATCTGAGAGGCTGCGAATTTCCAACCTCAATACATCCAGGTCTTTGTTTAATATCGAACTAATGGATCCAACCGAGTTTTGAAGCCTTTGTTTCAATCAACTGGTAAGCAGATTCCTTTCTTTCTATCCTCCTCGATTAAGCCAGTCCTGGAGTCAAAGCTCTTTGACATTGAATTTTTTGTTCAACAATCGCGCTTTGTTTCACGCCACTGGTAGGAAATGCTTAAAGGGCGGTGCCTTCACTTCCACCTACCCTCATCACACCGGTACCCCAATCATCCACCGCAATCCAAGGTACCACCCCCACCCTGATTCATGTTCCCCTCATCATCCACGCCCGACCTCCCAACGTTTACCATCTCTACCCCCGATCTCACCGACATCGAACTCGATCGCGGCACCACGTCCGCCTTCCCCACCCCCTACACCACACACACACCCCTCCTCCGCGCGCGCTCCCACGAGCCACTCGCCGTCGCGGCCTGCCCCATCCCCACTACGCGCAGTGCCAAAGCATTCCTCTCCAGCCCCGTGCGCAAATTCATGGGCCGCCTCCGAGGCGCGACAGCAGAGCGGCAGCGCAAAACCTCCTCCACGGCACACCACCGCTCCCTCACATCTCCCCGCTCGCCGATGGACTTTGGAATCGCCTTCGCCCCGGCGCGCCGCGCGACGCTGGGCGGGCGCCCTGCCGCGCGCAGGCCGCTTACGATCTGCGACCCGGGTTTTTTCACCGCGAGAAGGGCGGTGAACGGGGACGTGGGCGACGACGACGATTCAGATGAGAACGCCAATGACGATGGTGGGGACGGCGACGGCGAGGGGGAACTTGGCGAATTGAATTTCGACGAATGCGCATTGACAACCCCCACGTCCACGTTCAGGCTGAGTCGCGCTCCGCCCCCGACGCCCGCTGACCCATCATTCCGCGCCCCGCCGCCGACGCCTGTGCGTGGTGCGGTGTTTGTAGGTGGTGGTGGGACGAACAGTAGCGTGTGGCAGAGATTGATGGAGAGCCCGGGCTCGCGCCGGAGGGAGCAGAAGAAGTTGAAGATTCTAAAGACTGTGGGGCCTGCCAGTGAGACGGCGTGCGTGGCGGAGCGGATTACTGGGATCAAGGTGTGATTATGATTATAGGAGTAGTATCAACAGTAGTATTAGTATTAGTAGTAGTAGTCCAAGTAATGTCCAACCTTTGTAGGTAGGTAATCTTCAGTGGTTGCCGTCTCGGAATCGCCTGGCCAATGTCTTTGTTTCCAGTTCATTCCGCCGTCTCTCGGCATTGCACAAGCATTGTACAAACTTAACACAGGGATCTTGGCCCTAAAACCGTCGGAGTCATGCTTAATTGAACAAGATTTTCTCTTCGTTGAGAATTATGGGTTGGATCCAAGTTGGATCCACACAATTATTGCTCTCTGGCATCCTTACGGAGCAAATTGCACGAGGAATGAATTGCAGGCAGCTTCAATACGTCGCATAAGTCGCGCGAAATATTTGTGGCCATTGACCGCTCCATGGCAATATCCCGCCGATTTTGTTTGTGCAAGTGTTTACGCGTGACCGTCACATGTGACATGTCGCGTTTCTCCTCTCCCACCATCGTCGCCGGCCGTCTGGCTCAGTTCTCAGCCTCGCAATCCTTCGGGTACACTTCAAACCAATCGGCTTACCCTTTGGCGCGTTCTAGGTCCCATCTGGAATCGATTCAGCCCCTCTTTGGACGTCCCACGGCAAAATACAAGTTTTCACCAACCAGGACGCGTATGGCCATTTCTAGGTGGACCGAGGGATTTGGGGCACTTTGAAAGGATGTTGCGTCGTCTATGCGCGTGATTGTGTCCCATCTTGGGCCCACACCCCGAGAATTTATCCACCTCCCCCGTCTTGACCGGTGTTCTGATCTCCCCCTCTCCTCTCCTCCCCTATTGCCCACAACCTCTCCCACATGCTCGTATCCCCACAAGAACTCCCGGCATCCATCTGCAAGTTCAATTCGTGCGAAACGCGTCAGGATGAGTTCAGCTTCTAAATACTCACGAACCCCCGTTCTACTAGTACCTTCCTCCCAGTGACCTAAGCCGTTGTGCTCTTTCACCTCCACCTAGCCTGTATTTATTCTCCCGATCCTTAACCGGCTGGCCCATTTTGCGTCCGTCCCTCGCAGAACTCGTCTCGGATCCTCATTTGGAGAGTTCTGGTCAAGAGCCGTGAGTCATTTAATTTCGGCGGCGAAGAAGAAAGACCATTCAACTTCCACTCTCTCTAAGTACACCGACGACGGTTCCTCCTTAAACCGCGTTTATTCTTGCCTCCTGCGCGGCTCGAACAGCTGTGACTCGTCGGACGTGACTGATAAGCGTCCATCAAAACAGCTCTCTGCGCCTACGACGATGGCTGCGCTTGGGCCTGCGACGGACGTGCTCGCAGGGATTTTCGCGGGACTTAAGAGCAAGACCCCCGATGCTCGGTTGCAGAGTGCGATTGAGCTGCAACGATATGTGGCTCTCGCTGCCAACGAAGACGCGGATGTCATCAGTCGACGCCTGCTCGAGCTGATACACAGCCAGAATGGAGCGGATAATATGGGAGGCCTGGTGGCAATCGGTGCGTGGTTCAACTCTTTCTCGAACCCCAGTATTGGCTGATAGAATCCCGAGACCATTTAATCGACGCGGACACGGATTCGCACCATAACCTGTTCCGCTTCTACAACTACGTGAAGCACCTCCTCCACAGCCTCGACCCCGCTCTCAGGCTCGCCGCCTCGAAGACCCTCGGCCGTATCCTGGCCCTGGGCGGATCCTCCTTCGGGGAGACGTTCATGGAGCACCAAATCCAAATCTCCGTCTCCGTCTCCTCCTCTACCCCCTCCTCATCCACCTCACACGTCGCCACCGCCCCCGGGATATCGCCCTACGCAGGCGTCCTCGTCCTCACCGAACTCGCGCGGAACATGCCCGCCCAATTCCTCCCCCATCTGCAGACCGTGCTTGAAACGGCGCTCGTGCCGCCCCTGCGTGATCCGCGTCTGGCGGTGCGGGAGGCTGCGGCGGATCTACTCGCGGTGTGCCTGGAGATCGGGACGCAGCGCGAGCGGGTGCCGGCACCGGCATATCTAGCGCGGATCTTGGCCGACGCGCAGGTGGGGCTGAAGTCCCCGCAACCGGAGGTCATTCATGGAAGCTTGTTGGCCTACCGCGAGCTGTTGCTGCATGCGGGCGTGGTTGGTCTTCATCTCTCACCATCTTTTTTACTCATAGCTGACGAAGCGCTTGACGATTTAGTTCATGCGCGAGGCTGACTCCTTCTCCGAATGCGCCCACTCCATCCTCGCGTTCCGCGCCCACCGCGACCCCCGCCGTCCGCCGACTCGTCGTCTCCCTGATCCCGACCCTCGCGTCATTTGATCCCCCGCGCTTCCGGGACGAGGTGCTGCACAAGGCGATGGCGCATCTGCTGGGTCTGTTGGAGAAGGACGGGGAGCGGGATTATGGTGCGCCTCAATTTTCCCTGCGTTGACCCTGGAAGTGTTGTGTTAACGCAGACACAGCTCTGATGGCGATAGGCCATACGGCGACCGCTGTGGGCGCGGGGATGCAGCCCTTCCTCGAGGCTGTGATGTCGCACATCAAGACTCGCCTCAAGGAGAGCGCTGCGCATGCAGCTTCGAGTGTCGGGAAAGGGTGAGTCGTCGCTCTGTTGTGTCTTCAGTCTCTGTCTCAAAACCACGCTCAAGACGACCGCCTTTGCCGCCGGACGCCCCGCTAGCTGCACTCGGTCTCCTCGCGACCGCTGTCGGCCCGACGCTGACGATTCTCCTGCGGGACCATCTCCAATTGCTGTTTGCGGCCGGATTTACCGAGGTGCCTTTTTCCCCATCTTCCACTCGACGTTGAGAGTGCTCACATGTCTATAGAGCCTCCGTGCGTGTCTCGGCGCCGTAGTACGCGCGATACCACCCTTGTCGGGCGTCATACAAGGTGCCGACCGTTCCTCGCGCGCTCGCATTCTTCCCTCCTCTTTACTTTGAACTGATCTCGACATTCCCAAAGACCGCCTCCTCGATCTCTTCTCCCACATCCTCGCGGGGAGGCCATATGTACGGCTCGGGGCGCCGCCTGGGACTGGGTGCGTCTTATCCCCACTCTGTACTCGACTAAACTGCAGTCTAACGGCTCCATTCCCACAGCACGACTCAGATAAATGAGGGATACGGGTATGGACGGGGAGTTAGTGTCGGAGAAGCGGTGCGTGGCTCTAATCCTCTATGTCCTCCATCCATCTGCTGGCGTTACCACCTGAGCCGCCCGTAGTTAAGCGCCGGGGCGCTTATTCTCGCTCGTGGTTTTTGTAGGCAAGATCTGACATATGATAGTAGAGCACGGAGAAAGACCTACTGGCGCTCGCACTGGACACCCTGGGGACGTTCAATTTCAGTGGTGCGTACATATTTCCTTGTATAGTTATCACCCTCGTACCGAGCTTCGCTTCTCCACAGGCCACATCCTAACGGAATTCGTGCAAACCCACGTCGTGCCCTACCTGGGCGATGACGCACCCGCGGTGCGACGCGCGGCCACCATGGCATGCTGCCATTGCCTCTTTGGCGGCAACCCCCCTCCAGCCTCCGCAGTCTTCTCTAGCTATGCCGAGGAAAGTAGCGCGTTGTATCAGACGAGCGGGCACGCAGTGAATGTGTTGAGCGATGTGTTAGGGAAGTTGTTGACGGTGGGGATCGCGGATCCTGGTGCGTTGCGTTTCCGCTGCTTGATTCCCTGTTTTTGTCTTTGTTTTTGGTCTGTGCTCATTTAGTGGTGCGCAGACGCAAGCATCCGGAATCTGGTTCTGCGTTCGCTCGGCGCGAGGTTTGACCGGCATCTATCGCAGGCGGAGAATGTGCGCAGGCTGTTCCTCGCGCTGAACGATGAGGTGTTCGAGAATCGGGTTGCTGCTGCTGCGTTGATAGGGGTGCGTCGAGGCTTTATCTCGTTTTGGAGGGATAATACTTACTTGATTGCATGACCTCCAGCGAATGGCCCGACACAACCCGGCATATGTCATGCCCTCGCTGCGCAAGACACTCATCCAGTTGCTGACGGAGTGGGAGTACTCCACTGACCCGTAAGGCTAACTCGACAATTCCACCACGAAGGCTGACGCATTGCATAGCCAGAGTCGCGACGAATCAACCCAGCTCCTCACCGTTCTCATTCTCAACACCCAGCACCTCATCCGCCCCTATTCCCTCCCCATGCTCGCCGTCCTCCTCCAAAAGACCACCATCACGAGCGCACCCGCAGGTATCTCAGCGTCGATGCTCGCGTGTCTCGGCGCGCTCGCGTCCGTCGGCGGTGAGGACGCGCGCCCATACGCGCCGCAACTCATGCCGGCGCTCATCGCGGGTTTGAGCGATCCCTCGTTCGCAAAGCGCGAAGCCGCGCTCGGTGCACTTGGCCGCGTGTGCGCGGGTACGGGATACGTCGTCGCGCCGCTGCTCGAATATCCGGCATTGCTTCCGTTGCTCGGGGGGCTGTTACATACAGATGGCGTGCAGGTGCGGCGGGTAGTCGGCGGGCGGGCGGGCGCGAGCGAGAGGTTGAACAGGGAGGTGGTGAAGGTGATGGGGATTATCGGGGCGATTGATCCGTACAGGAGGAAGGTCGGTTCATTGGTCCCGCTCAACCTCATCTATGAGTAGTACTGACGGCAGCGCAGACGATCTTGGACACGTCAATGGTTGACCTTCACCCGGTGCCGTTGACGCCGTGGACGCTTATCACGAGCACGGGCATGTCGCCCGACGATTACTTCCAGACGGTGGTGGTTTCTACGTTGGTGCGCGTGCTGAAGGATCCTGGGTCGAACGCGCACCATCATACCGTTGTCGAGGCGATCATGCTTATATTTAAGACGCAAGGATTGAAGTCTGTCGGGAGCCTTCCGGAGGTGCGTTTCCTCGGCTTTACATCTCGCGGAGTGTTAAACGTTTTGAACTGTCAGATTATCCCAGCCCTCTTGACCATCACACGCACCTCTGTTCCCCGACTGCAAGAGTTTCACCTCCAGCAGCTCGCGATTCTCGTCGGTATTATCCACGAGCACGTCCGCAACTATGCGGCGGCCGTGCTCGGGCTTGTCACCGAGCTCTGGGATATTTCCACCCTGCAGACACCGCTCGTTGCCCTCGTCGAAGCAGTCGGGAATGCACTTGCAGCAGACGTCAAGCCGTTCATACCGGCAATCCTGCCGTTGCTGCTCAAAGTCTTCGCCGTCGATGGGACGGCGAGTTCGACCCAGATGAGGGTCCTTGATGTGTTCGAGACATTTGGTGTGAACATCGAGGATTACCTGCATCTCGTCATCCCGGTCATCGTGCGCACGGCAGAGTCGGTGTCTGGGAGCGCCGCGCTCAGGAAGAAGGCGGTCGTGACTATCGGCAACCTGGCTATGGTCGTTAACCTTTCAGACCACGCCTCCCGTATCGTCCATCCTCTGATGCGCATCCTGGAGCACGGCGGAAATGATCTTCGTGTCGCGGTGCTGGATACGATGTGCTCCCTCATCTTGCAGCTCGGCCCAGACTTTCTCATTTTCGTCCCGACGATTAGCAAGGTAGATTCCTTGAACGACAATGATCCGGCGTGCTGATTAAACTGCAGTATCTGGTACGCCGCCCCTTGACGCATCCCATGTACGAGCGGGCCGTGACCCAACTGCTCAACGGCGAGCGCATGGACTACGAGACAAATGTGTTCACGTATGTAAATCGCCTTTCGGACCCGACTCACGCTCATAGACGTTAGGTTGAACGACTCCAAAGTCGCCGAATTTGCCCCGATGGAGGCTGCGAAGCTCGTCGTGAACCAGATTCATCTCAAGCAGGCGTGGAATACCGTCCGCATCAACACGCGCCAGGATTGGATCGATTGGATTCATCACCTTGGGGTTGAACTCGTCAAGGAGTCTCCGTCGCATGCACTGCGAGCGTGTATGAGTCTCGTCGAGGCGCAGTCCCCGCTCGCAAAGGAGCTCTTCAACGCTGCCTTCCTGTCCTGTTGGAGCGAATTATACGAGCAGTATCAGGTGCGTCCCATTATCTATGTCCACCTCTTCTATTTAACCGGAATTTTAGGATGACCTGATGCGCTCGATCGAGACTGCACTCACCTCTGAAACGATACCTTCGGAGGTCATCCGTCGCCTGCTCGATCTATGCGAATTCATGGAGCGCGAGGGGAAGCCTCTCCCCATCGACCACAACACCCTAGGCGAGTGTAGCCTGAGGTTCTTCGACTACGCCAAGGCACTGCGTTACAAGGAGCTCGAGTTCTTTAGCAATGCCTCGCCCGCGATTCTCGAATCCCTCATCTCGATCAACACCCGACTTCAGCAACATGACGCGGCTTCGGGCGCACTGCTTGTCGCAGGCGAGGAGCACGACGTCACCAATACCGAGGAATGGTATGAGCGCCTTGGGCGTTGGCAGGAAGCACTCGCCGTGTACGACGAGAAGGGAAAAGCGGACTCCTCGGATGTCCAAATCGGACGAATGCGCTGCTTGCATGCGTTGGGAGAATGGGATCAGCTCGCCTCCGAGGTCGATACTTCCTGGCCGTATGCAAACCACGAGGACCGGCGGCTCTTGGCGCCGATGGGGGCGGCTGCAGCGTGGTCACTGAGCGAGTGGGACTCGATGGAGAACTACATTACGACGATGCGCTCGGACTCGCCGGATCGTTTCTTCTATCGGGCAATTCTGTCTGTTCACCGTAACCAATTCAACAGGGCACTCGCGCACATTTCGAAGGCACGCGACTTGTTGCATCCAGACCTCACGGCGTTCGGTAGTCCCGGCTACGCTCGATCTTACAAGTGCGTTCTTACCCTCCCTTTTCGCAACTCATCGTTGAAATTCCGTGCAGTGTTATGGTTCGCGCTCAGATGTTGTCGGAGTTGGAAGAGGTTATTCAGTACAAACAATATGTGGATCAGCCGGAGACGCAGCGCACGCTGCGGAAGACCTGGATGAAGCGCCTCCAAGGTTGTCAGCCTGACGTCGAGGTTTGGCAGCGCATCCTGCAAGTCCGCACCCTGATCAGCAATCCCGAGCACGATCCTGTCGCGTTCATTAAATTCGCCAACCTCTGTCGCAAGTCGGACCGTTTGGCTTTGGCAGAGAAGACGCTTAATTCGCTGCTGACACCGGACAAGGTACATTTATTGTGCTCGATGCCCGTCCACTCTGATTTCTTTTGCAGCTCCAACAGCATGCCCATGCGACAGCGCCGCCGAACGTCGTTTACGCGCAACTCAAATACATGTGGGCTCAAGGCGCTCGTGCAGAAACTTTCGCCGAACTGCGGCGGTTCACCAGCACCCTCGCACAGGATCTTGAGACCGCAGAATACGACCATACCCAGCCCGGTCCTCCCCCGCGCCAGATAACCGAACTCTCGAAACTCCTGGCCCGCTGTTACTTCAAACAGGGAGAATGGGGCGTCGTCCTCGACGAGCACTGGTATCGGGTACGTCTCCGTTGTGCACAGGCATTCTCGGTTCCTGACTCTGGGAAGGACGAAAATGGGCTGCGAAGCGTCCTCGAGTCGTATGCCTATGCTACGTCTTTCGATCCCTTGTGGTACAAGGCCTGGCACACCTGGGCGATGGCCAACTTCACTGTCGTTAGCCAAATCGATTCGCAAACAGAACCTCGCATCCAAGATGTTTCTGGGGAACGCCTCGCCGCGCATGTCATTCAGTCTGTTGATGGTTCGCTACTGCTTTCCGTCTCTATTCTTCTTTTCTTACTCCCCTCATCAGGATTCTTCCGGTCAATATCTCTCCGGAGCCAGGATGCACTACAAGATAGCCTTCGCCTGTTGACGCTCTGGTTCAAATATGGCTCCCACGAGGAGATATCACGGGTAATTGCATCCGGCTTCTCCACAGTGTCAATCGACACATGGCTGCCAGTCATTCCGCAGGTGGGCTCCTTATCGAATTCCATTGTCTGTGGGAACGACGTCTGAGAAACATACCAGATCATCGCACGTATTCAGACCCCACACGCAAACATCCGGCACACCCTCAATAATCTGCTCACTGCAGTCGGTAAAACCCACCCGCAGGCACTGATCTACCCCCTTACCGTTGCGTCCCAATCGCCCAGCGAGTCGCGTCAAATTGCAGCGCTCGCCATCGTCGATCGCTTGCGCGATCAATTTCCGAAAATCGTCGAGCAGGTATGTCATATTTTGCTCTGTCGCTGCATGTTACTCACGCTCGGGGGCAGGCGCGTCTGGTCAGTCGTGAGTTGGTCCGGGTGGCGATATTATGGAACGAGCTATGGCATGTGGGCTTGGAGGAGGCGTCTCGGTTATACTACGCCGTGGGTAACCCTACGGCCATGTTCGACGTCTTGGAGCCTCTGCACGAGATGCTTGAAGCGGTAATCATCTCCCTTCTCCTTTGCCAGACGATGCTAACGATAATCCTAGGGTCCTCAAACGGTCCGCGAGACATCGTTCAATCAGGTATTTGGGGCAGAGCTGCGGCACGCGCGAGAGGCTGGCAGGCGCTATCGCCAGCTTGGAGAAACGCAGGATCTTAATATTGCATGGGGTATCTATGTCGCGGTGCGTCCTTCCCGATTCACCTTGAGCTCAGAGTTGACCGGGGGATTTCTTCGTCAGGTCTTCCAGAAAATCGACAAGCAGCTGCCGCAACTCAAGGCGCTTGACTTGCAATACGTCTCTCCACAATTGCTCAACGTCCGCGATCTCGACCTTGCTGTTCCAGGTATTCCTTTCTACCGATGTATGACCGCGCCTCTGACGTTTTCAGGCACATACCAGAGCGGCCGCGACGTGATCTATATTTCGAAGTTCGCGCAACGGCTAACCGTCATTGCCTCGAAACAACGACCGCGGCGTATGACTTTGAAGGCAAGCGACGGCCGGGATTATGGGTATATCCTCAAAGGTGAGTGTCTGGATCCGCTCGTCCAGTCGGTTGTTACAATATGTTCAGGCCATGAGGACCTCCGACAGGATGAGCGGGTGATGCAGCTCTTCGGCTTGGTCAACACCCTGCTCTCCGCGGATACCAATAGCTTCAAGCGCCAGTTGCACATCCAGGGATTCCCTATAATTCCATTAGCCCCGAACGTGGGTCTCTTCGGTGCAATCCACGAAACTGATACACTGCATGAGCTGGTCCGGGATTACCGACAATCCATCAAGGTGCTCTTGAACATCGAATACCGCCTCATGCTCCAGGTACGCCGGCGCTCATTTGACATTTACAGACTGCACTCATGTCGGACCCAGATGGCGCCCGACTACGAGAACCTCCCCCTGCTGCAGAAGATCGAGGTATTCGAGCATGCGATGGACAACACCTCGGGCCAGGATCTATACAAAATTCTCTGGCTCAAGAGCAGCAACTCGGAGCACTGGCTCGAGCGGCGTGCGGCGTATACTCGCTCACTGGCCGTCAACAGCATGGTCGGGTACATCCTCGGTCTCGGGGATCGGCATCCTTCGAATATAATGATGGAGCGCAAGACGGGCGAGATCGTACACCTCGATTTCGGCGACTGTTTTGAAGTCGCAATGCACAGAGAGAAGTCAATTCTTTTGAAGTTTTCGTCGTGGGCTGCCATACTCAATTCGACCCACAGGTTCCCCGAGCGGGTGCCCTTCCGACTGACCAGGATGCTCACCCATGCGATGGAGGTGCGTGCATTCTGCCTTTCCCGTACTGGACTGATTGGATTTCAGGTGAGCGGGATCGAGGGCTCGTTCCGCAAGACCTGCGAAATCTCCATGCAAGTTCTTCGCGACAACAAAGAATCGTTGATGGCTCTCCTTGAAGCATTCGTGTACGACCCGCTCATCAATTGGCGGCTCATGCAAGCAGACGACATGCAGCTCAGTCAAGGTCAGCGCGGACCATTCAAATTACTCATTGGGAACGGACTTGACCGTGATGTCGCAGAAGCACAGTCCACGGCGCGTCCCGCAGATTGGGCCGCACATCCTCAAAGTGGAAGCTATCGCCCTCTCCGTGCGAACGAGAACGACATCTTCAATGGTATGTTCGGTGCGCGCCTCTCGCGGTCTCGCTAATCGCACCAACAGAGGTGGGGCTCCACGAGGTCCGTAATCGACAAGCATTAGTGGTGTATAACCGCGTGCAGCACAAGCTTACGGGTGAGCACGGTCGATTTTGCTTCTAATATTACTCACAATTCCGTTTCCAGGTCGCGACTTCGATTTGAACACGGCGTATTCGGTGGAGGACCAAGTTGGAATGTTGATCCACCAGGCGATGGCCCTTGAAAATCTGGCCCAGTGTTTCTCTGGCTGGTTCGTTAACTCGCCCCGAGTCGTCTCGCACCCAACTCATGCTTCCGCTTTTTTCAAGGTGTGCCTTCTGGTAAAGGCGACCGAAACTTTCCCGTTATTATATGTACAGTCTTCTGTAATGCAACACTCACCTTTTCCGATTTGAGACCATGAACGCCATGTTAACAGTTTACGGCTCGCAGTTCCTCGCACTCCGATCGATTGCATCAAAATCAATCTATCAGTGATGCCGCGCCTGCCGATGGCACCGCCACAATAATTCAACCATGGTTGAAAATCGTTGTTTCTTGAACGAAACCAGTTCAGGTTGACAAGCGGGGAGCTAAGAGTCGTTAATTAACGTTCTTTAACGCTCTTCAAGTCCAACTCTATCGCAACTGGATTCCGATAATAAATGCCAAGTCCGTTCCATATCGCTTGCATTCCACACAGTACGGGTTTTTAGTGTTTTAGTGTTGTTCAGGTGCCCGATCATTGATTCAAGTTTAAGAGGGACGGCACGGCGCGGCTACTTTGTGACTCTTGATGTGTGGCCAAGTCCAAAATCACAATAAGACACAGCGTTGTGGCACGCTTTGTGTACTATTTCTGACTGGCTACTGGGCCACCTTAGTACCTTTGCCCGTTTTCGTTCTTTCAACAGGGGTTAACTGTGTGGATATCTACACTAGAATGAAGGTATGCATCCCACAAATATGCTAGGATATTTCGTGGCAATTTTAGGGTGCGATTTGGTGGCTCACCGAATTTATTTCCGAGGGTACCCCAAAAAGGCAACAAACTACCTAGTGGGCCACCCGCATAAATCGGCCGTTGGAACTGAGTGAGTGGGCCGCCGTGTGCTCAAAACCATGCAAGGGGTCCCAAGCTATGTTTATACACACTTGAAACATGCATTTAGGCCATGTATCTTACCTGTCTACTTGCCGTTTCCGCCATCGGGTGGGTGAAAAATACGACTGGCACTGAATCGCACTCAGTACAACGCACGGGACACATTTCTGACCAAACTCAAGCTCTAAAAGACACAATGGGAAGTATTATGACACACCTAAACATGTTACATCGTGCTCCCACAGTGCCAACCGCCCGAACAAAGTCCGTCTTTATGCGGGGATGAAATTGGGTGCTTGGGTGCAGTCGAGCATCGTAAGCATGAAGCAGTAGGTTGTGAGCTCAACGGGATGTGAGTATGCATTGCCACCCCTTCTGTGAGTCCACCTACCGAAATCTACCCTCCCAGACTGGTCGGGTCAAGTACCACGGCGTGGTCCAGTTGTCACCAACCGAGAACACATAAGGCGGCTCTGAACGAGTTCAGCGAGCGATTTCGATGGTTGGTGGCGCGTTGTGTTGTCTAGAGTCGTGCTCCTGGATCGTAGCAACAAAATGAGCCCGGAAAGTCCTGGATTGGTGGAGAATTCGTTGAGAAATGAGGGAAAGAGAAGTGCGAGGTGGCGTCGGAGATAAGAAATGATCGTTTCTCACCCTGGCGGCGGAAATCAACGGAGCACAGCTTCAGATCAGCGGATCACTCTGCCTCAAATTTCGATGCACACCATCCTCAGACGTCCCACTCCATACCGCAAGCACCAAACGACGTAAATCTGAGCACTAAACTGTTGTATTTGACAAGTGGCCCAGTACCTAGTGTGGCCCAGTACCCAGTCGGAAATAGTACATACTGAGTTTGCCACAAATGTGTATTTTTGGAGCACCGGTGCCACATCCGGGAGTCCGAGGAGGCCGAGTTCTGGAGATTTGTTTCCGCACAATGATCATTAGTAAAGAAGGGAGAGGGATCCATGATCAGGCAGGCCTTGGTTTAACTGAGACGACCGAAATTTGGTGCGTGCCAGAATGGAGTCAAAGTTCACCCCTTTCAAGAAGTTAGTGCTGTGCTGATGCCGGCGATTACACACGGATGATTGCAGGGTCGAGCGGACGAATGACTCTCTAACTAATGTGCCACATGTGACGAGATTTGATCCACGCCACAATGCGGGCGTATAAGAGACCAGGCGGCTCGATGTGAATTCCCCAGTTCACCACCATATCCTTCCTGCCTCTCGATGTCCTCACCTACTCGACCTGATTCAGATGGACTTATCGCGATCGAAACGAGCGTATGGTCTATCGTCCTCGGCGGTGAAAAATTCTGGCTGGATGAGGATCAGTTGTACAACGTGTTCGCGCGCACTGGTACTTCGGACGATGATTTCACGGTGAAAGAAGGGAACAACTTGAGCACGGGTCTAATCGTCGCCTACTCCGGGTCAAAACCTCCACATCAAGTGGAGGACCCAACCTCGGTGGTGGACATTAAAATGGCGAAAGGTCAACCTGCTGACTCAACGTAAGATCAAGGTTATTACCTCCACACCAAACTAACCTGGACACAGATATCCATCCGGACAACTGGTTCAGGGCTCCAGTACGCGGGGATTTGCCTGGGAGGTCCACGGAACAGTTCAGGAAAATTGTTTCAAGGTGCGCGGCCAGTGTGGTGTCCAGCGCGCTTTATACTCATGAGGCATTGTAGTTACGATGGGACACAGAATCGGACATAATTGCCGTCGCTAAGTTCCACCCGGAAGCACCCCTACGCAGGGTGTACCTTAGTGGTACCGTCGATTTCTGGGCATCTGAACAAGAATGCAACGGCAAAGACAAAGTATCTCTTGCCTGTTCCCTGTTCGCGCTGGCCATGCATCCCCCGGATCTGATGGTTTCTGTCGATCACGAGGGATGGTCTGTTACCCTCGGACATGAACGATTCCGTCTGGATATAATGGGGATCCGAGTCCTTTTTGAGTCTGAGTCCCCTCCAAACCAGTTCGAAGTCGTTTCGTTGGTGGAAGACGGGGCCACTGTTTGGAAAAGGGGCCCAACCGTCGCCTACTCCGCGCCAGAACCACTTAAAGACCGGGACCCAACGTCGGTCGCGTTTCTCAAAATTGAAGAGTGCCAACCTGCCGAGCCGACGTGCGTTCACGGCTACCATCTACCACCTTCACACCAAACTGACCGAGTGACAGATGTCTCACTGGAACAGTCTCAGACAAGGATTTTTATTGGAAATACAACGATACAAGCCGTTGCCTAAACGTACGTCAGCAATCTGGTATCCAGTATGCTTGATTCTCAGTCCGGTAGCGTAGTTGACATGGGGGACAAACTCCGAGGTCATTGCTGTGGCCGACTTCGACACACCTGCATCCCCATTGGGTTGGGAGAAATCCTTCTTAGACCTTCTGCCGAACGTCAATTTCTGGGTGTCACAGCGGGCATGCAACGGAACGGATAGAGCATTCATCGCTTGTTGCCTGTTCGCACTGGCCTTCCACTCGAGGAGATTCCGGGCAGAAAAGAGGTTCCTGGCAAAAATCAACACATTGCCAGTCAAGTCAGAACTCAGATCAGAATTCGTGTTTGACCGGATTGAATACTCCCCGTCGAAATCATTGACCCACATCTGCTTTAAAAGGTCCCCTCACCTAGCTTGGGACATACAGCGCTACACTCGTGTCACTTATGCACCTCCCCCTCCCGATGATAAACTGTGCGTGCATATCATCAGAATAAGCCCCTTTGGGGAGTGGAGCTCGGTCAGGGGGACGCCCATGAGGCCCGGTCCCGGACAATTTATCGCCTGGATGTACCCTGAAGGAGCCCAGTACCACGATGACATGATTTATGTTACGAACATCGACACCTCGGAGCAAACGAAAGGCCGTATTATTGTCAAGCGCGAGGGTGAACAAGTCAAGTACATTTTCCGAAAGAATGAAACTGTCAACTCCCAGTAGGTCCCATCCCAATACCGCCTTAAGCTTGAGAGCTCACATACGACAGCCTTTCCGTTTATATTTGCGAATCAGCAAAGATAATCCACGATTCGGGGACGGAGGAGGACGTGCACGACACGTTGTCCACTCTCTGTTTCAGCCGGGATATCCTCCCAAGACTCGCAGGGGGAGGAAAGACTGAGGATACAATGTACTGGCGGGTTCGTCATTCCCCACCCCTCGTATCGTGATACCTGACAACTGGTCTTTTAGATATGGAACGCAGATGGGCCCATTGCGAGTCTGGCCAAAGTTACGCCAGATCAGGAAACAAAGAATGATATTTCGGGTGAGTATCTTGCGAACGCTGCTATAGATGACAAGGAGCGACCAGAGATTGCCGTCGGTATCGCCGTCGGTCTGTTGCTTGCTTTTGGGGATGATGTATGTACCCCGCCGCCTGAGTGGCCCGGGTGGCATTCTCGTTAGTTGTATAGTAGTGGATACACATGGCTTTTAACAAGTGAACGGGTGGAGAGTCTGGTCTGGGAGGAAATTCACAAATGTTCGGCGATCTCGGCGTTGTTGAAATCCCGGAATGATGGGCACACTGAGTTCGGCCGCGGCCACGTGTCGGGTGCTCAGAATTGAGGTCCTCATCATCAAGCGCTCACGGATGAATATATCGATGAATTGTTGAAATAACCCAAGACAATGATGGGCGTCTATCGGCTAACTTGCTTCAACAACCGCCACTCCATTCCCTCCCCCACCCATATCAATCCTCGCTGCCGAACCGCACCCACCCGCGCAGTAGATCATACTCTACCACGACACCTACACTGTCAACGCAACCGCCATACTACGATTCGCCCTCTGGGCGAAAGGAAACGCGACGCCACATTTCTTCGCGATCGAGACAGACAACCAGCGCGATTACTGGCTCGCACACCGCTCTTCGTTCGACGAGCGGCCCGCGCTATTTGAGCGGATTCACGTTGGCGCCACGGAGGATGTGTGGATGTGTGGCGTCGACGGCTCGGGAGTTGAGTTGCGGCGGGAGGCGGGGTGGCGTTATTACCCCGGGTGAGCGAGTGCTATCGGTTCATGGTTGGATAAATGCTGACGTTCCGTGTTGCAGGTGTACCGACTGTCAACGCCCGAGATCCGCACCAGCACAGGGGGGCGGAGAAATTTGCTGGAGGGAGGAAGGCGGCGGGAAATTGACGGTGCGTCGTTTTCTGCACCATGCGAGGCGGCGGCGTAGCTAACGGTGGTGCAGGTAACTGACGCATTCGACGATAAATCGATGCTCCTAGCGGAGCTCTACCCTCGTATGAACTTTCCTCGAAACCGTGGATATTTAGGCAACATACGCGTTGAGGTGGACATGCTCTGCGACGACGATGTCCGCAAGCTCGCCAGCTATGTTATAGCCGGACTATGCATCGATTGTGACGGTGCTGTCCGAAGGATGCTGCGAGGAGAGCGCGCCCCGGTGCCAGAGGTGAGGTCGAAACGGAGGATTCAATACCACCATTCGCCGGAGGATTCAGATCATTCAGAGTTGGATGAAGTCTGTTGATGACGTGCTGGGATATACGCGATTAACTCCACACAGTTACATGATTTCTGCGCTCAGCGCCGCCGCTCACTGGGCCGGGAGCGGGCTCTGGAGGAATTGAGCCGGGGACGGTGGTCGAAGAGGATTTCACCGACCAGATTGGATACATAGCTATTGAGAGCTTTTCAGCCATTTCATCGCTTAGAGGGGGGTCTGAGAGCGTACTAGACGTTATTTGGGAGAAATATCGCCCTCGTGCAATCCAGACCACGAGAACGAGGGTCGGTGGTGAGAAGAGGACATGGCATCAGATCCGATCATCAAACCGGCACGGGTGCGGCCCAGTTGCCGGGGTTATGTAAGTTGAACTTCAACTTGAACCAAGGTTGACCTTTCGTCCCGACCAATATTTCAGGAGACGTCATTGTCTGTCGTGAAAGAACAAGTTATGGTTCCCCAATCAACCAGAATTCGAAGCCCATTTGCCCCATGAGGCGTTGTTTTTCCGAGTTTGCCGGATAGCACCGCCACCAGAATTGAACCATGGTTGAAATGACGTAGGAGAAGCACTTCCTCAGCGAAGCGGGGGCACTCAGTATAGTACTAAGGTTCCCTGGCTTCGCTGGTTCGAGCGAGCAGAGTCGCTGGAGGATACCACACGTACTCAGCTGGACAGTTTCGGTGGCGCCGATGGAGCACCCACAAAAAGAAGATTCAAGGGGCTTCTCTCGTGGAGTCAAAGGGATTGCTCAGACCCTGCCTGATCATTGATTGGCATGTATCCGCGGTGACTCGACGAGAACTGGCTCAAACGGTGAAGGGATCAATTTCCAGAACAACGAATGCCGTTTATGGAAACCTTCGTTATGTGAGGGGGTGGCGCGTGAGAAAGTGCAATGAAGTTTTATGATTGCAAGGACCCTGAGACAGTGAGAACCGAATCACATTCACGAATGCCCGGCGTTTAGTTGACTGGGTGGGAGGAGTCAGTTGACTCAAATAGAAGGACTTTGGCCTCAATACTGTTAGGACATAGCGGCCAGTTCGTCACTCTCGCGATTTCCCGTGGCCACCACAGCAGGTACAATAAGACACAGCTTTGTGTGGCCACAGGGAACGTGTTGCATTTCGGCGGGTTGTCCTTGGGCGAGCGTGGCCACAGCGGGCCGCTTTGGCCACACTCGCACTCTGAGAACACCGTCCGTTCCGGCCGTGCTTCGAGGCCATTTCTGCGTGTTTCAGAATAAATTTGCACCGTTGAACACATTTAACGTTAGCCCCGTGCAGCCTGAGGTTATCCCAATGTACCTCGCTTCGGGGGGGTAGGGGGGTAGTTTAACATCAATATGTAACTCACGCAATGGGCCAGGGTCATTTTGACGACGTAAATCACTAATGCACAGCGCCGCGGGCAGGGTCGAACAAATCAGTGGCCACATTCCGTGGCGTGGTGGATTGATTTATCTGGGTAGCCAAAGGTCCGCCACTCTCCTCGCGGGTATAAAAGCCGCGGCTTTCTGTGGACTACGACATAACACGAACACTCCCCACCCTGTCCCATACCATTCACAACCTCGCTTTCACTCCCTTCGATGTTCCAAACTCTCGCGTTGGAAAAACCTCCTGGATGGCAGTTGGTGGAGCCCACATTGCAAATTGACGACAAGTACTACGTTCGCCGGAGTACAGCAGCTGACAGCTACTATGTCATGAGGGTGGACCCCAAACACTCTAATGCCGCCGCGCACCGTGAGGCTGCCATGAATCCTGACCATATGGACCCCATCACGGCCAACATCCACTTGAAGCAGGACTCGGAGGTACTCATTCAGAGCGAACAATTCACCGAACTTGTTCTCAAGCCCGTCGACTCGGAGCGGAGTAAATGGTGAGAGGATCGATTCTAGCTTCCATGAATCATCTCATTCCCTGCGGTAGGTTATGGGCTTGTGACACCCACCAGCGTTCGGGGGGAGATTGGGGACGACTGGAGGTACACTTTATCATTGACGGATCTACCATTGTAAATGTGATGATGTGTCAGTCCATTTACTCATCATCTGACTGGGACGTAGGTGCGGGACAAGAATAGGCCAATCGCAAAGACCTTTCCCAGAATTCCCACCTCGAATGGCTACAAGATCCCTGGTGGCAGCGTGAGGTGCGACACGGAAAGACAACGGGATATGCTCGCGGTCGTCCTGTTCGGTGCAGACATGATACGTCCACAAAACGAACCACCAGAGTTCGCGCAGTTGACGTGTGGTGGCGTAAAATCGGGCGTGTCATCATTCACGTTCACACTGCGGCCAGAGACAGAGGGCCCACAATCACCATCGCCATTACGCGGCAGGGTCGAACGAAGTTTTGACGACCGTGGCCTGTTCCACATTCAAATGAATGATATGCGCGCTACGGTAAAACGAGTCGACAACGGGGCCTGTTATACCACCGTCGACTGCGAAGAACCTTGCTTCTTCTTGAATCAAGGTCCTGCTCGCGGCTATGATTACCCCGTATACACAGACCAGGACAGTTTTCTTGGAGGAGCAATTGAGATGTTCCATGATCCGGCAACAGAACTCGGATGGCTGGTGCGTTGTTCGACTCGTGGCCTCTGTGGTTCATCTCATAGTCATCCTCAGATATACTGGCAACCGGATGATCCCAAGAGCGTGGCCACCCTGGTGGCCACTGTCAACGGGAGGATTTCCACCAAGCGCAATCTCCGTACGCTACTGGGGGAGCTCAACGGTCAGCTGGCCGGGCCAGAGGATACGAACCAGTTCAATCATGTGGTACGAATATTTGCGGCGCTTTGCCTGGGCGAGAATTTTCTAGAGGCGTTGACCGATGGCGCGGGGAAAGCACACATATACGGGTTTCCTATCTTCTGGGAGGTGAAGGATCGTAAACTAATAATCGGGGACAAGCAGTATCAGCCCAGTGAGCCGACCCTGCTGCCCGAGGAGCCCGTGACCATTGTCAATGAGTACGGGAGCTCCATTGCGGTTTTGACTCAGCCTGAGATTCGGGACGGGGAAATGGTATTTTCAATATTGAGTCCCGATAGTCATGGGGCCTCGCAAATCGGAACGATCAAGTAAGTCCTCCTGCGTCGGAACTTGAGTCCATAGTTCGTTCTTACCATTTTACTTTAGGAAGGATCTTGGCACCAAAGGCACCCTCAGGTGGCAGAGCACGAACCCTGCACTGACACTCATCGTCAATTTCGACGAAGTTGCAATAACTGTGAGAACCTATCTGGGGTTGTTTCATTCCTGGTTGACAGCAAAGCAGGTTACCGACGACAAAGGAATTATCGCAAGAGTGGTCAAAAGAGACTTCAAACAGGACGGTGGTGTCGGCGCCCACATACTGGATAATGATAGTCCTGGACTCAATATCCTCGCATATGTTCTGCTGGCCGTGCAGATCTTCCCTGATATGGAATACAAGCCATCAACCCAAACCGATCGTCTTTCCGCGGCATTGCAATGGAGATCAGGAGGGCCGGCCGGCGAGTTTACCTTTGGCGTGTGGACTCACCTCCTACCTGAACAGAAAGCTAAAGAGAAACGGATCATCGCTGGTACGGTGAGAAGAACCGACAGTACATACACGATTGCTTGCGAGGACACACCACATTGGAAGGGGGGGAAAATGAGCACCGAAATCGGATTTCCGAAGGACTCGAAGGGTCTTCACATCGATGGGAAGCCAGTGTCGTGCAAGATCTCCAGTTCGCAGGATGAGGAATGGGTAACATATTCCTGGGGCAAAATCCGCTTCTTCCGCGACCCGACGACGAGTGCACGATTTCTGGTGAGTCGAGACCGTTCGATATATCTGCACCTGACACTCACCCTTGGGCAAGGTATATCACGACGATGACCTAGTGGCCCACGTAGAGGGTAAAGAGGCTCCGGACCGACACCAAAAGAGTTTTGGGCAATATTTGCCGAAGGTATACATCGATAGGGACTTGCCTGACGCCGAGCTACGGTTCCACTTGCCTGAAGCCGAGCTACAATTTCAGATCATAGTCGCCATGTTTGCAGCCCTCTGCATAGGGCGGCAGGGAGTATTGGAGACTTTGACGGCATAGTAGGGTGACATGCGTGGCTGACTACACGGGCAATTCAATATGGGCGATGTATCTACAAGTTTTGCGTGGAATTCAAGGCCGCTGATGGAATGATCAATGCATGAAATAATTTCGCGCCAATGACTTGTTCCAAGCAGAGCCAATAGGATAGGCAAGGCCGGACCTGGGTGAGTCAAACTAAGATGCCTGTGGAAGAGTCCCACAAACCGTTCGAAACATATGACGCGGACGACAAGGTTTAATTCCGAGTTTCAACATCTCAAGCACGACGTTTGCCATAAATCGTGCCGACGTCGGACGAAATCGCAGGGTCTGGTAGTTCGCCAATGTTCGGCGCTGGGTCGATCCCACCATCTATCTTGGACACCCTATGTGTCGACGAACCTACGGAGCCGTCATTTCCCAATCCAACCCGCGGTTACCCGGTAAATCAGCGGCTGAACAATTCCCGGATACGGGTGGGTTCAACTCCGAGTTCGACATTGCTTACATGCACGCCGGTTCCTGGCCATAGGTAAGCGAGAAAACCCTTCCGAAGTGGATATCTAGCTCAACGGGGTACCGCGGGTTGGGTTGCGGGGTGAACTAATGCTGAACTTACAATCGATTCACTGAGCGTGGATGGTGTTCTACGGGCTCAAATCCTTCAACAGGCATTTGATCAAGAAAGCAACCCCAAGTCTGGTCTGAGATGGTATGTAGTTATCCAACCTTCGTCACGATCTCAGCCTCAACCGGCAACGCCCCATCCACATACGCAGAGAACTCGCTCTCCGCCGGGCTGCCACCTACCGCAGCCCCACCCTGCGCCCTCGATTCAACCCCCAGCGCCCTCTGCAGCCGCGCCGCCTCCCGCCCCTCCCTCGCCCGCCGCTCGGCGCGGATGCCCTCCACCCACGCATGCACACCCTCCACCGCGGCCTCTGGCGCCTTCTTGTGCACCTGCAGATACCCCTGCAGCTCCGCGGTTGAGAACTCGCCTGCGGGAACCGCCGCTGCGAACGCGTCCGCCAGTGCGTCGATGGTGGTTGTTTTCTCCTCGGTGGGCTTCTCTATGGTGGTGGGCTTCTCGAGGGTGGGTGTGGTAGTTGTGTCGTGTGCGGGGGCCGGTGGGGACGCATACTCCGGGAAGCGCACGACGGGGAAAAACCGCACGAAGAGCGCGCGCGTCTGGTGCGCCGTCGACATTTCGTACTGCACCTTGCGGTCGATCCGCCCCGGGCGCAGCAACGCCGAGTCCAGGCGATCGATGTAGTTTGTCTGTCACAAATCACCGTAAGTAAGTGCCTGCATCACGCGAGCGAAAGAAGGAGGGAGGGATCTGAGAATTGGACTAGATACATAAATGAAACTCACCGTGGCAAAAAAGAGCTTCCCCTCCTCGCTCCCGACACCGTCGATGACATTGAGCAGGCCCGAGAGCGTGACGGACGAGCGCACGGGCTCACCGTTGCCTCTGCCCGAGGTCCCCTTCCCGAATTGAGATCCGCGCCCGCCGCCGAGGCGCGCCGCGTTATGGTTGGGAGTGGGGTAGTCCTCGTCGTCGCGCGCAAAGGCACAGTCGATGTCCTGTGATTGCCCGTTGAAAATTATTCAATTTGAAACTGATTGATTCCAGAACGTACCTCGATAAGGAAGAGGGCGTGCTTGGGGATGGAGGCCGCCGCACGGTTGAGGAAGGCGTCGTCCACACTGGACACATTATTGAACGTCAGCACCAAAGAAATCCCTAACATCTATCGGGGGACGCACAAACTAGACGCCAGGGAGAGTGAGTAAATCTCGAGGTTGAGCGCGCCTGCCAGCGCGTAGATCGTCGAGGCTGCAGCAGTACCCATCAACCTGAGCAAGTGGAACTCAAGTTGAAAGCGAGGACGCACTTTTGCCGGTACCAGGTGGTCCGTAGAGGAGGTATCCGCGACGGTGCGGAATACCTGCCTCGACGTACCAATCCTCGCTCGAGAGGAATTCCTGGGCGTCTTGGACGAGTCCGTCGACGACGCCTTCTGGGAGGATTATCGAGCTGGGGGGTGTCAATGTCGGGATGCTTGAAGGAATGTCGCGCTAACGCACTCGAGGGGCCGGCGGATCTTTCGTTTGACGCCAGTCCATATCATGCCGGGGCCGTAGTGCGGCTGAGACATAACACGTACTTAGTAGGCTTCAGCACTGGAGCGTAGAGAGGGGAAAACGCACAGAGTCCGCGAGGTGAATAATGACGTTCGGACGGTTGATCTCGACATAGCGCGTGCGCGCCTCCTCGACGAGCTCGGAGAGCACGTTCATATCCAGCGTATAGATGCTTCGCCCCGTCGTTAGCTCCTGTTACGCACACAGTAGATACAGAGTTGAGAGCACGCACGTTACGTAGATGCTCGACGAGGGGCGAATGGGTCCGAACGGGGTAAATTCACCGTCCTCCCTGGTGCGCTTGATCTCGAGCCAATACCCACGCCAACGAAAGAGCTGTGGCAGCCGGTAGGTCGGAACATACTCCGCGTGGCCCTTCACCGTCGGGTCGACCCACGTCTTGACGGACCACTTGCGGCGCGAGCTCGTGGCGCTGACGACGAACTCGCGCGAACGGCGCCAGACGTTTTCCTGTGTCTAAATATGCTGTCTGATTAACAGGCAAGTGTGATATGTAGGGAGCCAGGAAGACGTACCAGGAAGAGCACGATCCACTCGTACGCCGGCTCCCCCTCGTCAAATTGCGCAGTCATCGAGTATTCTGGGCGTCAAACATTAATTAGTACCTCGACCGATTCGAAATCGTAGAGCACGCACGGAATCGAAAGCGGACGATAAGCCACTGGCAGAGCCTGCGCCCCGTCTCGATGATGGATCCAACGATGAGCAGCTTGATGCTGGATCCAAGGTGCGTCTGCGACAGGAGTCCGAGTGCGGCAAAGATGGAGGAGAGACCGAGGAACGAGGTGAACCACGGGGGGGATTGTGCAGAGTCGTATGTGCCTTGGTGCCCTCCGTCGTTAAATGGGTCGGGGAACATGGTGGTAGCGGGTTAAGAGACGATTAACGGCGGAGAAGCGGCGCCAGCAAGCGCCAGTTTTAATAAAGGCCGATGCCTCGTGGCTGATGCCAGGGGTCGATTGACCGGGAGGCGAGCGTCTAAAGCTAAGTTAAACCCGCGGCAGGCTTTGTGAAGCGCCCGGGCCTGGTGCGGTCATTCAGCTTGAAGCGAGGAGCATCCAAGGTACACCTGCGACACCAGTTCGAGTGCGGAGAAGAGGGAGAAAGTCCAGTAAGTACACAAGGAATCAATTGAGGAGAGTCGGGTACGTTTTGTTGCACGTTTTTTTGGGACAAGGGCGCCAACAAGAGAGATGCCTCGTTGCTGATGCCAGATCCTAAACTGGCAGCGAGCGCGTCCAGCGCCAAACTGCGCCAAAGCTTGGGGTCGTGCGTGGAAGTTGGGGCATGGCCATCTATCGGGTTAAAGAGAGTGGACTCGGAGTCTCGCACTCGAGGCTGTTTTGTCCTTTTATCTTCTTTTCCTTGTTTTCTGGTTCTTTTGGGGGCATTCCCGGACTAGTGTAGAGGCCACCATAAGACGCTCCAGCTTCAAGACGTGCCAGCTTGTGGGGTCCATGTGGGAGCAGCACGTTCGGTGGCCATGGTGGGAAGACGGAAGAAGGACTGCGTGGGAGCGCTTGCCAAATTGGTCGTGATGGGGGATCACTGTGATGCCGCTTTCGGCTCATTCCGCTTTGAGTCCGCTCGCATTTTATTCGTACATCGGTGTGTAACCTCCATCGGTGGCCTAAAGAAGATGTGGGGAATATCTGTGGGGGGGGGGGGGGGTCGATAAGAACGGAATGTACGTGTAAACACAAGTTGAACCAAAACTTGTGTTCAGCTTTGGTTCAATTGGTACTTGTGTTTATCCACTGACCCTTCGTTTAGTTGACTGCAGAAGCCAGTTCTAGCTCAATGAGGCACCGTGACCACGCATAACTACACCCGATTTCTTTGAAAATTCGACCTTTCCTTGAACTCCGGCCACTCGGCAAACATTCGTCCCGAGATCAATGCGTTCAGCTGACTCCGCGGACCACCGTTCTTCCTTCCTTCCTTCTGCTCTCCCATTACAAACAAACTCACCCTCGCACAACGAACCGAATGTCCCCCCTCCCCGAGGTCCAAGCGCTCCTCTTCGACGTCTTCGGTACCGTCGTCGACTGGCGCGGTTCCGTCACCCGCGAGCTCGCTTTGGTGGGCAAACAGCATGATATCGGTGAGCAGTGCTAGCTCCCTCATGGAAGAGGCCCGGGCTGACTTCAAGGGATGTTACTCATGATGTGTAGACGGCGACTGGGACGCATTCGCAACGACCTGGAGGCGGGGGTATCTCGAAAATACGTGCGCCCTGCCGGACTCTGAATTCGTAGTCGATTTACTTCGTGGCGCAGGCGCCGAATAGCACAAGGCGGAGCTGGATCGCTAAACGTCGACGCCATGCATCGGCAGGTCAGTTAAGATTTCTGTGCAATGATAATTTATGACTCATCAACTGGGGCCGCACATCCAGATCCTCGAAACCATCCTCGAGAGCTCACAATGGAAAGGCCTCGGCGAGAAACTCACGAAGGAGGCGCGGGACGAGCTCAACCTGGTATGGCACCGTCTCGATGGTACGTACATGCATCTCCCTCGCACCTCCTTCCCCACCTCTTGTTGAGGCGAGTCTTTCAGGCTGGCCAGACTCCACCCCAGGCCTCTACGCGCTGAAGAAACACGTAGTAATCACGACGCTCTCGAATGGGAACGTCCGCCTCCTCATCGACATGGCGAAGCACGCCGACCTGCCGTGGGACACCGTCTTCTCCAGCGAGCTCTTCGCCTCGTTCAAACCGTGTGTCTCCCCTTCCCCCCTCTCCGCCTCTCCCTTTCTCCCTTCCCGCCAGTACCCGCCGCGTGAATCAACTAACCACCACACATACGTAGTGACCCGAAAGTCTACTTCGGCGCCATCAAGCATTTATCGCTCGAGCCGCACCAGTGCGCGATGGTGGCGGCGCACGTGTATGATTTGCGTGCGGCGGCGGGGGTGGGGATGCGCACGATATATATTCCGCGCAAGGGAGAAGAGGCGGCTGGGGAGGGGGAGGTGAGGACGAAGGCGAAGGGTGGGGAGGTGGATGTGGTTGTCGGGTCGTTCACTGAGCTGGCGGAAGTGTTGAGCGGGTAACATTTCTCGCACTTCACGAAGCCCAGCGCCGCTGCGTACGCCGTACACCAATGTGGCGCTCCGTGACGACAGCTCCCTTCTGATTGCGTGAACTTTGAAGTCGTTGGCGGACCGAGGTACAGGGAGGTATGACTCGTCGAGCGAACCGGCGAGATGAACCGCCCGAGACAAACCCTTGAAAAAAAAGACAAACTCTTTCAACTATGGACGTAGCCGGAGTCGAACCGGGATAATATCGCCCCTAAGGTTTATGTGCCACGTCATGGCCATGTCCGATGTGTAGACGAGAGATGAGCGGGTAGGGTACACCCCCAATTTGGTCGGAGCTCAAAGGGAGCAGCCGGTGGGAATCTCGCCTGAGACTTGACAAAAATATCATTGAGACATCCTGGGAATGATTTTCTGACATCCCTGTAAAGAATGGTTTGAGAATTGAGACTTCCACGCTTCCTGCTCTCGCTGCAACTGTTTCTCAAGTGCTCAAATATTTCTAGACATCCTTTGGACAGAATCAAGGAGAATCACTCACTTTGTGAATATCCATCGCATTTTTGTACTTATTTTGTTGGCGGCAGTGGTCCGTGCGCAAACTGTCGATCAGCAAACACGAACAACTTGGTAACGTGTTTCCTCGTCTTTTCCTCCTTTCCCCCATCTCCTCCTTGTCTCCTCCCCGCGCTTTCTGGCTCACTTTCCTCCGGCGCGGCCCCTCGGATGCAAGAACTCTTCCTCAAGTCCTCCCCTGAACTCCTGCTGCTCCCTCAAGCAAACACTCGGAATTCAACGAAGCTTTCAAGCGCTCGCAAGTGCGACGCACACAAGCCCTCAATTATGCAAGAACTCCAACCAAATCACTTCCTTCAACATCAAATCCTTCAACGCAACTCCAAGTCCTTCACCCTCAAGTAACTTCAAGCTTCTGTAGTCTCAAGATCTTGTTTCCTCAACTGCCCTCGCATTTCGTTGTCAGTTTGTACCGATAATTTGTAGTAGTATATACTTTGTAATCCTTTTTGTGTCGCTGTGAATGTACAAGGGGTTTCAATTCTTTCATCGGATAAAATAAGCAATAAACAACTACGCTCTGAGGGAGCTGTCATGGGAGCTCTCGGGGACAGTGGATTCCACGATGATCAGGGGATTGTCCGTTTTGATCTCACCGGGAGGTTTTTGGCGAGCCCTCCGTGTATACATCCCGATATGGCGGCTCGGAGCTCCCGGCGAGGTCCGACCAAATTGGGGGTGTAGTACCAGCGCCAAAGCACAACTTGGTGCTCGGTCCAAGTAAGCGGAGCGGCCAGCACTGGAGATTTAACACCACGCTCGCAGAACAGTCCTGAAGATAAGATTCTAGGCGGCGAAGAGGAGGAAATCTGACGAGAAGGATAATAGGCACCAGAGAAGATCCTTTCAGGCCCCAGAAAACACCTTGAGCAACTCATTAAGCCCCAAGAAATTTTGGAATTTCGTCCGCAGGAGTCCTCAGTCCCAAGCCTGCGGATTTGGATAGAACAACCGTCTTTGAGAACTTTTTCTGGACGCCATGAAAGGTGTTACGGTCGATTCTGGGCGTACGTGCTCGAGGAGTGAAATCGTGCGTGGAGGTCAGAAGCAAGCCGAGTTTGGCGGAGTTGACGCAATGATGCGATCACTGGCCCTTCACTGCAAACCACGACCACCTCGCAAGCCCTTTCTGTCTCGCGTGCTTCTGCTGCTGTAGGCTACGCCAACTCCTCGCCACATTTTACATCCACGTCCCCTCACGATCAATTCTGCCGGAATTTGGCTGGAGGGGCTCCAATTTCATTCGTGCGCCGTCCTTTTTAACTCGTTATTGCCACTCACTATATCCTTGAATAGTGTCTCAATCAACCTATATTCAATCATGGCTAATACTCTACGATGTGAAGTATCTTTCGGGCAGATTGGGGCTGGATGCGACTGATTCGCCGCGCAGAAGAGTTTGGTAGGATCTTTGTGGGCGAATCATCGTCGCATTAGGTGCGTCACCATCCATCGGGTGTCGTCCAACTCATATAAAGCGCGCGCCCAGATAGTCCTTTGCACACTAGACGGTTCCGTACCTTCACTTCGATCATGCTCTTCGTTCTCCCTCGGCCGCCATTTGCTTTCGACGGCAATATTGAAACCTCCTCGGATGAACGTCAGCCGGCCCTGCAAGATGCCCTCGCATTTATCTGCCACCAGGTCTCCCTCCGTCTGTCTGCCTGCTATCGTTGTGGTCTTCTAAAGTTCTACTCTTCTTGTTACCCCGTCACGTGACGCGCGAGTCACGGTTTTCGAGAGGTAGCCGAAACCTGCCCAACCTGCAGCCCTGTTGAACGCGACCACCGGCCCTGCAGCTCTCCCCGGGCCGAAAAAGAAATCGTCTTTTGCGCATATGACGCGTCCCAAAGGAGGATGTCTCGCACCGACGGCGTTTTGGTTTACAGCTCTTTGCGGAACTTAGGGCGCGCATCATTTTTTTCTCCGTTTTGGGACGTTTTTGGGTTGGGCACGCAGAATCCCGATTGTGGGCTCAATTCTTGTCGTAGACACATAAAAACTATATGAACATGACCGCATTGTCGGGCCGGAGGGCATGGCGTCCTCAGAATTTGGGCAGGGCACCTATGTAATAAACATTTGTGAGGTTCGCTGTTTTCCGGTAGATCAGCTTCCATCGGAGCTGGAAGGTGCCTGGGACCTCGGGGCGCGTTTATAAGATGTATCCCGGTGTAAGCGAGGGCATTGGCCACTCATAGTATTTTTATGACGCCCCCATCGAGCTCCTCGGCCAAGTAGGTGTGCCGTGTCGGAGTTTGGAGCAGACAGCCATTATTGGGCTGCTCTGGCCCCTGTTGGCTGACCAGCGTCTTCCGAGCCCTCCTTTCACGTCCCAGGGAGGGTTCACGCGGCTCAGTTTACGGTTCTGGGTTGTTGCGCTCGGACGCGACGCGTTCTAATTTCATCAGTCACACGCACGTGTGGGTTACAAGTGACAACTCTCCTCCTCCCACCACCACAATGCCACGCGTCAAACCAATCGAGGCCGCGCGCACGCATTACACGAAGGACCTCAAGCAGCGCGTCATATATCAGGCCTTCACCCTGGGCAAAAGAACCACGCAGATTGCGATAGATTTGCATATGCCACTCCGCGTTGTGCAACGTTGCATCACGACCTGGAGGGAGATTGGCGAAGTCGCTCGAGATAGAACATACATCGGGCGCGCTCCCATGCTCTCCCCGGAGCACACCAAGGTTTATCTGCTGTTATCGGGTCTCTTCGGCCACACTCATTGATCATTTAGTTCATGCTCGCTCTGCTGGAGCACACACCCGACATGTTCCTTGACGAAATTCAAGAACAGCTTTACAACTGTCATAATATAGATACCTCTCTGGCTACAATCTCCCGCACCTTGCACCGCCTAGGAATGTCTTCAAAAAAGGTCGGTCTGACTCTGTTACATTCCCGGACAACACATGTACTAAGAACCCTCTAGTTATCTCGCCACGCAGCAGAGCGCTGTGAGACTGCCCGCCGTGACTTCATCATGGAAATCGGGGATGAGCCGGCAGATCGTATCGTTTGTGCAGATGAATCTGCCGTGAACATACTGACATCTTATCGTCACAACGGATGGTCTTTGGTTGGCTTACGATCGCGCAAGCGCTGCTGCTTCGTTCGTGGGACTCGGTTAGTAGTTGAATTGACTGTATGTGCGTCTCCCTAACCTCCGGCTTGACAGCTACTCCCTCCTTCCTGCTTTGAGCATCGACGGCATCATCTACAGCCACATCAAGATCGGTGGCTACAACGCCGAACGGGGACCAGTTCCTGCTCTGGCTGGAAGGACTCCTCAAGGTGATGAACCCATATCCCGCAAAAAACAGTGTGCTGGTTCTGGACAACTGCCGCATCCATCACGTAGATGGCGTGGAGACCATGTGCGCCGATGCGTACGTCTTTCCCTTGTGTTCTTTCTTTTTACTCAACTGACCGTTTATCAAGTGGCATCAAGCTCGTATACCTTCCACCTTACTCCCCCGACCTCAACCCAATTGAGGAGTGTTTCTCTTTTGTCAAGGCGTACATTGCCCGCAATGGCCACACCTTTCGAGACATTGTCGAGCTTGGCGACGAAAGTGATCCGGTTTTATTTTTGTACGACGTACTGGAGCAAGTTACGACCGACTCGGCAAAGGGGTGGTTTGGGCACTCGGGATATATGTAGTTGTAAAATGTACATTAGGTTCTGTGATGTCAAGAAAGCAAATCTGTAGCAAGTTCGATAGCAAACGGAGGATCAGGTTCAACAAAAGCAAACAATATTCGTGGGCGGCGGTAAAACTAGGCTTTGGCGGCGCGGATGTTTCGGTCAACCCGCTTCATCTCCGCCTTGACTTGGTCCAACAGCAATGATGCGTTACCCGCAGAAATACCTATCAAACGGGTCAGTTCCTCGGGCGTCTTGAGTTTCTGAACCTCGTCGATATGGTAGAAATCGAGATCGTCGAACGCCGTAATATACCGCGTCAAGTTGCGTTGCGGATGATGGATTGCGAGTCGTGTGATGAAGTCCCCAATCCCCGGGTACGGGTTGGCCGCATCCATATCGGGAGGATCACTGGACGCGAGCGCCGGGCGAGTGGAGCTGGTGGAGGCAATATTTTGCCCGTTGCCGCCGAATTGAGGCTGCATTGGGAGGGTGAACAAAGGCGGCATCGGGCCGCCCATGTACGGATAGCCATAGGGGTGATTGGGCGGATTCCAGGGTCCACCGTTGTATCCGGGGGCACTCTGCATGACTTGGTTGGACGGCGGGGCTGGCGCAGCAGGGCCTGAACTTTTGAAAAACATCTGAAACAGCTTCGCGTGCGGCGGAGTCTGCAACGTTACGCCATGTGTCTCGGCAGCCTGAACTAGATCAGTAATCTGCGGACAGAGAGCGAGAAAAGGTGGGTCACCAAGCAATGAGCCCAAGCACGAAGCTGATTGTTGGAAAGCGGGTGATGCTCACCCGCGATCGTGATTTTGCATGCCTTCGTCGGTCCGCACATCTGACAGCGACCGTAGTGCTTCTGGAGCTGCTCGAGCTTCTCTGATTCCTTTTCCATGATCCCAAGGCCGCTATCAAAGTCATCCTCACCATCCTGTGCATGTTCGAGATCTAGGAGCGGCATTGTCTTCTTTCCGCCCTTCTTTCCGGCCTTTGAACTACCAGATCCCTTCCCTTTGCCGAGGAGAGCACGCAACGAGAGAAGATACTATGGAGTTCAGTCCCATGCTGAAAGAACACCGCTGACACGATACGCACCTGTTCACTAACTTGTACAGTGCCCACCGCCACCTCTCCAACACCTGTTTTTCAGTACAAAATACTTTTTTGTGGATTTTTTCTGATTTTCTGAGCCATGAAACCGACCAAAAGAACGCGATTGGCGTCGAGACCTCATTTTTTCCCACGGTGTTTCACTTTTCGCCGATTTTCCACTCCAAAAATAGTGTGTACCAGTGTGAGGATCTAGCCAAACACTGTCAAATTTTTTCATCAGACGCCGTCAGCGGCCGCGGTAACGTGTATGGCAAAGAAGACAGGAAAACAACAAGCCGGCGCGGCGAATCGCGAAGCCACTAAGCACAACAAACCTGTTCCCTTTGGACCCCCACCCACCCCAACGGACCTCTCCCTCGCATTGGACCCAAACTATGAGGCTGCAGCAGACTCGTCGGAATCGGATGACGATGCTCCTCCGGTGGCTTCGGTACCTTTATTCTCACTCATTGCTTGAAACAGACACTGATTCCCACCTGCAGGCTTCAGTCCCTGGCACCTCCAATTTAAAGCGGAAGAATCCTGACGCGGATCTCGATCCCGCCCGAGAAACCAAGAAACCGTCGCGTGCCGGTGCAACAACTCAATGGCGTTTTGACACCGGGAAAACTGTGATAGGGCGCGCCGCGAAAATGCAGGCCGGTATCCACACGCTGTTCAAGGTCTGTTCATCTAATTTACAAGATCACCGTCATTGAATTTCTTGAAGTCCGTTCCAAACCCCCGGAAGGTGGCCCTGGCGGTGCGATATGAGTCTGAAGAACCTGACCCAGATATTGAAGTAAGTGTACCACCACTGTCTTGAATATTCCCGCTTCTAATGCATTTGAAAACAATAGATGTCTGATGTGCCGTTCGTTCAAAACGGGGCAGCAAATGCCGCCGCTGAGGTAAAAATCCCGGTCCCAGCTCGGTTCATTATCTCAGCTCGTTGCTTCCAGGAATCCCTTCCTGAGCCCGTTCTGCAGACACTCCAGGAGCCTGTTCCAAACGAAGTCAATTCTGACAGCGAGGTTTGTTCCGTCCTCCGCACCGGCACTGAACCAGAATTATTTGGCTGAATCTGAATGTAGATGCCGGCGCCACCTGTGCACGAAGCCGCCATCGAGTTTACAGCTCCGACGCCGCCAGCAACAGATCTCGAAGAGGAATTCCCAGCCTCGGTGCAGCCCCCCGCGCCAGTTCCCGTGCCGCCTGTCGTTGTCCTCCCTGCGGACACTGAAACAGACATCAAAACCAAGCATCGGCGCCTCCAGAAGCTCATCAAGAAGAAGCGCGCCGAGCTAGCTAAGAAAGCGTCGATCCTCACGAATGCGAACGCGGCCGGCTCTATTCTTGATCTCGAGGCGCTAAATCAGTTCAACGACAAGTCAAAAGATGTTGCGCTCAAACGACTCAAATTGATTCAAAGTCTGAGGTCGGCAACTCGGGTTCGAGTCCCACAGATCAAGCGGCGGATTAAGGCCTGCAAACCGAACCAGGAGGCGAGTCTGGCTATCGCTCGCCGGTGCGGGAAGGGCGAATATTATGCCCGTGCGCTCCGTGAGATGTCGGTTCACCTTCTTGCACATGGAGAGCTACCGGAGAAACAACAGGGTAAAGGAGCGCATCATGAATCACTCCTTCTGAACCCAGCCATTCACGAGGCCCTACAAGAGTGGGTCAAGGGAACCCTCGAGGTTGAGAAGGGTGGTTTTGTCGGCCGGGTAATTTCGCACTTTCCTCCGCTTGTTCCATGTTAATTAGTTTCAGATGCGCCCCGCTAAAATGCGGCGGTATGTCAACGATTTTTTGCTTCCAGAGCTCAAGATCGAGGACAAGATCAGCGAGACGACCGCTATACGTTGGCTGAAAAAGATGGGCTTCCGGCTTGCGCGCGTTCAAAAGGGTGTTTATGTTGATGGCCATGAACGACCCGATGTCGTCGAGAGCCGCGATAAATTAATCGAGTATCTCTGGCTCCATATCTTCCCGTTAGTGAAGCTTCCTCTCGTTTTACGTTGCTCATTCGCCGTCAGATTCTGCTACAAATACGAGGGGGAGAACGTTGAGGAAGTTGCCCCGCAACTCAAAGACGGCGAGAAGATTCATTATGTCCTCGCGCACGATGAATGTTGTGTCCAGGCTAATGACCAGGTGAGCTTCGAGTGGATGCGGGAGGGTGAACAGCCTCTGCGCAACAAGAGCCGGGGGCGCATCGTCCACATCTCCGATTTTATTTTGGAGCACTGTGGGCGACTCTGCCTGACAGAGGAAGAGATTGCCGCCCAGCGCCTGCTCCCGAAGGAGCCACTTCCTCCTGCGTCTACCAGCGGTTCCCCTGCAACGGTAGAACCAGCGGGCGCTCCTGCACCCGCGCCTGTCGTTCCTCAAGAGCCAGGTGCGGAATCGAACTTGGTACCGAAGCGGTTGTTGAATTTAGTTCCAGTTGTTGAGGCGGCGGCGGCGGGCCCGAGAAAAAGGAAACAAACTGCGAAGACCAAGGCTGCTGTACGTCGTGTCCATCTCTTCCTGCCCGCAGACGTAATTCGAACCCAGGGCGAGCCCGAGCCAGAACCGCTACCTGGGCCACGCAAGCCAACTGCCGCATCATCCAACACGACTCCACCCGTTGTCAACAAGGACGCAGATATGCATACTGCGGCAGATCTGCCGTCGGTTCGCCGGGTTTCAACGCGCGCCCCCAAGCCCCGGCAGCTGAAAGACCAGGGCTTCGTGCCTTCGGACGACGAGGAGGACGACCTCGAGCCACAGTCCGACTTCGAGGACGATTCAGTCCCTCTTCCAAAACCCCAGAAAAAAACCGTGAAGCAGACGAAGAAGGCGCCGGCTGCGAAGGGCGCGGCGGGTGGTAAGAAAAAGCCAAAAAAAGCGGCGGCGGTTTCCGAAGTCGGAGCGCAAGGGCGGACATATGCGGAGAACGACTGGGTTCCCCCGCCTCCTCCTGCTCCCTTTGCTGCGTACCAGATCCCCAGCTTCGATGCTCGTCGAATTATCTACCCGGGTGCGAATTACGACCCGTGGTGGGACATGCCCCAGCTCATCGCTCAGGTGCGTATTCATTTTACGTTGCGGACCCGATTTGAACCTGCTGTCTCCAGGTCAAGGACGCCATCAAGATATTCAACGTCAAATACCCCAACGGCGTCGCAGTGTTCATCTTTGACTGCTCATCTGCCCACGAGGCCTTCTCCTCCGACGCGCTGTTGGCCCACAAGATGAACCGTGGTCCGGGGGGGAAGCAGCCGATGATGCGCGACACTGTGGATCCGGCTACCGGCGAGTCGCAGTCCATGAATTTTCCTGAAACTTACGACGGCGTTGATGGCGAGGGAGTTTCACTTGCGGGTAAGCCCAAGGGCATGGAACAAATTCTGCGAGAGCGGGGTCTGCTCCGTGTTCTTGAGGCGAAACATGGTAAAAAAGTTGTTGGGATCTGCAGCATCTGCAAGTTATCGCAGGCGGCACGGGAGAAGGCGATGAAAGAAGCGAAATCGAAGCAGGATGAGATCGAAGGCTCAGGTATTGGAAGTCTTGGTGCCCGCGGCCTGTCCGAGACCGAGGACGTCGACCTCGCGCGGGAGTCTGACTGCTGCATGCAGCGCTTGCTTTCCTTACAACAGGACTTTCTGGACGAGAAGCCCCTCCTGCAGCTGATCATCGAGAAGGCAGGGCACAAGTGCCTCTTCCTACCCAAGTTCCACTGCGAACTTAACCCAATCGAGATGGTGTGGGGCCAGTTGAAGCGCTGTGAGCGTTGTTTTTCTCGCGGTTGAACTTCACTGAAATTTTCATAGATTTTCGGGAGCTCACTGACGGGACTTTCCCCTGCGCTAAAAAGCTGGTTCCAGAGGGCTTGAATCGCATCACCACAACCAGTATCCGTCGTTATTTTCAACACTGCTATAGGTACATGGACGCGTATCGGTAAGTACTCCATACTTGAACTCGGTGAACCACTAATAAATATTCTTGCAGGCGAGGATTGAACATCCGGCAGGCTGCATATGCTGTTAAGAAGTACAAATCCCACCGCCGTATCCCCGCAGACGTGCTGGCGGATGTTAATATTGTTGCGCGGGCAAGTGCCGCGACGTAACCCTAGAGTACGCTTCCTAAAAAGGAAATATGATGCCATCATTAGGGTTAGTTTCAGTTTCGTGTGGTTGAAAAAAAAAATCTTCTCAGATGAGCCTCAAAAGCACACCATGGCTTCCTTGGTATCAACTGAGCTGGTTCTACCTATTTCCTCTACCCCTTATGGTACACACAAAATGTGGATAGAAGTTTAAACTTTTTGACAGATCACGCCAAATCCGGAACCGTGATGTCGTGACAGGCACTGTATGCGAACGGAAACAAGGAGACCTTTCTTCTTGCGCTCGACCTCGGTGACTTCCTCAAGGCAGCCTTCCCAGTCGGCGGCAGAGGTGAGGTTGATTGTGTCAGATTTAGCTGTCGCGTTGGAGAGCTTATAGGAAAGCTTGGGTTTGATTTCGAGGTCAACGCAACCCAGCGTTTCGTAAATCCGCTCTAAAACACTCGCAAACGGGGTGGAATGTCTCAGGTTTTCGCGCTGAGTTCCCTCGCTGAGTGCTTGGGGAATATACAGCACGAGCTCTGGAATCGTCGGTGACGTGAGGATCAATTGGCAAGGAGGAAGAGCCTGCGACGCACTTCGACGGGGGTCTAATGTTTCTTTCTGCTTCTGCTTCTGCTTCGCTTTCTTCTTCTTGGGAACAGAGTCCTCGCTGCCTGCGTCTGAAGAGGCAGCTTTGCGCTTTCGGGCAGCCGGTTTCTTTCGGTTATGCGAGGGCGATGGGAGCTCGAGGTCACTATCAGATTTCGCGCGTAGCTCGGGGCTATAACTACGGTGAGACGGGGTCGTCGGGGACGGGGATTTGTCGGAGATGGAAATTACGGGAATGACTTCTGGGAAATCGGAGGTGGCGGTCAAAGGACTGGACGAGATGTCCACAGCTACCGGGGTGTCGGACCTCTGCTCCTCTATCCTCTTGGACTTCCGAGGGGCCTTTGAGGCATTTTTCTTATTCGCCATTGTCGTGGACAGCGAAAAAAAAATTGTCACTTGTAACCCACACGTGCGTGTGACTGATGAAATTTAGAACGCGTCGCGTCCGAGCGCAACAACCCAGAACCGTAAACTGAGCCGCGTGAACCCTCCCTGGGACGTGAAAGGAGGGCCCGGAAGACGCTGGTCAGCCAACAGGGGCCAGAGCAGCCCAATAATGGCTGTCTGCTCCAAACTCCGACACGGCACACTTACTTGGCCGAGGAGCTCGATGGGGGCGTCATAAAAATACTATGAGTGGCCAATGCCCTCGCTTACACCGGGATACATCTCATAAACGCGCCCCGAGGTCCCAGGCACCTTCCAGCTCCGATGGAAGCTGATCTACCGGAAAACAGCGAACCTCACAAATGTTTATTACATAGGTGCCCTGCCCAAATTCTGAGGACGCCATGCCCTCCGGCCCGACAATGCGGTCATGTTCATATAGTTTTTATGTGTCTACGACAAGAATTGAGCCCACAATCGGGATTCTGCGTGCCCAACCCAAAAACGTCCCAAAACGGAGAAAAAAATGATGCGCGCCCTAAGTTCCGCAAAGAGCTGTAAAAGCCTAGCCCAGCGTAACGCAGACCTTGTGCCCTTCTACTGCTTTACTACTACGATGGTTCTCGCGGCCACCTTCCTTGCGTCCCTCCTCCTCGTTGTGTTGGCGAAGCCGATGGAGCGTCGTGTGATGGCGGTCCACGAGAGCCGTGCGGCGCCCCCGCCCGGGTTCGTGAACTCTGGCCCTGCCCCGGCCGCGAAGGACCTCACGTTCCGCATTGCCATCAAACCCAACAATATCTCTGGCCTTGAGACCGCCTTGTACGCCGTCTCCGAGCCCGATAGCCCCCAGTATGGCCAACACTTGAATGCCGAGGAGGTGTGTATTGCGCTATCTGCACAACGCTCCGTTCGCTGAGCTGATTTTGGATAGGTCGCCGAGTTTGTGAAGCCCACTGACGAGTCGCTCGCCGCCGTCACCGAGTGGTTGTCTGAGAACGACATCTCCTCCACCGCGGTCACCCCTGCCGGAGACATCCTCCAGATCACCATCCCCGTGCTCAAGGCCAATGACCGTGCGTCGCCCTGTTCCTGCTGCTGTTCGTTCGTAGTTTACCGCTACCTAGTGCTCTCGACCAGCTTCGACGTGTTCACCCACACCGACAGCGGCAAGACCAGCATCCGCACGCTCGAGTACTCCATCCCCGCGTCCCTTCAGGCGCACGTCGACTTTGTCCACCCGACCATCAGTTTCACGCGCCCGCTTGCCACCCCCAAGTTTACCGCCATTAAGAACCAGAGGACGACGCTGCTCACCGACGTCGCGCCCGTCTCAGCGACCGTGCCCCTCGTGCGAGACGACCATCACGCCCGCATGTCTCCAGGTACACACGGCTCTGTGTGTGCATGTGGGCGGTTCGAATTCTGATTGTTCTGTTTTTGTGCGCAGGCTATTTACAACATTCCCGCTACCCCGGCTACTCAGTCCACCAACAAGCTCGGTGTTTCTGGGTTCGATTACCAGTTCGCCGGCTTGGATGACTTGAAGGTCGTCTTTACTCTGTGGTTACTGGATCCAATTAATGTTGATTTCAGACGTTCCTGACTGACTTCCGCACCGACATGTCCTCCGCGACCACCTTCACCCTCCAGACGCTCGACGGCGGTCTCAACAACCAGACGGGCCCCGACGCTTCAGGTTTCGAGGCTGTACGTGCCCGCGCGCAACAACTGCTCTCGCAACAACTGCTCTCGACGCTGACGAACTCGATTTAGAATTTGGACACCCAGTATACCGTCGGCCTCGCCACCGGTGTCCCCACCACCTTCATCTCGGTCGGCGACAGCAACCCCGACGGCGTTTACGGGTTCTTAGACATGATCACCGCGCTCATCAAGGAGCCGACTGGGACCCGGCCGAATGTGTGTTCAGTTTTGACTTTTAATCGACGAATGTTTGAGTTCCCTTCAATTGCCAGGTCCTTACCACCAGCTACAGTTTCAATGAGCGCGACCTTTCGCGCGCAGTTGCCACGTAAGTCGTGCTCCTATAACTCAGCCGAGATATTATAATTCGCAGATAGTACGATGTGCCATGCGTACATGCAGCTCGGTGCTCTTGGGACCTCGCTCCTGTTCTCCAGCGGTGATGGTATGTTCTCTTCGGTCTTATGACTCGTTCACCGTCTGAATAATGCACCCAGGCGGTGTTGCCGGCGACATTGAGGGGTGGTTCTGGTATGTTTAAGCGTGATTTCGTCTCGAGGACCACATTGACTGCGAATCCAGTACAACCTTCCTCCCCACCCTGCCATCTGACTGCCCCTTGTGAGTCCCCTTTTGCGTTTGTGTCGTCAGTAACCTGAACTCAACGAATCTCGCAGCGTCACCTCCGTGGGCTCTACCGGTCTTCTCCCTGAGCGCGCCTCCTCCTTCTCCTCGGGAGGTGCGACCTCCCACCGTGGTATAATACAATGCTCACCTGGGTACAGGATTCTCCGACTACTTCCCCATCCCGAGGTACCAGGTGTGTACCATCCTCCCTCTCTGTCTCGTCAATTTCGAACTCACCTGCTCTTGTTCTGCAGGCCGCGGATGTCGCTGCATATCTGACGAGTCTCGGGACGACCAACAGCGGCTTGTTCAACCGCACGGGCCGTGGATTCCCCGACGTCGCCGCCCAGGGCGAGAACTTTCAGATCGTAGTGCGCAATGAGGTGTGTCTTTTTCCTTCCTTTCAACCTCCTCAGCATTGAACGCGGTACCAGGTCGGACCTATGGAAGGCACGAGCTGCAGCACTCCAACCTTCGCCTCCATCATCGCCCTCCTCAACGACCAGCTCATCGCGGCCGGTAAGCCCCCACTTGGGTTCCTGAACCCCTTCCTCTACAGCCCCGCCGGGCGCGCTGCGTTCAAAGATATCACGACCAGCAACAACCCTGGTTGCGGTACCGAGTTTGTGCCTTTACTTGAGTCCGACTCAGCTATTGACTTTCTTCCTCTTAGTGGATTCCCGGCCACTATGGGCTGGGATCCCGTGACGGGCTTAGGTACGCCCGATTTCGCCCTCCTTAAGGCGGCCGTTGGGTTGTGAGGGTTGGTGGATGTTGCTGTGAAAGCTTCCTTTGTTGTTCCTTTCAAGTTGTATTGTTTTTTTTCCTCTGTATACGATTCGGGACTTCATGATAAGTAAACCCAAGTTCGGATTCAACGTCGTGATGCTCAAACTCAGCGAGTTAGGATGATTGGAGCTATGGGGGGTGAGTAAACGGCGGTGAATGGATGCGCGGTGTAAAAGCTTCGAACTCCGCCATCAGACCACTCATTCCGTTGACTTCAAACCAACATGTCATTTCTCAAAACCGAGTCAAGTGGCTCAATGCTTACTCGAAGAGTCTCGGTGGGATTAGTTGGTGTGCATTGGGCAGTTCGGGTTTTGCCATTCTCACGGATCAATGCACCGATAGTCCGAAACGCCCAAGCCCAGGAAAGGAAATTCCCAGCAACAGCGTCAACGAGCGTCAGAGAGCTCCCATTTACTCAGGGACTGACATAATATGGCCAGCGGTACTAAATAACGCCGGACCCTGAGACCAGCCCTCAAATTGAACCCCGCACCCCAAAAACATAGCGGCGACTTGACGGTGAGTCAACCGGTAGGTATCTTACTGCGGTTCCGTGGCCTATCTTACATATCTAGGGTTGCAACGAGTCACAGTCTCTCTCACCTCGCTACCCCATGACGGTTCTCCGAGGTTCTTCCGGTAGGCGCAGTTGAAGAAAATGATATTATTACTGGCCCCGCAGCTTAGAAGGCGTAGGTCAGACGGCAGGATACCTGAAATATTGGGCTTCATGACAAAGAGGGTGCTGAGCTACGCTTAAAAGCACACAGAGACTCCAGCCCCACTCACCCTTCGGACTCCCCCCTCACTGATAATGGACTCACAACTCACCCTCGTCACCCCGGCGCCAGCGACCCACCTCCTCTTCAGCCGCGACAGTATGAAGAACGCCACGCTCCTCCTGAACGGCACCCCCGCGTACACCATCGCCACCGACGCCGACGGCAGCTGCACCGAATTACGCACGGCCAACACTAGTCTAGTTGTTACCGCGGGGGTTTGTTGGCGTAGCCGCGTTATTATGTAATCTCACATAAGCAAACTCCTTTTCGACGTGTTCTTGCCTCAAACACGCGTTTTCGGCCCAGAAATTTTCTCAGTAGGCCCAGCATATCCACAGGCAACAGTTTGTCTCCTCAGAATTGTCAAAAACTCGTGGAAACTCCGAATGTTGAAAACGCGGCAGGCGCCGGATTGATGCCATGATCCAGAGGGCGGCGGGGTAAAAGGTCTTGGAAATTCACGAAAAAATTGGGGAAGGCATAGGATCCACTATTGAAAAGATTCAGAGCTTCACTATGGTTTTACCGATGTCGTGCAGAAGAGTAAAGCTGAACCTGCTGTTTTTTGCTTATGTGAGATTACATAATAGCGCGGCTACGCCAGCCGAGCCCCGCGGTAACTAACAGACTTCAACAAGCGAGGAACGAGATTGATGTTGAAGCGTCTGGCTGCGAGAGACTAGGCCAACACAGCGGAGGTTCTGGCACGCATCCGGCGGCGCGCGCTGCGCCCCGACACCATCGCCTTCCCCAGGACGGAGGACAAGGAAATGGCAATCTCCAAATGGCTGAAGAAGTCGAGAAACGCCGACGGCTCGTGCGATATCGTCTCAATTGCTCCCCCTGCTCACCCCCATCCTTCTGCCCGTCGTGCTGACCACCTACAATGTCATCAGTTCGTTCCACGTCCTGAAGACCGTGGAAGGCGACACGCTTGTGCTGCGCAAGCACGCTGTGCATCGGCTCGCGGTACGCAGTCCGTCTCTCTAGCATTACAACTGTTTTACTGAGAACGCACGAATTTAGATGTTCCCGGCAGAAGAAGACGAACCCATAGCGTACTGGCACCGCGCAAGCCCCATCTTGCCCCCGACGTTGGTGATGCGCGCAGGAGTGGCGGCGCGGCCGCAGATTATCGCGGCGTTCGTCGTACGGGAGTTCCAGATGCGCATGAAAGAGAAGGCGAGGGCGGTTATGGAAAGGCCGGCAATGTAGGGTTTTTGTATTGCAATAATGTGGAAGGCATAATTTGGGGAGGACCGAGAGGATTTGTTACGACCTACATGTGCGCTCGAGGGATTGTCAACGACGAGGGTGCAGAAAGCAGTAACTTTGCAAGAAATTAATGAGATACTCGAGCATCGTCGCCAGATAATTCGTGCTGGAATGTCAACGCGACCAAGACCTGAGATCGGCGGAAGGCCACACAACCGCTCCATTAATTCACCCAGTATTGCGTTGCTGAAACAAAGAAATCGTGTCAGGCACAGGACTGAACGAGAATGGACACTATACACACCTGCAATCTCGCGCCGTCTCTTCTTCGCGATGAACTCCTCGGCCCGTAACCAATACTCGTCCCAGAGATCCCAGTATACGCCCTCGGTCAGCGCAAGGACGAACCGCACATCATAGACCACGTCGACACCTTCCGCCGGATAGCTCGATGTAACCCCCAGGAGAAGCAGCACGTGGAGCTGCGGAGACTTCGCCAGCACCCGCAGGAACACCTCTCTGGGAATCTCATTCATGAGCGTCAAGAAAAAAGAGCAGTGTGTGAGGGTCGGGAGGTGCGGGATGTCGGCGCAGAAGGCGATGACGATCCTTGCATCGATGTCGAAGATGGAGAGGTGGGTGATAGAGGCAAACTGGGTGCGCCACAGGTCGGGGGCGATTCTCCTCAACTCCAGCCCGAGGCGGCGGATGTGGCGTTCCGGTAGGATAGCCGCGAGCGGGGCTTTTGTGTTGACTTCGTCAGACACGCCGATGGGAAAAAATAGAAGTGTTGTGACGCCCTTGCACATCTGCAGCAGGCGGGGAGCGGCGTTGGGCTCGAGCAGAATCAGCTGTCGAACGGCAAGAGCGCAAAATTCGGGGGACTTTTGCAGGAGAGCACAGACTTGTGGCGTGTATGGCTGTCGAAGACTGACAACTCTGTAGAGCAGCGGTTCTATCCTATCCATAGCGAATCAGGCAATGCCTGAATCCGGGGCTGAGAGAACATACCAGATCTTCACGCGCTGAGCTACCCGCAGGAGCTGGGGAATGATCTTGGGATGGAGCAGCGCCGTGATTTCGAAGATAGCTCTCTCAAGCTCAGGTGGAAAGGCGGGTTCGTGGTCCATCGCACGGGCTACGTGGTGGTGAGAGGCAAGGGACGCGCATCACCACCTCGGTGATACCCGCCATCAGAGATGGGCGCTTATTGGGCGCTTACTTGTGGTTGAAAAGGATACTGAGGAGGTAATTGAGAATAGATTTTTCTAAGTTCAGCCGGACTCAAACACACTTTGTGGACACAAAAAGTAAATTTCATCGACCATACTACGTTCAGAACACTTTAGCAGATTCAGGAATACTTTTGTGGTTTAAGCATGAGTATATCAACCCCTCCTAACCCATGCTTCATCCACGTCCAATTAAATGCAGTGCCAGAGAGTCGTCACACCACACTGATCCGCCTCGGAGAAGGGGGTGCAGTAGGCAAACACCCCGCCCTTGGACACCTGCGTGATCCAGAACGGCGACGCCCCACATCCGCCTGCGACGAAAGTGATTCCATTCCCAGTCGCGGGGTTGGTGAGCACGAAGTTGCGGCCACAGAAGTTGGCTCCGTTCTAGAACTGTGTCAGTCGCGCGCGCATATATAGGGACTGAAATCACGCACGGGGCCGAGGATGACGGCGCTGCACTTGCTCTGGCCGGAGACCCACGCGACGACGTTGTCGAAGGCCGCGTTCACCCCGATGTTGATCCCGAAGGGGGCTGCGAGCGGTGTAACTGTCACATTCCCAGCGTCCACCGTGTCTATCGCAGCTCCCAAAACAGCGGCGGCGGCGAACGCAATGGCGGCAGAAACAGCGGTGGCGAATTTCATTGTTGGTTTATTTTGTCGATATCTGTATGATGAGGAAGGGAAGAAAAATCAATCCCAGGGGAGTATTCAAAGTAGTTGGACACTGACCGGTTGTACAAGGACTGTACGGTAGGTGACTGAGCTCCCTACCGCACCCCAGGTCTTATATACCCCAGTGGTTGACTTATTTGTGGTGTTTGTTCACCCCGACGAAATTGCTGCCAAGTATCCGTGAGGCAAATTTGTTTTGGACTTACCCTGCGCCCTGTGATGAGGGGCTACTAGAGTCTCCGGCAATCCAGTCGAAGGTTTAATTAGGAGGTCTAATTCTGGAGAATGAGGCGACGTTGCTGCGAGGGGTCGAAAAATGGCTCACCAGATCGGGCGTCCACGCAGACGCGAATGCGTAGATTCTGGATCAACTGGCAGCCCCAAAAGAAGGGCGGAGGCGTGCATTTGCAAGGGAATATCGCTGTTGAAAACGATGCATGATCGGCAGTAGAGTGGGCCCAACGCACCCGAAATTTTCATCGGGTCCAGACCGTGTGCATTTCGAATAATCACCGTCACATACAACTCTCCGTCGTTTGCGGGACGAACCTGATATTTCGACTACACGGGTGAATAAAGGCCTCACCATTTCCAATTTCTACGAGCCAAGACACCGGCGACGCTCGGGGGTTGGTAAAAGGTGGACCTGGGTAGGCAAATATCACTTTTAACATGCTAAGCCCGAGCCTGGCCGGTGTTCGTCACCTTTCGTACGATGGAATGAATCGTGGGCGCGTTTCGTCCGCAGGACCTCGACACAGCTGGAACTCTGGGCAACATAGAAGAAACCGGGACCGCTCAGGAAAATCAATAGGTCGCCGATCAGATCTTGAAGGTTGAGCAGTGATGGGCAGATTTCTGAGCAAGGACAGACGACGCCAGTGGCGCTGGCATCGACATTGGCGAACTCGACCCCGGGTATTGCGGCGTTCGTCGTGCCGTAGTTCCAGATGCGCACGACCAAATATTGTTTCAAGCGCAGCCAAGTACCATTGACCCCAGTGAGAATTCTGAGAGGAGCAGAGAAGATAATTGGTCGGTCGACGGGGCGGCAACACTACAGCTTTGAGATCTAGGGTCGGTGACAAGAAGACGGGCAGGGCATCGGAGAAGCCCACCGTGGTGGCCTAATACATAGTTACTGGTTGCTTGTGGAATCGCCGCGTTGCTTGTCGGGATGGAGAGGCTTCCGAAGATCGTGGTAGAGGAGAAAAACTTGGCAAGCATCCGGGGGTTGCTCTAAGTGTTGCCATAGAGGGGAGGAAGGTGCGACAACAGCACTGGAGCAAAAGGGACGAGTGCGACGACAAAACATCTTCCGGTGCGGGGAATCGAACCCCGCGCACGCGCGTAAGCAAATGTTGCGGCTAATGAGAGGCGCGTATGTTACCGATACACCACACCGGATGGGAAGACAGTTCCCCGTTGGATACAGTGGCACGGGGGTAACATATATATTTGGCGGGACGACGTGGAATGAGTTGTTCCAAATGTGCCTCCTTGAGCCACAATCAATGAACGGCCGGACGTTCGTCCTGTAAGTGGCCAAGGGATATCGATAGTGAAGCTCGAGGAGAAGAAGCGTATGTACCGATCGGTACTGATGGCGCAGCCAAACAGGGACTCGGACATCCTGATCCTCTGCTCTCACCGCTACCGCCACAACGGATTCTTCCACAGGGTGCTTTTCGCGCATTTCTCGCCTTCCGGATGGAACCCAGGACTCTGAGTGCTCTTATATTGAACATGAATGGGAGCTGGGCTGCGCACCCGCCGCAAACTTCACTGGGAGTCCCGGACCCCAGCAAGACCCCAGTGCTGGCCAATGGCGACTCGAGACTTCTGTGTATTCTGAACCACTGCTGGTGTTCATTACTCCCTTGTCGGACCTCTATTTGGCCTTCTCTACGCTTCCTCCTGCGTCTATTCTCCTCCAGGTCTCCTCCAGGAATAAGAACCCATTTGCTCTCGAGACGCACTGGACCCATCCACTCCGACACGCTGAACGCTGAACGCTCCTGCCGCTGCACGCTGTCCTTCCTGGAGATGGCTGCACTCACCTGGCTCAAATCCCTCGCGTTCACTTGGACTTGGACTCCAGCCATCCTTTTGCTCCGTGCTTCAAGTGTAAATACCTTGCCAACGCGCCGGCTTTTAGAACCGCATGGGCTACCACGCCGAAGCGCACGGACGGGATGTTTTGAAAGATCGGTAGGTTGTGCCAATATCAATCGATGAATTCGACGCTCGCTCACTATGGACTGAAGTGCGGTCGAGGAGATTATTGTCATGATTTGCCGCTCACGTCTCTACACGGAGGACGTCTAAACACGCGGCACTTAGATACTAATACCGGTTCCGTGTTCCAATCCCCGCCGGATCTGTCTCAACTTCCCTCCCCCTCCCGGTGCGTGCTGAGTTTCCTCCCCTGGATTTTGACTAACCTGTCTTTCCGTAGGAAAATTACATTCGCCGAGACGCGACGCTGGATGCGTAACAACCGACTTTGAGTCCGAGCTAAACCCAAGCTGACGAAGGTTCAAGTGTAGGGACCACCCCCACCCTGGTACACCGACGGCGGTGCTGCTGACACGGTGCTTGCTGCGTTCCTTCCCATATGTAAACCTCGCCCGTTCACAGATTCCTGCTTGCTTCCCGTGCGAAGGAAAACGGTGTCGTACGGCTTCGAGATACTGAATGCCGTGAATGTGGCGAATTAACAGTGCGACAAGTATCGCACGTACCCCACTATGAATATTGAATATTGAATCTCCTGGTGCAGAACAGTGACTCCCCGGAACTTTCTGAATCCGCAGAACCTCAGCCGCCGCCGTCGCCGGCTAACTTATAACGACCACGCGGAGGACAGCCTACACCCCTACACCCCCCTACATGTACTTAACGGAATCCGCTCCCTGGCCCCCTACGACTGGCATTCAAGCCCAAGTTCGTCGTCGCATAGACCGCAGACCACCTACTCCAGTTCCCCCCTGGACTCAACTCGCACTTTGACAGGCGCCTCACCGAAGGAAGACATGTCAAGCGCTCACGAACTGCTGCGACAATTTTATAATACTTCAGACTTGACTTGTTGCAATGTCGGCAGTCAGTCAAAATCCTTCGCGTTATTGATTTCTCAATCACTGCGACTACCAAATCTCCCTTGCTTCGAGCCGAACTCGTCACTGGTGCATATATTCAACCCCTGCCCGGGCTCACGAGTTCGTCTTCTTCGGTACGTATAGCCGTCCTCCAATGCTGCAGTCTGCATCGCCGGCAGTTCAAGCGTGGTCCAAAACCTTCCAATCTCTCGCGGGGTTTCAACTTGACAAGGCCAGTTGTCCATAACACTCTACCTGTCTGTTCATGACACTTAGCACTTCGTAGGATGGGATACACTCCTCCGGCCCTGCCAGTGTGCTGCTTATGATCACTACCGACTTCCGACGGAAAACCTAAACCATTCGCCGTCATTCAAGCCAGTTGGCTCTTGATTCTCGAATGATTGTGAACGCCGGGCACTCCCATGCCGGTGCGTTTCGTTCGCTCCGCCCCGCCGCTCCTACTGTTCATTGAGTTTCGTTTCTTCATGTCCTGCCGATCTCAGGCGAGTCAAGTACTCGCTTGACAGTCTGTACCTGAAGATTCGAATAGGATTTTAACCCGGCCCAGTCTACAATTCCAAGTTCCAGTCCGGCGCGTCCGCCCAGAATTCGATCGAGTACATCAGTATTTACAGCGTGCGGTGTGCGGGACTTGGCGGGTTGAGGTGATACTAACCACAAACAGCTACGGTGCTGTGACTCGAACACACACCAATGCACGAAATCGCGATTAATATTGAACCACCATCATACATTGATTGATTCATCCCCGTTCCCCAACTGCAACTCCAACTCCATTCTTAACGAAGTCTGGTTTGCTTTGCCTGGCCTGGTAGTAGGCTGTTACGGTACTTTCGTTCCGGGACGCAGTTCAATAGCTTCTCGGTTGACTTGGCCTCTGCGGAGGTATGTCGGTGTCCGTGCGACTTCTGAATCCTCCTCGCGAGGAGTGGTTGGTAGTTTTCTTTGCTCACACCGGCTCTTGTGTGCGAAGGCAGGCGGGATGTTCACTGCGGGCTCCAATTGAAGCGCAGTGGGACGTTTCAAAAGCTTTGCGGGACGACGGACGCGGCGCGCGGGACTTGGCTGCATCTTGACGCAACGAAGGAGCAAAAACACATTCCGGTGCGGGGAATCGAACCCCGCGCACGCGCGTAAATCATCGAAGTCGCCTATATGAGAGGCGCGTATGTTACCGATACACCACACCGGATGAAAGAGCCGCTCACCCATTCGAGTGGGACCGACAGGAAGGGGCATCGCCACCGGATCGCTGACACATCCCGCTGACATTTTGCTCCGTTCTTGTCTCCACTCCACCACCATGTCCTCCGCCGCATCCACATCCGCGCACCCATTCGCGCACACGACGAGCCGGCTCGAGATAATCCCGGCGGGCATCGACGTCGAGGAAGAGTCGAGGCTGTATGATGACCTCGTTTTCGTGCGTCTCCCTTCCTCCCCCCATATTCATCCAATTCTTACGTGCGGCACACAGAACGAAACCCCCACCGATCCTAACCACCCGCAGAACCGGGACCGGGCCCGGGCGCAGTCGCCCGTGGCGCCGCCGAGTGTGTTCAGCAACGACATCTGGCTGGGGGACAACACCGGCGGGGCGAGCGCCGTGTTTGCAAGGGAGGTGCAGATCAGCGGGTGGACGAGCGTTGGGGACGCGTTGGGTGGGGCGTATGTCGGTGCGTCTTGCGTCCTCTTGCCCTTCACCCCTTCCCGCTTGATTCGACGTTGTGCCCTTGACGCCCTCCCGCTTCATTCGTCGTCGCCGTGGTAGATATACTGACGGAGGTGCAGTGTACGACTGCGTGATGAAGACGAAGGAAGGGACGCAGATCCACGCGCACAAGCGCTACAGCGACTTTGTCGCGCTCGAGCTGCAGCTCCTGCGGACGTTGCCAGTGCGTCTCCCTCGCCCTCCTTCCCTCTTCCCCCCGTGCCCTTTCCCTCCACTTTTCCCCTCACCTCCACTTTCACCAAAGTACTAAGTACTGCGACGACTCCAGCACACCAAACACGCCTTCCTCCCCGCCCTCCCCCCAAAAGCCCCCCTCGCGCGCTACCGCACCGCCTTCCTCGCCCGCCGCCGCACCGCCCTCGAGCACTGGCTCGCCGCCGTCCTCCTCCACCCCGACGTCGGCGGGTGCGAGGCCGTGAGGCGGTGGGTTATGGAGTGAGTGACGCTACTCCGGTGATTCACTATTCACTATTCGCTGGTTCCTTCCGTCGACCGCGTCGAGAGGGACAGACAAAATTATGCCTACTGACTGCACCTAATCTATCCTGTATACGTATCTACCCCGTCGTTCGTTCATCGCCCATCCTGTATCTATCCTCATGTTATAACGGTCCCCATCCATCCTCCTCCCCTCCCTCCTCCTTCATTACCGCCGGACTGCGCTGGGATGCGGGAGCAGCGAGCAAGGTCCGTCCCGCCTCGTTCATTCGATTCCGAGACTGACGACAATTTGCAGCGCGCCCCCTCCCACTTGCAAAGCCTACGTCGAATCACTCGCGCTCTGAGCCATTGCCCGCAACATCCCGCGACTTCCTATCCTACGGCCACTGCAACTGCTACTGCCCGTCGAGTCCGCGACGTAGAAGATTCATCCACCTGGGTAACACATCCCCTACCCCTGCGTCGCGTTCCGTTCGTTCCCGCTTACATATAGCTACCTCCGTACGCCTTCTTGCGAGACCGGTGGGTATAACCCCACGTCGCACACCTCTGACCGTCGCGCGCGCGGTCGTTCGCTCATTCAGTGTGTATGGACACAGCCACAGGCACAACGCCCCGTTGCCACAGTAGCCTTCGCCGCATGATAACACACCGTTTCACCGTGGTCGCGTCGTTTTGGCCCGTCACGTCGTGAACTAGGATCAGAAACAGCTGCCTCCCCAGAAAAACGAATGGACGACCGTTCGTTCCCCCTCCCCTCGCGCACACCTCGCATATCCCCATTCATCCCCCATACTATCAGCTCCCGCGCCGTCTGGTAAGCCCTCAGGGACCAGGGTCCAGGGCTGGTTAGTTCAAATCAATCGTGCCAGGGCTATGGTTCGAATCCATCGCAAGACATATACACGGCGAGACGTCGCTTACTTTTTACGCCGAATGGTTTGTAAGTGTGTATGTGCTTCCTCTCCTCTGAATCTGCGCGCGGAGGTTTACTCGTCGCTCTAGTAGTACCACGCCGACTCGGGATGGACCAAGTACTCCGTCGGACACATGCGACTTGATCAATAAGTTGTGTGCTGGTGAGCAGGCAGGAATTCGCGGTGGTTCGACTCCATTGGAAGACATGATTTAGCCTCCGTTTACTTTTGTCTGTCGTTGTCTGCGAATGGTCGTGATAGAGTTGCGTTCCTTTCGTCTCCGCGCCGAGCTTCACTAATCGTTCTGTAGGACCACAATCGCGTGCGTGACCGCAGACAGCGAGGGGCAATCTAACTGCGTTTTTATTTTGTTTGTTGGATCCGAGTTTATGCGCAGAATATAACTTAACGTGCTTTTAATTTGTTGGGGTGGGGTTATTGGTGAGTTTGTTCGTTCGTGACGCCGGAGATTCGACAGTTCCGCAGCCTGACGGTGGACTGCGTCCAATAGCCTCAGTACCATTACTCGCGTAGGAGACTCACCCTGGTGGTCACCATCGCGGCGTGTGCTCTCAGCGTTTCCGGTGCCTCGTAGCGGCGTTTTCGCGGCGTCCCGGAGGATGAAAGCAAGATCTGCGTATGCACGACCAGTCGTCTCTGGCCCTGAGTCGTCTTTGGCCCTGGTACGAAATATGGCGCGTCCGGTTGAGGCTCTCATTGCCAGCGCTGGATGAATCCGAGTTAGCAGAACAGCTTTGTGCGACGATACCGGCGGCCGGTCACGCACGGTACGATGGTTACTCGTTCTACTTGGCGCATCTCGCGGAAATCGGAAGAGTTCGCCGGTTGGATCGGGCCCACGACCAACCATGCATCGTTTCGAGCACCGGCGTTCCCTGGTAAGTCAGGGCGTGCCTCCGTTTTCCTTGTGTTGCTGCTAATTGCTCCAGATTTGTCCGCCTCTGCGTATAGCTCCGTCCCTTCGACGGTCAGCCGCGCCACCGCTCACATCCACCCTTCGTAGTTCAAGTTACATCCCTCAATCAAAGCCTCAACTCGATTCCCGGAGTATGGGCGATATACTGTGCAAAAAGTTTTTTTTGCGCATGTATGATTTTTTGAACCAAAAAGAAAGCAACTTCCACCTTGCCACAACTTCAAGGGCACAACTTCCCAAAGGTGCAACTTCTAGTGGTTGCAACTTGCCTGAAAGCAACTTCTCGAGTGCCTCAACTTGACTGCAACAACTTCGGCCGTGTGTCAACTTGGGTTCTTGCAATATGCAACTTTGAATCTTGCAACTCTTCAAGGCTACATATAGTGCATTGAGAAACTGGGAAGAGTTGCACCTTCGAATTGCGGCCTATGCATGTTGTGTCTTAGGCTTAGAGGCCGTACGGGCCATGATCCCATAATTCATAAGTCAGTAACAGTGGGTGATGGACCACTAACGACAGCCAACCTGTGAGAGCTGATTTTCCGGGAGGTTATCACTGGCCATACATAGGATCGTCTACGTATACCGCGCTCACCTCGCAGTGCTTTCAGAGAGTTCAAATTGCATAACCCTTTGAATATTTCCTCCCAACCCATTCCGTCGGAGTCTGTCCAGGGTCCTGTTCGAACGTCGCCGTGTATTCATTCCTTCTTCCCCCACAGAGGATACACCAGTCCACGGTCGTTGTCGAGGCAGTCTCACAAAGCACTGCAGTACAAACAGAAGTCTTTGAACTGACCGCGGTCGTGCCGCAGCGATTCGGAGTGATCCTGAGGCGGATATCACTGATAATATCACGGAACCCGTGATGCTGGCACGGTCAACCACACCCTAGCGAGGTATCAGAGAACATCCAGAGCTATGCTATCGAGGCCTCGGTACTCGGGATATTCCTGAACTCCATCCATGGAACTTCCAAATATCTCTATCACCGGGGGACCTTCCGAGTCCGGGCACGGAACATCAATGTAGAATACCTCGGCATTGATTACTGAACAAATTCTCCTGAATCAGTCCAAACTTGCGGGCAGGGCAAGCCAGATTGTAACTGGCTCCCTCGTAAGTTGCGTCTGCGAGAATTCAAAGTTGCAACTCTCAAAAAATCCAATTGATGAGGTTGCAACTCGGAAAAGTTGTATCTCGGTCAAGTTGCATCCACTCAAAGATGTTGCACCGATAAGTTGACTTATCGGAAACCTGTGAAGTTAGAGTTGCATCCAGATCCAAGTCGTAGTTGCACCTTTTTCCACACCGAGAGCCCAAGTTGTAGTTGTCTGAGGGGTGCGAAGTTGCAAAAACTTTTTGCACACTATATTTGCCATACCGGAGAGTCTAGCCTCCCATCATGGCGCCGAGAAACTCCCCCTTACAGTAAACGGTTTCCCGCATCCCAGACTCGGCGACCTCGGCGACGAAATGCTCCAGGTTGAAATTCCGCCCGAATTCCGAAACAGCGCTCTAGTCTATTTGCTCCGTTTAGTTTTCTGCCTGCACGGTGGGTACGATGTTCCTCCAACTGCTTCAGAACCCCAATAACGCTATGGTCTGTTTGCTCCTTTAATTTTACTGCACGGTGGGTAGTGGTTTCAAACTTTGCTGGATAGATATCAGAATCTTGCCGCATCCTAGCGCTAAGTATAGTTTAACGATGGAGACGCGTCTACAGGGCGTATCATGCATCGTGCTGTTGCCGGCCAAGGTTCAATATTGAGCTCCAGCTCTTTTGAGACTCTACGGAACGCCGACCCGGACAATTATTTTTCCCCGAGTCTAACTGCCGCCGACGGCGGTCCTCCGCGAATGGGTTCCTTGTGTTCGTGGCGATAAAACCACGGCCTCGCCTCGCCGTGTCATTCATCGGCACTGGGCGCCGGGGTAGTTTGAAACCAGGATCGCCGCCGGTAGCGATTTTGTCGTGGTGAACAAACACCACCAATAAATCAACCACTGGGGTATATAAGACTGGGGGGACGACAGAGAGCTCAGTCACCCCCAGTACAATCTTCGTACGACCTAGTAAGTGCCCAACAGCTCAGTCCTCTGCTGTAGTTGATTATCCCGCTTCATAGACCTCAACAATTTCGAATTCAGCGATGAAATTCATTACTGCTGTTTCCGCCGCCATTGCGTTTGCCGCGGCCGTTTCGGCCACTGCGATAGACAATGTGAACGTCGGGAACGCGACGATTACCGTCTTCGCCGCCCCCTTCGCCATCAACATCGGCGTCAATGCGGCCCAGGACAACGTCGTCGCGTGGGTCTCCGGACAGAGCAAGTGCAGCGCCGTCATCCTCGGCCCCGTGAGTGCCTAGGTGATTGCGGCTCCTGTGTCTGCGCGACTGACACGGTTTTAGAACGGAGCGAACTTTTGTGGCCGCGACTTCGTGCTCAAGAACCCCGCGACTGGGAACGGAATCACCTTCGTGGCGGGCGGATGTGGGGGGCAGGTCTGGATCACGCAGGTGTCGCAGGGCGGTGTTTTCGCCGAGTGCACCTCCTTTTCCGAGGCGGATGCGTGTGGTGTGACGACCGTCTGGCACTGCGTGTAATTTGATGTTGAGGAAGCATAGGTTCAGGAGGAAGTTGATATGCTCCTACAATCCACCGCAAAGCAAGTTGTTTTTGAGTTTCGTAGAATGTTTTGAACGTAGTATGATTGATGGAGATTGGTTTCTGTGTCTGCGTACTGTGACTGTGTGAGTCTGGTTGTAATGGAGGAATTGAATAATCTCTCAGTATTTTTCAACTTGAACCCGCACCAAATTTTTAGGCGCCCTGATGGCGGGTATCCCCGAGGTGGTGATGTCAAAGTGATGTGCGCCCTTTGCCTCTCACCACCACGTAGCGGATGCGATGGACCACGAACCGCCTTCCCGCCAGAGCTTGAGAGAACTATCTTTCAAACCACGGCGCTACTATACACCCACAAATCCGTGCTCTGTCGCAAAATTCACCCGAATTCTGCGCTCTTGCCGTTCGACACCTGGTTCTGCTCTCTGCCGCCCTTCACCTCTCCTCTTCTTGCATCCACCGTCGCATGGGTCCCAAGTACCGCTGGAGAGACCCCCAGGGTCACAAGACCATCGAGGAAATCATCAAGAAGCTCGTACCCTCGTGGAAAGACGGACGATATCCCGAGCAGGAGGACATCATCAGTTGCGTGCTAGACGGTCAGGATATCATGTGTTGTCTAACTACTGGCGGAGAAAGTCTAATATGTTCTCAGTGCCAATTATTGTCCTTCGAGAGCTCGCACGCAACCCCACCGCGTATCCAAGTCTTCCAGTTCGCGCGCTTCCAATGGGCATCGTTATAACTCCAACCAAAGGGCTTGCAGCCAACATAGTATGAGTCCCACCCCTCTCTACTCTGACCTACAGCTGTATGAACTCAATAAACTCGACGTACCAGCGTTTGCGTACTGTCACGAAACTGTCACCGACGCGCGCAAGAGCGGCCGCAATCTGGCGTTGGAGATTCAGGCTTGCAAGACCTGGGATGTCATATGCGTGGATCCCGAACACATACGCGACAAATCCTGGCGGCAAATCACTGGCTCCGACATCCTTCGGTAGAACATTGTTCACGGATGTGTCGACGCATCGCCGAGTGGGGCGCTGACTTTCGGCCGCAGTTCCGGCATATCGGCCAATTCTTTCGCGGTCGCCTGCCATCCACGAAATCTATCATGGGTCTCTCGGCGACTTTCTACCTCGGTCCGTCGACGCGAAGCCTCTGGAGCAGTCTGGGGATGTATGGCGACAACTTCTACATGCTGCCAACATGCTGCGCTGCTCTAATGAAGGACCCAATACACAATTCATCATGAAACATCTCGAGCACGGAGTAGGCGGTACCGAATTCCCCCAGCTGATCAAATATCCGAATTCACGGCCGAAGGCCGTTGTCTATTGCCGCAAAATCGACGACGTCTTCCGCGTGTTCGTTTATCTATGGGATGCTTTGCTAGCATCGCAGTCGACCAGCGCAAACCAGACCCTCTCGTGGTAAGTATCACTTTTGTTCATTCCTTTCCGACGCACTCCGGACTGTTTGCAACATCGGTATTGGAAGAAACGGCCGACGAATGCCGAGTTTGAAGCGGAGATTGCGGAGATTGATCGCAACGGAAATCCATTATTGTTTGTGGGTCCACAACATTGGGTCAGAGCTTCCACGTTCTGCGCCCACACAACCTTGTCTGTCACAAGCCCATCGTCTACCTGGAAACTGACGTACACTCCGTTCTTGTCTCGAAAACAAGAGCAACAACAAGGATACACAGCCATTCTGTTTGCCGAGAATGTCTTTTGTTTTTGCATCACCAGCGCCTGTCTCTTGACTCCCGCCCTTGTAGTCCTCCACAGCTCTCTTCTATCGACAAGGACTACTTACAAGGAAACCTCTCGAACAATTCGATGCTGTCACCAAGAGGTTCTTGTCTCCGCCCTCCGACGACCGTGGTGCTCTGGCTTCGGCGCGCTAGTATCTAAGCCTTTTGTCTTCCTTGTTCCCTTGTATGCACCCAAGTCGCCAGGCGACACCTCCTTGTCTTTTCTCCATAAAGGCCCCCTCCGCTCAATCGAGATACCCCACCACCCGGCTTCACACCACCGCGCCCAGCACCAGCAGCGACCCCGCCCAACTCGCATGGCAGGCCGCCACCACCAAACCCACTACCGCCCAGGCGTCGCAACGCAATACAACACCCGCGCCGGCTCCTCGCGGCGCCCCCTCGCCCCGCGCCCCCCGCCACACATCCCCTCGCCCGACATCACAGGAAACATCGGCACCCCCCTCCACGTCAGCGCCCTCCAATCCCGCGCCTGCGTCGACTGCACCGCCTGGCGCCCGCGCGACCGCCGCGTGTACATCCCGGGCCTCGCGCGCCCCGTCACCGCGCCCGCGATCAATGTCCTCACCTCCGCCCGCCCCCGGCACCCCGACCCGCGGGAGCTGAAGCACTTTGACTTTACGCTCCAGATGAGCACGCTCAACGCGCCCGAGCGCTGTCTGCGGCTGCTCAATAAGGTCGGGGTCCTAGCGAACTTTGGGGAGCTCGTGAATGGGAGTGTCAGAATCGAGAAGGCGGGGGGGTATAACCCGTATGCGAACAGCGCGATGATGATGACAAGGGTGAATTTGCAGGGGCCGGGGTATGCCGTGTGAGTGCCGTCTTCCGTCTTCCGTTTCCTTAACCACTATTACATACTGAACTGGAGCTGATTCGACAACGTTCGTTGCAGGGAATGGGTGCTGCAGACCGCGGACCAGTTCGACGTGGGCATGTGGGGGTGGTATCGATACCCGAATGGGAGCTATAGGGTACCGTCATTTCCCTTTCCCCCCCTTCCCTTCCCTTCCCTTCCCTTCCCTTCCCTTCCCCCCCCCCCCCCCCCTCCCCCCCCCCCCCCCCCCCCCCCCCCCCCCCCCCCTTCCCTCCCCCCGTCTCCTTGCCTCACGGCCTTCCCTTCACTCTTGCTCGCACATTACACATTATTCACTGACGCGCCCGCCCGCACCTGTAGGTCTACACCTGGAAAACCCACGACCGCACCCCGCCCCAGCTCGTCGCGTGGCGGTCCCCCGAGGACTGGCACTGGCACCTGCACGAGATGATCTCGGCGGGGGGGAGCCACACGATGGCGGCGAAGATTATGATCATTTGTGGGATTGTGTGTGTGGAGGCGATGGGGGGGACGTTGGCGAGAAGGACGTGAGCCCCGCGCGGGTAAACCCAACGCCACCAAGACAAGATAACTCCGGCTCCTGCGCATTCGGACACAAAGATAACGACGGCCCAGTCTCTTCGGACTAACTCGAAGCTGCCACGACCACGACCTGCGATGACCTCTCACGACCCGACCCATGCCCTTCTCTCCCTCCCTCCCTTCCCCCCGCTACGCTACCCCTGCTTCCATTTTACCCGTTACGAATGATGAACGAACGATTCCCATAGACAATCAATTCCGATCCAAATGTACCACGCACGCTCCTTACCTACTCCTCCCCCTCCTACTCCGCCTCCTACGACTCACTCCCATTCGTACATACTTGTGTACGCGTACGCACCTACCTGTAAACTGTAAACCCACGCTCCTTACTTACTTTACCTATCTTGCTTTGCTTTGCTTTCCCTTGCTTTCCGCGTTCCGATACAATTCTACTCTGTTCTGTGTGTGTTCTATTCTATTTGCGGTTGAGATTGAGTTGAGTGTTGGCTGAGGAGTTGGGGTCAAGCAAAAACCATGCACCGAGTTTGGGGTGAATTGGACGGGTAGGCGTTGCGTCGTGCAACCGCGTTTAATTGCAAGTTCTGAATGCAATATTAATCCCCGTCGGAGGATCTCGACTGGTTAATTGCGGTTGTTGAATCTTGCACAGGACTCAGCGCCAAACTTCCAGAAGAAAATTACCCGGGAGCAAGAGGCGACGAGAGAAATCAAAAGGTCGGTGCTTCAACTCAGCAAATGCAGCGAGGCCCAGTCGCGGAAGGTCCGCACCCGTGTTCGATGGCCCTCCTTTGCTCGTATATGCGCGGTCGCTCGTTCGATTCGAGCCTGGGTCGTGGTCAGCAGTTGCAACAGCATAACTTTTTGTTACTTGTCTGTGTCTGGTCCCGACTTACGACTCGCTGGGGATTCCGACTGGTTGGGCGTGATTTCTGCAGCAGTCTACGAAGTGCCGACCTGCAAGAATAAATATACCAGAGAGAATGAGCTTGGAGCAATGGCCGGCGAGGGAACTCAAAAGGTCACCACTGCCTTCAGCCAAAACCAGCAGTGCAGGGAGGCCCAGTTGCGGAAGGTCCGCACCCGCGTTCCATGGTATTCCTTTGACCGCAGGTATTCTGCGGGGTAGCTCGTTCGATTCGAGTCTGGGTCATAAACGTCAGTCTATCTTCCATAACCGTTTGTAGGTTCAATCCTGTTTCTGGTCACGCCTTCCGGGGAGTCGCTGGGAATTCTCCGAGTCGTTGACTTTGAGTCTTTACGTTGGCGTTGATCCTACGCTGACGAGATTTGTTTAACACCAGGATCTGAACTGCGCTCAACGCCGAGTTGCGTCCCTCGGGCTGTACATATTCAACTTGATGATGATATTATTGAACGAGTTGACAGCAAAAGCAAGATCCAGTCGTGGAAGGTCCGCACCCGTGTTCGGTTCGATAGTTGTCTGCGACCACTTGTATATACGGGATTGCTCGTTCGATTCGCGCTTGGGTCGTATTGCAGACCGGATATGATAGCCTTTTGTTATTTTCTCGTTTTCTGGCCCGAATCGCCAGGTTGATTCTGAGTCCTTGTGTTGGCGTTGATCCGACGCTGGCGAGAGTGTACATGTTCAACATGCCAGTATCTGAACAGCTCTCGAGGCGGAGCTGCTCGGTGCTTACTGAACGAGTGGAGAGGGCAAGACTGTCACCCGGTTGCGGATGGTCTGCACCCGTGTTCGATGGATAATAGTCTTGGACACCGTATCTGCGGGGTTGCTTGTGTTCGATTCAAGTCTGGGCCATACTACTTTGCGAGACATTTTGTTATTTTCCTGTTTCTTGTCGGATTCGGAGTTGTTGACTTTGAGTCTTGACGTTTGGCCTCAATCCTGGGCGTATTGAACGAGTTGACATTAAAAGCAAGACCCAGTTGCGGAAGGCCCGCACCTGTGTTTGATACTGAACAAATTCAGTTCTGCTGATATCTGCGGGGTTGCTTGTTCAATTCGAGCCTGGGTCATATTGTCACATCCAGATAAGCTTTTGTTATCTTCCTGTTTCTGGTCACGACTCGATCGCTGGGATTTCGAATTGACCATTCACGAAAGTTTCTGCGCTGGCAAGATTTTAACCCCAAGATCTGAAGCGCTCTCAACCACTCCAGAATCTCAACCGCTCTCGACGTGAGTTCCTTGGGCTATACATATTCAACTCGCTGATGATATTGAACGAGTGGAGAGGGAAAGCAAGACCCAGTCGCGGAAGGTCCGCACCCACGTTCGGTAATTGGTTTGGAGCGTGAATATCTGCGGGGTTGCTTGTTCGATTCGAGCCTGGGTCATGTTCGACGATCCTTTCGCAATAACCTTTTGTTATTTTCCTGTTTCTGGTCCCGACTCACAACTCAGTCGCTGGAGATTCCAAGTCGTTGGTCTTGAGTGCTTGTGGTCCTGGTGTTGGCTTTGATCCTACACCTCCGTCACTGGGGATTCCGAGTGGTTGATTTTGAGTGCTTGATCCTACGCTTGCGAGGCTTTTCCACGTTGAGTTTTTCCGACCATATTGAAGCAAGACCCAGTTGCGGAAGGTCCGCACCCGTGTTTGATGCGAAGTATCCTTGACCCACAATATTTGCGGGGTTGCTTGTTCGATTCGAGCCTGGGTCATTTCTTTTTCAGGACCTTTTGTTCTTGTTTCTGGCCCCGACTCACGATTTCCAGGTCATTGATTGTGAGTCATTGCGTCGGCGTTGATCCTATGCTGGCGAGATTTATTTAACACCAGTGATCTGAACTACCCTGTTCCTTGGGCCATATTGATTCCACTCCATGATGATATTATTAAACGAATGGAGACTGGAAGCAAGACTTAGTTGCGGAAGGTCCGCACCCGTGTTTGATAGGTAGTAATGACGGTTCAATATCTGCGGAGGAGGAGGATTGCCTGTGCGGTCCCAAATTGAAACAACAGGTAGCCGTACTACGTAGATATGGCGTCTAATATATCTACGTTACGGATGCTCAAATCCCTCGGCCGTTGTGAACAGTCCACACTACCTACCACAAACTCCCGGCCCTTCTAGGCAAGCCTATGAGCAGCGCACTCAACGGGAACCCAGTCATAATCAACCAGGAGTAGGAGAGGAGTCCCCCCCTCTCCGACATAACCCGCCGCCATGCAAAGTTTGCAACAAGTAACAAGTTCCGTCTCGCAGCTTCGGTACAAGAGCACGATAAAATACACTGGTGTCAGAGACAGGTGGCCGCGGCTCGCGGCACACAAAATAGGTGACGTTCGTCTTCCACCGCGGCGCGGCAGAATCGACAAAGCATCTCCCTCTCCGGATACCACTCGGTTACCGTGGCGAAGACCGACACCACCAGGTGCTGAACCGACACGAAAAATTTCGCATTCACCAGCCGCAGGCAGTGCCAAAGACACAGGCAATCGTCTTCAGGTTCCCATCGACGTGGTATGGTACCAGTTTCAGTTACCGCGAGTGACCGAGAATCCAAGCTGACGCCTCAAAGAGTGACGACACAGAGTTTTCGATCGACATCGAGCAGCACCTCGGGGGAACCCAGGTAGAGGACAAATTTGTCTTGCAGGAAAGGCCCATGAAATGCTGTTCGATGTGCTGCAAGCGTTGGACGCCATTACATGCGATTCTGATGCGAAGTAATAGTTGAACAGCGAGTAATAGTTGAGCAGCGGCACACAATTGCCAATGGCGAGCACGCAGCTAGTGATGTGCTGGCCCTGGCTTGAAGCCAGAAGCCAAGCCTACCAAGCCATGGCTTCAGCAAGCCAGGCCAGGCCAGAATACTGGCTTGAGCTGGCCCTGGCTTCTGGCTTCAAATTCTCAAGCCAAAGCCAGGCCCTCAAGCCATGGCTTGAAGTGATGGTATTTAACCCACGGAAGGACGACTGTCTGAGAGAAATTTCTCAACATTTTGAACCTTGTAAGTACTCCTTCCTCAATATTGACCTCTCCTCGATGTTTCTGACCAGGTGGAGTAGTTTCGTCAATTTTTAGTTCAACCAAATTCAGATCAAACTGCGCGAGTTCACACCTCCCCGCTGGAGATGGCAGAATCTTGGTGTGAATTCTTTGTTATGTTCTTAGCGAGCTTCTGCAACCTCAATCATAGTTTTTTTTCACCGAAAATAAACACCTTTTACAGAAATGAACCGTGAGAATATGTGGTGCCGAAGCCATGGCTCAAGCCAGAAACCATGGTTTGGCTTGGCTGGCTTGGGCCTCTGGCTCTGGCTTGAATATCTGTGAGCCTAAGCCAGATCAAACCAAGCCCAAGCCATGGTTTCTGGGCCAAGCCAAGCCAGCACAACACTACGTGACGCAGCAGGCCAAGGAGCCGACGAGAACCCAGAAAGAACAGTCCTTTCAAGTTTCAAGTGGGAGGCCCAATGTGGTGGTCAGATCCGACGCGGGCAAAGCTAAGCATGTGTGCGGGCGGGCAAAGCTATGTGCCGAAGGCAGTGTTGGAGCGAAGATCCCATGTGGTCGCGAAAAGAACCGGATCACCGTGGTCATTGCCCGATACTGCCCGCACGACGCCGAAGAGGACCAAAAGTTGACTATTTGTGCCGTGAAGACAGATGCTTCGACTAAAGAGCGGTCTGAAGCGGCTCATGTGCGTGCCGATGTGAATAAGGAGCCCGTGGGTGAGGAATGAGACTTTTTCTTTGCACAGAGGTGGTCCACTCGACGACTGGGAATAACGTAGAATTTCCGCCGCCCGAAGGTCTGGCATAGTAGTTAATGCAATTGAAGGCTTTTTCACCACCCCTGGTTATCCAGGGACCCCGTAGTCGGGACATCGATATTTCGATGGTGGTAGTCAAGAAGATGGAAGAGATGCGGGGTCGCTCGTTCGATTCGAGCCTGGGTCATATTAGCGATCCGAACACGATAACCTTTTGTTATTTTCTCGTTTCTGGTCACGACTCACGACTCGCTGGCTTTCTTACACTGGCGAGATTTACACTCCGGGATCTGAACCACCCTCACACTGAATTCCTTGAGGCATATTGAACGAGTTGACAGGGAGAGCAAGACCCAGTCGCGGAAGGTCTGCACCTGTGTTCGATATTTCCGGCATACTGTGATATCTGCGGGGTTGCTCGTTCGATTCGAGCCTGGGTCATGTTGGGTGATCCACTGTCTTTTTGTTATTTTCTCGTTTCTTGGCACGGATCGCTGGGTTGGTTCTGAGTCCTGATGTTGGCCTTGAAAGTTGAGCCTACACTGGCTGAGTTTTAATACCAGGATCTGAGCCGCTTTTGATGCCAAGTTCCTTGGGACATATTCAACTCGAGGATATTGAACGAGTGGACACGGAAAACAAGACCCAGTTGCGGAGGGTCCCCGCCCGTGACTAATAATCCAAGATGCTGATAAATGTGGGGTCGCTCGTTCAATTCGAGCCTGGGTCATTTCGCGATCCATACTTGCCGTTTTGTGTTATTTTTCTGTTTATGGTCCCGACTCACGAATCGCTGGGTTGATTTTGCGTTGGCGTTGGCCGTGATCCTTCTACACTGGCAAGATTTAACACAAGATCTGTAGAATCTGAACCATTCTAGACGCTGAGTTCCTTCAGCCATATCTAACTTGCTCATGATATTGAATGAATGGAGAAGGAAAGCAAGACCCAGTTGCGGAGGGTCCGCACCCGCGTTTAAATGAAGGTCAACCGGACGGCTAATATCTGCGGGGTCGCTTGTTCGATTCGAGCCTGGGTCATGTTTGTGTTTGCGATCCGTACCATAACCTTTTGTTAGTTTTAATCCTGTTTTTGATCACGACTCAGTCGCTGGGGATTCCGAGTCACGGATTTTGAGCCTTGTGTTGGCCTGGATCCTACGCCGGCGAGATTCAATACCTGCGCTCGACACCGAGTTCCTTGGGCCATATTAATTCAACTTGATCATGATATTGAACGAGTTGAGAGGAAAAGCAAGACCCAGTTGCGGAAGGCCCGCACCCGCGTTCAATAGGCGCCAGTATTCTTGATATATGCGGGGTTGCTCGTTCGATTCGAGCCTGGGTTATAGGGCGATCCTGTCACGACTCGTAAGCTTTTGGTATTTTCCTGGTCGCGGGGATTCCGAGTCGTTGATTTTTGACTCCTGCATTAGCCTTGATCCTACACAGGCAAGATTTCAACACGCCAGGATCTCAACCGCCCCGGACGCCGAGTTCTTTCGGCCATATTAATTCAATTTGGTAATGATATTGAACGAGTGGAGAGGGAAAGTAAGACCCAGTTGCGGAAGGTCCGCATCCGTGTTCTGTTCTATATTTCTGTACTGCTTCAATATATGTAGAATTACTTCAATATATGTAGAATTCGAACAAGTTGACACGCAGAGTAAGACCCAGTTGCGAAAGGTCCGCACCCGTGTTCAATAAACGCCAGTATTCTTGATCTTATATGCGGGGTCAGCGCTCGTTCGATTCGAGGCTGGGTCATGTTGCCGGCGCTTTGATCGATACCCTTTTTTTGTTATTTTCTTGTTTCTGGTCACCTTGTATCGCGCGAGTTAGTCGCCGATGTACATGTGATTCCCTGGGTCAGCCATGATCCCACGAGCGCAGTAGTCTTGAAGCCCAAGTAATCTGCGGCGACCGAAATTTACGAGGGAGAATGGGGTGAGGTGAGTTGGAAGCAAGAAAGCAAGACCCAGTTGCGGAAGGCCCGCATCCGTGTTCGATTCGATGTTTCCCATGAACATCGCGGAGCTGTTCGTTCGATTCGAGTCTGGGGCATAGGAGGCGACTGTACCCATCCGAGTTTTTGTTTTCGTCTTTGACTCCATTCTGGCCTTGGACTCCATCCTGGCGCCGGGTCGAATATTGTGGGGTGGATGCAAGTCCAGTCGTTGGTGGATTCAGATTAAATTACAGTTACAATTACATGGTAGTGCTCAAAGTTCGAAATCTGGGCAGCGTCAGATAAGCGCTGGATAAAGGGAGGCTGGGAACTCACTCCAGGATACCTCAACGAGAATCCCCTACCCCCACCCCGGGCCTCCGCCGTGGTCCGAGCCGCTACAGCGTCGACGTATTCTACACCGTCCCCCAGTCAGCATTATTGACACTCCGCCGCCGCAAAAAAAAATTCAAGCAAACTCGACACTCACCGTCTTATCCTGCCGCTTACACTCCTCGTATATAAACACCAGGAGGAGGAACACCTCGTCCTCCGCGAGCGCCGCCGGCGTGAGGTGTATGACCGCGGGCTTGGACTTTGTGAATAGGTGTGGGCGGAAGGGTACGCAGAAGCGGCCTGCGGTGGTCTTGCCGTCTTCGAGGGTCGCCTGCGCACGTAGATATGAGATCATTAGGAGAGGAGGAGAGGAGGAGGAGGAGGAGAAGGAGGAGAGGCAAGGAACTGACCTTCCACTCCTCGTGCGTATACGACAGCTCGTACTCCTTCCTCGTCGCAGACCAGCGCCAATACTTCGACCTGCCAGCAAAACCAGTTAATTACTCTCCTTATCTTCTTTATCAACAAAATACAAAGCGTGACTCACTTATTAAACAACCCCCCCTTAGTCCGCCTCATCTCCTCATACTTGCGCTTATGCCCCAACACCTCAAAGCTCCGCTCCTTCCAGTTGATAGCACCCACAACCCTGGACGGTGCAACGCCGGGGAGCGGGTTCTCGTCGCGCAGCACGGTGCGCACGCGTCCCTGGAACTCGAGCTTGGACGCGACGGAGTACATGACCGCGTTGTCGAGCACGGCGCAGATGCGCGCGTCGATGATGTTGGTTTTGTTGTCGAAGAAGGCCTCCATTGCGCGAGGAGGAGGTGGAGGAGGTGGTGGTCGGGAGCAAGGAAGGGTGCGACGGATTGAAGAAGCCGTGATTATGATGCCACGTGGAAGGGCTCATGACTTCTTCGTTGAATTCTTTAAAGCCCGTGCAATAGTCGATTCTGGACTAGGCTGCTCCAGTACGAGGCCATTTCTCTTTCCGAGGCATTGTGGTAAATAAAGCCTCTCCCCCCGTCCAAGAAAAAACCTATCCCACGACGAAGACTCTCCCGAATTGGAATTGAAATCAAACTGGCAGGCTGAATGCAGAATGCTAAATTATTTTATCGCAGCTGATAATATTACAAGAACAGAGTTTTAGAACGAAAATCGGACACACTACCGCGGATTCCCCGCAAATATCGCCCAATCCATCTCCAACGAGTAATTCGAATCCTGGGCCATGGCCATCGACTCCCCACTCGCAGTCCCTATAGACCCGTAACACGCCATCTGCGCCGTGAGGTACGCCTCCAACCCATGCCCGCCATACACCTGTCCCCCTTCTCCTCCTCCCTCTCCACCGCCCTCTGCGCCCCCGTCGGCGCCCCACTCCCCCTCCTGCCCCTGCCCCTGCATCCCCGGCGAAACGACGTAGCTCTCGCGGAGGAACGTCTCGAACGGGTACGGCGTGCCCCACTCCTCCGGCACCGGCGCGCTCATCATCCACGACTCCACCCCGAATCCGCCTGAACCTGCAACACCGAATTGGAAGGAGGAATCAGGATTAGGATTTGGATTAGCGACCATAGCGCTGGGCGACGGAGGCGGCGGCGGCGGCGGGAGGGGCACGGGCATGGCGTCGGGGAGGAGCGCGGGGAGCGCGAGGGGCGGGGTCGGGAGGCGCGAGGAGCCGGGGTCGGGCGTGGGCAGCGCGCGCGAGCCGCCGAGGTGCTCGAAGTCGGCGTCGGACGCGAGCTCGCTTGCGTCGGCGTCGTGACCCCCAGTGTGGGTGTGGGCGTGGGTGAAGTTGTTGTTGTTGTTGTTAGAGTGGTTGGCGTGGGGCAAGGGGAGGGCGAGGGACGCCTCGAGCGGGCGGGCGGCGGCGTAGGCTGCGCTCGCGCGGTTTCGTAGGCGGCGGAGGACGGCCTGCAGAGTGTAAGTGTGAATGAACATCAAGTAAGTTAGTGGAGGGAGAGGGTATGCACGCACCACACTCCCCTCCGCAAGGAACGAATGCGTCGCCCCCTGCTCGACGAGGTCGACCGCAGCGAGGAGCTCAGCGAACGCCGCGGGCGCCATGGGGGAGCTGGGGCACTTTGATACAATGGAGCCTGCGATGAACTGTATGTATGGATCCCATTGATTAACGCGATGAAGCTGCGGAGAATGAGAGAGAATAACGCACAGCGGCATTCACCACTAACGTAGCCCAACCACCGTCGTCAGCTCACAGCAAAGGAGAAAAGGAGGAGGATAGACACAGCAACGGCACAGGAAAGAAAGAAACATCGAACGATAGAAATAAAAACGACGAAAAAACCCCACTCACGACTCTTCCAAATCGGCCACCACCGATGAAACCGTTCCGGGAACAGCGCGAAGCTGCGCACGTCGGACTTGATGATCATCGACGCGCCGCGGTACGCCGCGAGGAAGGACGCGGCGTACGGGCCTTCGAGGGGGTCTTGGCTTTGCTGGGGGTGGTTTTGCGTTTTGAGGGCGGAGACGAAGGAGGCGCGGTGGATGTAGAGCATCACTGTAAAGCAGCCCCAAGGGTTAGTAAGATGTGAGTCGAGGGTCGAAGCAAGGGGGAACGACGAGCGGCAGTTGGAGGAAGTAGGACGGGGAAGAAAGACAGACGCAAGGAAGGTGAAGTGGGTGGAGTGAGGGTGAAGAGAAGGACAAGACCAGTATAATGTAAGTCGAAGGTCGAAGCAAAAGGGAACGACGACGAGCGGCGGTTGGAAGGAAGTGGGACGGGGAAGAAAGAGAAGAAAGGTGGAGTGAGTCGAAGGTCGAAGCAAAAGGGAACGACGAGCCGCGGTTGGAAGTAGGACGGGGGAGAAAGAGACAAGGAAGGTGGAGTCAAGGTAGAGGGTCGAAGCAAAAGGGGACGACGAGCGGCGGGTGCAAGTAGCACGAGGAAGGAAGGTGGAGTGGGTGGTCGAAGTAGAAAAGCAGGACAGGAAAGACGTACGATTCCCACAAAACCGCGGAATAATATGCGCCCGCACATGCGCCAAAAACGCGCCCTCCTCCCCTTCCCCACCCGCGCCAGGCTTACGGGTTGCATAATGCGCAAACGGCCCCGTCTCCATAAAATGGCGGAGCCGGCGGTCGAGCGATAGGACCTCTTCGTAGGTCGGCGGCGTGGCGCAGCTGAAGCCTTGGGCCATGGCGGCGGTTATCTGCCGTCGGGCTCGTTAGTCAGTACTTGTACTTATTTGGGATGAGGGGGAAGGAAGATGGGAAGGGGAGGCGGAAGCGGAGACGCACCTCCTTCGTGAAGGTCCATTTTGCGTGGAAGACTAGATGACCGCTCGTGAGCATGAAGGGTATAAAGACTACGACGAGAAACAGGAACACGTACACCCCGGCACCCTCCTCCCCTCCCCATCCACCGTCTCCTCCGCATCGGCGGGGAACTGGCACGTAATCTCCTCCGAGTTGAACGTCAGTGGGCGCGCGAAGGAGAGGGCCTGTATTGCACCGCGTCAGCAAACGTCGTCGATAAATAAGTATAAATTTAATTTAATTGGATTGGATGTGAGGAGGGAGGAAGGGAGGAGGGAGGGAAGAGGGAGGGAGGAGGCTTACGTTGTACGTCTCCATCGAGCGGACTTCCCAGAAGAGGGCCTGCGGAAAGGAGAAAGATTGAAAGTGGAAGTCAGTCGTCATGGTGGATGGGTGGGGAAGAGAGAGGAGAGGGAGGGAGGGAGGGAGGGGAAGGAGGGAGGAGAAGGGGGAGGGAGGGAGGGAGGTAAGGAAGGGCGTACGTACCCGTCGACGCTCGGCGACTGCGTGCGGGAAGGGGAGGTGTGTTTTTTCGAGATCTATTGCGACGTCAGTTTTATTAAATATTCCTTTCCTTGGCTGGAGGGGAAGGGCACGCACGGAGGCCGAGCTGCACGAACATCAGATCAACATCAGCTCAACACCATGGCCAGGAGACTTGGACGTACCGTCTGCGCCAAACTACAAGCCAACCCCGCAATCGTCCACGAGCTATCAAAGCTATACCTCGGTCCGCCCGTGGCATACCACACCCCCGCAAGCATCAGCGCCTGGATCGTATGCAAATCGCGCGAGCCAAACACCGGCGCGAGCGCCAGTGCCGCGCGCCCGAGGTCGAAGTACCTGTCGGCCTCGGCGCTGTACGGCGGGAGGGAGAGGTCCGCGAGCGCGGCGGAGGCGAGCGCGAGGAAGACGAGCGCGAGGGCGTGGGGGGTCACTTCCTCTTCTCCCTCCTCGTTCTCGTCCGAGTAGTCGGAGCCGCCGCCCCCGAGGTAATTACCATCTTCGTCGAACGACGGGGGGTTGAAGTTCGAGGGCGAGTAGAGCAGGAGGAGGAGTTCAGCGAGCTCGGACGCGGGGAGGGGCGTGATGTACCACGAGGCGGCGGCGGCGAAGGTGGCGTGCAGCGCCCAGGCGCGGGGTGCGGGTGGGAGCTGCGCGCGGAGAAGCGCGAGCGAGGAGGGCGGGTCCCATGCGGTTGGGGAGGCGAATGGGAAGGAGGAGGTGGCGGAGGCGAAGAAGGGCGCGTAGGCTGCGCGGTCGCCGCCTGCGCTGCCTTGTGCGGAGAGGTATGCCTGCATCCCGAGCAGCAGCGTAAGTGGTACGAAAGATTCCTGTTCTGAGGGATTGAGTACGCACCGAAGGCCCTGCCGTGGGGCCAAAATATCGCCCCGTGCCCGCGGGGTTGAGCGCCATCGCGCCGTCCCCGAGCTGCGACGGCGTGCGATCCCCCTCCGACGCGCGCGCGAGCTCGCCCACCTCCTTGATGCTCAGCAGCTCCTCCCGCAGGAGCGGATGCACTGCGGAAGCAGCCGAGGCAGAGTTGTCGGGGTTGTTATTGGGCTGGGCGGAGGAGGAGGATGAGGCGTGCGCGTCGGCGACGGCGGTTTCGAGCTGGTGGATGCGGTCGCCCATGTGGTGGATTGCGGTACTTAGGTGCAGGGATTCGGAGCGGACGACTCTGGGGTGCGTTTAGCGCGCTTGTTAGTTGAGTAAGGAATGAATACCACCTCCTGCCCCGTCCAATTGGGCCCATGTCGCCTGAAAGAAAGTGAATGGTAATTAATGTGAGACTTAGTGAAAGTGAGCGACGTAGACCGACCTGTGGGACATATATCCCCGCGCCCCCTGCGCACTAAGAGCATATTCAGACCCGCACCACGCCCGACAGTACCTGGACCCACCGCAGGAGCTACACGGGAATTTCTTGTCGCATTTTAGTTTGCGTCTAATAGGGGTTAGAACACAAAGCCGCTCGCTGGAACCGCAGCACGCACCTTTGGCACTCCGCGCAAGCCATCTGCGAGCCTATTAGTAGTCCCCTCGAACCCCAGAGACCAAGGGGGATGTGACATACGATGCCCCGCGTGCGCTTCATGTCGACGATTTCTTGGTCGGAGAGGATTTGGAAGGTGAGGGACGCCATAATGGGGAGGAGGGGGAAGTGTATGTGTTCCTGGTGTATATATACGCGTTCGTTGTGGTTTCATCAAGTCGCAGTACTCAGCATAGCATCTGGGTAAGCCGCGTTGAAGTCGGCGTTAAGAGGAAAAAAGGCAAGGAAGCATCAATAGCAAATCAGTGATGTTTGATTTGCACAGGGTCGCTACCCACGACTTGACCGCACTCCGTCACAACTCCTCGTTTATGCCCATAATCGAGCTGGTAGAATTCTACTCCATTTCTTACTTTCTGCAATTTCTTTCTGGATTTATTTCTCGGTCAATTAAACCCGCTGTGTGAGTATTTTTCCCAACTCAATGCTCAATTGCCAAGAACTTGAAGCGCGGCGTTCCGAACGCAACAACACGGCACCCAAAAGGAAAGCGCCGTAAATATCCTCACGATGGGTCCACCGCCACCGACGCCGATCCTGGTTCCTCCGCTAGCCGGCCTCCTACCCGCCCAACCGCCCAACCGCGTTCAACCCGGCAGAGAATCACCAGCCAAGTTCATGTCAAACAACAAACCCCTCCAGCTGCCTCGTCCCCCCCACATCGAGCTGAGGTCGTAATTATAGCTCCATTCGCCCTGACACGGGAATCCAAACACCCACAACGATCGGCACTTCGCTAGACCCCCCGGGCGCTGGCGCCCCAACTCAATTTGGAGCGCCTTTGTCACCCGGCAGACGCGTCTCTCGGCGTCTTTACTCATCCATCGTGAGTTACTGTTCTGGAATCTCCAACTTTTAACTTAGCTCGCGGCAAGGTAAACAACGATTGACTGTTTCCGTTCGTTCTTTGTTCACCGGTGGGTATGAATAATGGCGGTCTCCCGTCCTCCTGTGTAGGTTTCCAAAAATCGATATTGTCCTCAGTTCAACCAATTCAACCTCCAAGGGGGGGGGGCTCGGCAAGTGGTTGACCACCGGTGACTGTTGACAGGTGGGGAATCGGGACGGGGATCACTCACCTCTGATGGTCGATCTCCTAATTCGTCTTGAAGTCGTTCGTTGTTCCGTTTCTCTTCGATCGAGCCACATGTCGGGCCCGAACAATCAATGTGTTGGATGGATGGGGTTGCAGATCCCCCTTCTTGGAATCCTTCTCTCCTGCGTAATTTTGTTCGAATCCAGATAATAAGTGGGCCGGCACGATACAAGTTTCTTTTCTTTCCTGTACATATTTACGGAACTGCCAGTGAGAGGGGGTTCAGAACAGTCCATGGATGAGGGTGCAAATCTGCAAATCCCCGTATGCAGCGTTAGCGCGCCCCACTGCCCGAGGAGCCCGAGCCCGGTCAAATCCACGCTGACTGTCGGCCTCCGCTTCCGAGTGCCTACCACTAACTCACCGAACACACCGAACTCAAGTCCATGAACCCAATTCAAAATCATTAAATCAACACAACATCGAGCTGGCAGGTCGGCAATCACCGGCGCATACCGCCTCATCATCCCTCTCACAACCATCGAACCATCTCCGCAGCAACGCAACGCAACGCAAACGCAAACGACGACCTCACCTCGACGACCTACTGCGGTATCGCTCGTCCGCGCCCTGAATCCGAGCACCGCCGCCGTCGTTGTACAGTATGTAGCGCCGCGGAACCAATTGAACTGAAGTCCACTCGGGATTAATATTTCGCGGTTGGCCGCGGGCAGGTCTATGTATACAGTACTTCTGGTGCTTCGAATGATTCGACTTGTGTTGGGCATGACTCCGAGTGCGTAACCGTGACTCACCATTGCGTGCCTCGTGGATTGTTCGACAGCTCGCGTTGCGTGGGGGCCGCCCACAGGTACATATGTGCTGTTGTCGCGTTTCCTATGTAGGACCCACGGGCCGAGATTGAGATCCATATGGAATTTGGATTCGAACTTTATATTGAATTGCGTCCGCTATCGCTGGAAGGTTGGGCAAAGGTTGGGTGAGTTTAGCGTCTTCAAGGCTTGAGTTAATTTAGGGTATCCCTTTCCAGCCTAAGTGTAGTAAACTACAGGAGCGACGAACCCAGAATCCAGGACTGGGTCAGAGTTACGCCAAGGAAGCCAACACGGATACCTACCCGACTAGCCGACCTGCATGATCTGCACACTGAGTGTACACTGTAGCGCATTGGCGCCCCTCGATCGTCGCATCGGGATTCGGAGTCTCGAGCACTGATTGACCAAGCACAATTGACGCTCCTACGGCGCGCGAGTTGGGACCGCACCCGAAATTCAAATCCATACGGATTCGAACGAAATTAAAGTGGAATGGAATTGTCGCCAGAAAGTTGAGTAGGAAGGTTGAGTAGTGAATTCGGCGTCTTGCTTGAGTGAATTCAGGGCATCCCTTTCCAACGATCGACGAACCCAAGGTTCGTTCAGGACTCAGTGGACGAGCGCGTCGAATTTACGCGAACGCACCATAACCACTTACCCGACTAGCCGATCGGCACAACTGCAACAACCTCCTGTCCAAGCAACTCCGCGCCGAGCGGAACTCGCGCGCCGTAGGACCCGTCAATTGTGCTTGGTCAATATTCAATGCTCGATCGAGGCATGGTGAATAAGGCATGCGAGGCACCGGGAGATCCGGCGGAACGACCGGCAGGGCGACGGCAGTTGGAGCCTTGGAGGTTCGCGCAATTGGTTCGCAATTGTAATTGTGTTCGCGGTTCGGTGATTTTGGGCACTCGGATGCCGACAGTCATCGTGGATTTGACGGCGCTCGGGCTCCTTTGACAGCGCTCGGGCTCCTCGGGTGAGACTCCCCGCTAATCGCTATATGCGGGGATTTGCACAGATTTGCACCCTCGTCTAACTGGGGATTCGCTTCGCCTGGCACGTCCTGTATGTGGAGGATCGACGTCTTCCCCATGGTGCTTGCTTGTCTGCTCAATCGCGGAAATCTCGACTAAATCTAGCGTTCGTCCGAGTTGTATGTTGAACATCATTTTACTGCGGAAGCCAGTGAGCAAGCTTATTGCTATTTTCAAATATAATGACACAACCCGAAAAAAAAAAAAGTTTTAGATGCGAGAGGCGCGGGTTCGAGCCGAGATGCCGGCAACATTTTCAAAGTTAACAAGTGACAACAACGCGTCAATTTCATCGCGTCGGTGCATTTCGCCAGCAAGGAAGCTTCAAAACTATGGGGGAATGTACTCTTAGCATCCCGAAAGTCTCCCGGCGTAGCTAAACACAACATGGATGCACCTATTCGTCCTGTTTGCATTAGTTGAATATCTTGCACTCTGGTTGCACTACGCAGGGGAAGTGCTGGGTGGAAAATGGGAGCACTTGAAGCAAATATCAATGATGGTATCCAGGTGAAAGCCTACAGTCTCTTGTTGAGCTATTTCAGGCTTGGAGCATCACCGTGTACTATGCTTTTCCACCTCTGCGGAAACTCGGAATACACTCAACCAAAACCAAATTGTTCTCAAGGATCTCTGCTTTTGGGGTGCTCCAGGAAGATGCTTTCCACAGTTTGAATCTAGCATTTCGGGTTGCTTGAGGTCAGTAGTGGTTTCGTGATTTGAACGGACACTCCAGTTGAAAGGATCAGTCCAGACTTTATTCTTGAAACCTTTACAACGGGTAGAGCAGCAGGGAAGAGTTTCACCTCATGAGTAGCTGGAGGCAGGGTGTCACTCGGGCTCCGACCCGTTCATTGAGTAGATCACCGAGTTTGAAGCTGGGATTCAGTAGTCCGGTAGTCCGTTCATGTGGCGCTACCAGGAATTTGGGAGGCATCCCCCGATGTTCCTGCGCAGCTTGTAAGCTATATGCGAGGCAAACACTCAATTTGGGCACAAAAGAACCTTCCAATTCCTGCATGGTGCACCGACGCGATGAAATTGACGCGTTGTTGTCGCATGTTAACTTTGAAAATGTTGCCGGCATCTCGGCTCGAACCCACGCCTCTCGCGTCTAAAACTTTTTTTTTTTTTCGGGTTGTGTCATTATATTTGAAAATAGCAATAAGGATGTGTTGGACGAGGACACGCTGAGGCACACGCGATTATCACTGTTTGGTCCCTCCCTCCCATCGTGTCGTCAGCGCCGCCGTCGTTGTGGAGCGGCGGAAGTTACCTACGTAGTACGGTACTAGTACCAGACCGGCGCGGCGGGAAATTAATATTCGGTTGTGCCCTCGAAGAAGGTTTGGCAGCTTGTGTTCGGTGACTCAGTCGACCGCATGCACCGTTCTGTATAACATCGGGTACACCTCCGTCGGTCAGAACCCTCCGATGAGGCCCATGTCAAGATCCATGCTCTGCAACATAGCCACTCACCTGCAGCGAAACATGGGACCAGTTGGAATTGGAGCACGTCGAGTCAGAAACGAGGAAACAGTAGTTGAATTCTGCGTCCTCGGAAAGCCACGACGGCGATCCCTTCGACAGCACTGAGGTGCGTCAAGCAGCAAGCGTTGGATTCATTACAACCGACCTTTCGAAACGCCGACCCGTGTGTTCGGCCATACGCGTCAGTGCATGTTTCAAGGGATCCGGTGCCTTCGCGAGGTAGCGGCACGTATCTCAAGCACGAGGTGTAGAAATGCCGAAACTTCAAATCCAAGCGGAAGATATGCTGCGGGGCTTCCGTCGAGGTTGACGACAGGGACGAGTTCATTCGGGCTCAATCATTGACGCGAGGAATTTGAGGAAGGTCAACGTAAGACAACACCAGTTTCGAACGGCATAGTGTACAGCGGCATAAGTATTCAGCGGCTTGGAGCAGTGGATAGGTAATTAATCCGTGGGTGCGCCGCGAAGGTGTATAAACGCGGAAGGTAGCTAGCACAGAGAAGGACAGTCGACGGTTGAATAAGCAATAGCATGATAGTATCATGCGGTATCAATTATACCGCAGCAAGCAACAGTCGAGAGTCGTCAGCAGGGTCGTAAACGTTCGAGGATGATTTCTTTTCGCGCCAGTGAATTTCGGGGCGAATTGATAGCCCAGCTAGCGTTCAAGTTCCAGGAAAGAGAATTTAGAAGGCCGGCGACCATCCTGGAAGCACATTCCGTGATAAACGCGCGGTGGAAACCTGCGTCGTGGTGGTTGCGGTGAGAGCAGAGGATGTCCCTGTTTAGCTGCGCCCCCGTCAATAATGATCGGTCCCACGCTGTTTGGTCTCGACCACCACGATCCTTTGGCGAACGCGACGAAGCTCTTCGCCTTTCGTCCCATTCAACGCGCACAATTGGCTGGCTGGTCACAGTGCTCGTACTACCCCCGGGCCCCCTCGCAACGGAAATCTGTGCGCCTCTAACGGACTCCGATGAGTCCGATCGCCCCGCATCGGCTTGCGCTGTGCCTCATTCTCGCATGACCCAATCTAGTATTTGCGCCGATGTACCAAGCTCTTCTGGAAATATCAAAGGTCTAGCTCCTCAGGTTGCTCCTGCTCAAGTACACTCCCCCTTTCTCGAATATCTGATACTGCACGTCATTTTTGCACTTCAACCCAAGTCGGCAGTGTCTCCGTGCTCACTAACGGCCATTCTCTTTGACAAGCGTTTTGTCTTTCAACCCACCCATTATCCCCTCTGCTCCTCTCATCCTCGTCGGCACTCAGGCTCAACGACTCTCTGATACGTTCAATCCAACCGATATGCGCCGTTGACCGACGGATCATCCAGTCCTCCTTTGGCCGCGCCCGCAACTTCCCAGCGCGGGTTCCAGTAAGTACGCTCGCCGCGTGGTCTCCCCTTCGCGGAAATCTAGCCGTCGCTGCTTAACCGGGTCTGGTCGGTGACCTGAAGAACTTCCTGAACGCTCCCGGTTTCTTGAGTGTTGCCCTGGAGTTCCAGCTGCTTCGAGGCGCAACCGGCGCAATGCTTCCAAAATTTCATCACCCGAAGAACGGCCAGGCTCGGGCTTGGCAGGTTGGGTTTTATTTGCCTACCTAGGTCTACAACCCCGAGCGTCGCCGGAAGCCCTCTCTTGGACCCGTAGAGATTGGAAATCGGAAGAACTATTCACCAGGCAAGTCTAAAACATTGGTTCGTCCCGCAATGGAGGGAGAGTTGTATGTGACGGTGATCATTTGGAATACAGGCTGGATCCACTCAAAAATTTGGCTGGGTCGGGCCCACTGTACTCTGCTCGCCAGCCATCTGTCCATCGCTGCTCAACCTTCAACCTTCAAGGTCTATTCGGCCACCTAATGATCTTCCTGAGCGCGCCCGGTGTCTTCTATGTTGCCCAGAGACTTCCACTGCCACCAGCTCTGTCGAGGTCCGGCGGACGAAATGCGCACACAACCCATTCCATCGTAATGAACAGCCCGCTTCGGGTCTGGCATTGTCTACCCAGGTCCACTTTTTACTAACCCCGACCGTCGCCGAGAGTTTTGACTCGTACAAATTGGAAATGGCGAAGACTTTATCCACACTCGAGTCCAAAATATCAGGTTCGTCCCGCAATCGACGGAGAGTCATATGTGACTGACGGTGATCATTTGAAATGCAGTCTGGATCCGATGAAAATTTCGGGTGCGTTGGGCCCACTCTACTGCCGATCATGCGTCGTTTCCAACAGTGATATTCCCTTGCAAATGCACACCTCTGTCGTCCTTCTGCGAGTGCCAGTTGACTCAGAATGCACGCATTGGCGTCTGCGTGGACGCCCGATCTGGTGAGCCATTTATGATTTTTCGACCGCTCCCAGCCACGCCGGCTTATTCTCCAGATTTAGACCTCCTGATTAAACCTTCAAGTTCATGTGGATTGCCGGAGAGCCTGGCCTCATCACGGGGCGCAGGGTAAATTCAAAACATAATCGCCTCACCAATACTTGGCAGCGATTTCGTCGGGGTGAACAAACACGACAAATAAGTCAACCACTGGGGTATATAAGACCTGGGGTGCGGTAGGGAGCTCAGTCACCCACCGTGCAATCCTTGTACAACCGGGTAAGTGCCCAACCACTTTTAATAGTCTCTTGTGATTGATTTTTCTTTCCTTCCTGGTCATACAGATATCGACAAAAGAAACCAACAATGAAATTCCCTACTGCTATCTCTGCCGCCATTGCGTTCGCCGCCGCCGTTTCGGGAGCTGCGATAGACACTGTGGACGCTGGGAATGTCACAGTTACCCGCTCGCTGCCCCCTTCGGGATCAACATTGGGGTGAACGCGGCCTTCGACAACGTCGTCGCGTGGGTCTCTGGCCAGAGCAAGTGCAGCGCCGTCATCCTCGGCCCCGTGAGTACATTCGCGATTAATTGCAGTCTGTATGCGCCCGGCGCGACTAACACGGTTGACTTATAGAACGGAGCGAACTTCTGTGGCCGCAACTTCGTGCTCACCAACCCCGCGACTGGAAACGGCATCACTTTCGTCGCGGGCGGGTGTGGGGCGTCGCCGTTCTGGATCACGCAGGTGTCCAAGGGCGGGGTCTTTGCCTACTGCACGTCCTTCTCCGAGGCGGATCAGTGTGGTGTGACGACTCTCTGGCACTGCATTTAATTTGGCCTACATAAAGCATGGGTCAGGAAGGGGTTGATATGTTCATGCTTCAACCGCAAAATTATTATCTGACCTCGCCTCAAGTGTTTTGAACGTGGTACGGTCGATAGAATGAGCTTTTTTTGTCTCCACTCAGTCTGGTCTGAGTCCGGCTGAACTTGGGAAAAATCTATTCTCGAGGACGGTGTCCGTATCCTTTTTCAACACCACTTAAGCGCCCAATAAGCGCCCATCTTTGATGGCGGGTATCACCGTGATGCGACTCCCTTCGCTCTCACCACCACGTGCATCTGCCATGGACGAACCCGCTTTTTCGCCACAGCTTGAGAGAGCTATGGTCGGACCTACAGCGCTGCTTGGACCCAAGACTATCCCCCTCCTTCTACGGCCTGGTCTCTCCTTTGTGCTGCAAACCTAGGTGGCATCGCGTCGCGGCGTGATTCGATATTGTCCCTAACCGTCTCCCATTCCGCCTGGTGGAAACTTGCAATGGCAGCGCTAGCCTTGCAATTGATCATCTCCCCTTACTCCTACACCGCGCTCATTTCCTTCCCCAAGCCATCGAGAGCCTCGGCCCTCAAGACAGCTGTCGCCCAAAATTCAATTCGACTTTCTCACACGAGGACCCACGGCGCAGTTCCAGGCGGCTAGGGATCTGACCGTAACTCACAGCTGTTCAATTGCGTCGGACCTCGGCTTGGAATTGTCACCTCGCAAGATTCCTTGCTTCTGCGGACCCGATTGGCATCAAATGTCTGCTATTCGCGTCCCCTCGACCTGCCGAAGTTCAATACTGGGGGAGAACCTCCCGCTGCAATGTATCAATGTTCTGCAACATCCTTTGACGCAGCTCGCGCCTGGGCGGGTCCATAAATTGAACAACACCGAGGTCCCTGGGAGAGTTCCCACACATCCCTCACCGTTTCGGTTGCTCCGCGCCCCCAGCTTTGTGCTCAGTTCTACTTTCCTCCGCCACCCGTCCTGTGGTGGCTCTTGTCCCCGCGGTCACCCACGCAACTCAAGTATCTGAGATGTCACTACCCGCACACCTCCCATTCTCCTTACCGCTCCTTCTCCTGGTTTTGGGTTACGCTCGCCCTGGGACCGTTGGCAGCGCCTCAACTTTACGGCCACGGCGTCCCTTCCCCGTCTAACGCAACCTGGATTGCGGTACCCCGAGCCACCGGTCTTCTCATCCTCATGTTGTCCTCATGTCTTCATGTCTCACTCGATTCCAGGTTTGGTCGCATGTACGACTGCTGGATGTCGAATGAATGCCAACTACACAAGACTTGGGCACAACTCGGGCCACAGGCAGCTTACCGCGGCGAATCGAAGGGGTCGTGTGCCTACTCCTTTTCCAAGTGAGATCTGGGTCGTCCCGTCCTTGTGCCTTATGATCCGAGATACGACCCAAGACAAGACAAAAATCTCCGCCGCCTGGACTCAAACTTTTACCACGGTCAGTCGAAGTCTTAGTCAAGCGTCTCGAAAATCTGTCGTTACCCGCCGTTCAGTCGTGGTACCATTCCCGCCCAAAGTTCCGGCCGTACCTCGGCCTCGGACTCTTTAGCTGCGTCTCCACGGATGGGCGCCTCTTGGGCGGCTCTGTCCTTGCTGTGAGGCACTGGATTGGCGAGGTATCGCTAGCCATTGACGCAATAGGTCGGGCTTTATTCTCCGCCCCTCATTACATTTGGACCGCACATTCTGAGGGCATTACAGCCCTCGCTGCGCAACCTCCTATAACGTGAGTCCCCGCTGTTATCTTGTGGAGAATCAAACGATCCGCCATTCCGGATGCGTAGCTGATTGTTGCACTCCCGATCACCTTAAGCTTCCCCCGCCCAAATCGGATAAACCTTGAAGGCACTTCCCATGTATGTACCAGTTTGCTGTGGAGGGAACGGACGACTGACAAAGATATTACCTCAAGAAGGACGTCTATCTATTCCCGCTCCCCATTTTCTTCGTTGCACTAATACGCGGCCACCAGGATTGAACTCCGTCATCATTCCCCAACGAACGAATTTAGCGAACGGGGGAATCTCCGTGTATCCCACGCACACCAGCACCCTATTAAAGCCCTCCGTCTCTCCGCAAAATCGGCGAGGTTCCCTCGTACTAGTCTCGCCCAGCTATACCGCCACACCCCTCATTTCGATGCCCCCAGCACCATGTTCGACTACTGCAGCCATTTCCAGATTGCAGGAGGCACCTTCAATATCATAGCCAGCGGCGGAGTCCGCGTCGCACCTGTCGCAGAACGCGCCTATTCGACGACCTTCCACTCCGTCCGACTCGGCGACCTCAATCTCCTCAAGGAGATCGGCCAGCAGCAGTTTGTCAAGTACATCGACGTCCACCGCCGCAAGACTGGGGTCCTCGTTCGGCGCAAGCGCGAGGTAGTCGGATGGCGAGGAATCTACCAGGCGTCGCTCATCGGAACACCTGGGGTTTTCACGGCGGTTATCGACCATGGGACCGACCTTGAAAAGGTAGATTGCCGCCTTGGGTTAGCGCAGATCTAACAGCTTTTTTTGCGCTTAGTGGTACTCCGAAGCGGAGAAACACGAGGCGTTCCGGTATGCAGCGAGGCCACATCTTACAATGACTACTCACCATTCACACAGGCACCCGTCGCTTGTTCAGCTATACGCCGTCACGATGTCAAAATCTATGAAAGGATTGATCTACACCGACGGTGAGCGCCTTCTTTCAACCTGCCTTTCCGAGCTCTGATTGACTTCCCCGTAGAATTGATATCACTCCCAGAAATCCGGGCAACACATGCCGGTTCGCCACTGGCCTCAGCGTACGTCGAGTACGGAATCGTGAGATTTTTCTTCATCCACCCTCGGTATCCATACTCATCGTACAGAAACGGGACCTATTTGTACGGTTCACGTTTAGCGATGCCGTGTCCGGACTGATATTTCTCAGGACGCGTTAAAATACTGGGAAAACGTCACAGGGACGTGGCTTCTCTCTCCAGGCGCCCCAAACTACACCCCGTGGATTCGCACGTCGACTGGCCGGCTCTGCATCGACGTTGGCGACTCGTCTTCGATCATCAAACACCTCGATGTCAAGGCGTTGGTGCGCGATCCCGTCCCGCGCTTGACCTCCACCGGATATTGCGAGGCGGACCTCGATCAGGTCCTCCAAGCGCGCTTGCAACTGGACGATATCCACATCCTCCTGTGTTCTCGCGCCAATTGGAACTACGAGACGGCAGATGCGTCGTTCCGCTCCGGCGATGTCGTCCTCGGTACCATCTGGCCGGCCGCGAACCGCGAGACGCTCATTCCCGCCGTCGATACATGTATACTCGTCATTCCCGACATTATCACCCCAGATGATATTGCCCAGCAGCCGTGGTTTACCTGGCATCACGAGGTCGGAACACAGTGCGACTCGAAGGACGTCATGCGCTCCGGATGGACTCGGTTGAGTCGTTTTTGGTGCCATGTTTTCTCGCGACGTTACTCATGTGCGCCTTCCTGTAGCGTTTCGCTTCCGCCTAATATGCAGAGCGCCCACTTGACGACTCGGGTGAAGATTAAGCGAACGACCCGGCGCAAAATTCAAAGATGCTGGCTTTCCCAAGCAAACAGCATTGGGGAGGAATACGGCGGTAAGTCACGAAATACGGCGTACCCATCGAGATGCTGTAGCTCATTCTCATTCCTTTATCAGCGGTAGATAGCTATTGTAAGCACAACCTGTTCCCATTATCGCACCACTCAATGCTAACTAAGCACAGGGATTCCCAACGGCGTCAAGTTCCGCATTTCAGTCTGGTACCCGGAGGACAATTATACCCTGCGCGGAACCTTCATGGCGGATACGCCCTCGTCTGAAATATACCTCTTCCTCTTTCCTCCCGAGGTCAAATACGTCGATGGATTCCCGGTCATCAGCATCCCCTCTCCCCGCGACGCGTTCTACTGGTCCTTCCACCCTCGCGGCACGACGCGGATGACGGCCGAGGAGGCGGAGGAAGTCGGCGTCCCCTATGTTTTCTTCGAATCGTGGATAACGGGCGCTTCGTGGGCGCCGGGGAACTACGAAACGTTGGCCGACTTTCACCGCGCGAAGGGCTTTGATCCATCTAGTCGCCAGATTGCCATCGAGCTGGGATATCCTGTTATTGGACCTCCGGTCGCATTCAACACGTCGCTCTCCGAAAGTCAGTACATAATCTGCTCCCTGCTTCAATGCTGCTTGTTATTGGACTCATTCGTATTCCAGTCGACGAAACTGAAGTCGAGTATGCGAGGCGTCAGATGAGGACTTACCCCAAGCAAGACCTGCAGCGCGCCGCCGTGCGGTGTCCCACCTGGTGAGCCAGCCATTCGCAAGGACGGTATCCTTCTTTAATCGCTCTCTCAGTGGCGCACGTCAGCCGGCAAAACAGTATGTAGTTTTACCCGACCTTCAAGTGCCGCCAATCCACAGGCATCGCAAGCATCGTAACGTTTTCATACGCGCTGACTCCATTTCAGTCGCCTGTGATAAGCACGAGCAGCAACACATACTCTGAACCGGAATGTTTTTTCCAGTTGTGCGACGGAGACTTGAAGCATGTACTACTTATGTTTGTTTTCGATAGACTCGCTGTTCATGTTGTGGACCACGCGAGTATAATACCCCCTTATCCATGTAATTGTAATTTCTTGGAACGTTACGGCTCCACAGCACCCTCACAGAAACTCCCAGAGGTATTTGAGTTGCGCACAACATCCCGTTGGTTCAAGTTGGACATTTGACCGCCGTCGCGTTCCTCATCGAGCGAACTGCCGGACCTGATTTAAAAAAATTGAACAGCAGTAGTGGGGCCTGGGCTCTTGTCCAATGGGTGCAGATATCAGATACCGTACCGGAAATCTCATTCCGAACTGTGCTCACCGCCGCGGTCCCGCACGGCACCTCGGCAACAAGCATCTCATCACTGTGAGTCGGACGGTGTCAGAGGTTGTCAGATTCCAGCCTGAATCGTCTCAGTCTGCGTCGCTGCGGTGCGGTATGGCCTTCGAGCCAATCTTATTCACATTGATTTCCGTGGTAGAGACCCGACCGAGAAATTCAACCGGCCGGTTGCGCTTTGGGTTGAGTACTTGAGAGAGCGCCGAAGTTCTTCCATTGCCTGATAATGTCAGTCCTTCCATTCGCTATCATGTCTCCTATCCTGAGACCGCCGAGGGACATGCCATGGGTTGACGCGTCCCCCGCATTCGACTTGGATTCCGAGAATATCCTAAATGCTGTGTGCTATGGGTTACTGCGCCGATAATTTCCGCCGCCGCAAAATGCACACCATTCCCAGGAGCCAGCCGGAGTAGTATCCACAGTCCATCCACAGTCTGTCCTGAAAGCAAGTTTAACACAGATTCTCGGTTGTAACTGCGTTGCCAGCAGCGGGAGAGAGATCGCCGCAGCTCACAATTGCATTGAATGCCGTCAACAGCCACCCGACCTCAGATGCCCATTTGGGGATACAAGGGTGAGCTGTTGAGAGTCATTGCCCGGAATGGACGCGGTATTAGGATAGGAGATACATATAACGCACTTGCTCTTTGCTATCGACCACCGAGTGCCTCCATCATGTCGTCCCCTGGAAAGAACGTTCACTGGAAACTCACGATTGAGGAATTCGCCGCACGCGACTCACCTGAATCGTGGACCTCCCCGCTGCCCACTCCACCAACTACACCACCACAGCAGTCGCCCGCGAAGCTGCCATCCACACCTCCTCGACCATCAGGCTCGCCCTCGACTACACCCCTCCCGCCTAGCCCGCCTAGCCCGCCGCCTGCTCCCCAACCAACCCAGAACCTTCCCCTGCCCGGGACGCTCGAGATACACGAGCTGCTAACCCCAACACACGCTCTGCAGCTCGACCTCTCCTTCCCTTCCGACGCCTTCCGGCGCAACCCACAGCTAACCCCCGCCCTCCTCGCAGCGCCCGCTTCTTCCCCACCGCGGAGCTCCCTCTGCGTCCGCATCGCCGCAGGCGCCTACAAGGTCGAGCTCGAGATCGGGCATCCTGAGGCCCCAGGCGGCACGGTGACTGTCGGCGACGTGCTCACGACGGTCCAGAACGCGTTGCGTCAGTATGACTATAACGCGCCTGCGGAGGCCGCGGCGTACATACGCCGCAGGATCGCGACGGTGAATGGGTACGCGCCCCACCGTGATGCGGCTGCGCGCGCGGCGATTGAAGCTGCGGAGCGCGAAGGGGGTGCGCGCGTTGTCGACCGCTTGCTTGGACATACACTGTTCGCGGGGCTTACGCTGCGGCGAAACGCGCCCGACCACCACTGGGAGCTGGCGTTGGTGGTCCCGGAACGCTATGCGTTTTGACGCGCTGCAATTAGTCTGAGACTTTCAATGCGTTTCAATGGAGCCCCACTCACTGTATCATCCCTGTAGCAATGGACTGTAGCCGCCATTATATTAGCTCGCTTGCTGTACACCCTTGTTGTTGTATTCACCTTGTATTAGTAACGCGTACAGCCCACTCAATCCTGTGTCAACGGCGGAGAAGCTGTGGACTTGATTGCCTGCTAACGAGTCAACGTCGTGCCACAGGGCCCAGTCTCCGTGATGATCGTGTCCGCACCAAGTCCAATATAGTCGCTTACTTCCTGCGTCATTCTTGAGTGTGATGAAGAGACCAGCGTTAGCGCCCAACGGTGACAACAAGAGATTAGCGCCTCGTTATTAGTACTGCCCAGGTGCCAATTCGTCCGGCGTTTGCGAGTTGAACTGATGACCATGTGGGCTGCATTAAATGCGACGACGAAGGCGTAGAAAAGACAGAACCTTCTCTTGATGCCGACCGTGGCCGCAAAGCTCTCGCGAGGAAATCAAGGGATCAGAGATTCGGGGACGCGATGTGTGTCTTGGGGGAGTCGTGGGATGGCCTGGTCGCGAGCTTTGTTGAAAACCCTTCAGCGAAGAACGCGATCTCGACCCAGTCTTTCAGACAAATTCATCACGAAAAATGTCTTGACCGCCCGAGTGGCGCTTCGAGCCAGAGAGTCAAAGCAGTCCCCAAGAGCAAGTCCACGAGGCTGAGAGTGGTTTATCTGAGCAGGAGCTAAGCAGGGAAGTGGTGCGGAAGGAAGAGAGTTGCCACGTCACGGGCTCCGGTGATTTCGGCGATCAAACGGTTCATGCTCCGCTTGAATTCTGATCAACGCTTGCTCCTGCAATGCCCCTGCGCGGTCCGGGCAAGTATAATAATCAATTTCTCTGCCACGGACCGTGGCCACAAGAATTTGAACTCAATTTCATCCAGAAGTGAAGAAAATGGCGTGTCTGGACCTCGTACAAGGATGGAAGACCTGGACCGGGACCCGGGACGCTGCTTGCCATTGCGGGTCTATCCGTTCATCCGCAGGTTTGAACCAAGTGTTTGAAGCTAATTTTGAACACGAGATGTCACTTTATGCGGCCGCCCTTCATCATGAACCGCGTGGCGAGGGATCTTCGTCGAGTCTGGATTCGGGCGACCGACTGCAGGCAAACTGCAGGTGGATCTGGAGCGCAGTCCTTGGTTACTGTTGGGCTGATTCGATACAGACGAGGGCGCGCGTCAAACGGTGATTGAGGCTGGTTTGCTTCTCCGCTATCCCTCGAGTCTGGTTGAACTAGGAAGATAATTGGTGTTTCCAGGCCGTACAGTCCGGTAAAGTTCCAGCATTTTGCTTCTCTTAGGCGTGGTTGCGGCCTAGATTTTGACTGGCAACGGCACTCCGGGGAGAAAGCTGCTTCAAAAATAATATGCCTGAGCTCAAGCCGGAGCATTCTAGCATTGATGACGAGGACACTGGGTCGACAGAATATATGCTTCACCTTGCTTCGGTCGGCCGAGACTTAGGTTTAGCTCTTTCAAGACTCTGCGGAGCGCCGACACCCACAAGCATTTTTCCGAGTCTGACCGCGGGCGGCCAGGTACGGCGTAGATGTTTGAATTGAGCTGACGATCTGCGTTCTCCGTGACTACTTTCTTTGTGCTGGTATTCTCAAGACCGGCGCCGAAAGTCCTCTTGCGGTGCATTTTTCTGAAACAAAGGTCACCTGTCGGATTCGGCAGTAGCGACTCCGTCGGGTGAACAACAACAGGAATAAATTCAACACTGGGGTATATAAGGCTCTGGGTGCGACTGAAAGCTCAGTCACCCACAGTGCAATCCTTGTACAATCGGGTAAGTGACCAACCTCCCTCAGCAAGCCAATGTGTTTCATTCTCGCTCTCTTTTATCCAGACCTCGACAAATTCAACAATGAAATTCGCCACTGCTATCTCTGCCGCCATTGCATTCGCTGCCCTCGCTTCCGGCGCGGTCCTCGACAAGGACGCGGGGAATTCGACGACGCCCGCGGAAGACCTCGCCCCGCTCGCCGCCCCCTTCGCGATTAACATCGGCCCGAACACCGCCCAGGACAACATGGTCGCCTGGGTCTCCGGCCAAAGCAAGTGCGCCGCCGTCATCCTCGGCCCTGTAAGTATTACGGCTCTCACACTGATGCGTAAACTGACCGCGCCGTGCGCATTACCAGATCGGGCCAGTCTTCTGTGGACGCGACTTCGTCCTCAAGAATCCTGCGACCGGGAACGGGATCACATTCGTTGTCAACAATTGTGGTGGCACCCTCGAAATCGAACAGGTCTCTACGGGCAAGCTCTGGGCCACGTGCTCCTCGTTCTCCGAGCCGGATGCGTGTGGTGTCACGACCTTTTGGCACTGCGTTTAATTTGGTTTTGAAGAAGATCGGGTCAAGGAGGTTGATAGGAACCACCCTCTCAACCACAAGTCTGCTTCCCTAGTCTGAAATATGTTCTAAACGTAGTATGTTTGACTGAAATTTGGTTTGTGTCTTGGTCGAAGTTTGAACTGAAGAACAACTATTATTTCAGCTCAAGATTCCAGTACTTACCATCCATACCAGTGACTCTGACGAAGAGACTACTTGTCCGTGTGGTATTGATGAAAATTTACTTCCCCTCCGTCCGTAGCCGCCTTGAAGGACTCCTTCGCATCGGCCAGTGGAACTGGAGGAACTATTATCTTTTTCACGCCACAATCGTAGCATCTGTGTCGCTCCTGTCGGTTTTTTCCCACGGACCAGGGTGAATACTACGAGCAAGGGCTTGTTCACAACTTGCTGTATTATTTTCAACCACAACTGTATAAGCGCTCAATAAGCGCTGGGATTTGATGGCGGACATCACCGAGGTGGCCGTGATGGGGTTTACAAATCACTTGCCTCCCACCACCACGCAGCTCTTGCCATGGAGAACCATCCCGTCCTCCCAGCTGAACTGGAGCGAGATATCTTCGAAACTACGGCGCTGCTTCACCCCAAGACCATCCCCCCCCTCCTGCGAGTCGCTCGACGCGTCCTCATCTGGTTTTTATCATTTTTCTTTGTACTGCCAAAGGCACTGTCATATAACTCATTGTGGATAGGATTGAACCATTTCTGTACAGGGTTACACGATTCGAAGTCCCACAGAATCCAAGAATCCTTGCTCTTCTGCAAAAGCCACCCGAATTCCGGAATCTTGCGGTTCGACACCTGGTCCTACTCGCCACGGGAGACGACGCCCTCCGCCTGTTGAACACTTGCAAAGGCATTACCACTCTCGGAATTGGCAGTAGTTCCCCTGAATCGTCGACTGCTCTCGCTTCCATCCTGCCGGACAGCCGCATTCGTCGTCTGGCGATGCGGCTACCTAGAATCTCCCCCGAGCTGCGGCGCTCCCTATTCGCCGCCATCACCCACCTCGTCATCTTCGAAATTGTTCCAGACATTCTTACCTCCTTCTGCGCCGAAATACCGCACCTCCCCACCCTCACGCACTGCTCGTTCTTCTACTTCCCCGACCGCATGCCCAGAGATGCGTTTTTGCAGGTGCTGGCGGAGTCGCCGCGGCTGCACCTACTCCTCCTACAAACTTCAGCCTCGAGCTATCACGATCTGGTCAAAGACGTCCCCGCGGTCCATGATGTGCGGTTTGTGCTTGCGCGGGCACTCGGCGTGTACTGGGATGTCTGGGATGAGTATTGGTCGCGCGCCGAGGAGTTTATCGCGAAAAAGAGGGGGCGCGAGATTGCAGGTATGATGAGTTATCGATGGCCCATCCATCTTTTACCTGATGCGCGCTTTAGAAACACGATACTGGCTGGATGAGCCGGATGAGCCGGGGACGTCTACTTAATTCTATGCCGACCGACATCATGTCTTTGTTGTTTCCCCCGCATCTTGACTTCGACGAGGACATTTTACACTTCCGATATCCGTCCCCAATGCATGAATGGTCTCAATATTCCTTCTCGACGATGTTTGAGGCCTTCCTTGCTCCTTCGATCAGCCCCGACTCCCACATCTCCCAGTCTATTATCTGGTCCTTCTTCGCAATGGATTTATCTAGCTCGCGGTCTGGGACCGCGCCGACTGGTTCGTGCAAGCAGGCGCGCAACGGAGATCCCAGTACTTACTATCGGTCTCACTCTCGACTGAGACTTTTTCAACCTCAATTCTCCCATTCAATGAACGCCTAATAAGCGCCGTGGAAGCTCCACCGCATCACGGTGGCGATGATGCGAGTCACTTGGCTCTCACCACCACGTAGGCGTTCGCCATGGACGATAAATCGACCCTCCCCGCTGAAATAGAGCGGGATATCTTCGAAACGACAGCAGTGGTTCACCCACAGACCATTCCGCACCTTCTGCGGGTCGCTCGTCGCGTCCTGGTCTGGTAAGACCGATTTCTTTGCGCTGCGGCAAGTATAGCTGATTTGCCATGGATAGGATCGAACCGTTCCTCTATAGAGTTGTTAGCCTCAGGCAACCCTACACGCCAGGAATCCGCGCTCTTTTGCAAAAACCACCCGAGTTCTGGAACCTTGCCGTTCGACACCTCGTCCTTCTCGATGCGGGCGACCCTCTCCGATTCCGCCTTGTGGACGCTTGTAAAGACATCACCAGTCTTGGAATTGATTCCATTAACTCACCAGTCTCTCTCCCCTCCCTCCTCCCGGAACGCCGCATCCGCCGTCTGGCAGTGTCGTTAGCTCGAATCGCCCCCGAGCTGCGGCGCTCCCTATTTGCTACCATCACCCACCTCGCCGTCCTCGACATCAACCCGGCGATCGTCCTCCCCTTCGTCACCGAGATCCCGCACCTCCCCGCCCTCACGCACTGTTCGCTCTTTTTCGCCAGCACTGGCGTTCCTACAAGCGTGTTAGCACAGGTGCTAGCGGAGACTCCACGGCTTCGCCTGCTCCTCGTGTTGGTCGAGTCGTCCATCGACGTCCCCGTGGTGTACGACCTGCGCTTTGTCATTGCGACATATGATAGCACGTACTGGGATCTCTGGGAGGCCGGAGCGAAGGGGCTGCCCGATTATTGGTCGCGCGGTGACGAATTTGTCGCGAAGAAGAGACGAGGCGATATCGCAGGTACGATGGCGATAGACCTTCCGGTCTGTGTCTGACAGAGTACTTCCAGAATCGCGGTACTGGCTAGATTAATGGGGGATGTGTGGTTTTGCAATAACCGACCATGTCGTTCGTATTCATGTTCAATCACTCTCCGCAGCCCGCACCCTCACGCCAGCACTCATTTGCGATGTGGGGCCGACGCAGGCGTTCTATCGGTAGGCCGCGAACACCACACAGGGATTCCTTCATCATCGTCCTTCAGCAAATTATGAACGTCCAGACCTCCGTGCGCATGCAAAAATCAAATTCCCACCAAGAACGAATTGTAAATGGTGTAATTGCTCCCAATCCTTCAGTTCGTCGCGATTCGTACCCTCGGTCCGCCCACGTTCAAAACAACCTCAACATCCAACCGCCTCGCCCGAAAAACGCGCCTCTCCCTTCCCTCCTCCGTACGGAACTCCAGCCTCGTCACCGCGCCCGCGTACTCCCTCAGCCGCGGCAGCGCCTCCGCCCCAAGTACCACCACACCCCCCTCGGCCGTGCTCAGCGACACAAGCTCCTCGATCTCCGGCTGCGTCTCGAGGAACGCGATCATGCTGGCGTCCGCCATGCGGAACGCGCTGATGAAGAGTTTGAGGCGGAAGGGGCATGCAGCGAGGAGGATGTGCGCCGCGCCGCGGTGCGCCCAGGGTGCGGGGGGGAGGGTTGCGGCGGTCGTGCGCCAGGGCTGGGCCGGGGGATAGTCCCCGGTGATCTCGAGCGCCTGGAGGTTGTGAAGCGAGCGCAGGCACCGCGCGACGAGTGGCAGGTAGGTGAAGCTGTCGGCGAGCTGCAATGACAGGCGCCGGACGTGGGACGATAGTGTGGGGCATATAGCTAGTGTCCAGCAGAAGGGGGAGACGGCTTCGCTGTGCAGCGCCACGTCGGTGTATAGCAAGCGCTGGGCTTCGTGATGGAAGCGCCGCGAGACGTGGCATAGCTGGAGAAGCGACTCTTTGTCGGTGACGTGGGAGAGGATGGGGCGGAGGAGGTCGAGTGGGAGGGGAGGATGTGAAAGTGCCATGGGCGTTGAGGGGCTGGGTCGTGTCTTAAATAGTTTGCAGGTGAGACCATGACGGGATCGGAGCCTAAAGTCTCATACTTAGGTCTTCAGGATTTCGATAGGAGAAAGGGAGCAGCGTCTTCAACCCCGCCCTGAACAGGTTCAGATTCTTCTTGGATTCGACTTACAGTAGACACAGGACTGTTTTCACCCGCTCAACAATTCCGCCAGCTCGGTGAAGGACCTTACAACCAAATCCACCTCCCCACCCTCTGCTTTCGTCCTCACCTTCCGCTCCCCAGCCGCCTCCTCCCGCGCGCGCGGAATGTACACCGTCCGCATGCCCAACCCTGCCGCTGCGCGCAAATCATACACATGCGCAGCCACCATCACGCACTGGTGCGGCTCCAGCGATAAATGCTTGATAGCGCCGAGGTAGACCTTTGGGTCACTACGCGTGGTTAGCATTGTCGTTCACTTACGGGAAAGCATGGGGCAGACGCACGGTTTAAACGAGCCGAACAGCTCGCTGCAGAACACGGCGTCCCACGGCAGGTCGGCGTGCTTGGCCATGTCGATGAGAAGGCGGACGTTCGCGTTCGAGAGCGTCGCGATTATTCCATGTTTCTTCAGTGCGTAGAGACCTGGGGTCGAGTCTGGCCAGCCTGCAAGGAAGATTGGCAACTTACGACTCAACACCAGGTGGGGAAGGGTTTAGGACTGGGCGCACCATCGAGGCGGTGCCAGACCAAGTTGAGCTCGTCTCGCGCCTCCTTCGTCATTTTTTCGCCCAGGGCTTTCCACTGTGGGGTTTCGAGGATGGTTTCAAGGATCTGAAGGTGCGGTGCCGGTCGATAATCATTCATTCATGGTTTGGTGCCAGGATTTCGATTTACCTCACGATGCAGGGCGTCAACGTTCAGGATCCCGGCTCCGCCTTGGGCGACTCGGCGCCTGGGCCACGATAAATCGCTGCGAATCTACTAGAGGACTCGGGTTGAAACTTGAGCGTACGCATTTTCCATATACCCCTGTCTCCAGGTCGTGAAGAATTCGTCCCAGTCGCCGTCTGCGAAACATAATTGTAACACTCACTTGGGGCCCAGTCGATGATTGTGAGACACCACTCACCGATATCATGCTGCTTTCCCAGCACGGCGAGTTCGCGGGTGACGGAGCCGCGCGAGTCGACGACGGTGCCGAATACGTCGAAGAGGAGGGCTTGCACTTCGGGGAGGGGGGACATTGAGTTCGTTCGGCGAGACTACGTGTCCAGTTCCAGTGGGAGAAGGAAGAGCGGCGGCAGCCCGCGCAGTCAGCTGAACACACCAATTCCGGGACGAAGGTTTGCCGAGTGCCGGAGTTTGGCCGGAGTTGAACGTTCCGTATACTATTTGCAAGGGGGAATCATCATTAATTTTTTTTATATACAGTCGTAAAGTTTTTTTACCCAAGATTCTGACCCCTCCCGCCTATATGAGGAAGGTTATTCCCACGGCAACATCGCCAATCACTCGCTTGCGTCGGAGACGTCGCGGCCCGCAACACTCCCACCCTAGTCTAGATTCGCTTGCTAGGTTGACACCGTGAGTCGCGCTTCAGATTCACGTGCCGACCAAAGAGGACCACATAGCAAGCATTTCGGCGCGGCATAGGCTTGAAAAAAATGTAGGCGGCATTTGGAGTCTTAAACACCCATGAAAGAGGCAAAGACCTTGGTTTTGAAGCAACGACAAGCCTTCAGAAACCCGCAATGGCCACTGAAAGTTGCAGTGGCTGTGGCGTCGTGGGAACAAATCCGTCCCAAACAGGAAGGAGTTGCTCGATTGGGACTCCGAGATGCCCGAAGGTCGACCTACGGTATTGAATGCGCGAACGAAATCAGACCATAACACAAAGTTTTTTCCACGCACCACCAAAAAAAAAAAACTCTAGGGTTATGGTCTGACTAGGGAGACTACTCCCACCCTCAACTGGTGGTTCAACCAAGGGTGAATGGACATTGTTCATCTGGTTGCTAGTTGGACACATCAGAAGTACAGTCATAAACTAGGAAGCGCAACATTTTCCTTGTTTTGCGAATCCCTCGGCCAAATTTGACCCTTCTCCATACATAGTCCACGTTGCAATTTACCCCCAGTAGTTAGGACCAATTCCTGCTGAGAACGAGGCTGACCTTTGCAACACATCAAATTTGTACAAATTACGGTGAGACAAACACACCCAGTTTTCAGAGCTCTAGGATATTTTGGGCCAATCCTTTTGCAAGCCTTCCCGTGCGATTTCATTGAGCATCTACAAATTTATTTGGATTTTTTACAGGCCCAGAAGGTGCCGAAAACTAGTGTTGCGCTTCTATGTGTCGTTGCGCTTCCTAGTTTACGACTGTATCTATCATGAGTAGAAGCCTTAATGTCCATGTGCATATTGAACCATCTATCCTGATCCTGGGCAAAAAATCAGTACACAATTGGCGACTCTGAACGCGAATAGCCCCAAGTTACCTCAGAAAGGCTCTGAGATGGCCCGTAACTTCAAGCGGCCGTAAGTGGTGAAATATACCAATTTTTTTTTGAAGTGGTTTTAAGTGCTTTTTGAGGTGAGGTCAAAAAGTTTTTTTAGCCCAGATCCTGACCCCCCTCCCCCCCACCCGCGGTCCGAAATTTTAATCATGATTCCCCCTTGACTATTTGGTAACCGCAGGCATGGAGCTGAAGACTCGGAAATTCTCTCAGAGCTCGGAGAAAGGCACTGCTCATTGTGCTGGACGGTGAACGGGAGATCTACCGACCCGGCGACAAAGTGTTCAAACTTCAAATGGTTCGAACCTCAAGTTCAATGAACTGCAGCCGCCGTTCTATCGCAATTCCAGTGGATTCAAGGGGTCAACTAGTCACTTTGAGATCAAGTCTCCCGACAGGCTACGCAGCTTCAGTCTACGGTCACGATGGAAATGTTGGCTGTGGGTTGTGCCGAAGCGGCATGGTGGTGATCCCCATCATGCCAAACACGGCGCTGCCACGCAATCCTTCTTGCCACCACCTTTGAACGTTCTTCTCGCTCCGCGAGTTCAGTCCGTCCTCGACGGTCGTACCAAGCACGAGCGCTACACAGATGACCCAATGCTTCCGTTTAGCTCAGCATTAGGCGCTCGTTGCCCAGCCCGCGCTCTGGCTTCATTGACAAATGACGATCGCCGCATTTTCTAGACCCACGCCATGGAGGGGTGCAGCAAAGCATAATCGATTCTGTGTAATACTCTCCGTGGTTCATGTCCATCCTGCGTTTTCCGTCCTCCTTTGCCCCACTCGGACTGGTGTCCAAACTCCTCGCTTCACAATGGCCGCACCGGGCCCGAGCGCTTTACGAACGACCCAACGGCTGGTCTAACTTAGCTTTAGACGCTCGCTTGCCAGTAGACTGGACCCTTGCATCAGCAACGAGGCAGCGGCGTTTATCAACCTAGCTTTTGCTGCTTGCTGGCGCCTGAATCGTCTCTTACCCGCTACCATCATGCTCCCCGACTCATCCAATGACGGTGTGCACCGAAGCCTGCACGACTCTGCTCAATCGTCCCGGTGGTACACCTCGTTCTTTGGCCTCTCCTCCATCTTCGTGGCGCTCGGGCTCGTCTCGCAGGCGCACCTTGGACAAAGCATCAAGCTGCTCATCTTTGGATCCATCCTCGAGACGGGCCGCAGGCTCTGCCAGTGGCTCATAATCCGCTTCAGATTTCGTGCGTGCTCGGCGATCTCAAATCGGTTGAGGTACTAATGCTTACCACCTAGAATACTCGATGACCGCGCAGTTCGACGCCGGGGAGCCGGCGTACGAGTGGATTATACTTTTTCTGGTGCGTCTACTCCGGACTTTACCTCCTCCTGCTCTTGCTCTGATCAGAATCGATGTCTAGACCCAGGAGAACGTCTGGCGTCGCTCGCGCGAGTTCGTCGTCACAGCCACGACCTCGCGCCGCAAGTGGTCTGTCAAGACATGGACCGACCCGACGGTCATGGGCCACGCGGAGTATGTCCCGACCTACCACAAACCGCAGCTCTTCCGCTGGCGCGGGTACTGGCTCGATATCAAGCGCACCAGGGAGGAGAGCGAGGGGCAGTCGAGCATCTCCTTAACGTGCGTGCTCTAATTCTGCATCTATCGTGTGTGTAACAGGAGCTAACGACGAAGCGAAGCATCTACACGCTCAATATGAACGTACTCTCCGAGCTCGTCGAGGAGGCGCGCGCGCGCTATGTTGAGATCAACCGTCCGAACGTCATTATTCACGTCGCGGACTCTGTACGTCTTCCCCTCTCCATTTTCCAGTGCTAATACCTACGTACTTTTCACCAGCACTGGAGAGCCGCCAAAATCTGGACGAGCGTCAAACAAAAAATCCGCCGGCCGCTTAGGTGCGTTTGCGCGGCATTCCTGCGAGCATCCCGACACTGACACAGCCCAGTTCGATAATCCTCCCAGAAGGCGTCGTCGATGGGCTTATCAAAGACGCCCAGGAATTCTTCGCAACGGAGGATTGGTACGTCGAGGCAGGCATCCCGCACCGCCGCGGATACCTCCTGTACGGGCCACCTGGGACCGGTAAAAGTGCGTCCTTCTCGCCTTCGAATCTAATTCTACTTGCTGAGGCTGATGGGTTACTGCTGCATGCAGCCTCGACGATTTACGCCCTGGCTGGCGCGCTGAACCTCGAGATCTACTCCTTCTCCCTGGCTTCTCGTTTGTGCGTGGTCCGCCCCAATTAAACCCAGTTAGTTTTGGCGCGTATCAATGATGTTTGCAGCGTGGATGACTCCTTCCTCGCGTGCGCGGCGTCCTCCCTCCCCAAGCACGCGCTCTTCCTCATCGAGGTCTGTCCTGTCTCTCTCCATCCGCTTTGGATAATAAGCAACTTCTGGCTGCAATCCCAGGACATTGACTGCGCCTTTGACGCGCGCGACGACGAGGACTACCCCACTCCCAGCAATAACGCGCGCCTCGGCGGTGGGCGCGGATCTCGTTTCGGGAGGGGGATCTCGGGCGGAGGGGACGGTGAGCGCGTGCGCTCGTCTGTCACGCTCTCGGGCCTGCTCAATGTTATCGACGGCGTCGGGAGCGAGGAGGGAAAGCTGTTCTTCGCCACGGTATGTATACATATTCCCATTCCTCCCTCCCTTCCTGCGTCTGCTGATAATTGAGTGATAATCTGTGTGAAACTTGTGTAGACGAACTACATCGACCGTCTGGACCCGGCGCTCCTGCGCCCTGGGCGGATCGACCTGAAGGTGCAGTATGAACTGGCGACGGCGCACCAGACGCGCGCACTCTTCGTGCGCTTCTTCCCAGCTGTGCGCTTCCCGCAGTACGTCGATGCCGACGCCAACACAACATCAACCAAGGGAAAAACAATCACCCTCGACACGCTGGCGGATGCCTTCGTAGCTGCGGTCCCCGCAGGCGAGTTCTCCACCGCGGAGCTACAGGGGTATCTGCAGACGCACAAGAACGCGCCGGAGGGCGCGGTACAAGGCGCACAGGCGTGGGTGGAGGGCATCCGTGCGGAGCGGCGGGGGAGAGAGGAGCGCCAGGCGGTGCGGCGCCGGAGGGCGCAGGGTGTGGCTGAGGCTACGGGAGAGGGCAGCCCCGGGGGAAGTGAGTTCTCTGAGCTCGTTGTGTAATATAATTTCTTCCTTGTGGTAGTTGATATCTTGGACCTTCTCGTGATTGCCTATTGTAGACTGTGTTTACGCCCGCAGGATAATACCTTGGACAAGAGCCTCCCAAGACTAACAAGAGGTGAACATGTTCAAAATGCATCTGGTGCGGTCGCCGCCTTTCTCGTGTTCAATCCAACTTCCACCGCGACACGCAGTACCCAACCCCAACATACAACTCATCCAACGCACGTCAAATTGCATCGTTTGCGAGCTGGTACATCCACCCGGGTCCTGCCAATCTCCTAGGATCTGAATCATCCCGCTGGGTCATTCTTGGTCCCTAGACGCCCGAAGGTATGTACAGTATATAAGTCTCTACTTTCCGTTCGAACGTCCAGTCACCCACGACACAACATCGTACAGGTAAGTGAGCCACCACTGCGAACGTGGATTAGTACTCTGCCTGACTGTCGGTTCACCACAGACCTCGACATTTCAGAATGAAACTCACCGCTGTAGTCTCTGCCGCCATTGCCTTCGCTGCCCATGTCTCGGGAGCTGCGGCCGAGAATGCGACGGTTCAGGGGGGAAATGGCACTCATGCAGTTGTCAACCCCGACGCTGCGCCGTTTGCGATCAACATCGGGAAGAACACCGGCCAGGACAATATGGTCGCCTGGGTCTCCGGTCAAAGCAAGTGTAGCGCCGTGGTCATTGGCCCGGTAGGAACACCTTAATACCCGTCGGTTATCTGGAACTCGTCTCGTCCTAGATTGGAGCAAACTTTTGCGGACGTAACTTTGTCCTCACCAACCCCTTCACCGGGCACGGAATCACCTTCGTGGCGGAGGGCTGCGGCGGATCGTCGCTCTGGATCCCTCAGGTGTCCCAGGGCGGAGTGTTCGCCGTGTGCACCTCCTTCTCGGAGCCTGATGCGTGTGGCGTCAAGACCGTCTATCACTGCGTTTAATTCGCACATCAAGGAGGGGATAGTATGGCCCAGGAATCGATGGACATGCTCATAGTGTCCGACGGTACAGGAAAAGCAAGGTCATAAATCCCTGGTATTTTGGAAGCTGTTTTGAGTGTAAATAGTGAATCGATATTGGTTTTAGTTTCACACTGCCCTTTGTGCCGCATCTCTCTCCTCTTTCTGAGGCATTTCTTTGAATAACCAGGGACGTGACAAAGTTATCTCTTTCGATTTTCAACTTTTGAACCATTGGTTCGACTAAGGCTGACGAGAGAAAGATCGGCCCCGATGATAACGGTATTCTCACTTCTGGCTCATGCAAATAGACGGATTTGAGTCTTATTGCACTTCCAACTCCGTTGATGAGAATTTATCCGATAGCTATTTTGCAAGCGCCCAATAAGCGCCCGTATCTGATGGTCATGATCGGCATTAGTTCGGCCCAGTGGCGCTAACGGCTCTTCCCTCTCACCACCACGCAGCTTTGCGAGGAAGACCCGCAGCCTCCTTCCCGCCTGAGCTGGACCAACATATCTTTGAAACATCGGTCCTGGCTCGCCCCGGGCCATCATTCCAGCTCATTCGAGTTCCTGCGGGCGAAGTGCGCCGCGGACGACTCACGAGCATGTATTTCTTCCGAAGTCTGATGATCGCCAGGTACCAGCTGGCCAGCATGTGGAAGTTCGATCCAGGTTACCCTGGTCGCCCTTGAATAGGTTCTTGCACTTCCACCAACAACGCCCCTGGCCGGAAGCCCGCTCTTGGCTCGTCGAAATTGGAACTCGTCAACAATTTCTCACTCAGGTGAGCTGAAAGTAGGTTCAGCCCGTGGTCGACGGGGAGTATTATGTGGAGGTGATAACTTTGGTTTTCCAAACTTTGGACTGGGTCAAGCTAGGTTTGAATCGGGCCCACTCTGACGCCGATCGTTGCTCCCATGGACAACGTTCACAATGTAAACGCCCTGCTCCCTCCCGTTTGAACTGCGGTTTATCGTTCCGAAATTCATTCAACGTAATCGCTTAGTGGCGTCTGCATGGAATCTGGATGTTCAACGTCGTGAGTCGCTCTCAAACTGCTGGCGGCAACGTTCCTTCGGGCTCCATGTTTAGACACGCTAATTCAGCCTTCAACAGAATCAACGAACACTCCAGCCTCCATCTTCATCATGGTCATGAGGGCGCCAGGATCGGTCTCAAAGCGGGGAAATCGCTTGGCGGACGCTGGAAGGCGACTCTGTCGGGGCGATTTCAAAGGGAGGCTAAATCGATAAATCCAGCAATGGGGTATATAAGGCACTGGCTGCGACGGAGAGGTCAGTCAGTCACCCAGAGTACAGTCATTGTACAACAGGGTAAGTGGTTCATCACCTCCAGCAATCTGCTGTGATTCATTTTCTTTATCATCCAGACCTCGACAGATTGCACAATGAAATTCGCCACCGCCATCTCTGCTGCCATTGCATTCGCTGCCGTCGCTTCGGGCGCGGTCATCGCCAAGGTGGACGCGGGGAACGCGACTGTTCAGGCGGGAGGCGCCACTCCGCTCGCCGCCCCCTTCGCGATCAACATCGGGGAGAACCTCAGCCAAGACAACATGGTCGCGTGGGTCTCCGGAGCGAGCAAATGTACCGCCGTCGTCATCGGCCCTGTGAGTTCACGCTCATTACTTACACCTCCTACATACGACTGTGTGCATCTACAGATTGGAGCCAACTTCTGCGGGCGTAACTTCAAGCTCCCCAATCCCGCGACTGGGAACGATATTACCTTCGTCGCCGAGGGCTGTGGAGAATCGCCGTTCTGGATTACCCAGGTGTCCAAGGGCGGAATTTTCGCCTTCTGCACCTCGTTTGGGGAGCCGGATGCGTGTGGTGTCACGACCTTCTGGCACTGTGTTTGATTTTTGGTTCGGGTGATACCGTGGTCCGGTCCAAACTCAAGGCTATCTTTTGCATTCAAGTTCTGTAAAATGTTTCTGAACGTGTTCAGTGTTCAAGTTGTGATATTGATGAAATATTGATTTGTCGCCCTTTGAGTCGGGTTTAAATCGAGCGACTACTACGCGGCACGTAGGTACATCGTAGCATTCATGGGTTCACTTCTTGGTCTCCGCCAGGCCTCCAGAAATGGAATCTTCCACGTCAAGCAAGTAAGCGCCCAATAAGCGCCGAAATCTGATGGCAGCAACGGCCATCACGACGGCGCAGTGTGATCTCACTGCTTGACTCCCACCACCACGCAGCTTTTGGGGATGGAGAACCAAGCCGCCCTCCCGGCTGAGTTGGAGCGAGAGATATTCGAAAGTGCGGCGCTGCTTCACCCCGCGACGATCCCCGACCTCTTGCGAGTCGCCCGGCGCGTCCATATATGGTTCTTCTGCCTTTTCGTACTGAAAAGCCGTCTAATTCGTTATGGATAGGATTGAACCGTTCCTCTACAGATTTGTCCTATTTGAACAGCCATACACCGCCGGAACTCGTGCCCTCCTCCAAAAACCACCCGAATTCTGGAACCTCGCGGTTCGCCACGTCGTCCTGCTCCACTGGGGGGACGCCGCCATCCGGATGCTAAATACTTGCAAAGGCATCACCAGTCTTGGATTCGATTTCGGTGATCCCGTTCACTCAGCGACCGCTCTCACTTCTGTCCTACCGCAATGCCCCATTCGCCGTCTAGCCGTGTGGCAGCTACCCAGAATCGCCCCCGAGCTGCGACGCTCCCAATTCGGCGCCATCACTCACCTCGCTCTCTTCGACTTCTACCCAACGATCACGCTCGCCTTCTGCGCCGAGATCCCGCACCTCCCCGCCCTCACGCATTGCTCGTTATATTTCTTCCCCACTGCGATTCCTACAGATCTGTTGATGCAGACACTAGCGGACGCTCCCCGGCTTCATCTGCTCCTGGTATTCACTCACGCGGATGGTACGGGCGCGATTCCGGCGGTGTACGATGTGCGTTTTGTCATTACCCAGTTCCCTACCACGTACTGGGATGTCTGGGAGGCGGGTGTGAAGGGACTGCCGGATTATTGGTCGTGCGGTGATGATTTTGTTGCGAAGAAAAGGCGGGGGGAGATCGCAGGTATGGTGATCACAAACAATCCATCGTGGGACCTGACTCGTTGTTTCCAGCAACACAGTACTGGCTGAATTAAAGAAGGATGCGTAGCTGCAATTTGTTTCTATCACCTCCAGGCTCTAATTCCAATCCCTTTCACTGTCACACGGATTCCTGTCTGTTTGAGATGCGACTCCGTTGGAGGGGGTTGAAGCTGCCAATGAGTCCGTTATTCCTTTTTTAACTACTGACCCTTTCGCGATGTTCTACCACGGCGACATTGATCCATGCGTCATACTCCTCGGCGTTGGACAGTGCACGCTGGGCGTCTATTCGTGCCGACATTGGGCGAAGTCGAATCTGGGTAGCTCTGGTCCGAGAGGGTGCGATGAAGGTGTACATATCCAGAGACGTTAGAAGAGAGGCCGGACGCGAACCTGATGAGATCTAGAAGCAGGATAGTTCGGCGGCGTGGCATGAAGCTGAAGCTCCGCCCGGTGCGCAGTCGCCAGCAGAATGATACCGAATTTCGGCGGAGCTGGCCAGACGCGGCCAGACAGGGTCATTACTTGGCTGCTTCACCACTCCCCTGGAATGCATGGTGTGTCTTACCTTTCTTCCGAGATCTGAATTTCAACGGCCAGATACGGGCTTGGCCTACCCAGTTATCAGTCCTCGTCCCTCTATCGACTCCGTGCGTGCCCGAAGGTCCTCTCTTGGCTTGTCGGAAGTGGAAATAACCAAGCCTTCCTCAGCCAAGCTTGCCTCTCCGTATGTCGAGGGTGAAGACGCACTTAGGTTGGAATTAGGCCCACTGTAGCCCCGAGGCATCGTTTCGGCTGGCCATATTCCCGCTGTAGATCTGCTCCTCATTCATGTGGAATGGTTCGTGCATCTCTCAGTTTTACACTCCACAGCGAGGCTACTTCAATCTCCAAATTAAACGAACCTTCAGCTGAATCGACGGAGAGACTGGCGACTCTGATTCTTCATTCCGGGCCAAGACTCGGAGGCGTTTTGAAGAACGGAGGGAATCGCTTGGCCGATATTGGTGGCGTCTTGGTCGGAGCGAACTCCGGCCGATTTCAACGCAAGAAATCAATTTCTGGACTATAAAAGACTCTGGGTTCAACTGAGAGGTCAGTCACCAACAGTACAAGTATTGTACAGCCAGGTAAGTGACCCACCATCCTCAGCAATCCGCGGTCGTTGATTCTTTCTCATCCAGACCTCGAGAAACATCACAATGAAGTTCACCACTGCTATTTTCGCTGCCATTGCCCTCAACGCTGCCCTCGTTTCGGGAGCTGCTATCGACAAGGTGGACGCTGGAAATGCGACAGCGGTTCCGGCCAAAGAGCTCGCCTCGCTCGCTGCCCCTTTCGCGATTAACATCGGCCAGAATGCCGGCCAAGGCAATATGGTTGCGTGGGTCTCCGGCCAAAGCAAGTGCAGCGCCGTCGTCATCGGCCCTGTGAGTAGTCGTTGTTCATCATGAATTGCGAGTATAACTCACCGTCGCCTGCAGATCGGAGCGAATTTCTGCGGACGCAACTTTGTGCTCAGGAATCCCTTCACAGGAAACGGCATCACGTTCGTCGCGGGCGGATGTGGGGCGTCGCCCTTCTGGATTACCCAGGTGTCCCAGGGCGGAGTTTTTGCGGAGTGCACCTCCTTCTCGGAGGGGGATGCGTGCGGTGTGCAGACCTTTTGGCACTGCGTTTGATTCGGTGTAACTTGGAAAGTCAGGGGGAGGAGGGGGTTGATATGCTTGTCGGATTCAAGAGTCATTTGAAACATGTTCTGAACGTACTGTGATGGTTTGCGTTGGATTTGCGTCCCGGTTAGTGTTGAGTCGTTAAACCAATGAACTCAAAGTATTACCAGTGACCACTCACCATTCCCGCTGACTCCCAGACTCGTGACAATTTTGAGTCTCACCATCGTGGACCCTGCCTTTCCGAGTCCTGGAATTAAATAAGCGCCCAATAAGCGCCTGAAGTTTGATAGCGCATCACGCACAGCGCTGGGGCCTAAAAAAAGAGGGAAATTAAGTTAGCCGCGCTATGTAAAATTTCTCAATATGTTTCAAAGGGCTGTAAACTGGAGCAGATACCTCGGATTTAGAACTGGGTGACTTTCCATAAGCATAAACAATGTTTTGCGGAATATCGGAGGGGTTCCAGCGGTGTCGGCATCTCGATTTAGTCGAAAAATCTATGCTCTTGGGTTCCCATAAGCTGCGGAATATATTATTCTAACCTGTTCTCGAATAAATTGTTGTGGTTGCTTGTCGCCGGTGTTGACAAACAACACGTCAAACGCGTCTCTCACCTTCCTCGACCACGCTCTCGCTCCTCTTAGCATAATAGATATCGACGCGTTTTCTGTCCACCAGGAGTTCGAGGAGATGGAAGAGGACGCGATGGAGGAAGAAATCCAGCTCCTAGGGACCGCAATGGCAGTCATACTGCTTGGCGTCATTGAGGCGCACCGGATACGCAATGAGCGCCGTAAACCAAGCCGACTGTATCTCTGCCGCCCTCAGCTGCTTTCCAATCCCCGTGGAGTAACGCCTTGGCAGGTTCTTTATCAGAGTCGCAGCGACCGCGCCTTCATCACCACCATGGGCTTTGATGTCGCGACTTTCCACGCCATCCTCGATGCCGGCTTCAGTACAGCATGGGACCAGACACCCATACCTCGTGATGACGCACCAGGCTCCGGGAGGACGCGTCCAGGAGCGCGCTCGCTTGATGCGGCTGGAGCGCTGGGGCTGCTATTCCATTACTTGAACTCGATGATGCGGCAGATCAGTTTACAGCAGATCTTTGCCCTTATCCCCAGCACCGTGTCCAGATATATCACATTTGGACTGAACCTCCTTCTTCCGATACTCCGTGCCATGCCCGCCGCATCCATTCAGTGGCCCGCGAACGAGGAAGACTTTCACGCGTATAACAACTTGATTGTCGCACGTCATCCCCACTTGACTGGCGCCTTCGCGAGTATCGATGGACTCAATCTCGCGTGCCAGACCTCTGACGACGAGGAAATCGAGAATGCGACCTACAACGGCTGGCTCTGTGCGCACTTTGTTAGCTCCGTTCTGGTCTTCTCGCCGAAAGGTATGTTAGGTATGTTTTCGATGATCTGAGCGATGTTCAGGTTTCAACTTTCAGGTACTATTATTGCCGCCGTCATCAACGCACCGGGGAGCTGGCACGACTCTCGCATAGCTCGCCCAATCTACGAAAAGCTTCGGACCGAAACACCTGACGGATTTTACCTCGTCGCCGACACGGCGTTCCCTCGCGGAGCACAGCAAATTGAGGGCAAAATTCGAGCCCCAATCAAGACCGGACAGCGAATGCAAGGGACATCCACCCAGATCCAGGAGAGGCTTGCCTTTGACCGTGATCTGCTCTCATACCGGCAAACAGCAGAATGGGGAATGCGAGGTCTGCAGGGTTCATTTGGTCGTCTCCGAATCCCCCTCGAGATTGGCCGCAACACCGAGCGCGGGAATCTCATCGAGATTTGTGTTCGACTCAACAACGTCCGAGCCGAGTGTGTGGGGATCAACCAGATTCGTGCAGTGTATATGCCGCTGTGGAGGCAGACACAGGAGCAGGAGGAGATTTGGTTGAATTTTGAGAGCATGCTTTTTGCCGACCAGCGACGGTCCGATCGTGTAGCGCGGTTTCACAACGTTGCAATTTACGAGCCAACACATTGATAGTCGACTACGTACATACATTAGATGGAGTGGTAAGGTAGAGAAACGAGAGCAGGGAATTAGAACGAGTGTGCGACACTAGCAAATGAGTGTGGATGTAAGGTCCAAGAAGGTATGGATATGAGATGGGGAAGTGGATATGTTACGGTCCAAGAAAGGGGAGAAGAGGTGGGGAGGGAGTGTATGTATGAGGACGTCCAAGAAAGATAGAATGTTCAGATTCAATACACCTACACGAGAAACAACGCCAAGCTAACCCACAGTCCCAGGAGCCGACAAGGACCCATCACCCGCGTGGTCTGGGTGAGGCAGGCGAGAGCTGGGCATGGATGACTGCGGCCCCGCGGCGGCCGACGCCGAAAGTGAAGACGATGACGACGAGGGGAACTGGGGAGATGACGACGGTGGGGGAGAGGAAGTGTACGAGGAGGGGTCACTTGGGTCCCTGTTCTCCTTGTCCGCCTCGTCCTCGCTGGACGGTGCAGACGCGAAGTCGGTGCGCCTGCCTCCGTCGGGGTAGACATGTTCAAAGCGGACCTTTCCTCCTATGCGCTCCAGTTCCGGGTGCCATCGCTTCGGCCGGACTGGAAGGGGAGGAGCGAGGGAGGAAGGTGCGGGGGGAGGAGGCGCGAAGACGGGAGCACGGGGAGCAGCTGCAGAGTCGCGCCCGACACCGTACATCTCCAGCAACATCTCGGCCCGGTCGCGCCCACGTTCGACAGTCGCGAGCTTGTCCCGGAGCGTCTCCATGTTCGCCTGGGCATCCCGCAGCTGGTTTGAGATGGTGACCAGCTGGGTAGCCTGGAAGGAGCGCTCGGCGCGCTCCGCGTCGCGGGATTGCTGGGCCGTAGGGTCGAAGGCCTTGGCGAGCTGGTTGACGAGCTCGGGGGCATTCATGCGTGGAGCGCGACGCTCACGGAGGGGAGGAGTGGGGGCACGACGGGCGACCGCGGTGAGGACCTTGCCGCGAGACGGGAGCACCTCGACGCTGGCATCTGAAGATCCACCCTCGTCGTCATCAGCAGCGACGTCAGCAGCAACATCAGAATCAGCGAGGTTGCGGGTGCCGGCTGTCTCGCTGAGCTTGGACTCGATGCGCTGGGCGCGCTTGACGTTTGGCGGGCAGACACCGCTACCGGTGGGCTTCTTGGTCTTCACCAACTGTCAAGCCTACATTAGTATGTGGAAGAAAAGGAAGTGGTTGGCGTAACATACCGTCTTGAATTTTGATTCCAGGGACTTGGCGTCGCGCTCGGGTCTCTTATGCTTGCGTGCCCAACGATTGAATTTGTCCTGGAGAGCGGTCCATCCTTTCCCACCGAGTGGACACTCAGACTCGGTCAGATCGAGGAGTTTCGACGTGTCCATGTCAGCGAAGTTGGGGGAACCCTTGGGACGCCCGCGCTTGGGGGCGGGTTCGCTGTCGCTGGAGTCGGAGGCTGGGGACCGCGCGCGTTTCTTTTCCTTCTGTCGGACACCGGCGACCTTGTGGGATGGTTTGAGCCCGCGCGATTTGGCGATGGTGGCGGGGTCTCGGAGGTCGGTGTCGTCGTCGTCGGGAAGTGGTGGGAGGAAGGAAGGCCCAGAGCGTGAGGAAGAGGCATGCGATGGCCCAGGACAGTCGTTGAACTGTTGAACATATGAGTTGTCGCATAACAACAGAGCGGATTCGACACAAACCTGGGCAGCTTGAACCGTCGTCAACGGTGCAGAAGCAGCAGTCGGCGCGCGCTCAAAAGAAGGCTGCTGGGCGGGCTATAATGTTGTCAGTGAACTTGTTGAATCCGGCAGATCGAACACGTACAAAGGCTTGGTCGAGGAGAGGCTGCCAGTTGCCGCCAGGATAGCGGAACCAGGTCCGACCGAAGTTGTCGACATCGAACTCAGGATGAGCTTGCGGCTGCTGCGTGAACGGCGGTGCGTTGAGATCTGACATAGGGAGAGGAAAGTGTAAAGAGTGGGGAGAACGAGGGGAGGAACCTCGAACAAAGAACACACCAAAATTCCACTCAATACTTAAGGCGCCTGCGCGACACAGCTCCGGGTGCAATAAAGCAGTTAGTCTTCACCGTCGAGAGGGCAGTTGAGACGGCAACTTGTGCAGCTGCCAGGTAAGTTATAAATCAAGGCATGAATAGCAAGCTCACCTTGCAGCCCTGCACAATTTATACATTCCTGGAGGGTTGGCGACCCGACTTGAGCCAGATTGGAAGGTCAAAGCTCCAAGGAGGCCAACGGAGGGGATCGAATCGTTGTGGTGTCGAAAATACAGTTTTGGACGCCTCGATGTCGGGCTGGACGGCGGCGGTGGCTCCGAGACCCACAGCCACGAGTACACCCGCTCCCACAGCGCTTCGAGCGCCAAAATGTGGGGAGGGGACTCGAGCGGAAGTGGTGGACGTGGCAGAAGGACGACGTGGGAAACAGCGATCAGTGATGTTGAGCAGCCCAATTTGGCGAGTGGACCGGGCGAAGAGTCCAAAACCGTCTATTCAAGTAGAAGAATATTTTGAAGAGGGGGGGGGGACCCTCTCTTCAGACTTGAATAAATTAAGCTCTACTCGAGGGTCCAAAACCCGATATTCAAGATCTGAATCCGATGGGGTCCTGATGTCTGCACCGGCACCTCGGCAAAACCACCGAAAATATTCGAAAAACATTTTTTAATGCTTATGGAAAGTCACCCACTCAATGAAATGTATTCTCCAAGCTAATATTTCAGAGTTCATTTAAAGCCCTGCGAAACCTCACATATCAAATTGAGTTTAACGGCTGTTTAAATCTTCTGCAATATTTTGGATTACGCGGCTAACTTATGGGCCCTTTTTGTTTCGGCCCCCGGCCCGTGGCTTCTTATCCGAACCTCTATGGGGCTAGCATGGGGCCTGGAACGGGGCCTAAATTTAAAGGGCCTGTGATAGACAGTTGGATAATTGTATATACTTTAGTACGACTACGATTATTTAGTTTATTTGCTGTAGTTAGTTCTAGTTGTTACTGACTAATCATCATATCTTTACCGCACACCTCGACGTACCAACCGCGCTCCCCAAGGAGTCACCGCGCCGCGTGCCTCCCTTCGCGGGCTGAGCATCCCGCCACCCCTCAGCTCCCTTCTCCAGGTCGCAGGAGCCCGGCCTCGGGTCAACAAGCAAACCACGGAGGAAGCTGGAGCTCCGCCTCAGGGCGTGAGCTCCCTTCCTCGCGTTACGGGCTCTGCATGAGCCGCAGGACGCGTCGAGCGCAGTGCGTTCCGCGTCGGGTCTTCATATTCATGAGAAGAGCTTCATTCGAAGCACGACCTTTTCACAGGGCCCATAAGTTAGCCGCGTAATCCAAAATATTGCAGAAGATTTAAACAGCCGTTAAACTCAATTTTATATGTGAGGTTTCGCAGGGCTTTAAATGAACTCTGAAATATTAGCTGGGAGATTGCATTTCATTGAGTGTTAAACCCGAGGTATCTGCTCCAGTTTACAGCCCTTTGAAATATATTGAGAAATTTTACATAGGGCGGCTAACTTAATTTCCCTCCTTTTTTAGGCCCCAGCGCTGTGACGGGCGAGGCGGCTGAGAGTCACAGCGTCACTTGGCTCTCACCGCCACGCAAGCACCACGTAGCTTTTGCCATGAACTCAGAACCTACATCAGGAAAAATTCAACAAGCTACAAAGACTTACATAGTGTTGATAGCTACTATAGCGCCATCGTTTGTCCCCTAAAATATAGCATGCTGTAGCTCCCAGCGCAAATTTGTAGCACTATATAGACAGTGTAGTTGCACACCAAGCATCCATAGTCTCGTAGCACAGTAGCTATGTATCACAATATAGTCTGCATTGCGGGTCTAGAACCCCAGATTTCTCAAAATTTCGCACCCAAAAGTATTGCAAAAACAAATAATATTGCCCGAAACACGCACAGGATCCATCACCTGAGGTATGATGAAGCGCGCCGTCGCCGTCGCCCTCTCCCACACACCCTACCCCCGGCGCGGACGCAAACAACATGGATATAGTAGAAAGTCCAGGGGGTCCACGCGCGCTCGGCTGGGCGTCACGGGCAGCGCGTCGTGAGCGCTGGGCAACCGCATCGCGTGTGGGGCCACGACAGTTGTCGACGATCGCCCGGCGTGAACTGGAAAGGACCGTGAGGAACAGGCGCGACGTAGATAAGGATGACGTACATACCTAAGGCACGGCGAACATCAACATCAGCAAGCTCGAAATCCTCTCCACTACGACACCGCAGCTCCGAGTCCGTCAAATGATCAAGAACTGGCACAAAGAGGTTGAAGCGGTAGCCAGCCAGGACACATTTGTGTATCTTGAGGAGAGGGTGCTTTGCGGGCCTCTGCTTGATTCTTGACAAACAGCACTTGACTTGGCAGCATTTTGACCGTCGAGACTTGGTGCTTGCTTGCGGAGGTGGACAGGGACTTCAAAGGGATTGAAATCTTGGATGTTGAGTGGCTCTTCAATTTCGGCTCATTAGCCTCGGGCGTTGACGCTGGAGGACGGCGCAGAAGGAGGGGGCAAGTGGGCGACGTGGTGGTCAAAAGCAAGGACTGCGACCAACTTACGGCACCGTTTGATTAATCCGATTGGCCCATCACTTCGGCTACTCGGCTAATGCCTTGCCGCTTCAACTCAACAACTCAACCGAATTCGAACGCAGGCAGGCAGGCGAGAGCTTCGACAACTCTAAACCATCAATCTGGCGCCGCCTACAACTACAACTTGCACAATTTACTTCGGAAATTCTCTTTAACTCGGACAGTCGATCTCGGACTGAACCCAAACTGAACCCAAACTGAACCCAACTTCAACAATCTTATCGTGCTCTCTTTCGGCCGAAATTCTGGGGCTCTGGTGTTCATCATTATTCCCTTGATGCAGCCTGACCTTGTCCTGGATTATTTACTCACTGAGTCGAACGGGGAGTAGAATCTCACAGAAGAGTTGCAGATCGCTGCCGCCGTGGCAGTAAACCACCAGTACATCTACTCACCATAGGTTGCCGGGGAGGTGATGTAGTGCTATATGTCCTCCTGACACAGCTATACAGTCAAGAGATGCTACAGACTGCTATAGATTTACGCCCCCGAACTATGGCAGCTACAGAGCAATTTTTTCGGCTATATAACGAGCCGGCGTACTACGGTCCCAGGAGCTTTTCCTGATGTACTCTACCACCTGAAATGGAGCGACTCATTTTCGAAACCACGGCCCTGCTTCACCCCAGAACCATCCCGAAGCTTCTGCGGGTCGCTCATCGTGTTCTCGTCTGGTATTTTCTTTGTCTTTCGTACTGGCGAAGTCGTCGTCTGATTCCTTCCCGATAGGATCGAGCCGTTCCTCTACAGAATTATCAGGGTCCAGACTCCCTACAAGCCAGAAATACGTGCCCTCCTTCGAAGAACCCCGGAATTCTGCAGTCTTGCGGTTCGACACCTAGCCCTGCTCAATGAGGGAGACGATGTCCTCCGCTTGCTGGACACTTGCAAAGGTATCACTAGCCTTGTGATCCCGTTCGGTGCCGCTACCCTTGACCCGACGACTGCTCTCGCCTCCATTCTGCGGGAAGGCCGTATTCGCCGTCTGGCAACGCGGCTACCCAAAGTCGCCTCCGACTTGCGCTGCTCGCTATTCGCGGCCATCACCCACCTCGCTATCTTCGACATCGAACCAGCCATTATCCTCCCCTTCTGTGTCGAAATCCCCCACCTCCCTGCCCTCACGCATTGCTCTTTCTTCCTCTTGTTCAGCCCCGAGGTTCTTGCGGCTCGCCTGTCACAAGCTCTAGCGGAGACTCCGCAACTTCAGCCACTCCTTGTGTTGTTCCAGTCGTTGTTTGAGCGTCCCGGGGTCTACGATGTGCGCTTCGTCGCTGCGAAATATAATAGCACGTACTGGGACATCTGGGAGGCGGGTGCCAAGGGACTGCCGGATTATTGGTCGCGCGGTGATGATTTTGTCGCAAAGAAAAGACAGGGCGAAATCGCAGGTATGACGACGATACGCATTTATAGTCCTGTGTCTGACATGGTTCTAGAATCACGATACTGGCTAGATTGACTCGGGACGTGTAGCTCTGTAACCCATCTGTATTCTTTCCGACTTCGCGCCTCTTGCACGAGCCAACGATTACGCAAACACCCGACTACTTCACCCTACTTGCTGTCTGTGTCTGCGATGCGAATTCGGTCCGGATCCAAGGTATTCCTTTGCGATGGCTTCCATGCTAATGGGCTCTTTACCTTTCTTAACTCCTCGAGCTTTCAGCGGTAGACTCCGTACTGGCCACAAATACTGCGGACAGATCCACCGGTGGTTCATCCTCGAAGCCTTAGTTCGTCCACCCAACACCGCTAGCCCGTTCAATCCGAGCTCAACGGAATTATGGTAGGCTTGTTCCAACCTTTTTGTTTGATTGCTTACCTTTTTACCTCCTCGCCGACGTTCCCGACCTTCATCATCCGGCAGGCCAAGTTCTACGTCGATAATCGTGATCGACATGCCAAAATGAGTTTTCTTCCGTCGAATTTACGGTGGGTCCTCGCTTTCAATGTCGGGTGACTGAGGGCTTACTAGTGGCACGCAGGTTCTGCTCACGCAGCCTTTCAATCGGTGCAGTTCACTGGGATAGACACCTGCCTCGCAGTTACAACTAACGAGTCGCGACAATCCCATCGAGGGAGCACTTGGCCAGCCACCAAGTAAACTCGTTCAGCAATCTAGTTTACCAGCCCTGAAAATGATATATAATTTCCAGCCTGTCCTTGTACGCGGCGCGCGCCCGGTGAAGAACCCCGGCCGCGGTTCGATTATACCCGATGGTGTCGCGCGCACGGGCATTGAAGGCTTATTGAGGCTTATTAATTGTGGGTATCACGGTGGCTCTGGTGGTCCAGGGTAGATGGCGGAAATTAACCTAACGATGATCATCGGCGGACTACCAGTCGCCGAGACCTTGCGATTCCGTCGGGGGACATCATGGTTCACTATATAAGATGTTGTCTGAAGGGGACATATTCACTCAGCTACACTACTACACCGTACAAGCAGGTAACTGAGTTTCCCCCTTGCCCCGCCTGGCCTTTTCCCGCTGACAGTCACATTATTACCTATCAAGAAACTTTAACATGAAGTTTCACACCGCCATTTCCCTCGCCATGTCCCTCGTTGCCTTCGTCTCGGGCGCGGCGGTCGACCCAGTGCAGGCAGGCAATCTCACCACGCTCGCGGCGCCGTTCGCCATCAACATCGGGCAGAACGCGGCGCAGGACAACACCCTGGCGTGGGTCTCTGGAGAGAGCAAGTGCGGCGCCGTCGTCATCGGCCCTGTAAGTACTGTACACACCTACCTCAACTGTGCTCACCGAACTCGTAGGTCGGCGCGAATTTTTGCGGGCGCAACTTCGTGCTCACCAATCCCGCTACCGGTAACGGCATCACCTTCGTCGCCGAGGGTTGTGGTGGACCGTCCCTGTGGATTACTCAAGTGTCTAAGGGCGGCATTTTCGCTGTGTGCACCGGTTTCTCGGAGCCGGACGAGTGCGGTATCCAGACGTTCTGGCACTGCGTTTAATCTCTGGGCGCCGTGGTTGAAGTGAAGAGGGGCGATATCCTCCGAAAAGATGGTTCATTAGCTCCCTGAATCCACGCTGTTACCCTTTCTCGTTATCAAGGGGTTCCGGATCTCCGAAATTTATACCCCGACCCATAATTTTTTTTTCAGCTGGTCGAGGGAGCCCCCCCCCCCCCCTCCTACGTAATGCCGAACGGATCAAATTGCCTTTTCGGGATATGGTCCGAGAATATTATTATTTACAGTCGACCAATGTGCGCCCCAGGTGTCCATGCAACTGTTCCACTGGTTATCAATGCCTTTGCAGGTTGTCTGGAGGGTCCTTTGTGATTTTTGCCTCAGCGGCACTTGCTGCCGCCGATCGTGCGGCGGCTTACGGAGGACTTACGCGAAGCCAACGCGAAGCCAAACACTGACAATGATGGACCCAATCCGGCAACATACCGCCAATACCACCCAATTCTTCCCAGGAACTGCTGAAAACACCTGAGGAACACAGGTGAGAGCAGTTAAACCTGAGAGTTGCCGCAGAGGGTGTACTAGGCCCCTCTGAATCGAAATATTCAGACCCCCCCAATTTTTTTTTTCAGCCGCTGGGGGGACCCCCCCCCCCCCCCCCCCCCTATATATGGAAATTTCTTATCATTGGAACCCCTTGCTCGTTATCCTTGCTTCTCAGGAACTTTGTGGTATTTCTGGAATAAAATTTCCACCAAGGTTACCGAACAGTGTAGCTCGCACTCACTCGTCACTTGTGAATCCGCCTTTTCCGAGGCCTCGCAGGGCAATTTTTTATTAATATCACCAAGCGCCCGACAATAAACGCCCACATCTGATGGCGCATCACCGGGTGGTCACGGAGTCACAGTTTGCCACTGTTACGTTACTTAGCCTTCGCTCTTACCACCACTCATGGCCACACGGCTTCCCGAACCCGTTCTGCCTCCTGAACTAGAGCGACTCATCTTCGAGACCACAGCGCTGCTTCACCCCAAGGCCATTCCCCACCTCTTACGAGTCGCTCGGCGCGTCCTGATCTGGTTTTTCTCCTTTTCTTTGTCGGTGCTGCAGGAGCCCTCTAAATTGTTATGGACAGGATCGAACCCTTGCTCTATAGAGTTATCACGCTGCTAAAGCCATACAGGCCAGAAATCCGTGCCCTTCTCCAAAAAACCCCGGAATTTTGCAGCCTTGCGGTTCGCCACCTGATCGTGCTCGATACCGGAGAAGACGTCCTCCGCTTGCTGGACACTTGCAAAGGCATCACTAGCCTTACAATATCTTTCGGTGCTACCCTTGACCCGAGGATCCTACCGGAAAGCCACATTCGCCGTCTGGCAACACAGCTACCCAGAGTCACTCCCGAGTTGCGCCGCTCTCTCTTTGCTGCCATCACCCATCTCGCCGTCTTGGACGTCGACCCAGGGATCATCATCTCCTTCTGCGCCGAAATCCCGCACCTCCCCACCCTCACGCACTGCTCTTTCTTCTTCATCAACAAAGCCGCCACCAAAGAGGTGTTCCCGCAGGTGCTGGCGGACTCGCCGCGGCTCCACGTGCTCCTTCTACTTACGTTCGGATATCTGGTGGACGAATTGCCCACGGTCCATGATGTGCGCTTCGTCCTTATTCTGCTCGAGAAGGAGCGGGGGACCTCAGCCTGGGATATCTGGGACGAGTATTGGTCGCGCGCCGAGGAATTCATCGCGAAGAAAAAACGGAACGAGATTGAAGGTATGATCGTTGAGACAATCCTGCGCCTGACTGATACACTGCTTTTCCAGAAACGCGCCATTGGTTGGATTAGCAGAGGGGTATGTAGCTCTCCGTCAGGACAGCCCGCGATAGATGAACTTCCACCTGTGACTACCTCCGAAATCTGCTAAGAAATGTAGATGTTGACCGCTTCCTCCATCGTCACTCGCGTTTGGAATCTAAATGGTCACGAGCTGACTCCGTACTGGATCGTGTTCGAGTCCCAGCCCCAAATTTTTCTCCAACAGTGGTTCGCATTACTTCAACGGTATCCCCTCCCGGCGTCGGGTGAGGACTAGGAAATCCTAGGTTCTCAGGAGCGTTCACAAACCGGAGAAGCCCTGCGTTCAATCGACTAGTTACTTCCCGCCCTCAAGCTCTCTGCGCTCTACTTCCGTCATCTCCCCGCTACACACTGGCCCATCGCACCTCAACGCCCATCGCCACAAGTCTGGCTTCGTACAATCGCCGGCGTGTGTGGGGATGCGTTCGAGACCCGCGCGCACTTCTTGCTCCAATGTCTTGTCTTCGAGCTCCCCCCGCCAGCCTCTGCATGATGCCGCGAAACGTGCAGGTCACTCTTTCAAAATCAAAATCAAAATCAAAATCACGCCTGTGTTCAATGACATTTCTGTGCTACACACACTGACCCGCCAGATCTTATACTCGTCCACCATAACTCTCGGGCGCCGACGAGTCCAATCACTCCTACATAATTCATACCACCAACAACCAGCTGCTACCCTCGTCCACCCTCCTCCCCACCCATCCCAACATCAACATCTTCGTCTTCGGAATCCACCCCCGAAATCAAATGCTGCAGCGGATGCCGCAACCTGCTGCCCATCCCCATCCCCATCCCCATCTGCCCACTCTCACTAGTAGTAGTAGTGGTATTACAACTCTTGCGCGCACCCGCACCCCCACCTTCGAGCCGCCTCACGCGCTCCTCCATGGCCAGGACCCCCCGCAAAGCGCCGACCTCCGCGCCCAGCGCCGTTAGCTGCGCGATGAGCGTCGAGGGCGTGAGTTGCGGTTCTACGGCGAGTTCGACGGTCTGGGGACGCGCGGTAGGCGTAGTGGGCGTGGTTGGAGGGTAGGTGCTCATGGGCATGGGGAACGCTGCAGTAGAAAGCGGTAGCGGTGTGCCATGGTGCTTTTGTGGCGGCGGGAAGACGAGCAGGTCTGCGCCCGCAGGCGGTTCAATAATGCTGGAATCGACGTCGGTGGAGTCCGACGCCGACGAGGCGGGGGTGCGTGAGCCCGCCCGCGCCGGTGAATGCGCTGGCTCTTCGTGATCCGGATAAAAAAGCTCCAGATCCAGGTCCAAGTCGTCCTCGGTATCCTCAAACCCAAACGCGTCCTCGTCCTGTTCGCCGTCGCCGTCGCGTGCGGGCTCGACGCCTTGCATCCCCCGCTCATGGGCATCCTCGGATCCTTCCTCGGATTCTTCCTCCTCCTCTCGCCTAACCGTCGAAGCCTCCCCCGCACCCCCACCTTCGTCATGCCCGCGGTTCTGCTCCGTCGACGAGTCTCGCGCCACCATCGGGTCGGCATGATATTCAACATGCAGCATATCGACGTCTGGGTCTGGACTGGGAGTCTCCTAGGATGCGGCATCGTCAATCACGCGTTGTCCAGCAAAAAAAAGGACGTCGGTGCGTACCTGATCCTCCACAACCTTCTCATCCTCGAACAAATCGTGCATGTGCTCGATATCGTCCTGCGAAAGCGATGGATGGATACTTGAAACGATTGCTGGCTGTGCGTGCTGATCCTGTACGGTATCATCGTTGGGGTTAACTTCCTGCAAGGACTGAGTCAACGAACTCAAGAGCGCAGAGATGGACGAGACGCACCGGCACAAAGTGTGGTCGTGTTTCTGGTTTCAGCTCAGTTGGTGTCAGTGTATACGAGATCAAGGAGGCTAAGCCCCCCGTCCTTGGAGACTCAGCGCGCTAGAAAACCCAAGCATTTAATCAAGGTCGACGTATTGGATTGCTGTACCGACGTACCTCCACCATGGGCGCCACAACTGGGGGAGCCTCGACCGACTGCTGCGCTCGTGGGTGAGTAAACTGCACCGCGAGAGAGGGGGAGAGTTCAAACTCACCTCGACCCACCCAAACGTCCCACGCTCCTCATCCACGCGCAAGCCCCCCGCGAACTCGTCCGCGCTGATCCCACTCACCACCTCCCCCCGCGTTAACGCAAATCCTGCGTGCCCCTTGAGCACCCAAGCGCCCCACCCTATACGCATCGTAAGCAAAGCCTCGAATTCAGCATAACAGCTAAGACGCACCCAACTTAAGCACATCCCCCTCCGTATACTCCTCTTCCCCAAACTCCTGCCAAAAGTCGCGCACGAACTCATCCCGCGAGACGAGCCAGCGGTGCCAGTAGCGCCGCAGCGCGCGGTCGAACGGCGGGTGGCGCCAGCCCCTATCCATTCCCTCCCCTTCCCCCTGCGCAGCGCTGAGAAGCGAGTGGCACAGCCGCGCGGCGTGCAGTATGTCCCACTTCGCCTCGTCCCACTCCTCCTCCCGCTCCCGCTCCGAGGCCGAGTTGGATCCGGAGAGGAAGTGCGCGGCGGAGCGCCAGAGGAACATGGCAACCCAGAGGAGGGGGACGCGGTACCCGCGCGGGAGGCGCACCGCTCGCTCACCCTCGCCTTCACCATCACTGCCGCGGAGGGAGACGACGACCCAGGGATCCGCGGTGGAAACGGGTCGCGGGGGGATGGAGAATGCCGCATTCGTGCGCAGGAACCGCAGGATCGCCATGTCGTTCCATTCGCCCGCGGGCCCCGTTCTTGCGATGAAGGGTAAGTCGGCGGGGTTGCGCCAGCTGCCTTTTGTGGCCGGTGCTAGGGCGGGGAGGGGGGCTGATATGGATGAAGATTCGGCTGTTATTCCGCCGGCGAGCTTCGAGGATGAGGCGGCGGAGGAGGCGCGGCGCCCGCCGAGAGGCGTACGTTGGTGGAGCTCGCGTTTTGCGCGGCGAGACGCTTTCATTTCAGCGTGTGGCATTCCCGGAATTGTGTCTGGATCTAGCGGGGAAAAGACGGAAACGGTGAATCAGGAGCATGGTGCGGCCGCTGCAATGTAGTTACCTTCAGTTCAGGGAATACCTGGTCGAGGGCGGGCGTATTGAGAGGGGGAGACGAAGGGGGAAGGGAGGAGGATCTGAGACGGTCACAGGGAGAGGCTGAAACAAAAGAGATCAAAACAAACATGCACCAGTCGGCTTTTGCCGAGGAGCACGAAAACTGCAACACAAACCGTTTGCAGAGGTCAACAGTGGTTCAAAGTCAGTGGAAGAATGGGAGACTAGAATATAACCTACGGAGCCTCGAGGATATATATTATGCGAAGGAAATATGGGCAGTCGACGGCAGTACACCTCAATAAACCCCCGGCAAAATCCAACACGGCACACGCGCCGCCCACGCCTCCCACTCCCTCCCAAACCGCTCCTTCAACATCCGATCCTCCTTCCCCATCCGCGTCCTGATCCCCACACACGCGCCAACAAGCCCCACAGCCCAAATCACCGCGACCCTTCGCCCTGTCAACAACCCCCCAGTGCACTCCAGCGCCCACGCCCCCGGCGCAAGCGTACTTGCCGCAACGCCCAGCCCGGCGAGCAGGGCCCCGGTATAGCTCGGGTGCCGTACGATTGCGTACGGGCCGGTGGTGATGAGGCGGTGCTCGCGCTGGAGGCTGAGCTCGAAGGTGAAGAAGGTGTGGAGGGTGCGGTAGCAGTAGACGCGGAGGGCGGCGCCGAGGAGGGTGAGGAGGACGCCGGTGAGGAAGAGGGGGGTGAGGCGCAGACGGGCGGCGCCGTGCGCGGGGTCGAGGACTGTTGTGATCCACCGCCGCGCTGGGGAGGAAGGTGGGAGGATGAGGCGCGTGGAGAGGAGCGTGATCTCGGCGATCGTGCACGTCCAGAAAAGTCCCTGCAGCAGAATCATTGATTAGGATATATAGAATCCAAGGATGAAATGCAGACGTGGACGAGGGAATGGGCGCGCCGACCGACCTTGAGCAGGATCGGGGCCCACGTAGGTGCGACGTGTTCGATGCCGCGTGGTGGGAGCCGCTCAGCTTGTGGAGGCGGTGGGTTGGGCGATGTCATCGTTGTGTGCATTCCCAGCGCTACGGCGAGGAGGAGGGGGATTTTCAGGCTTGACATGGTGGTGAGAAGGAGGAGCCGGATTGATCATCAATCATGAATGTTCAGACAAGCAAGGACAAACCGAGCGTGGTTCAAGTTGGAATATGGAATTTGTCCATTCTATATGGCTGAAAAGCCGGGGACAACTTCAGGAAGGCGAGATACTGTGAAGTGACCCGGAAAAAGACCAAGCGCCAATGAGATTCAAGCGGAGCTTTGATTAATTAATCGCCCAAAGCGGCACTACTTACTCGTAAATCGCTGGTGCTTCTTCCTCGACCGTCCAAGCGCAATACGATGATGATCATGGTGGAAGGAAGCAGGGAGAGTGTGTCGTTACGCCATCCAGCATTTGGGGAAGTGTCATTTTCAAATGGCGATTATTTAGCTTAACCGCGACTAGTGTTGTGCTGGCTTGGCTTGGCCCAGAAACCATGGCTTGGGCTTGGTTTGATCTGGCTTAGGCTCACAGATATGCAAGCCAGAGCCAGAGGCCCAAGCCAGCCAAGCCAAACCATGGCTTCTGGCTTGAGCCATGGCTTCGGCACCACATATTCTCACGGTTCATTTCTGCAAAAGGTGTTGATTTTGGGTGGAAAAAAAATACGATTGAGGTTGCAGAAGCTCTCTAAGCACGTAACAAAGAATTTTCTCCCATCTCCCGCTAGAAGGTGTGGACTCGCACAGTTTGATCTGAATTTGGTTGAACTAGAAATTGATGAAACTACTCCACCTGGTTAGAAACATCGAGGAGATAGCAAGATTGAGGGAGGAGTACTTGGAAGGTCCAAAACGTTGAGAAATTTGTCTCAGACACTTGTCCTTCCGTTGATTGAATGGCATCACTTCAAGCCATGGCTTGAGGGCCTGGCTTTGGCTGAGAATTTGAAGCCAGAAGCCAAAGCCAGCTCAAGCCAGGATTCTGGCCTGGCCTGGCTTGCTGAAGCCATGGCTTGGTAGGCTTGGCTTCTGGCTTCAAGCCAGGGCCAGCACATCACTAACCGCGACGCCGGGGCCGCTCCAAAAGGTGTTCCATTTGCGACCAGAAGGCTGTACCCCGACAAGAAGGCGATCGCATTTGATATGAGATACTGATGCTTTCCTTTGGCTCCCCTCGCAAGATACCGCCCCTAGCGTCGGATACACGGGAAATAAGTGGCGCCGGGTGTCACTCGCGATTCGTGCTTGCGCCTCAATCTACATATCGTCTACCGTACCCTGATCAGCCCGCAAAACCTAATCTCCGCTTCGAGACCGCTGGCCTGCCCGGCTTAGCGATGTAAGGTTGGCTGATGGGTTGAATTGGCTCCACTAGTTCAAACAGATGACTTCACTGATACTGAATCTGGCTAATAGGGACCCGCTCGTTGCATACATAGTATGCCTCTGTACATGTACAGTACAGTCACTGCCCGACTCAAGTCGATGAAACCACCCTTTCGGACGCCACCGTCGCATTTGGTTTAAGTGACGGCAACCAAAATAGAAACATGTAAACACGGTTGAAAAAGGCGCCGAGCCGCACTTGTATAAAGCAAGCGCGGTGTATGTCTCTACCCTTCATTACTTGGACACCTAAAGCACTTGACCTGGTTTTCAGTCCTCTGTCCAACTTAACCCAACAGAATGATGCAATTTCCCGTTTTTGCGCTCATCGTTCTTGCCCTTGGGGCGCCCGTGCACTCCGGTGTGGTGGCGCACGGCGAGGACGAGATCTCCGACGTTATTCCCGCAGAGGTGTGTTTGAACAAGTGTCCGCAGAGAAAACAACTGACCGTTCTCGCAGTGGTTGAACAGCGAGGAAGAAATCTGTGAGTTGAGCTCTTAAATTGATGGTGGTTTGATCACCGCTGACCGTTTCTCCAGCGCACAACAACGGCTCTCTCTCCTTGGCGCCCCGTGTAGGAGCCGGTACGCACTCCCGCATTCACTCAATCGCCCAAACTTACTCACCCCATGTCGCCGCAAGAGGTCGTCACCTGCTACAACTCCGGGGTCATGGTAAGTAGGGGTTCGCCGAAACCACTTGTGGTCACTAGCACTGACAAGGACGCTAGGCGGACCGCGCCCCTCTTATCTCGGCCATTGACGACTGGTGCGGGTATGCAGGAACAACTACTAAATCAACTCTGCACGCGTTGTAACACCTGAGTGCAGGAAAGTCATCGGAACCACAGTCACCAATGGGCAAACCATCTCGGTCAGTGTCAACCTTCGATGGTCACATGATAGTACTCAACTTCCCGACCCTTAGGCCAGCTACAACTTCTTCGGCTTCACCGTTTTCGTCAGCGCCGAGGCCATTAATGGGTATGTTCAAACCTCTGAATTCTCACCGGCGGTCGATGTGAAAGGTGCTGCTCGCAGCTGCAACTTCGTCATCGACGGCAACTGCAACCGCCTCCTCCGCCTCCCGGTCGACAAATGCAACACGGGCGGGGAGAATGGAAAGCAAGGCGGGTACGAGACTGATTCATGCGGCCAGTGGCGCACCGATCCCAACTGAGTCACCACCCATGTACAGAGCAAGGCAACGTTCCCCGCTCGCAGTACATTATGGACCTTGTTTGTTTAGAGACCGCAAAATTGACTCTGTGCGAGATTTTTTTGAACCTGAGGAGAGCCTAATTGTGAGGGTTGATGAAAGGACGTCAATCTGGGAGGGCGTCGAGGGCGGAGGTCTGTCTGCGCTAGCGTTAACTCATACGGCAGGGAGCGACTGCTAATCAACTCACTCAGGATTAAACCCAGTCAATGCGATGATTTGTTGAATTTGGAACGCATTCACCGGATGGATCCACAGTGTCCACACCATCTTTGCATTTCAACGACGTGGTTCGACGCTGTGTAATTAATTAGCAGTTGGCATTAGATGGAAGTGAACTCACTATATTTAGTCCAGGTGGGTGGCGATGACTGCGTCCATAGGCAGGCAGGTAGGTAGGTAGGTGGTATCACACGGCCAAGTTCGGCGAGCGGTGACGGAGCGGACGAGGCATTCGGGGAATCATCGAGGGGATAAAAAACGCCTACCTTGTTCCCGCTTGGAAGCCGAAACCCGGTATTCAACCATGCGGAAGGACAGGGGAAGGAAAGCAATGTGGGGCCGAGCAATGCAAGAGCAGCGCCTTGTAAATCAGCAGAGGGAGATGGTGACCAGCGTCGTCGAGTCCGACTGATCGAGAATGAGCCGTACAAGCAATCGCGGGAATTCCTCAAATCTTCAAACATTGCCGGGAAGGAATATTGATACCGTTGAGGCGTCGCGGACGCCGGTCAGGGTGCTGGGAGGTCATTAGTATAAAATGTCATATCCGAAGTCAAGGCGCGCGGGAAACAACAAAGATATGCTGTGGGTCGGCGAAGAACTATGTAGACGTCCCCGGCTCGTCCAGCCAGTATCGTGTTTCTGAAGTGTGCATCAGGTAAAGCAGGGAAGAATGATGGATAACTTATCATACCTGCAATCTCGCGCCGTCGCTTTTTCGCGATAAACTCCTCGGCGCGCGACCAATATTCATCCCAAACATCCCAGTACACGCCGTGGCCCAGCGCGAGCACAAACCGCACGTCGTGGACCGTGGGGACGTCTCTCAACAGACGGTGATATCTCGAGGCTCCCGTTTGTAGCAGGAGTAGGTGGAGCCGCGGCGACTCCGCCAGTACCTGCAAGAACACATTTCTCGGAACGTGGTCGTGGAGGAAGAAGAACGAGCAGTGCGTGAGGGAGGGAGGTGCGGAATCTCGGCGCAGAAGGAGGTAAGAATGCTTGGGGCGACGTCGAGGACGGCGAGGTGGGTGATGGCGGCGAATAAGGAGCGCCGCAGCTCGGGAGAGATTCTAGGTAGCTGCACCGCCAGACGACGAATGCGGCTGTCCGGTAGGATGGAAGCGAGAGAGATTGTTGAGTCCGGGTAACTACTACCAATTCCAAGGCTTGTGATGCCGTTGCAAGTGTTTAGCAGGCGGAGGGCGTCGTCTCCCGTGTCGAGTAGGACCAGGTGTCGAACCGCAAGATTCCAGAACTCCGGTGGCTTTTGAAGAAGAGCGTGGATTCCTGGGTTGTGCGGGACTTCAAATCGCACAACTCTGTACAGGAATGGCTCAATCCTGTCCACAACGAATTATATGGCATTGGCTTCCGCAGTAGAAAGAAAAATGATAAAAACCAGATGAGGACGCGCCGAGCAACTCGCAGGAGGTTGGGGATGGTCTTGGGGTAGAGCAGCGCCGTAGTTTCGAAGATATCTCGCTCCAGTTCAGCTGGGACGAAGGGTTGGTTGTCCATGGCAAGAGCTGCGTGGTGGTGGGAGGCAAGTGCTTTGTAAACCGTGACCCCATCACGGCCACCTCGGTGATGTCCGCCATCAAATCGCAGCGCTTATTGGGCGCTTATACGTACAGCTGTAGTTGAAAATAATTGCGAGAGTCTGAAAGCTGTGAACCAGTTTTGAACTTGAACTCTGACGAAAACGAACAGGACCAACACGAATACTGCGATTCCGGCGTTGCGTGGAAAGGATAATAATTCAACCGACTCGAAGGAGTTCCGAGTCCTTGGAAAACGAGTCTTCGCACTAAAGAATCATTGGGCTCGTGGTCAGAGTTAGTGGTCTGGATGGTAAATACTGGGTTCTTAAGTGGAAATAATAGTTATGCCTCAACTTCAAGTTCATACTTCAACCAGGACGCAAACTAAATTTCAGTCAAACACACTACGTTCAGAACACATTTCAGACTAGGGGAAGTAGACTTGTGGTTGGACCGGTGGCTCATATCAACCTCTTTGACCCGATCTTCTTCAAAACCAAATTAAACGCAGTGCCAAAAGGTCGTGACACCACACGCATCGGGCTCGGAGAACGAGGAGCACGTGGCCCAGAGCTTGCCCGTAGAGACCTGTTCGATTTCGAGGGTGCCACCACAATTGTTGACAACGAATGTGATCCCATTTCCGGTCGCGGGATTCTTGAGGACGAAGTCGCGTCCACAGAAGACTGGCCCGATCTGGTAATGCGCACGGCGCGGTCAGTTTACGCATCAGGGTGGGAGCCGTAATACTTACAGGGCCGAGGATGACGGCGGTGCACTTGCTTTGGCCGGAGACCCACGCGACCATGTTGTCCTGGGCGGTGTTCGGGCCGATGTTGATCCCGAAGGGGGCAGCGAGCGGGGCGAGGGCCTCCGCGGGCGACGTCGCATTCCCCGCGTCCTTGTCGATGATCGCGCCGGAAGCGAGGCCAGCGAATGCAATGGCAGCAGAGATAGCAGTGGAAAATTTCATTGTTGAATTTGTCGAGGTCTGGATAATCAAGAGCGAGAATGAAACACATGGCTTGCTGAGGGTGGTTGGTCACTTACCCGATTGTACAAGGATTGCACTGTGGGTGACTGAGCTTTCAGTTCGACTTCGAGTCTTATATACCCAAGTGTTGAATTTATTACTGTTTTGTTCACCCGACGGAGTCGCTACTACTGAGTGCGCCAGGCGGCCGTGTCAGAAAAATGAACCGCAAGAAGACTTTCGGCGCCGGTCTTGAGAATCCCAGCACAAAGAGGGTAGTCACGGAGGACGCTGGTCGCAGCTCAATTCAAAACATCGACACCGTACTTGGCCGCCCGCGGTCAGGCTCGGAAAGATTCTTGTGGCTGTCGGCGGTCCGCAGAGTCTCGGAAGCGCTAGAGCTCAATCTCGGCCGACCGAAGCAAGCCGAACCATGTATTCTGTCGACCCAGTGTCCTCGTCATCAATCATAGAATGCTCTCAGTCCCTCCGGCTTGAGCTCAGGCGTATTATTTTTGAAGCAGCTTCTCCCCGGATGCGATGGGCGTGCCGTTGCCGGTCAAAGTCTAGGCCGCAACAACGCCTAAGAGAAGCAAAATGCTGGAACTTGACTGAACTGTACGGCCTGGAAATACCAATCATTCTCCAGACCCGAGGGATAGCGGAGAAGCAAACCAGCCTCGATCACCGTTTGACCCAGCCCTCGTCTGTATCGAATCAGCCCAACATTAACCACGGACTGAGTTCTGGATCCAAGTCCAGAGTCGGCGACGCGGAGGATCCCTCGCCATGCGGGTCATGCTGAAAGAAAAGGGTATAACCCGACGTCTCGTACTCAGAATTAGCTTCAAACGCTTGGTTCAACCCTGCCGCTGCCGCTGCGGATGAACGGATAGAGCCTGCAATGGCAAGCAGCGTCCCGCATCCCTGCCCAGGTCTTCCATCCTTGCACGAGGTCCAGACACGCCATTTAACCCGCTTCTGGCTGAAATTTGAGGAATAATATACTTGCTCAGACCGCGCGCGGGCAGGAGCAAACGAGAGCGAGCAAGCGCCGATCAGAATTCAAGCGGAGCATGAACGGTTTGATCGCCGAGGTCGCCGAAATCACCGGAGCCTGTGACGTGGCAACTCTCTTCCTTCCGCACCACTCACTGCTTGGCTTCCTGCTCAAACACACCACTCTCAGTCTCGTGGACTTGCTCTTGAGGACTGCTTTGACTCTCTGGCTCGAAGCGCCACTCGGGCGGTCTCGTGATGAATTTGTGTGGAAGACTGGGTCGAGATCGCGTTCCCCGCTAGAAGATCTTCAACAGAGCTCGCGACCAGGCCATCCCACGACTCCCCCAAGACACACGTCGGGCCCCGAATCTCTGATCCCTTGATTTCCTCGCGAGAGCTTTGCGGCCACGGTCGGCATCAAGAGAAAGTTCTGTCTTTTCTGCGCCTTCGTCGCATTCAACGCAGCCCACATGGTCATCTTGTGGTCATCAGTCCAACTGGCAAACACCGGACGAATCGGCACCTGGGCAGTACTAATACTGAGGCGCTAATCTCTCGTTGCCACCGTTGGGCGCTAACGCTGGTCTCTTCATCACACTCAAGAGTGACGCAGGAAATTAGCGACCAAGTTGGACTTGGTGCGGACACGATCATCGCGGAGACTGGGCTGAGCCCTGTGGCACGACGTTGACTCGTTAGCAGGTAATCAACTCCACAGCTTCTCCGCCGTTGACACAGGATTGAGTGGGCTGTACGCATTACTAATACAAGGTGGATACAACAAGGGTGTACAGCAAGCGAGCTAATATAATGGCGGCTACAGTCCATTGCTACAGGGATGATACAGTGAGTGGGGCTCCATTGAAACGCACAAAGTCTCAGAACAATTGCAGTTCAGCGCGTCAAAACGCATAGCGTTCGGGAACCGCCAACGCCAGCTCCCAGTGGTGGTCGGGCTTGTTCGACCGCACTGTAAGCCCAGCGAAGAGCGTGTGTCCGAGCAAGCGGTCGACCACACGCGCACCCCCGTCGCGCTCCGCAGCTTCAATCGCCGCGCGCGCAGCCGCATCACGGTGGGGCGCGTAGCCATTCACCGTCACGATCCTACGGCGTATGTACGCCGCGGTCTCCGCAGGCGCGTTATAGTCATACTGACGCAGTGCGTTCTGAACCGTCGTGAGCACGTCGCCGACGGTCACTGCGCCGCCTGGGGCCTCGGCGTGCCCGATCTGGAGCTCGACCTTGTAGGCGCCTGCGGCGATGCGGACGCAGAGGGAGCTGTGCGGAGGGGTGGAAGCGGCCGCTGCGAGGAGGGTGGGGGTTAGCTGCGGGTTGCGCCGGAAGGCGTCGGAGGGGAAGGAGAGGTCCAGCTGCAGAGCGTGTGCTGGGGTTAGCAGCTCGTGTATCTCGAGCGTCCCGGGCAGGGGAAGGTTCTGGGTTGGTTGGGGAGGAGACGGCGGGCTAGGCGGTAGGGGTGTAGTCGAGGGCGAGCCCGCTGATCGAAGAGGTGTGGATGGCAGCTTCGCGGGCGACTGCTGTGGTGGTGTAGTTGGTGGAGTGGGCAGCGGGGAGGTCCACGATTCAGGTGAGTCGCGTGCTGCGAATTCCTCAATCGTGAGTTTCCAGTGAACGGTCTTTCCAGGGGACGACATGATGGAGGCACTCCGTGGTCGAGAGCAAAGAGCAGGTGCGTTATATGTATCTCCTATCCTAATACCGTCCATTCCGGGCAATGACTCTCAACAGCTCACCCTTGTATCCCCAAATGGGCATCTGAGCTCGGGTGGCTGTTGACGGAGATGCGACGATCTCTCTCCCGCTCCGGGCGACGCAGTGTCAACCGAGACATTGTGTTACGAGTGGCTTGCAGGACGACTGTAGATACTGCTCCTGCGGTTTTTTCTGCGGGATAGTGTAATTATCGCCGCAGTCCCTACCCATAGCACACAGCATTTAGGATATTCTCGGGACTATCTTGATCAGGATACTAGTCGAGCGCGGCAGACGCGTCAACCCACGGCACGTCCCTCCCAGGAGAAGAGTCGTGATAGCGAATGGAAGCGCTGGCATCAGGAAATGGAAGCACTTCGACAACCTCTCTTTTGGAGCTGACTGGCCCAAACTTCGCAGGTACCGTTCAACTTTTGTTCCCCCGTCGTCGTGTGTCCATAGTGGGAAACAATGTGGGTTGACCTCGAACGCCGCACGGATCGCCGCAGAATCAGACGACCCATGCTGAAAATGGTTGGATTTGACAAGCTCTGACGCCGTCCGACTCACAGTGATGAGATGGTTGTTTGTTGCCGAAGTGCCGTCCGGTACCGATACCGCGGGCGTGAATAGAGTTCCTTGCAGTTCTGAATGAGGTTTTCCCGTCATTCGCATTGCATTCGGGTAGTTGAACCCATTGAATACTCGAATTCACTTCCACATTCAATTTTTTCTGAACCTTAGTACCGCAACTTGAAGTTTGAACCAACGAGGAAAGCGACGGCGATCAGATGTCAAATTTGTCCCAGAAGGATGTTGAGCGTAATCCACGACTCGGAGTCTCTGCGAGCGTGTTTTCGAACAGTAGCATTACAAGATCAAAGTACAGAGTTGAATAGTCCATGGTTCAAAGTCCCCCCACAACCAGAAAAAACATCCCACTTCACATTTGTTGCCGCCGATCGTGTATATGGCAAGGAATCGGGCCAAAAAGCCCCCTCATGTGGCTAAAACAGCGTCAGCACGAATGAAAACGTTGCGGTACTTGCGGTGCCTATGAATCGGCGGCACTTCGAGGTCGGGCAAGACTACATGTTGCATTGCCGGTTGACCTCCGCCACTGGACCGGGCAGAGCGATTCAAGATCCCGTCGGTTGCGAATGGAGGGCTCACCAGTTGGGGCACCGGACGAAGGCGCGCTGGAGGCTTTGCTTGGGGTAGGTTTTCAGTTCACGCCTGGCACTCTCGACTTCGGTGTCGTCGACTGAAATAAATAAGATAAGTTAGTTCAACTGCAAGCAGTGTGGGCAAGGCACGCGGATGTCACTGACTTTTGGAGAGCGATGTGTTAGATGCGACTGGCGGACCGATAATGGGGTATCCCAGCTCGGTGGCAATCTGACGACTATATGGATCAAAGCCCTTTGCGCGGTGAAAGTCGGCCAACGTTTCGTAGTTCCCTGGCGCCCACGACGCGCCCGTTACCCAGGACTCGAAGAAGACGTAGGGGACGCCGACCTCCTCCGCCTCCTCGGACGTCATCCGCGTCGTGCCGCGTGGGTTGAATGACCAGTAGAACGCGTCGCGGGGATGGGGGATGCCGATAACGGGGTATCCATCCACATATTTGACCTGTGGGCGAAAGAGGAAGAGGTATATTTCAGACGAGGGCGTATCCGCCATGAACGTTCCGCGCAGGGTGTAATGGTCCTCCGGGTACCAGATTGAAATGCGGAATTTGACGCCGCCGGGGATCCCTGTGCTCGGCAGTGAGTTATTAGGCGGGAGTAGGAATAGTTTGGGCTTACAATAGCTATCGACCGCTAATAAAAGAATGAGAATGAGCTATCGCCGTCTCGATGAATACGCTGTATTTCGAAACTTACCGCCGGATTCTTGCCTGATGCGATTTGCTTGGGAAAGCCAACATCTTTGCATTTCGCGCCGCGTCGCTGGCTTGATCTTCACCCGCGTCGTCAAGTGGTAAGCGTTTTGCATATTGGGCGGAAGCGAAACACTACAGGAGGGCGTACATGAGTAACGTCGGGTGGAAAAGAAAGCACCAAGAACGAACCGAGTCCATCCAGATCGCATGACATCCTTCGGGTCACACTGTGTTCTGAACCCGTTAGCCCAGGTCCACCACGGCTGCTGGACAAGATTATCTGGCTTGACGATGTTGGGAATGACGAGGAGATCGACGGCGGGGATGAGCGTCTCCAGATTCGAGGCCGGCCAGATGGTGCCGAGGGCGACATGGCCGGAGCGGAAGGACACTTCCGTCCTCTCGTAATTGGCGCGAGAGCACAGGAGGATGTGGATGTCGTCCAGTTGCAAGCGCGCTGGGAGCACCTGATCGAGGTCCGCCTCGCAATATCCGGTAGAGGTCGAGCGCGAGACGGGATCGCGCACCAGGGCCTTGACATCCAGGTGTTTGATAATCGAAGACGAGTCGCCGACGTCGATGCACAGCCGGCCAGTAGAGGTGCGAATCCACGGGGTGTAATTTGGGGCGCCTGGGGAGAGGAGCCACGTCCCTGTGACGGTCTCCCAGTATTTCAACGCGTCCTGAGGAATATCAGCCTGGACACGGTCATCGCAAAACGTGAACCGTACGAATAGGTCCCGTTTCTGCGCTATGAGTATTTGTGCCCGGGGTGGATGAAGGGAAATCTCACAATTCCGTACTCGACGTACGCGGAAGCCAAGGGTGAGTCGGCGTGTGTTGCTCGGATTTCGGGGAGCGATATCAACTCTGCGCAGGGACTGAATTAGCACAGCAAATCAGAGTAAGGCTTGGAAAAACTCGCCGTCGGTGTATATGAGTCCTTTCATGGATTTTGACATTGTGACGGCGTAGAGCTGAACCAGCGACGGGTGCCTGTGAGAATGGTGAGTCGTTACAAGACGTGGTCCTCGCCACATACCGGAACGACTCGTGTTTTTCCGCTTCCGAGCGCCACTGACAGAAAAGCTCTTAGATCTGCGCTAACCTAAGAGGGCAATGTACCTTTTCAAGGTCGGTCCCATGGTCGATCACCGCCGTGAAGACTCCAGGTGTTCCGATGACGGACGCCTGGTAAATTCCGCGCCAACCAACAACCTCGCGCTTGCGCCGAACCAGGACCCCAGTCTTGCGGCGGTGGACGTCGCTGTACTTGATAATTTGCTGCTGGCCGATTTCCTTGAGGAGGTTGAGATCGCCGAGCCGGATGGAGTGGAAAGTGGGTGATTTTGGCCGTTCGGCGGGGGACGCGACGCGTCCCCCGTTGCCGGTTAGCAAATTGAAGGTCCCGCCGGTGATCCTGAAATGGCTGCAGTAATCGAGCATGCTCCTGGGCGCATCGAAGTGAGGGATGTCGAAGTCAAGCTGGGCGAGACTGCACGAGAACCTCGCTGATGTTCCAGAGCGGCGGAGCTGGCTTTAATAGTGCGCTGGTGTGCGTGGGATACACGGAAATTCAGGTCAGGGGGCATCTACGTGTCGCCACCGGGGCGCCCCGGCCACTAAATTAGTTTGGGGGCCAATGATAACGAAATTGAACCCCGTTGGCGGAGGTAGTGATGCAGAAAAAGATGAGGGCAGGAATAGATGGACGGACTTCTACATATTTGCTGCGGTGATATCTGTGCCGATCTTCTGTACCCTCCACAGCCCGCTGTTCGGTGTGAAACGACCTCGAAATTTGTCCGATTCGTGCGGGGAAGGCGATGGAATACGAGAGCGTAGTCGCTCTCTTGACAGCGAGCTGCGCAACTAAAATGGCGCATCATTTGATCCTCCACAAAAGAATAACGAAGACTTACGCTAGAGGATGTTGCGCAGTTAGCGCTGTGCGGAAAAAAGACTTCAAATAGCCCATAGTAGGCGCCGAGGCGAGGTTTTGTTCCCCTGGAACGTGCGGTACCGATGCAACTACATGGTTAATGAGAGGCGAGAGAATGAAGTCCGACCTAGTGTGTCGATGACCACCAAGACCTGGCCAAGTATGGCTCATGGCAAGGAAAGAGGCGCCCATTTCTAAAGACACAATCAAAGACCCCGAGGATGAGGTACGGCCTGAGAAAGGGCCCCACAACTGAATGGGTGGGTAACGAAAGTCCAACACCATCTGACCAGCTTCGGAGACCCTGCGTTGACTTGGCGTTAACTGAGTGGTGAGGGTTTGAGGCAAGGCGCCTGTGCGGTGATCTTTGTCATATTTCCGACAAATTTCCGATCACAAGTTCGGAACGCTCCGGATCCAGGGGGTTGAAAAAAATAAATACGACTGCGATTGTAACGAGAGGGAGAATTGCTGTTGGCTATCCTGACAGGAAGAGAATTTGACGGGGTTTCGACATCAGGGGCCTTCCGTGGAAAGCTGTAGCGCACCAGATCACAATTGAACAGAAGAGGTTTAGCCTCCAATAAAAGAAGTGAATAAACAATACACCGTGGAATGGATGTGAGGTTGAGTAATAGTATCATTCTGATGATGTTCGTGTACGCCACTGTAGTACACAGGGTAAATTTGGCCTCCGAGCTTGGGTTTTCCCTGTGTGATCTCTCCCGGTCTACACCGTTGAACCGCACTGAAGGCGTGGCTACTATTTTTTTTGGAGTAAGTAATCCTACGACTGTATGACACAACTTGTCGCAAAATCGGGTCACTGCATATCCACCTCAGCAAGTTGTTTGATCTCCTTCGACAACCTGAGACACGTGAACGGTGTGATCTGTGGCACCTCCTTCCGAATCTTGACTAGGAACACGTCGAGATGCGCCTCCTCGTGGGCCGACATCCAGCGTAGGCCATCCTCGTCGACACCAAAGTCTTTGAGCGGGGCATATAGGTCCTGAAGCCCAATTTTTGTGAGGAAAGTGAGGAGGAAGTCCTGCGGCTCTGGGCTCGGCGTGGCTGGACCATGTGCGTAGTCGTCGTCGACGGGATCTTGCTGCTCCTGCTCCGGACTCTCAGAACGAATGAGGATCGGCGCGCCCTGCCCCCAAAAAAATCAATTTGGTACAAGCAGCTGAAGGAAATGGGGTACCATTCCTCCAGGGATGTCTGCCTCTTCTTTTGCGCCCACAGCACGCTTCTTCTTCCGACGCGTGGTGCGCTGGGAAAGCTGAGAGCAGCATCAAATACCGACTTGAGATCGTCAAATGTTGACTCACGTTTGGGTTGTCAAACTATCGCAGCATAAGTCGTCAGTCAACATCAAATCACAATATTGGTTGAACCCCCTTACCCCGTTCTTCCTGAGGTAATCAAAACGACCCTGGAATGTCGGGTCCTCCGTGGCGGCGGTGAGATCATCCGCCACAACATCCTTTTCTGAGTAGTCGTTGTGGAGGACTTTCAACATAGTCGACAGCACCCCGCCAAACTCGCGAACTAACGCCTCCTTCGGGACACCCGCAGCGAACAGGAGCCGGCATTTAGCTCGGATTTGCCGATCGTGTTTGACTCTGCATTTGTTGAAGAAATCAGCGGTAAAATTATGATGATATTTAACGTCTAATATCATATCGTACCTCTCCATGTGCCAATTGACCTGGCGACTCGGTGCGTGTGCAGCCGTCGGTTTCGACTTTGCAGCCGTGAGCTGTTTCCATCGGAGATACGACGGCTTCGCCCTCGACTTGCCAGTGGGGACGGGCGACATCAGAATCAGGACTCGGAGGGGGGGACTCGGAATACAACGAGCAGATCGCGCCTCGTATATATGCACGCTGGTCGACATGGCAACCGTCTAGCGAGCTTCTAGTGCCGTATTCGATATTATAATGATTCCCTGCGGTCAACGTATCACCGAGGCTATCAAAGTTACGGGCCTATTTTCCTTGCGGTCCTGGCTTGCGATCGGGGACAAGTACAATGGTGTTTAAGGGCATCCATATCCCTTCCCTGTCGACATTTAGTCGTCGGTAAACGTCGAGATACAGGAGAGGCGTGCTATTGGCGATGTTGTCGTTCGCTGCGATTTCAACTGTGTTTCCCACGGTTGTTATTTGCAAGTTGAAGCATTCCAAACCGACCGCAGGCTCATTGCATTGAAGTGCTGACGTGCCGTGAGCTTCCGAGTCCGCCAGCAGGACTATCGACCTACCTGTGGTCGCGAGTTGAACGGGGCATGATCGGAGCCGGTACTAGTTAAAGTTGTATTAAAGTTGTAAGTAAGAGCTTTTGGTACGACCTTTTCGGGGGTCGATTGGAGTCGATTCACGCAGAGGGAATGTCGACTTGAGAGGGAATCACCTCGGCTTCTGGAAATCTACTTGGGCGTCTTTTGTCTCGGGGAAGAAATGGCAAAAAAGCACTTTATCGGGGAACCTTGTGTTTCTGAGCCCCGTTATCTGCGCGACAAAGAGCCGATTCAGCGGGAATACTGGGCGGTTTCCCTGTAGGGTCGTCGGGGATAGTCTCCCGCGCTTGCTCAAGGCAGACAACGTTGAACTGCTCACTTCCGTTGAAATATCGTCCCGACTTGGGACAGGGCCAAACGGCAGGTCAAGCAATGCTCGCGATTGTCTGCAGTTCGGTTTGATCTCCCATGGTTCTGGTTCAGTAGCGATGTTCAAACAGGCCCATATTTGCTGGACGGCGTGCACTCGCCTGGATGACCGTCACAGCGGCCCTGTCTGCGTAGCGGTAAAGCAGCCGACCCCCGTTCGACTCGGGGGCAGGGGATGTTGCGAACACCTGGTGGTTTTTTTGACGCACTAGTACTGTGCGGGACCGTGGACGAGTCAAATCCAAACTAAAGGCAGGGAAGCACTCACCTAGATGACCGCCTGAGGCACAGTGGTGTGCATCTGCGCGCTGTAAATTGGAGCGATCCATACAGCAGATGAGGTGGATGTTTGAACATGATGATCCTTTTGCCCGCACCACCTGTGGCTGATCGTGAAAGAGGGAAATTCAAGCTAATAACGATTACGCACCCACGTAAATGACCACCTGAAGCACAATGGTGTGCATCTGCGCGCCGTAAATTGAATGGATTCATACAGCAGACGAACCCCGTTCGACTCGGGGGCAGGTGGATTTCGTGGAACTGGGTATGCATGTTTTTGTTTTGCGGAAAACGGGCACCGTTTGTGAAAGATCCACGCTAAACACGGGTATGCACCGAGCTGGGTACCCACCTGAAGCACAGCGGTGTGCATCTGCGTAGCTTTGTGCACCAACCAAATCTTAAGAAGCAGAGGAATCCCGTTCGACTCGGGGGGTCAGGTGGATACGAAACAGTCGAGGCTTTTGTGCCGCAGTACCGCCCCCTCCAAGTCGTGTTATGGTGCACAAATTCGCAATAAAGACGGGTACGCACCGACCTAAATAACCACCTAGATAACCACCTGAAGCACAGTGGTGTGCATCTGCGCAACTTTGAGTTTGACAAGTGGAGTTATACAGCAGACGAGCCCCGTTCGACTCGCGGGCGGGTGGATGTGTCGTTAGTGATCAGGTTTTTTCGCAGAAATACGCACGGTGTGAAAAGATCCACCCTAAACGCGGGTACACACCGAGCCGAGTACCCAGCTGAAGCCAAGCGGTGTGCATCTACGCGTGTTGCAGAAAATACACACAAGAAGGCGCCCATGGCAAGTCTTACGCGGTGACATGAAGCGAGAAGATGCATGTCGACCGACGCGCTCAGAAGATGAGCGGGCATTGCAAACTGCGTCATGCCGTAGACGATATAAACGACTGGGACAGGTAAACGGGTACGTCGAAAGCGTCGGGGTCTTCATAGGCCGAGGGCAAGGGGGCAACAGGCCTGAGAAATACGTCGATGTCACAGAGCACAGTCTGAGCCAGATGTAGTTGAAGATACGGTTCATTCGTGAAAATCCATCCAGGATGTGTTTGAACAGCTGACAAGAGAACCTTGGCGAAGCGAGTTGGCGAGGCTAATGGGCGCGCTATTCAGAGTCCTTGGGAGTTCGCGAGAATTTGCATACAGATACAGAGGAAGGCAGACGAGACTGTGACGATGGAGTGGATCCTACAGGTTAGGCGACGCATCCGAAGGCTCATCCTTCGTGACTGGGTGGTCCGACACAATCCCAACGACATTGTATCGTTTCCTGAACGGTCGCCGTCAGTCAAGGAGGAAAACCCGCGCGCGCATACAGGACGTACGTGAAAAACGCATGCCAATCATTCAGCACCTTCCGATGCGCCTCGCTCAAGTCACTATAGTCCGGTACGGCGTCCTCCGGCTTCAGACTCGACATCCCCAAACCCTTGGAGCCGTCCTTGCCCGCAAAGATATTGTATGAGCGCCCTGCACCGTAGACGTCTGCTTTCGGGGTCACGTCAAAGACCGTGCCTACATCCAGTTTAATTGGGTGCAAAAATGGCCAGAAAGGACGCAGACGACCTTTGATTGAGACGTAGATGGGCTTGGATGCGTCTGAGCCGTCGAATTCTTGCAGCTCGGCGAGGGTAAAGGGATCGTGTTTTGGGGGGGCGAGGTCGTCTCTGGGGGGCTGCATGATCGACATTTGCGAGGTCGGCAGCGAGATCGAGGCGGATTGCGAGAAGACGAGCGAGGGATGTGGTGGTCGGGAGCAAGAGCCGCTCAATGCCGAATGCCGAGGGCGTGAGAGTGTTTGGCTGGACTCTGTTTGGCATCACTCTCTCCTCATGGCGTCCATCGTCAAGACTGCCGTCCCAGCCACCACCGCTCCTGCCTTGGCTCGCGCCCTCCCCTACGCACAATCATTCGCTTCCATTGTCGTCTCATCCCTCGCTGTGCTCCTTCGCGCACCATTCGCCGCCCTAGCCTTTCTTTCCTCCCAGCTCATCGCGCACCCGGGCCCATTCCACCTGCTGCTCTACATCCTCGCGCCAGCAATCATCTTCGTGCAACTCGCCCTCGAGGTCTTCGTCTACTTCCCCTACCGCGTCGCCGTGTACGCGGGGGACGCGTTGTACCCGATCTACGTGCTAGTGGGCGTTGCGGTCGTGACTGGCGGACTATTGGGCCTGAGCGGACGGATTGCGGTCCTTGGCGCGACTCTCATGCTAGAACCCACGCCGACGGTTCCATTGCTGGCTGATGTGAAGACCGAGGAGAAGGCACGGAGAGTTCGGTGACAAGTTTTGAGGTGCGCGCCGCGTCCTTCGATGCGGGGAAATTGTTGATTGACTTTGCTAGAGCTAAAGTTCTTGGGAGAAGGGAACTTGTACGATTTTGGACTTCTTGGTATCGGTACGTCTTCTTCCACCTCCGGCTCGTATCCTCTCCTGAACATACCCAGAAGAATAGAACGCTGATACCAGCTCGCTCGATGTAATACTTCAATGTGGCTAGCTTCCGCGCATGCGGCGCGCATATTTGAACACCGCTTATCGATACTCTTTACCCATCTGTCGCAGTCTGAGGCTCTTGCCGCGTCGACTCCCAAACGCAAACCGCAACTGCTCTCCGTGCGTCCAACTACAACGACGACGACAGCACCAAGTCCATACCCCCTCGACGACGCGACGCCGCGACCCTTACCCAGGTAGGAGGACCTCTGACTGTGAAGCGGACAACAGGTTCGAAAGCCCTCCGTGCGTCTGGTCGCCTGTATATGAGATTCGTTCATCGCGGTCAAAGCAGAAGTTATTCAACGAAGGGGTTTAGGGCGTGCTGCACGATCCCCAACGCAGAGGTTTGAGACTCGAATGGTGCGTTCGATGGGTGCGTTTAGGTGTTTGTTTGGCTTTCTGCGTTCATGTGGCCGGTGGGTTGGTTGCTCTAGGCAACGAGATTATCGCGAAATCCTGTTTGTAAGTTTTCTCCCTTTCACTCAGCGGGTGGACTCATTCCTCCGCGCAGTGCCGAATTTATTCTGCCTCTTTTTGATCTGGAACTCGAAGCTGCCACCAATCTCAGAATCCCCACACCCATCGAGGTGCCTCAAGACACGCTCAATCGATAAAAAGTGGATGGCGACCGATTTATGACATGCGCCCGAGTCGAACGGGCATCCGCTGCAAATGGGGTCGAAATCCACGATAATACCGAGTGCAGCTGTATTCCCAATGCTACCAAATCGTTGTGTGAGTGCTCTATTCCGCGCTGGGGTGTTCAGTTCGAATGTGATAAATTGCACAGAGTGAATTCACCCGAATACATCTACCAGGCCTTACATGTCCACAAACGGGGTGCCGGCGGGGCAGAATATCGTACAGGTGCGTTTATGCGTCATTGGGAAATTCTCGACCGGAGAATGAATTGTCTTTTGGCGTGAAAGCAATCCCAGAAGCTCCACACCCGTCGAGTGACCGCGATTAACCGGCAAAAGGTGGATGGCAAGTGATTTCATGACACAGGCCCGAGTCGAACGGGAATCTACTGCATGTAAGGCTCATCTTGGCTGTAAATCAATACCGTGTGCAGGTGCATTCCGAATGCTACCGAGTCGTTTTGGGACTCGACGTGTGCGCAGGACTGGTGGAAAGCTTTCGCGTGGGTATGCAGCCGGTAAGTGTGTTGCCCCCTGCTGAATCAATCCACCATGGCTCATAGATCCAATCGTCCGATGGCCCAATGCTGTTCAAATACGCCGGCCGTGGAGTATTATTGTTCAGGTTAGTTTATCCATTGAACATTTGGAATCTCTCGCGATTGTAGATTCCGATGCTGGGCAATCCAGGACTTCTACTACACCCAACGAGGTTACGGCTCGGTGTCCGCGCCATAGAGAGGGAGCCTCCAGGAACAATATGACCCGACCCTAAGTCGAACAGGTAACTTGGTTAGCATTCAAATACCGCATTCCGAATGCTATCGGGGTCGCGTGGGTGGTTTGTGGCGGGGCCAGGTGAGTGAGTGCTCTGCTCCGCGTCGGTGTTCACTAACAATTTCCTGGAAGGCCGCGCTCCCTTTAACCGGCGCCGACCACGTCGTGAGCTCAACCCAGGCATATTCAATTCGCGAGGAGGTGTCGGCGCTGCGGCGAGAGACAACATGAGGAAGAGGACGTCGTCCGGATGGGACGTAGGAAAAAGCACGATTGGAGATATACCACGTGAAGGCCCGCCCGGAGTCGAGCGGGGAACCGCAGTGCGGATCACTGCAGGATATGATGTGCATTCCGGATGCTACCGGGTCTTACAGTGAGCTGGTAGCTGGTTGAATTGTGGCATCGCCACAGGTGGCAGGTAAGTGCTCGATCCGTGTTTGTGTGAACTCTGATGAGAAATGGATCTCACACAGTCAATTTACGGTCTATAAACAATCTCTCTAATGTACTGCGAGCGGGGAACTTTGCCTTGCCCTGTACGTGTGGATGATGACTCAGTTGGGATCGAGGGTCCACTGGCCACACGAATCTGTCACGAACCCGCCCTCCTTAAAATTCTCCCCACCTGTGTTGCATTTGTCGACCGGGAGGCGGAGGAGGCGGTTGCAGTTGCCGTCGATGACGAAGTTGCAGCTGTGAGCAGCGGTTTCACATCAACCGCGGTGAGAGTTGAGAGGTTTGAACGTACCCATTGATGGCTTTGGCGCTGAGGGAGACAACGAAGGTGCCGAAGTTATAGTACGCCTAAGGGTCGGGAAGGTGGGTAGTCAGGAATGAGCATTGGACTTTAAAACTTACCAAGAGGGTCTGCCCATTGGTGACTGTGGTTCCGATGACCTTCCTGCAGACAAGGGTTACAACACGTCGAGAGTGGATTTGGCAGCGGTTCTAACGTACCCGCACCAGTCATCAATGGCCGAGATGAGCGGGGCGCGGTTCGCCTAGCGTGGTCGTGAGCTAGTGACCGAAAGTTGATTCAGGGAAGACTTACCGGGAACCCGGAGTTGTAGCAGCTGACGACCTCTTGCAGCGCCACGAAGTAAGTAAATTTGCGACGGATGAGAAGTGGCTGGAGAGCATACCGGCTCCTGCACGAGGCGCCAAGGAGAGGGAGGTGTTATCGTAGGCTGGGCGAACGGTGAGCGGTGATCGAGTCGCCATCAAATTAACCTCGACTCACAGATGCCTTCCTCGATGCTCAACCACTGTGAAAACAGTCAGCTGTTTGCGTGTGGATTGAATGCTCGCCCCAATATACCTTAGCGGGCACAATATCGGGGATCTGGCCCTCGACGCGCGCGATGACACTGGAGTACACGGGCGCCGCAATGGCAAGAGCGATGAGGGCAAGAGTGGAAATTTGCATGATTCTGTTCAGTTGAGTTGGTAGAGGACTGGAAGTTCGTTCAAGTGCTTGAGGGTGTTCAAGTAATGAAGATTAGAGACGTACACCATGACTGCTTTATACAAAAGCTAGGCTCCGCCGCTCCCGGCTCGGCGCTTCTTTTCAACCGTGGTGACATCTTTCTATTTCGGGCGAGGCCGAGGTCTGCGGAACACCGGAATCCAGCGATACTTGGCGCAAAATATTATGAGTACTGTACCACTTCGACCGATGCCTCGCAGTTGCTTCTCTTCAGTACCACTTTGGTCAAAAATGGTTGGACTGTCAGCCAGATCCTCTGCTCATTGATTTCGCGCTCCATTGCATCGAATTTGGGAATCCATATTGTCTCTACCAGTTCACGAAGCTCGAGCTCAGGTCGCGGCGCAGGTTGTCTACCGCGGGGACAGGTACCTAGTGCGCGTTCTACGGCGATCTCGGTTCATGTCAAGGCGCAGTTTAGTGGTCATGGCTTCAAATCTCACCCGTGCCGGTGGGTGCGGGCGAGGCTCAGAATACTATGCCGACTCAGCCCCTCGTAGATAGGCCCCACAACGAAATATTTCGTCCCTCAGATGTCTTGTGATATAATGTGTTGTAACGACGGCATCACTCGAGCTAGACTTGGCAGTCTACGTGAGTGGAGCCTGTCGAATTGAATCGCAGTTCTACCGTGGGATTGTGAGCCGCCGCTCACAGCGTATGAAAAGGGCCGCTTAACTGCGAGATAATGCCAAGCCCCAGTTCAGCGGTTGGTGGTCTTCCCCGCGCCGGTGGGTGCGGGTAATGCTCAGAATATCAAGACTGTCTACTGAGTACTCTTGTCTCCCTTGTAGACGGACACCACCCTGAAATACCTTGAAGGTTGTAATTCAACTCAAGATAGACTTGCATTCCACTTACCCTGGCAGGAAGATATTACAACCAAACTAGCTCCTACCTCTCTATTCCACCTTAGTTGAAACCTGTTGAATTAGAGTCTGCCACAGAGTCAAACCACACGGGCTTGGAGATGATCCCCGAGGTTTTCCCTATTGGTCAAAATTAATAGCAACCAGTAGGAAAAACTTCGGCGACCAATCGCCCCGCATATACGGAGGCGAAGAAGCCGGTAAATTCGACAGCAGGTTTTGAAAGCCGTGCCGGGTTTGATTCAACTGGGTTTCATGAGGACGTGCTACTGTCTGAAGTTCGCCCCTTTGCCGACGGAATTTGTGCTTGATCTTCATCCTCGTATTCTGTGCAGGACTTGGCATCGCGGCATCGGTCTGGACTCGTGTAGGATTTTTCGGTGAACGAAAATCGGGATTGGTTCAGGAATGGTCGAGACCAGGCGGAGCTCAATGTAATGAGAGCGTAAAATCTATGAGCAGGGTACAGTACTGCCCCAGTTTTGCCAAGTATTGCTGGGTTCCGTTGTTCCGCAGACCTCGGTGTCGCCACAAATAGAAAGATGTAACCACGGTTGAAAAGAGCGCCGAGCCCGGAGCCTGATTTTGTATAAAGCAGGCGCGGTGCATGTCCCTATTCTTCATTACTTGAACACCCTCAAGCACCCATACAACTCTTAGTCCTCTACCAACTCACCCCACCAGAACCATGCAAATTTCCATTCTTGCCCTCATCGCTCTTGCCATTGCGGCGCCCGTGCACTCCAGTGTCATAGCGCGCGTCGAGGGCCAGATCCCCGATATTGTGCCCGCTAAGGTATATTGGGGCGAGCATTCAATCCACACGCAAACAGCTGACTGTTTTCACAGTGGTTGAGCATCGAGGAAGGCATCTGTGAGTCGAGGTTAATTTGACTGTGACTCGATCACCGCTCACCGTTCGCCCAGCCTACGACAACACCTCCCTCTCCTTGGTGCCTCGTGTAGGAGCCGGTATGCTCTCCCGCCACTTCTCATCCGTCGCAAATTTACTTACTTCGTGGCGCTGCAAGAGGTCGTCAGCTGCTACAACTCCGGGTTCCCGGTAAGTCTTCCCTGAATCAACTTTCGGTCACTAGCTGACGGCCACGCCAGGCGAACCGCGCCCCCCTCATCTCGGCCATTGATGACTGGTGCGGGTATGTTAGAATCGCTGCCAAAACTACTCTCGACGCGTTGTAACCCTTGTCTGCAGGAAGGTCATCGGAACCACAGTCACCAATGGGCAGACCCTCTTAGTAAGTGTTCAAGTCCAATGCTCATTCATGACTACCCACCTTCCCGACCCTTAGGCGTACTATAACTTCGGCACCTTCGTTGTCTCCCTCAGCGCCAAAGCCATCAATGGGTACGTTCAAACCTCTCAACTCTCACCGCGGTTGATGTGAAACCGCTGCTCACAGCTGCAACTTCGTCATCGACGGCAACTGCAACCGCCTCCTCCGCCTCCCGGTCGACAAATGCAACACAGGCGGGGAGAATTTTAAGGAGGGCGGGTTCGTGACAGATTCGTGTGGCCAGTGGACCCTCGATCCCAACTGAGTCGTCATCCACACGTACAGGGCAAGGCAAAGTTCCCCGCTCGCAGTACATTAGAGAGATTGTTTATAGACCGTAAATTCACTGTGTGAGATTCATTTCCTCAAAGTTCAAAGTTGACCACGGTTGTTGCCGGTTGGTTGCTTTTAATTTTGCGGGTGTGGCGTGAAAAGTTCGGAAATTGACGGGAGACGAATCCCAACGCGGCCGCTCCGATCCCCTGCTTGTACGTATTGGTGGAGTCGCAGAAGTCCAGAGGAACACCTTCTCCCGACAGACATTCAATTCAGTAAACACAATACAAGACACTTGAGAATCAAAACTTGAGCTACTTAGCGGCGCAGACTTTGCTCCGCCTGAGTGGCTTGGATGACGGACAATCAAGCCATCACACGCTGTGCACCATTGACCGTGCGGTACGCGTCTCCTGCCTGAATAAAACGGGGTGCTCATCGTAAGAGGCACAGCTGAGGTCACAGCATGATCACTCACCTGGCAGACCTCGTGAACTTGACCTCCCTCTACATAGGTGAGATCGCGAGTCAGCACTAAGATCCCCACAGCACAAGAAAAGGAGGAACATACGGAAGAAGTCGAAGAACCCGGTGAATTCAAACCAGCCTTTGAAAGCCGTCCCGGTCCTGATTCGAGTTGATGTGTGAATTGGATACCCGTTGGTGATGGGGAATGGGGGACGTACTGCCTGAAGGCTGCGCCCTTGCCCGCGGAGTAGTCGACTATGAACCAGTGGTCGTTCTCGTATTCTGCACGAATTGTTACACCCTGACCGAGTGGGAGAGAGGGTGTGAAAGTGGTACGCACCACCGACAGCCGAGACGTAGGAGTTGAAGTGGACCTGAAGGGTGCGATCGGTGAGTTAGCAGGCGGGCCAGTAGTTCGAAGGGAACACAGACAAGGACGCCTTCGGGAATGCCCTCGTCCTGGAGACTGAAGGTCTCCTCAGTGTTGATAGCCTTCCACGGGCCGAGGTCCTTGTGGCCTGCGCTTGCATCGTTGGGGTTGAGCCACTTCGCGAGGATGTACGCCGAGACTGCGGCGTCCTGGCGGAACCTGACGTGTGAAATGTGTTCGCCCTGTGCGCGTTGAATATTAATCACTTTGAACACCAGGAGGATGCAAGGCAGGGTGATAATTGATGCGTACCGCAAACGGAACTACGAAGTGTGAGTGAGTACGACTGTCATTGGAAAGTGAGAGAGATAAACTCTTACCTTGGTTAATTGCCGCATGGGCGGGCATTGCGGCGGCCGAGACGGCGACCGAAAGCAGGGTAGCGAGAGAGTACATCGAGAAATGCATGTTGGTTCGAGCTGGATGGCGAAGATGAGAAATTGGGAGGTGGAGAAACAGACGTAGTCGTTACAGCTTAAATACTGAGCCAAACCAGTGAAGTGGCGACGGTGAAAATTTCACCCGGGGGCAGCATTAACCACCGGCGATTGATCGACTGGACGATGAGCGTAGAGTGCTCGCTTGCGCCACCATGTTGTGGAGAGGTTGGGTAACATCGGCACTCTTGAGGGCCGAAAGGTGGAAGCGGGGCTCCAGAGTGGCCATTCCCGCCAACTTCGGAGTCAAATCGAACACAGAAGCCCCCAGAAGGCGGTCCAAGAGCGGCCTCGGGGGTGGCGCTTGACCCACATTGATGCGACCATGGAGACGGGGGTTGGCGTTTGACCGACTCCCGAGGGTGGCGTCAAACACACTGTGGCAAATTTATGGAGGTGGGAGGTAATGTGGAATTACCCAGCGCGCCAGTCCTCCGGGGCAAGGAAACCACCTGAGCTTTTGTGGGTTAACCCGTGGTAATATCCTGGTCGAGGAGCAACGTGAGGTGATCTTGAACTTACCAACGGCGGTCGCTGTACGAATGCTCAAAATTACCAAAAGATTACGGACACTGCGGAATCCCGACGTCGCCGGGGGAGTATGGCAGTGTTGCGGGAGGCCGTCGAGCTTCAAGAAGCTCGCAAGAGTGGAGCGCACTTGGAAGCTTGGACCGCGCACCACGCAGAGATCGAAGCTGGAGAAAAGATGCGAACAATGTCGGGATCCTAAAGCGGAGACATCACGCCGCCGTGATGGCCGAGTCAAGTTCACTTGTTTTCGTCCTTCGTTGGTGGCTGCCATTTATCGAGACCCCTTGAACGGCAATTAATTTGACCTTTCACAGTTTCCGGGCGACGACCAGCTCCGCTCCACTCAGGGAATTCCCCAAGGCGAACCCTGAATATTGAACCTCCTCGTAATCGCCACGACTGCACCATTCTCTACGTCAAGAAGGACTGTTTGGAGCCAGTCATATGTCGCCCAGTCAAGATACTGTATTTCGACCCTCAAATAATATATGCGTTCAACTTTAACTCCTTCTTCAACGTAAACTTGCTTCCGTCGTTCGTCCATCCATCCTGCCACCGCCCATCCCACACCCGGCTCTGGAAACTACCGAAGCCCAAACTGCTATCCCCAAATATCTATACCGGTAATTGGGATACGAAACCACCAAGGCCTACCCTGTCCAGCATATATAAACCCCCTCAACGACCTGCTCTTCCTCACCTCTCTCAACCAAGCACCAAACAGCAGCACAACGTTCAATCACTTGAATATCATGCACTTGCCGATGTACTCCATCGCCGCCCTGCTCTCCGCCGCCATATCCACCGCGGCGCTGCCTGCGTTCTTGGGCGGCGGGCAGGGTACGACCACCTCGCCCGCGGCGTCCTTCTTCGGCAGTTGTGCGTCGTCCCATGCCTCCACATCCCTCGTCTCCCGTACTCATCGACCCATTTACAGCCCCCGCTCTCACTGACCATGATCTCACGGTACGGATCAACCCAGAATCGAATTCGACGGGAGATACTAATAACTACTGCCCTGCAAACCTGTAAACAGCCCCCGCCGATCTCCGAGGTCAAGTTCCGCCAGGACGCGGCGGTGTCCGCGCGCCTCATCCTCAAGTGGATCAACCCCTCGGATCAAAGTCGCGGGCAGAAGGAGCTTGGGGAGTGGCTGTCTATCGACAGCGAGGAGACGTTCAACCTGCAGAAGGAGGGAATCCACAATGGATTTATCGTAAGTATCCGAACCGTTGTTGCGCGCCATTGACTAACTTTACGTACCTCCTAGGTCAGCTTCGCGTCCTACGTCGCCGCCATTGGAGGTTCGTCCGTGCCACTGTGGAATTATTCAGCAGTATGTTCAATGCGTATATCACCCAGAGTATGAGAACAACGAATGGTTCACCATTGAGCATTCCGCGCACCAGCGCGCGGTCTTCAGGCAGTGGGTACTTCCAATGGTTTGTTGGATGTAGACGGTTGAGACAACTGCACCAGGACCGGGACCGCGTTCAAGGGCTGGTTCGAATTCGTTGGCATTGAGAATCTCCGCGGCGACGGTGCGTACGTTGGTCGGTGCAAGTCGCTGCTGCGCTCATGTTCTTCACTGCCAGGCTTGAAGACCCTCGACTACGACAGTCTTGCGGTAATCAATCTGATATATTCAAACCGAAATAGTATGGTTAGTACTTACCCTGGATAATCGGGCAGGTAGCGAGCATCTCGCACGTCAAGTTCCGCCAGGACGCCGCGGTGTCGGCGTACCTCATCGTGAAATGGCTCAACCCCGACGACGCGACCCCCGGAAGCAAGGAACTCGGGCCCTGGAAGGCGATCAATACCGAGGAGAGGTTCAGCCTCCAGGATGAGGGTGTTCCCAATGGCGTGTTGGTAAGCAGCAGACGCCGTGCGTTGAACAAGCTACTTACCGTTTTCCCCAGTGCCACTTCGCCTCGTACGTCTCTGCCGTCGGCGGTGCGTTTTATAATGTTCCAAGTCTTCGGCGGGTTGAATCTTAGCTGAATGTCTTCCAGAATACGAGAACGACCACTGGTTCAAGGTTGATTATTCCGCCGGCAAGGGTGCGGATATGAGACAGTCAGTAGTCCAAAGTCATACCGCGCGTTCCCGCAACTCACCTCGCGCCGATCAGGACCGGCACGGCGTTCAAGGGCTGGTTCGAGTATACCGGCCTCTACAATTCGTTCGTCGGTCGTGAGTACTAGATCCAGTTCTGCGATGAGATTATGACTGGCTTACATGGCATTCAATCCAGTCCACGGCTACGATGGCTTCAAGGTAGCGTGTCGTTTCTGTGCGATTCTCGGGTATTGTTCTGACGATTCTCCTCCAGGACGCGGCCTTCGCCAATGTCAAGGCGCTGAAGGACGCACTCGCCGTTATTGCTTGAAGAGTAAACCTAACCTGAAACCGTCAATGCACGGCAATCTGTTGGACTCGCGTTAATAGTTTCGTAGTACTTTGTCCAGTATATGTCCTGTGGTCAGAATCATTTTCTGTCCGCCCAAAGACACGCGCGTCGCACCGAGTCGGTGCCGTTGTCCCTGAGATTTCTCGGCTCTTGGGTTGGATGACCCGATGGATATCTTATGGACGGTCCGGAAGTCAAGCCGACTAGAATCAGTGAAATCACCCCGACTGCGATTTGTTGTGGGTGTCGATTCCGGTTATTGAGGGTAGGATTTGACGTTTGTGATCAAAGAGAAACTCTTGAAGACCGGCCCTGGCGAAAAGCAAAGCCCAAGGGTTTTGGAGTCGAGTACCGTCAGGTATGACAGTCGTGAGCAGAGAGCGATTCAGACTGGAGATTGGGAGAGCATGAGGGCCAGTGGCATGAGAGTGCAGGATGAAAGGCGCCATGGCTGTGCTTCGGAATGATCCGATGTGGCCCAGACCCATGCCGTCAAGATGCCGTCCAGTGTCCACGGTCTGCCTCTTGCCACCGTGTTGCTCGTCTCGCTGGTTTCTCCCGCTCGCTCTCTACCACATCTCTGTGTCCCATATACCCATTCTCAATCTGGCGCGTGTTGGCCCGTTCATTTCCCACGGTCCCTTGGAAATTCGAGCCGCAGGCGCAAAGCAAACGCGGCAGCAGGCTACGCAATTACGCCTGCTACATTGACCACTTGGTTCGTCTGCGCAGCACCCCCGCTGTGGTCATTTACGAAAGTCTATATATCGCCGTTTCCGCCAGTAGAGCGTCTAATGCGCGAGCTATCGGGGAGTTCTTTCCTTGCGCCGTCGACTGTCAAGTTCCTCTGGCCGTCATCTTGGCATGTCTCGCGGAGCTTCAATCAAGCATTTCACAAGCAATTCGGGACCGACCAAGGCGCTTGAAAAGGACGCTGGGCCGCAATACTTTCTAAACGAGCGCAGCGCTCCGTCCCTAATTTCGAACGCCTCACAAGTACTACTTACCCCTGCTGTCAGCAAAGTCAACTCCGAAGACCCATGCAATTGTCCATCTTTGCGCTTGGTGCTCTCGTCATTTTGACCCCCGCCCGTGCAGTCCGCTGTCGTGGGCCGCGCTGAGGGCGAATTTCCCAACGTTACTGCCGCGAAGGTATGTCTGGAAGACCAACAGCCGGCCTTGTGTTTGACCGTCCTCGCAAATATTGAACACGAGGAAGGAACCGGTGAGTGCTTGATTTCATGTGGATTCCCTGGTTCTTCGCATACCGCTCACCATTCCCCCGTCCATCACAGTAACTGTGCGAGATTCCCTTCATCGAAGAGAACGCCGTCGGTTTTTCCTGTGGAGGGCCCTCCCGACACTGACACCTCCAGTATGACCCGGTAGCATTCTGAATGCATCTGCACACGGTTGACGCATGTTGCCGAAGTTGACCTGCAATGAATCCCGTTCGACTCGGGGTCGGGTTATGGGGGGCAAAAGAAAGCTTTTGCTGGCGTTGATATCTGGCATTCAACTCACAGCGTTTGTACCCACTTGTCGAAAGGACGAAATGCAGCTAGACCCAGCTCAATCGGTGTTGCATCAGCCAGACCAAGTGCCGCAATCAATTCATAAGTTCAACCGTGGGAATATTGCAAAAGCACGCGCGGCAGACGATTCCGACGCTTACCTTTGACACTCCTTGCCTGCGATCCTCACGTTGCTCCTCAGGCCAGTTGAAGTTGCCCTTAGTGTGCATTGGTTGACTATGAGTAGACCGCAGGCCACTCTAACACATAAACTATCACTGACCACATGCACCGCAGGTCGCCCCTCCTTTCCACCCTGAATGGTCAATTCGACTAGTACTCACAGACGTCCTGAGCCTCACGAGGGCTGCACCCGTGCACAGGAAGACCCGGTAGCATTTGGAATGCAGCCGTTGACGGTACGATTTGTTGATTTGACCTTTGACTGACGGTGGATCCTCGTTCGATTCGAGGTCGGGTTGTGAGATTATATAGTCTAGTATTTTGCTTTCCTTGTCAGTCAGTCGCCTTGCCTTGAAGCCATCTTGGAAAGAGCTCAGGACCATTTGGTTGGGAGTAGAGAGACCTGGGAAATCAAGTGTGAATTGTGAAGGTGATTCTGCAATGAGTAAATCCACGACGCATGCGAAGTTATCCCTGTCGATGGTAGAATCTTCTTCATGTCGGTGGCGGTGGATCCTCGTTCGATTCGGGGTCGGGTCCTAGCGAGTTTCCTCATTTGTTTTTCCTCCTACCGTACCATCCACGGTCAGACCGGAGCCGGTCTGTCTATGAGAGGGGTCGATAGACGTATTGAGAGTCGTCTCTGATACGCAGGCTGGTTTCGAGCCTACTCCACGGCTTTGTTCTTCGCGCAGACATCATGCATACCTGCCTAGTCTCGTGGGACGGTAAATCTAGTGCAACAATTCCCGTTCAGCCCAGAGTGAGTTGGTACTACCAGCACGACCCGATAGCATTCGCAATGCGGCTGCGCACAATGGTCCCCTGCGTCGTCTGTTGTCCTGCAATAGAACCCTGTTCGACTCGGGGTCGGGTCTTTCGAAAGTGACTACTGGGTTTTTATTTATTCATGAAACCTCGGTCGCAAATAATGAATGAGGAACTGCGCGTGTGAGACGCGGTTCAACTCGAGGTGACGCGGTATTTTATAAAATTTGCTTGAGGGAGTGGAGAAATTGAACGGCCGCGTTGTGGTGGTAATTGGCCCAGGACAGTTTCAAGTGGTTCACAAACTGTTACAGGGAAAACTGGTAGCATTTGGAATGTAACTGCAGACTGTATTGAGTCTCTCCAGTTACTCGCAGTGGATCGCAGTGGATCCCCGTTCGACTCATGATATTACCTCCAGACTTTTTCTTCTCTTTGTTCAGGGGATATAACTGACAATCACCTCACAATAAGTACCAGGGGATGGATTGAGTGAGTTCTCGAAAGTACACAGGGACTCATTGGAGTAACCTCAACTTGTCTAGATCTGCGGTAGCCAGACCGCACTCACCAAGTTCAACCGTGGGAATATTGCGGAAGCTGCACTAGACCGGCAGCAACACGCCGCTTCCGTTGGTTGGTATAGCACCTACGCCTTGCCGCCTCGCAATTTCGAGGAGGTTCAACGCAGCAGCCTATGAAAGCCCCAAACGCGATTCCACAAACTCAGTACATAAAATACCTATTCTACAATCCTTGTATTTTCGTTCCCACCCTGTGTCCACACCCAGTACTCAAGTAGAGGACAACGCCGCCCCCTTCATGGTCTGCGTGAAGAACTGGAACGCCGCCTGTCCCACCGCGAGGCCCGTGTTCTAAACAACCAGCCAAGCGTCAGTCAGTGTCCACACGAAGATGATGATAGTCGCAAGACTCCGAGTAGGACGAAACGCAAATGAACGACGCACGTCGAACCTAGAACGTCGTCGCAGTCGCAAGAAAGAAAAGCGGAAAAAAGCGAACTAGGGAAATGGAGGGAGCCAGAAAACGCACCTTATACGTAGGAACCTCATGCCCCGCCCCCCAAACCCGCGCATGCGAAACATTTCCCCTAGTCTTGAAGCAGCGGCAGCACGTGTACGGCGCGAGGGGGGAGGCGGCGAAGAGGGCGGCCGTGGGGGATTTTGTGCGGAGGGTTGCGAGCTGCATTAGTCTTATCAGCAAGACGCAAAGTGCCGGAGGACGGAGCACGGAGCAAAGGGGAGGGAGCAAGGATGACGGGCGAGGAAAGGAGGAAAGGGAAGAGGCAGACGCACCATATCCTCGACGCCTTGGTAGTTCACAATGAAGTCCTGCCGACGCACCGATTAATCAGTAACCCGGAAGAGCGAGAGAGGGACAGAAGGAAGGGAGGAGAACTCACAGCATCGCCGTTATAGATGAGCACGCGCACGCCCGCGTCGATCACGCTCTCCAGGTTGGGCAGCTGGCTGCGCATCCAGTCGCCTGAGGGGGGGACTCGTCGTCAGTACGTACATTTTATATAGTTCGAGAACGAGCGAGGAAGAGGGAGAGGAAGAGAAAGAGACGCAACTTACCAGTCTCCGCAAAGTTATCATACACATCGTCGTTACTCATCTGCCACCCCAGCTCCGCCCCGATCTTGCCGGCGATGGAGGCGAGGTAGGAGGTGATGTCGGGCGGGTAGGCGTCGTCCGCCCCGGAGGGGACGTAGTATATCTGCATGCACGCAACAACACGCAAGTCAGTCATTGAACGAAGGAGGGCGCGAGACGACGCACAGCGGCGAGAGGACGTTGCTGTTGCAGTAGTTCTGCGCCGCCGAGCACACCGCGTCGGACCCGCCGTTCGCGCACGCCGTGATCTATCGTACCCGCACCACATCTAATCTGATCCAAAGAAGGAAGTCAATTATAATAACCCCGCAACAACGCAACGCAACGCACCTGCGCCTGGTATAGTTTGCATTCAGCAAGGGGCGAGGTGAGGAGAAATGGCCAGGGAGAAGGGGGACGCACGACTCGGTCCAGATGGCGAGGTCGACCGCGGCGAGGTGCGCAAACCGCGAGTTGGCGAGGAAGATCTGGAGGAACTTCCAAACATCCGCCGCCGCCTCCTGCGAGGTGCCCACGCTCTCCGTTCCGTGCGAGAAGCCGGCGCCGATGGGCTGGTCGATGAAGAGCATGTTCGAGTTGGTGTTCCACTGCAGGAGTAGGGGTTGAGGGCGACGCTCTTGCTGTTGTTGGCGATGCGGCAGGGGCCGAGCTCTTGGAGGAGCCCGATCATGCTGGAGCTGCCCTGCTGGGGTCGTGATTAGGAAGTATGAGGAGAGGGGAGGGGCGGGAGGGATGGGGCAAGTACGCCGCCGTTGAACCAGAGGGATAGCGGGGCGGTCGAGGCGTTACGGTTGCGCGAGTCGAAGTACCAGAACCTGTCAGGCCGAGATGAATAAATGTGAGGCACCAGTCGCTCTCCTTCGACGTAAGATCTCCGTACCCTGACGCCTGGTACGTTCTTGGTCGTCTCTGAACACAGAATAGATCAATGTTCAAATCCCCTCCCAAAGAGACAAGGCAGACGCACCACACACGCGCGAGTTCTCCACCACCCGCAGCTTCCCCGGCGTCGTCGCAAACTGCTTGATCTAGTCTCCCACAGCCAGACTCTAAGAAAAAAACTGAATGATACAGGTAGTCGATTCAATTTTATATAGAGTCTGATTTTATTGGCACAGCCGAAGCCGGAAGTCAAATTCCCGTGATATCAACATGACTTTCCCACGTTCCCAATCCGGATTTTGGGGCTTGTTGAGTTCCTCGGCGGCTTGTGGAGCAGAAAATCGGGTCAGGGCGCACTTTTTGACTGAGTGGCCCACTATTATGGGCATTTTGAGCTCGCACGGCCTGTTTTACACCAAAACCTGTGAATTTGACTCCGTTGTAGGGAAAACAGCGTAGAAATACTTCCTGACCGTTCGTAAAGGCATATCAATTCCATTCTAGAAGATTTACCCCCCAGTTAACCTCCCTTCCCTAGCAAAATATCGAGAAAAAGCGGTTTGTCCCGATTCGGAACGTGGGAAAGTCACGTTGATATCACGGGAATCTGACTTGCGGCTTGACCCTAACCAACAGATTCAGACTATGCTTGATCGTCTCCGCCTTCAATGTCTTGTTTCCAACACTGCCCACGACGCCATTGCGCACGGGGACCTGGCCCGGGCTCGGCGTGAAGGCGTATACGGGGAGCGCAGCGAGAACCACAGAGACCCAGGGAAACAGCATCCTCGTGGGGCTTGCCGTGAACGGGCAGCGCCTTAGAGACACTGTGTTGCGCAGCGCCGGAAGTATCACTGAGCCGCTGAAAGCGCGTTCGTTATCTTGGCAGCTTCATGCTTGTGGTTAATTACTGTACCATTTCGTTCAAATCGACTGTCACACATCACACACCCCCTTGTCGATCGCGAATTTTGGTCGAGGTAACACGTCACCCCGACCATTGTCGAATAGGTCCGACGAGTTGTCACACAGCGAAAAAAATTCCAGTGGATCGGGGGTTCATTTTTTCTGACCTCCCTTGTTGCTGGGAGCCCTAAATTCACCTTTTCTGTTCGATTTGTGCCAAATCTGCTCATCTGAAGTCAAAATTCTGCCGCTTGGTTGAAATTTCTGGTTGCAATAGCTTGCAGAAGAAAGGCTTCACAAAATTGTGACTTGTGGCTAGCTGAGCAATCCAAATATCACCTGAATGTCTAGAAGTCAAGGTGGCGCCTGCTCGCATGATTTAGGGCCTTTGTCGAAATTTTCTTGCTGTCACACACCTTTGAGGGCGCTGTCGAAATGTCTAACTGGTTAAAAGTGTCACGCGTCACCCCCCGTGTCGATTTGAACGAAATAGTACAGTATAGCCAACCAAGGAGAGCCAAAGAATCGATCCTCGAGGAGCGAAACCGACGTACTTACATACGCGCATGGTGGAGGTTGACAACCAGCATCAGTGGTTGTGTTTGCCAGCACCCGTGTCTCGTGACAGAACGCGTCGCGTAATGGAGCGGCGACCCGCGTTGAGCAGCGGATAACGTCGCGCGCACATGAGAAACCCACGAGAAACCCACGACAGAAAAAGGGGGATTCCTTGCGAGTTCCTAGACCACGATCCGACCCCTGACTCGAACAGGGTTCACCCGCCGCACGGATGAAGCGTTCACTCTGAGGACGCACATTCTGCATTCAACCGGGTCTGATTTCATGCAGCAGAAAATAGGTAAGTGATAGCTTCAAACCCCAGGCTGAGGGCGAGATGAAGCAAGGCTCGAACAAGGTTCAAATCGAATGAGTGGAAATACTTGATATCAACCACTGCATTGCAGGAAGGCAGTGGCACTTGCGACGCGACGGCGACGGGTTGTTTGAGTCCTTCCTTATTCCAACACAACGTGGCCGTGAAGGACATCTCAAGAAAAATATTGGACACGCATCCTCATCGAATAGCCCAACCCCGAGTCGAACGGGGCCGGGGCCTCTCCCTGCCTGGCTGTGAAAATCGAAAGCGGGTCCATTGTGAATCCCACGGGCCCTGGCATTTGGATTTCCGTGGACAGTGCACAGTCCACGGACGCTCGACGGTACAGACCCCAAAAAAAGGAAACACCAACGGATCATGGTCATAGCCCCATCCCGAATCGATCGGGCGTGCGCCGCCGTCCCGTCCCGACGAGGCAGCATGCACCCAGTCTGCAGTAAGGCTTTCAGGCACTATGTGCTTTGAGCTAATGAACTAGAGAGATTGGGCGGTGGGGTTCAAGGTGGGATTGAACATCAATCGAGCATCCACGAGATGGAGGCTTCAAATTGAACAGTTGAACGTTCAACGGTGAAGGTTATACACGGCAGGCAGGAATAAAATAAATCTAACCTTGACAGGTTGAACCACGCCAGACAGCTCCGAATAACCTCTCCCGCGCAGCGGCAAGAAGACTGCCTCAACGAGCGCCAGAAAACGGCGTGGGTGGCGAGACCGCCGCGATCAATCATCACTGGCAATGGCATGCCGCCGAAGTCTGCATCACATCAAGCCGGAGACTCGCACGCTTCCTTTTTGCTTCCTTTTGCTTCCTCCCACCATCTCTAAGTCCCAACTTGCTCCGAAGCCAGGTTCGTTGAATCGATGAAGCGACGGATGATTCAACCACATCACCATCTCTTCTGAAGGATTTCTGGACTCCACGCTCAAACGCAGGGCTTTACGAGTTATTTATTATCTGACTCGACTCTCGGACTCTCGACTCTCGAACCACTCAATTCCGTGGAAAACTCCGACGCCCAACGGGACTCCGGCGTGCGCATCGTTTTTTTCTCTAAGCTGCTCGCTTGGAATCGATCGCGCACCCTCAGCGAGGGTGCCGTCCGTCCCGTCCTCTCTGCCTCTCTCCAAGTTATCCCATCGACGAAGCTCTCTCTCTCTCCGGCGCCGCAACTTTGAATCCATTCTGGGTTGGTTCGGGGTATAATTCGGTTCTTGGGAAAACTCTCCTCCCATCTTCTGCAATCTTCTTACGGCCGCACTTCTACGCCTTCCCCAAGTCCTCTAGATCTAGCGATCCAACCCATGGTTACAAATCTTCCTTCAATCCGAGACGCCACCGAATCGAAGCACTGGCCGGCGCCCCACCCCGAGTCTCACCTCTCTCGCGGCCTGTGTATCCCCGAGTGTCTCTATTCCAACTAAATAGTTGCGCAGGCGCTGAGCTGATGCAAGGCAGCGCGACTGACAAGAAAAGCAAAATACTGGGCGAAACCACCACTCCTCACGACCTGACCCCGAATCGAACGAGGATCTACCGCCAGGAGATGGAAGGAAATCCTACCGACTGCAGCCACATTCCAAATGCGATCGGGCCTTCCTGTATGCGGACGCTGCAAAGCAGTTCGACGTGAAGTGTCCAGAATACCTTGGCGTGCACCGTGGATTTATTGCAGAATCCCCTCGACATTTCACACTTTGTATCCCAGGTCTCTCCCCTCCCAACAAAATCCTGAGCTCTTCCAAGGTGGGGGGGCGGGGGGGCGGGGCACGCCTGAGCCTTGGGGGGTGAGAAAAGCAAAATAATTGAACTTGGCATCCTCTGAGGACCCGACCCCGGTTCGAACGAGGATCCACCGCCAGCAACAGAACGCGAAGAGATTAGCGTGCACGGCTGGATTCCAAATGCAAATGCTACCGGGTCTTCCTGTACAAGCGCACTCATCCAGTGAGTCTCAGGATATTTTGGGATAGCACAGGCGGTAGTACTTTCTTTCGAAAAAATGGGACAGTTGTCTACACTCGACTTTGAATTCCAACGTGGTACGCGGAGGAACAAAAGAACGGACGACGTTAACTTGTTTAAGACCTGGCCCCGGATCGAACAAGGGTGACTGCAAGGAACATGAACAAATGTCCCACTGTATGCAGCTGCATTCCGAATGCCACCGGGTCCTCCATTTCTGACCAGTTCCTTCAGGTAGCAGAAGGACGAAAATTCCTTCTGAAGACAGAGTCGAAATAACACAGTAAAAAAGGCAGATGTTCTCCTGACATGACCCGACCCACGAGTCGAACGGGGTTATCCTGCCGAATAAGCCACAGAAATATCATTGTATGCAAGCGCATTCCGAATGCTACCGGGTTGTGGTGGACCCTGGGTGAGCTCGCAAGACCTGAGTGTTCCTACAGTTGTGAGGATACGTACTATTGGAAAGCGTCCCGATCGGATTCTCCCGAGTCCTCAAGTCCGTAAGTTATTCTATTGAGAACTTGTGAGTGCGAAGAGATCAAATCCAAGTAAAGTACACTCGCTGGAAGGTTTGCTGGCGCGAGACATTGTTGGACTCAAGCGCCGGATTACTGCGTAGAAAGGAGGCAAGGAAGAGGTGCACTCGCGGCGAACAAGATAGATAGTCCACGTGTCCCCCACCTACTCCAACTCCAATCAGGATCGTGTTCCTGAGATAAAAAATCACTGTTCAGGCGCATGGCCCAGCAGTTTTGAGGATATTGCATACATGCATTCGCACCTGACACCGAATCAACGGTGGCGTCTGGGTGCCTATGTTGGTTTGAACTTTGTGCAATACGGAAATGAGAGCGGCGAAGAATGGGCAAAAAACAGATAGATTGTCAACCCTGGGACGCACAAGGAAAAACGCGGGGGTTGAATCAGACGCCACCGGGGCGCCTGAGTCATGAGTGCATCCGAATAAATACTCAACGCATGCTGCTTCTCGATGTTTCATCTTCTAGCATGATGAAAGGCGGGTTCAAACGATCGATCGTTGTGGCAGATCTGGACAAGGAAAAACGCCACTGGGGAAGAACAGTCGGAGGAGGACGTATCATGGGAGACGGTGGCCCAGGAAGCATGAAACAAAGGGAACGCGATACTAGAGAATACCTTCTCTGCGCACCCAGTCGACGTGGCAGATCCGTCGCAGAGTTGACTTCCTTCGAAGTGTGCGAGCCAGAGCCAAGGGAGAGCCTCTTGCCTACGAGGTTGGGACGCATAGCCTCCCGTCTATACGCGCAGGCCCCAGTTAGGTGCGAAGAACAGCCTGAGCGAGGCGATGCGCCCAAGAAGTAATATCGAACAGGAGAAGCTGATAGACGCGCCCCAGGAAGTACCACCGAGTTCGCCGCAGATGGGTATGTGTCTGAAAGTCTGTCGACTCTGGTTCGAGTGACTTCGGCGGAGGAAGACTGAAGTAACACTCCGCAGATATCGGTGCCAGGTGGGAGGATGGCACCGACAAGTTCCTCGCAGAATTTACGCGTGTTGGACGATTTTCCAGAGGCAGCTCGAGCATGGAGTCAAGACGTTGCAAAGGAGGGTTTGTCGAGATCGGTGGCATAGAGAGCAGGGGACAACGGAGACGGGCATGGTGGCAGGAGGCGGAACGGTGGCCCACCCAAGGACCTTCCATATGGGGAAGGTCCTTCTTTTCGCACGTCCGTCTGCCTCTTGACCTCTTCCGCTGCTTGCCCGCCTCGCCGCCGTCCCAGCCCACGTATTAGACAGAAATGCTACGCTTTTTCGCCCTCCCCTCGCTCCTCCCACTATCGAAATGCCCAAGGAGTCCAACAAACCTCCTCCAAAACGCGGTCCTCCCGCTTTCCACGTCCGTTTCGCTAATGTATCCGTCGAAGAGGCCGCGCAAGGGCTGAAAAAGGCCTCTGAGCGGCAAAACACCACCGTCCCGGCGCGCAGTCTCGCGTCGGATATTCAGCTCAACGAACTATCGCTGACCCCGGAGCAGAGGAGCGCGATTGGCGTCTTGAACGCGTCGGACGCGGGTGTCGACGCGAAATTCTACGTGAATGGCGCGCAGGAACAGCAGTCACAGTATGAAGCTGCGGCCTTAATGGCGTCCCACGGGCTTGACCTTGATTCGCGCGAGGATAACGGCAATAGATGGAGTGTACGGTGGTCCACGAGCAAAGATGGAGGCAAAACTAGGCGCGTTTTGTTGCAATGGTGCGTGCGTTCAATTTATTTCCAATTATTGCACAACGCTCATGCTTGGGAGCAGCGATTGCGGGTACGACCATCGCCTTGCTGGGTCGAAGAAACGGCGTACCGCTGTCGACTTTACCGGTTGTTTAGCGCACGCCGAAATCACCTTTGTAATCGAGACACAAAAAATCCTCCGCGTACGAGGTTTGCTAGAGCATAACGAGGCGTGTAAGACGGCATTGATGCAACGAATCCCTGCCCTTCCCCTTCATCCATCCGTCTACCAAGCCGCGTTGATGCAGCTTGCCAACGGTGTGTCGCTGACGGACATCCAGCGCCGTAACCGCGAATGGGTCGCAAGCGGCGGCGGCGGACTGATACCCACGCACGGAAAGGATTGGAGGCATCGTTGGCTGCTGCAGCGCTACGATACCCGCTCGCTCTACCGTCAGTACAGTCGACTGAACGGGGTAAAACTCACCGAGAAGCCGCACATCAACCTCGACGAATGGCTTAATCCACACTCCCCTCAGTATCACACCACACTCGCCGCTGCCATTTTTCATTACTCCGCACGCGCAGCAAAAGACGATCGACTTGAGGTCTGCATATCTACTGACGAAATGAAAGAGGCAGCGTGGAAATATGGGTACAAGTCGCAGATTGTCGTCGACGGCACATTCGGGATTTGCGACAGTCGGCTGTTGCTCTTTATCGTCATGGGCATAGACGAGGACAAGAAAGGTGTCCCTCTTGCTTTCCTCATCTTCTCTGCGCCCTCGGGGAACCAGCTTTCGTCGTCGGGTTACGACGCCGACATCCTCACCAAACTTCTGAAGATCTGGCGGACTTCGCTTGAGCAGTTTCGCGGCGGCAAATCCTTTTATGTCCTGGTGGCCATAACGGACACGGATTTGAAGGAGCGCATCGCCCTCCTTCGTGTTTTCCCCGGGATCGTTCTCTTGATCTGCAAATTTCATCTTCGACAATCTTGGCGCAATCATCGAAACAAGTTGGTGACGGGTAAATCTGCAGAATCACTAGAGGTTAAAGCGCGGTTACGCCTAGTGGAGGAGAAGCTTGTTTCGACGACCACGCTGGCTGCGGCAATCGTGATTATCGACGACGAGAGGCGGGTTCTCACAGCATGGATGGAGACGTCCCACGGTGCGCCAGCGGAGAGAGGTCTCGAGCACCTGGGATACCTTTCGTCGTATTGGCTCTCCTTCGACCTATGGGCCAGCTGGTCTGACTTTGGGCGCTACACGGCTGCTGGAATACTCGGATGCGAATTCGAAGGAGTTCTACCCACAACCAATCACCTCGAGTCCTTCAATGGCCTCCTCAAGCGCAAATACCTTCGTCGTTGGCAGCGTGGTGGTCGACGTCTCCGCGTTGATGTCCTAATCAATGTCTTGATAATCCAGATCCTACCCGCAATATTCGCTCAGCGACGCATGCAGCGCGCAGAGCGGGACCGCATTGCAGAGTGGATTCGCTCGCTGCCGGGGGGCGAGTCTCTGCTTCAAGCAAAGCTCAAACCATTTCGCGAGCACCTCCTACCCGTCGCGTTCTTTGTAACGGATCCATCGCGGGATGCCGCTGCAACTCAGTTACTAGAAAATAACCAGATTTCAGTTCCGACATTCGAGGGAGGGACCTTCTCGTTTACCTGTTACTCCTCCTACGCCACCGAGTTCGACACAAACCCAATCACATACGAGGTTGAAATTCGCACAAACGGGACAGCTTCCTGTAGCGGACCCGACTTCCTCAATCACGGCGGAGCCTGCAAGCACATCCGTGCTGGGCTGCTCAAAATGAGCGACCTTCGTCGTTCGATACCCGACATCCCCCTTATCTACCTTCCCACCTCAGAGGCCGAGGCGCGCGTCCTACAGGGAAGACTTGCTCTTCACTCATCAACCTCGATGCACGATACTGCGGTGGGCAACCCCACCACCATTGCGGCCCAGAATATCAACGAGTTACTCGTGGGTGGGGTCGCGTATACGCACCAAGAGGATGAAGACTCGTCTGAGGATGAGGAGGGTGATTGCGAGGAAGAGGACAACAAAAGCGTCGCAACCGATGCAAGCGCCGATGGAGATGAAATGAACGTTGGTAACTTCGTGAGTTTTGCTGCCCGTTTTAATGTTCAGAGCCTAAGCAACGCGTGTTTAGATTCAACACCATTCTGGAACGTCTGCTACTGCCGTCGACAATCAAGCAATAGCCCGGGTTTCTTACGAGTTGTCCCGAAATGCTCCAAAAATGGCAGAGCTCGGTGATTGCTTAGCCAACGTCGAGGGAGTACATTCCGAAACACAACGGGCTCAACTGGCCGCCTTCTGTGATCCACTAGAGGCTCTGGTCTCGCAGCTGAAAAGGTTATCCATATCCTCCCCAACTCCCACCGGTGCATTACCCCAGCAAACTCCCACTGCATCCAGTGGGGCTAGACCCCGCGCGACTCAACGCGACTCAACGCCGCCGACCTGTCTACCTGATTTTGCTGTACCTATTCCTCCTTCACCTGAACGCCGTCGTCAGGAGAGGAAAGACTCGTACAGTTGTCATTAATCAAATACAATGTCAAGTAGTTGTATTCAATCTCCAGATTTTCTTGAGCCTGGAGATCAAATTTTGAACATGTTCCCGAACGACTCCGAGTCCCTCGTCCACCAAATGTTGGCACTCAATCTTTTCAGCAATGTTAATAGTCTGAATTCAACACCTTGTCTTCGTGCTCATGAACTACCCTCGAATTATTGAGTTGGTGACTCGGCCGTCCACTGTCTGCCAACATTTTGAGGTCAATTCGATGAACGCTAGTACTGGCACAGTAACTTTGAGGCAAGATTAAAACTCACAGAGGGGCAGAAAACTCGCTATTATATTGATGACTTCGGTCATGCTTAGCTTGAAGACCCTTGAAGGATGCAAGTTAAAGAAATTCAACTTGAACAGTAAGCACTAGTAGACTGCACCGATGATCGGGGCGCGCGCGACGCCAAATCCTACCACGTGAGCGTGTAATGTCGCCCGGTGTGAGTGACTTGAAGCATAATGTTTCACCGTGACTTTCCTCCGACTCCGCCGACGCGACGCGACGCGACACGGGCAACTCACGTTATTACCTAACTAATTGGCTCGGCCCACCGGCAACCGTTCTCTACCGAATAAAAAGAACCCATCACCTGCTGCTCCATTTGTAAGGTCCTTGCCCGTGCTTACATTCCGCAGGAGGCAGGACGTGTAACGGCATCAGAAACGGCATTGCAGTTCCGATCATGCCGGACGACACAGCCATCGCCCTTGCCTCCCGCTCTCATGCCAGCGGCATCCACTGGGCTCCAAGTACTCTCCTTGTCGGAATTCCTCTAGTCCGAGGCGCTTTGAATCACCCTTTTGCCTGGCTACTCGTCTACGAGTCACCGTTTTTGTGCGCAAGTGCAGCCGATCCTGCCAGGATCCACCCACTCTCACGCCTGCGTCGAAGGGCTCCTGGCGCCACCCAATTCTCTGCGCGCTCCTGGGTTCTCGGAATTGAATATATCTATTCAGAAAGACGCCTACTGACTCGGTCTTCCTCTGCGTAGTCCAGCGCGTGGAGACCGGGGTAGATAGACAATCAAACTCGGCCCCGGTCTTGACGCCCATCCCTGGCCTGGACGAAGGCTTTCGCTGTGTTAATAACGTCATTTCCTATAGGCATCGTGTCAAATCTTAACCAGACCTCGGTCCAGCTGCGCGGGACGCCCTTCGGCACCTGTGTCTGACTAGACTTGAGCGCCGAAATCTAGAGAATTGGTTACTGGATAAGTAATGTAACCTATCTCAAGTGGGGGTCTATCCGCCACGGCCCCAGTTGTCAATCCGCAGGCGAACAGAGGCATACACGCTAATGTGCTATCTGCGTGGAGGAAGTAAAGTGAGTTCGCGAAGGCTCCGAAAGATCTGGACAGTACTAATCTTAGGTGAAACCTGGACCCAGCGCCTACTCCAAACGCTCGGGCGGCGTGATTCTCCGTCCAATCGGCACATATTTCGTGAGCTGTGAACTTGTTATAAAACACACACCCGGTTGTCCGCGTTCCCCACACAAGCCTCCATGTCCCTCCACGACCCAGAGCACTCTGCGACGACCCTGTCCCACAGCTCCGAGAAGCCTAGGCATGCACAATCTCCCGAATCGCCCAGGTACGCACCGACCATACCACGGCCCTGTCTTCCCTCTCTTATTCGGTATCTCATCTCAGGCGGGTCTCGCGCTGGGCCGCCATATTGCGGCTACGGGGAAAACCTGCCCTCATCATCTGCGGGCAAATACTGTTACAGATCGCCGCCTGGGGCTTCTTCGCCGTCGTGCGCGCGCGAGGGTTCCTCGCCGTCCCCCAGATCGCGACGGGTGGGTTCAAAGCCATTGCGTGGTTTTCGACGCAGGTATCAACATACATCGCGGCGTTCTCGTCATTGTGAGTCGTCGCTCCACCGCGAGTTTATATGTACCTATGCCGAGTTTCAGTTTGTTTGGGTGGGCGGTTTTGCACTCCCTTGCGGTAGACCTTCGGGTGGAGGGTATGACGCTCGGGCGACTCATGAACGGCGTCTAACTCTCATCGCACTCGATGATCTGGGACTGGAAGCACCTGAAGCTGACCGTGCTCTCTCTCGTTGTCTTTGGCCTGATCAACGAGCAGACCTCGGGGTTCGTGATACCTTGCCTGACGAGTGGCGACATTCTGGTCTGATCTTAATATATTAGCTGGTCCACCTTGTTAACCCCCACAAACTTCGAATACAACACGCGCATAACAGGTCGCGAAATCGATCTGAACAAAGACGTCCTGCAAGCCATACAACTCAACGGCGCTCTCGATTATTGCGTTTATAATGCCAGTAGGTCACTTCACCACACTATCATTGCGTTCCGAGGTTCATCATCTATCCAGCGAATCTCCCCTCCTTCACTGTCGGCCAGACAGAGAGTGGATTGCAGGGAGCGAGCTCATACTGGGAGTTACCCCAGTCATTAACCTTGATGGACTGGGTATACACTTCTCCCACCGGTGCGTTATTCCGTCCTTTTTCCTCCGTCCACCGCTAAGTCAAAATGGCCAGAGGGAATCATTCCATTGACGTTCGACACTCTGAACGGGACTTGGTTCGAGAACAACCAAACGAACTTCCTCTCTGGTACCCTGGGGCCTTCCATCCCCTTCAAAAACGCGCAATCTGTGAATGTTTCGATGGTTCAGCAGGGTGAGTTAGTACGAGCGACTTGAGGTATCACTCATGCTAAACCATGGTCGCAGGGTTTTCCGCCGACGTGAGTTGCACGTTCCAGGACCTGACGCCGAGTACCACGCCCTCGTTGGTGATTCAAGACACTCTGGTAGTCGACCCGCTCGACGCCACAAACGCGACTGTTCATCGTACAATGGAATCAAATTGCGCGTCGCCATCGACTACTCAGTTTCAAGCTCGTAAGTAATCCTAATTGCCAGTACGCTTCGTGGATGCCGCAGTGCTAACGAGTTCCGAATCATCAGTCAACTGGACTGAGGTGGTTTTCACCAACACCAACAATTCTGGCTCTTTCCTGATGGTCGCTTGTGCTGGGTCCAACGGAACATACGGTACGTCCTCGCATATATGTCTGCGGGACCACATCCAATATCACCCAGACCTCATATTCTCTGGCGGCGGTGGTGGCCTGTACGGATTCCTGAACACAACTATGTGCAATGTGAAGCCCATAACCACCACGGTCCATGTCGACTACGCGGAAGACTATATCGACGCCTTCCGCCTCCCTGACAGGGGAGAAACCGTGAACACCGGAAGCCCCGCGGGCCTTTCTGCCGTGACGGCGATGTACAATCTGGTCTCCTTCGCGCAGGCACCGATTACGAACATCATGGGGGATCAACTGAGGGCCTTGCTCCTCAACAACGACGCTAGTAGTGGCAGTGATGAGACTTACCGGACGGACATCTTGGGGACGCTCGTAAGCCAGCACCACGTACCAAAACTTATTCACGGACTCATAATTTACGCGTTTGCAGGAGAATTACATTCGGGGTGTCACCGAGTACACTGGCACGGTGAGACCATTTTCTTCACCGCATTCGCCGCCCTGGTGTTCGATCACTGATCCCACATTCTCCCAGGTCTTTAAGGCCTGCGTCTCCTCCAAGGGCGGGCCAGTCTTCCCCGATGGTCTATCGCCGAATATGGAGATCGTCAGCACAGGCAAGCTACACACAGAGTTCCTGGGTTGGACTGTCACCGACTCGACGTCCTGGGTGCTCTTCCCCGGCGCCATCATCGCCCTCGCGACGATCTACATCGTTCTCGGCGCCGTGGCAATGGACTCGGCAGGAGGGAATGCGAATGCTAAGCGCGACCCGTTCGACCCTTCAAACACAATGCACCTCATCTCTACCTCCGCTGGGGGCGGGCTGCGGGATGCGGTTGCCGGGACTAAGAAGGAGGACATGACGGCGGCGGAGAAGGTTGCTGTTGTGCTCAAAGATACTGAGGGGCAGGGTTGGGTTCTGACCCACGAGTAGCTCCGAAATCCTTCGAGCACGGCAATTCTCGAAGTTCTGTTAAAACGTGGAAATGGTTTATTGGGAGAGCGACTACGGTATCATGTATAATCTAGCTTCAAAGAAGTAATGTCGGTGTTCAGGCTCAACCGGATCGGCTCCCAGCCCGGCACCGCAGCGGACATGGGATGCTGAACCAATGCTGAACCGATGCCACTGGCAGCTCGGCATCTCCCGGAGGGCGTAAAAAACACGCACATCGACTGAACGCGTATTGGGAGCGAACAGGATGCATTATAGTGAGTTGTTTCAGCAGGATCTTTTACCCAGCTGGCTTCTGCCTTCCGCCAAACAGAGGTCTCTGCATTTCGAACACATCGGTCATATCGGGGACGACGAAACTCCAAGAACTAACAGGTAGTCCTTAATGTCGCATAACTCCATGATTTACCTCATCTGAACGGGGCTCCGTCGATCTCCCGAATCAGCTCGGATGGCCCCAAGATGGCCCTTAACATCTTCGACGCGCTCCGGCCCCCATGTGGCATGCAACCCCATTCGGCTTCAAGTCCTTGAGTTTATCCGTTGGCTGTCTGGCAAGCAAAACGCGCGCAGAGTCGGAGCGTGCTCCAGTACATACAAGGTATTCTTGATTTCGCTCCTCGCCCTGGCGTTGAGAAGTCTGCCTGTCCCACTGGAATCAACCTTGAATGAAACGGGCGCGGCAACAATTTCCGCAGTCCCACTGCCAACTTGTCACCTTGGCGCAATGCCACATCCGTTGATCAATTGCCAGTGATTTTGTCGATCCCTTCAACGGGAAGACTGACTCCCAGCGCCCAGAGGCGGCCGTGAAATTCCCAACTTACCCGGCCGGTTCTTGGTCGGTATATAGGGTGCCAGGGTGGGTCTCAAAAATGATGTTTGTTTGTTCGATCGATATGGTGGACTCTCTCGCATCTACAACACCTAAACCAAAGCGCCGCTCACAGCTTCCCTTCGCGGTTCAACGTCGGCGGACGATCATTGCTTGCAGCATATGCAGGTAAGAGAGAACGAGATACTGCGCATTCACAGGACGATGACCGAGTTATGCAGGAAACGAAAGCTCAGATGCCTGACGACTGAGCAGCCCCCGAGAAATCCTTCTGCCCGCTGCAAGAGGAAGGGGCTGCAGTGCGAGTATGTCGCCTCCTCCTCCGCCTGTGAGACGCCAGAGCCTACCGTCGACTCTGCGGAGGCCGCCGCGGTAACTCCCGCATCGCATATGCCGTCGTTTAAATGGGTCGCTCAGGACTCGTCCCCTCGCCCTTCGCCACCGCCTCGCGATCCACCATCGACCGTCCTGTACGCCGATCCCCCGCCGGCAGAGGCCTCCTCGTTATCCTTCGACTCCGCTTTCTTCCCCGAGCTCCCAATCCCCTGCTCCCTTTTTGACGACTCACCGGATGCAGCGCTGGTGCAGAGCATTCCGCCGGCGCCGACCTATCCTTACTCCCCCCGGACCGCTCTTCCTCAGTGGGCCGAACAACCGTACGACTTCAGCAGGCGCCAGCCTTCCCTGAGTCACCACCCGCCCGCCTTCTCGTCGAGTGGATACCCACCACACTATTCAGGCGAACCTCAGATGGACATGCCGGCTGCTGTTCTTTTTTCAAACACGACCTTTTGCGACGAGGACTTCTTGAATGGGTTCAACAACAGCTGGTCACCGCAGCAGCGCAGGTAAGCCATTAGCCCGCTCTTCTGGCCCTGCAGCTCACATTGCCGACAGTAGTGAGTATTCGGGCACCGCGTCGTGGTACGGGTAAATTATTCCCGCTGCTGGCTCGACGACAATATAATGTATCAATTTGGTATCAATATCTTCCGTCGTTTTTCTCACCGAATATTCCATTCAGTCTTCTTGTTGAAGAAAATGTATAAGTACCTCCCCGGTGTAAAGCCTGTCGACAAAAATGGCGTTACCAGGTTCACCCGGCGGGTGTGATGCGGCTCTCTCCGGCTCAACATCATACCGCCGGTCTCGGCAAGTTGAGTAGCCGCTCACATCATCCTCCTGCCCGCTCCAGCGCCAATCCAGCGCCCACTACGCCAGCACCGTCGCGTATCTGCCCGTCTACGTTCCTAATTCGCTCCACTTTGTTTCGTGTAACAATGATGCGTCAACCTGAACCTGATTGTCAAGTCCGAACTACCTCGTGCAGCGTGCATTGCAGCATTCCTGGGAGCCACCGTCGACCGACACTCCCCTTGTATTCTCCGTGTAAGGGTCTTCTCCCCATCTGTTCTCGCCACTTCTCGCATCCCATTGATGCAGCTTTATTGATACTCACTAGAATCTGCACTCCACGGTCGGAAACCCCGGTCGGTTTCCCGTTTAGCCGCTCTCGAATGACGAGAGCGAGGACGCACTTGTTTCACCAGGCAAACCCGAATATTCGCGCATTGCGGCCCGCAACACACGAATGTTGGGTGACTCAGACCTTCCAAGCTTTAACAGTGGATGGAGCCTGAGGTCTGGCGACGGAATCGTCATGTTTGCAGGCGAGGCATTGGCATGTGTAACCTGCGACTATGTGCGCAGCCAATTCATATCGCTGATCATTGCCCACCCTGATATTATCTGCAGCGTCCTTTGTAACGCATCCGAAGTCGAGATTTTCCACAGGTTGGTATCTGCCCCTATCCCCGTGTTCGAGGCTTGCTTCCCGGTCTAGTCGGGACCGACCCGGCCGACCTCCCCATGCCTCGTACGTTCTCGCTTCCAGTGTTCGTATCAAAGGCGCGAAGCCGGTTACTATACTCCGCGGCGATGCTCAATTGTACTAATGCTATGCAAAGCTCGTGTGCAGATGTCGCCTTGTACAGATGTCACATCCACGCCTGCGTCGGCGCCCACTGAGCATTGCGCAGCACAGACCACGACCCAATTCAGATCTAGGGCTATGGGGTCAGTTTTTCATCGCGCCGCTAGGACCACGCGTGCCTCTCAGCCTCCAACTGAGCGCTACTAGTAGCTCCTTGTTGAATTTTCTTTCAAGCGCCGACATGACTGGTGTTATATAGAAGTTCACCAAAATTCTCAAAGCCACACTCAAAGCGATGGAGAGCTCTTCACCGACGCCCGGAGGCCATGGTCATCCGGCACCATTTACGATCAAGCAGCGTCGTACGACGATAGCTTGCACGCATTGTCGACTGCGCAAGGTGCGCTGTGTTCCGCCGGAACTCCCGCCTATTAACCCGTGCGCCCGCTGCGACAAGAAAAATCTCCTTTGCGAGTATGTCACTACTACTTCAGACGACCAAACATCCGGATCGAACACCAACAACTTCAACCAATCGCAGCCGCCCTCGTTTTCGTTTTCGGGTCCACCCAACCCGGCGACGGGGTCTCCCTCGCGTAGACCACCCCCCGCTCCGCTTCCATACACCCCGCCACCACCGCCGTATCACCGTCCGCGGTACGGTGCTGCCGGATATCCCGATCTCGCGCTGTCAACGGCGGATGCGCAGCAGGGCATGCGCAATCATGGCTATCCGGGCACCATGCCCATGCCAGCCGTCGCATCAGGGCGCGTCATTTGCGCACCAGCCTCCCGGCGGCTACAACCCACACTCACAATACGACCCACACATGTACCCGTCTACTCCCCATGGCCAGCGTCCACACATTCCGGCACCGGCCTACCCATCGCAGACACACCTGATGCCGCCGATGCCATTATTTGCGCTCGAAGATGATGCCTCTCCTCCGTGGCCGTTTTGTGAGTGATTTTACAACGTGGGCCGGGTGGAGTGGTAGTTGTTGGTTGGACTGTATTTATTTTACTGCGAGAGCTTGAAGCGGGACATGTACAGAAGAGCCGTCGTTGGCTTGATGAAAATTGTTATTTATCTGCGATTCAGACACCTGTTTGAAATATGCATGGGTTCCAGCGGCAGCTGTTACATGAAACATCGCGGTAAGGTGGTCAATTCCCTACCCAAGGTCATGCCGGGGGGAAATGCCGTGATCTCTCGGGACTTCCCGCGCTGCCGACTGCCGGAGGATTCACGACGTGGCGGTCGGAGTTTAAATTCCCTTCTGCTTTCCACGACCACCTTCTATGGCGCAAATTGGTTCTTGGTGCCATACTGTCGTCCTCTATTTTCCCCGGTGGAGCGTCTGTCGACAGCTATCTTGCTTCCTCTGTTTCTAATCCTGGACTCCTGGGAACATCTTGGACAATTGATCTTGGATGACCTTTCGCCGTGGCGTGGGGTGCCTTTGAAGTTCCGCTCCATCCGACGACTCCAAAAGCAAAAGTACCCCGGTGTCTGCTCTCCGGGATCCCTTCGTTTCAGTGTTCTAACCCATTCGAAGTGATGATGTGTCGTCTCGTGGGTACTGTGATGCTTCAGTCTGTTTTTATGTGTGTAACCCTGGGTGATGATCAGGATGCATAGCATCGACCTTCCCTCTCACCATGACCACCCGGGACGACAAAGGACACTCCAAGATGAAGCTCAACTCCCTATTCAGAGCGACGGCGAGCTCTGTTCGATCAGTGTTCACCACTACGGTACCCAGACCGCGCTCGCGGCATACCGGTGATATCGTGCCAGCCGCCACCTCATCTCCGGAGGAGGCGAGAACAGGGGAGCAGTTGCAGCCGACGGTGCGATCCTTCGTTGTGCATTTCGACTCCAGCAGACTTACCTCGCTGTAGGATATCCTAGCTTTCGAAGCCCTGTCGACAATTCCATTTTGTGATACTCACGAGGACGTCGTCTCGGAAAATAACCCGAAATCTATGCCTCGACAATCGACTCCGGATACTGAGGCTCGTAATCTCTTCCCGAAAATCCTTCCAGATGCCCTCACTCCACAGGAAGCGATCAAGAAGGTCGCCTGGACCGCTTTGAAACAATGCCTATTTGTACTCAAGGACGTGTCGGTGGTATTCCCACCACTCCAGGCGGCCGTCTCTGCGATCGTGGGCGTCCTGGAGCGTATCGAGGTTATTTCCCGCGAACCCCTCCTTTGCGACGAAGCTGACTTGCCCCAGGAAATCGCAGACGCGCGGAATGAGCTTGCAACGATAATCGATCGACTCACCGCATTAGCAGCCCTCATCCACCGTTACGCTGGGCGCATGAACGATGACGATATTGTGGACCGTTTAAGTGGCATGGCGGAGTGGGTACTCAGTCTCATTTTCCTAGGCCGCCATAATTGACGTGGAACAAGGGCCATCACACAAGCCCGGTTGGGGATTGAGGCCAGGCTGTCCCCCGGCTTTGGAAATGTGATCACAAATCTTCCGGACGCGCGCGATATCCTTCAGTACATCCGCGCCCTGTCCTTTCTCTTGGCCATTTTCGAGGTAGCTAGCATGGGTCGTGGTATTTCCTGCTCGTTAATGTCTCGAATCAGATAGAAACAACTTTGAACACCGAGGCAAGAGTAGCGGAGATCAAGAATGTGAGTTGGGTGTTCGCTTCCCATTTCCAAGACTGATTAGTCTCATAGGCCGTCTCATACCTCCACGATTCTCGTAAGTTCGCGCGAACTCTTTAGATATGATTCTCAATTCTTAATTGCTTCAGACCTCTTGGATAAACTCTCGCCAATTCCTGGGTCATCCTACGACGATATTGGAGGGAGTGGTGAATGCCTGCCGGGGACACGGGTCGGTGTGCTCTCCGAACTTATGGCTTGGGCCTCTGATCCCGACGCTCCGTCGATCTACTTGCTCACCGGGATGGCTGGCACTGGCAAGAGCGCAATTGCTCGGAGTTTTGCGCGATTACTCGATGACACGGGAATACTAGGCGCGAGTTTTTTTTGTTCTCGCTCTTCGGATTCTCGCAGCAACGTTGCTGCAATCCTGCCTTCCCTCGCCTTCCACCTCGCATACCACTCCGACCACTTTGCCACTGAACTCATCAGGGTGATCAAGGCTGCCCCCGGAGTCTCTTTTCCCCATCGCACGGCGAAGTTTCAGTTCACCACCCTTATTACCAAACCCTCCGAAGCTTTGACCGACGACCATCCCGTCATGGTCATTGTCCTCGACGCTCTCGACGAGTGCGCTGGTGCCCATACTGTTCAAGAGCTGCTTGGAGTCTTTCTCCGAACCAACTCCAATCCAGCCCGACTCAAGTTCTTCATTACCAGCCGACCCGAACCCCACATTGAAAGGGCCTTCACTCCCGAGGTCATTGCTCGTCGTCTCCGCCTTCATGATATCGAGAACTCCGTGGTCACTGCAGATATCGAGAAATATCTCAAGAAGAATCTGGCTGGCATCGGGCAGCGTATTACAGCGCCGGAGTGGCCGACGAAGGGTGAGGTGGCCGGCCTGCTCACTCGGGCGGGACACCTCTTCATCTTTGCCTTCACGGCCATTCAATACCTGTCGGATGAAACCCTGTCCCGCGCTGAAGTCCAGACACGTCTCCACACCGTTATTTCCCCCTCCTCGGTGGCAACCCTTCAAAGCGCGACCATCGATGGGTTGTACACTCAGATCGTTCACGCGGCATGGACGGGCAAGGAGCCGAACGAGAAGGCTATCAGGCAAGACGCATTGGCCACAATTCTTTGTCTTCGGGAGCCACTTTGCCTCTCGGCTGTGTCCTACTTGCTCGGGCATGATCCAGAGACTTTGGCCTATGCCTTGGCGGACTTCCACTCTGTGCTTGACGTCCCCCGATCACGCGAAAAACCCATACTCGTTTTCCACGCATCATTCCACGAGTATCTCACGACCCCAGCTCGTGCTGGAGTCAATGCGCTAGACACACGTGGGCAGCATGCGATATTAGCGCTACGGTGCATCAAATGCATGAACTCTATGCTGCGTCGGAATATTGGCGGGATATCACGGGGAGATTCCACCGCCAGTATTGGATTCAACGCGCTCAAGGATAGAATACCCCTTCATCTGAGATATGCCTCCATCTACTGGGCGTCTCACCTCTCCTTGGCGTCCGTCGGAGGAGAGCCACCGGGACTGATTAACGAACTGGAAGTTTGGGCGAACACAAATCTGTTGCACTGGTTGGAATGTTTGAGCCTCATCGGGAGTCTCCACGCTGCCATAGACTGCACGGAGGCGGCCATCCTTTTCCTGTCGGTATGTGGCCCTCTGATTCGCGACTTGTGTGGTCTGAGGCTTCTTCAGCATCAAAAACACCCTAAAATACAACTCCTACTGCACGAGGTTCAAAGACTTCTCCCTCATATCTTCCCATTCGCAAGCAAGTACCCACTCGAAGTTTACTTCTCCGCCCTGGTGTGGCTTCCAACGGAATCAACAATTCGTGAAATTTACTGGAGGCGACCGGACCGCCATGTGCTCGCAGGCTTGGAGGAACGATGGAGCCCTTGCGAGCAAGTCTTGCGCCAAAGGACGGACTCGCCCTGCTGTGCCTTCTCTCTCGATAATATCTATCTGGCAACTTCGCAGCGGCTTGGAAAAGACATCCTCATTTGGCGGGTGCAGACCGGGGAAATTTACCGACGCCTTTTGTATCGTACAACCTGGGCGGTTTCCCTTACATTCTCCCCCGATACTACCTCTCTTGCCATCGGGTGTCAAGATCGGACAGTGGAAATATGGAGTGTTTCAACAGGCGAGGTTCGACGGAAACTTGTGGGCCATCGGGGTCCCGTCTGTTCCGTCGCATTTTCACCAGATGGAAGTCGAGTATCATCGGCATCTGTGGACCGAACGGTTCGGATTTGGGGGGTTGAAAGTGGGCAAGTGGAGCGAGTGTGCATGGGCCACTCAGATGTTGTGACATGCCTGACATATTCCCCTGACGGGTCTCGCCTCTTCTCAGGCTCCGCGGACTTGACGATCCGAATGTGGGCGCGTGGAACTGGTGGGCATCTTCAACTGGCGGGACATACAAAAGAAATTGTCTCGGTGGCATGCTCACCAGATGGTACGCTTCTGGCCTCCGGAGCTGGAGACACTATCCGGATTTGGGACATTGGAAGCGGCCAAACGACAACGACATTCGCTTATCGCGACACTGGTTACAACCCCGTCACCTCAGTCGTATTTATCCTCAACACGTTTCTAGGGTGCAGCTTCTACGCCGGCACCGTTCGTGTTCTGGACATCAGCACGGGGGGAATGGTGCGCGAACTGTTGCCGGCCCCACATTCCAACACTTCTGTTACACTTGCCGCAGATGGTCATCGATTTGCAGCCAGTGCTCGAGAGGGAGTCATCAAGATATGGAACCTGATAAACGGAGAGCTTGGAACTAAACCCTACGCACACTCCCAGTGGGTATGGTCTGTGGGGTTCTCCTTGGACAAAGGACACATAGTTTCAAGGGCCCGAGATGAAGTTAGATTCTGGAATACGGAGACGGGGGCTTTAAGTAGATACAGCAGCCGGTGAGTCCGTCCCGCGCAACATGGAAAGGACTTACATTTTTCCAGAGTACCAGGACCACCGACCGACTAGTTATGATCCCTTCAATCATCGACAACCCGCCACAGAGGGGCCAATCTGCCAACTGGCGGCAACAAAGGACCACTTTGTCCTCTTTTCAGATTCCGGTCAGATCGTAGGCAACAAACTTTGGATTTGGGCAGAGTATCAAGATGGAGTGACTGCGTCGGCATTCGACGGGACGAGGGCCTGTTTCGGGTACAGCTCTGGCCGTGTTGTAATTGTTGACCTTGCCGGGTGGTAGACCTGCTTGGAACATCCATGTCTTCAACCTGGAAACGGAGCGGCGTGAATTTCTTGCGCAAGGAGTTGGCAAGGAGTCAACATGCCGGGGGAATGCCGTGATCTATCGGGACTTACCGCGGCGGCAGCGATTGCCGACTGGAGCACGTGATTTCAGGAGTTTGAACACGGAATGGAATGACCGCTCGCCTGTCTGCTGCGATACGTACTTATGGAAGCGCAGAAGCAGTGGAGTGGAGTCTGAAATCTGGACACCTTTGCCTTCGCGCGTCCGCAAAGCGCGCCGCACTCCATGCAACACGCCTTCAACCCACTCCACTCGACATCTCACATGCTCACGCAGTCCGTCCGCTCTTCGCGGCCAATTCAATTCAAATCTTGATTTTCACAGTCGAAGAAGAGAAAAGTCCTGTGATGCTGGCGCAGCGACAGCTCTAATGAACTCAGAAATGCTTGCTTGTAGGTTTCGATTCCAAGGAAACTCTTCGCGGTGACACGAAGACTGAAGTACAGAACGCGCGCGCATCCTCCGCGAAAATACGACCCGCCGAGATCCATATGTCACGCCGCTCCGAAGTATTTAAGAGCCACAGGATCGACCTCAATAAGCAAGCAACCGCCCTCAGCTGGAACGATGCTTTCAAAGGTATGTCCTCGGACTTCCTGTATTCAGCATTACTGAGTAGTCGCGCGCAGACCTTCACCGCCGCACTGCTCGCACTCATGGCTCTCCCCGGCTCCATGGGCCAGATTGCCATCATTTGCAACGGCGGCGGCACTGTGGGCTCCTGCACCCAGTTCATCACGACCTTCTGCACCTCCATCTCGACCAAAACCGTGAGTTTTGTCCCGCAATAATCTCTGCCTGCATTCAAATTACCCTATCTAAAACCACCGCAACCGAACAGATTGCTGGGGGCGACTCTGCCTCGCGCTGCTTCGCAGGCCCGGGAACGGCACAGTTGAGATGTGGGTGCACAGTTTTGCTTCAGATTGGGTTGTGTTTTGACGGAATTATCACCACAGGCGACCTCACCGCGCTGAACACACTGACAGTTGCGAGCCACATCGACGTCAATAACTGCGAGGCGGCTCTCAGTGCTGCGGGCAACCAATGCGCCTTTGTACGTCAAATTTACCGTTATTGCGAGTGGAAAACGCGCTGAAGCCGATTTCTAGGGTGGGTCCGGGCAGTTCAGTAATGGCACGGCCACCTTCAAGTACTTCAACGACCCCAACACTGGGGCTTGCGGACCGCTTTGTGGAAACTAGGGTGGTTTTAACCCGGTTCAGACCTGTATGACGAGTAGGAGTCGGAAGTGATGTCATGGGATGGACTCAGCTACTGGCAACTGAGAAATTGAGTCCCCGCACCGGCATCTCTTCGTGCACCCGGACGTGGAGATGCGGTGTCCTCCGACACACGGTTGGCGAAACTGCTCCGAGTTGTCCATGAATCTAGCGGACAATTATGGCCGCCAGCGAGCTTTTACGTCCGAATGGCTGAGTAAGATTTCACGGCCGGCAATTCAGTTTACGGCGCAGACCAGCTTCCGAGCCAGCATCCGGGCGACGGACGGCGAGAGTTGCCCGTCCTTGAGCGCAAGCGAAACATATTTAACGCAGGACTATGCGCAGGAAACAGTATCTCACCTTCACCGACCAAACCACCCAATCAATCACGCAAAGATGCAGCTTACCCTCCTCGTCCCCGTCCTCTGCGCCGCATTCGGCGTCGTCCACGCCGCCGATGACCGCCTCCTCTTCACCATCCCTGCTGGAGACACCATCGAGCAGTTCAGCGCGGAGTTCGTCTCGTTATTCACGTCTCGCAGGACGCACCTCATTATCATGTTCTAGCTTCCAGTCCACTTGCGCCGCCTGGCCTCCCGCCGTGGCCGCCGGACTGACCTTCCTCGACTCCCTCGTCGAGCCCGGCGACTTCCAGGGCAAGAACGCTGACAGTGCGTCATTCCTCCGAATCCTTGCTTGCTCCGTCTGACAACCTGCTCACGGCGGGTGCGCAGCTGAGGCCAAGATCGTTTGCGTGAGTCCCCCAGGTTTAGACTCTGACCTTTTCCTAATAAATAAGACACACCTCTCTTGATAGGCTTGGACGGACTCTACCGGCGCGATCACCACGTTCACCACCGAGGTCGCGACCTCCCTGGGTGCCACGTCCGCCTAGACGTAAGTGAGTATTTCCGACGCCAATTACGGTATTGAACTTACCTCGTTCCGTCTAGAAACTGGGCTAGCTTCCGTACAGTAGCTCGTACGCCTTGGTCCGCCTACCGGTGCTTGAAATATATGTGTCGATGTTGCGGCGTGTCTGGTGGATACTCAACGAAGGCGACTGACTAGCCTGGTGGTTTCTGTTAGGACCTCAGCAAAAACGGCGTGCCTTGGGAAATAAAACGCCGTGGGCTCTGTGAGATAACTGAGTTGCTTGTCTTAACTCACCTGCAGAAGGCTCGATCTAAGGGTATGCTTGGAGCTTCTGAACTCGACGTTTGGGTCGGATATACAGCGAAAGTCGAATGTCAGTCCCGATTGCGGGTAGCTGAGCGGCCCGCTCGGGTCTTCGGCTGCCAGCGAGGGGAGTCACGACGGACGCATCCGCTCTGCTCAGGCCGCCAAATTCCCTGCACCATTCGTCTCAGTCACGATTCGATTCGATCGAGCGAGAGAGATCATCACTCACGCACTATTCACTGCCGCATCTACAACTTGAACCAAACTTGAACGCACCAGCCTCTGGAATGGTGCAATAGCTCGTGGTTCAATGTTGTGATTCCAACTATTCCGGTGGGGGCATTTGGAAGCAGACCTAGATGTCGCAATACCTCGTAGTTCTGTCGTCGGGTGTGACCAGTAAGACACAGAAGCACAGCTGAACCAAGCGACGACGGTCCTGGGATTGGCTGGTTTGCCGTTCCGCCGGCGAGGCCAAGCGCCGGTGTGGTTCTTGGCTGTCTGGGAAGACGCTGGGAGGTCAGCACTTGCCCTCGAGGCAAGCTTCCTCGAATCGCACACGCAGCGCGATCGGAATACCAAATCAACCCGCAATCTGCGGGGCGCGAAAGTCCGATCAACTGCGTCGTATTCTGGGGCTCGCACGCACCGCGCAACGTTGCATTATCTGTACTCTTGGGGACCGCACCCAACGGACACGGCGTCGCCGGGGTTCACCGGTATGCCTACGCATGTGTGTCGGCGGAAACAAAGGTTAATACACGATCGGGATGGGTCAGCACGACTTGAGGTAAACACGCACCGACCGCGAGGCGGGCATGGGTACACCCGTATCTTACGAGACGAGACGTGGGTGGAAGGATATGTATATATGTACAGATTTGCCGCGCCGGGAGAGGGGTGCTTGAATGTGCGGGCGCCGGAGTGTGTGGGGAAGGGATGTATGTATGCATGAGGCCCCTGACACGCGGGTGAAGAGCGCCGAGATGCACTGCGGCGGCGGGGCAGGTGACACAGATGGGAATGCAGGAGGACGGGAGGTCGTATGTATGATCGCCAGCCGCAGTTGTCTTGAGACACTGCTGGCGAACAGAAGGAATGAATTCGAGGGAGGCAAGAAATGGGTTATCAGAGAACTCAGCCTGGAGAGCGAGCAAAGCGTATCGGCGAGGTATAAAGGAAGCCCGAGTGCCACATTTCTTGCGGAGGAAGCAGCAGGAGTAGTAACCAGCGAGCTAGTAGGTAGGATCCAGCCGCGCTCCGGCTCAAAGATAGCGCAGAGGATAACAAGATAAGGGAGCGCGCTCGCTGGCGGCAAAGAACGTCTTTGTTGTGTGCTGAACAAGGACTCGTGATGAGACGATGATCTGTAGAGATTCTGTCTGTCCTGAGGAAGACAGATTTAAATTTGCCGAACTTCTGCCTTTAAGCTATGGAGGCCGGTGTACATATATCCCGAGCGCCAGGCGGGAGAAGGATAGTCGTGTGATGGGTCAGGAGGACAGAAGGGAGTCCAAGATGGCGCCAGTCAGCACGCGAAGACGGCGGTAGCCCGACCGACAACAGACGGAGGCGGCGGCCGAGATACTTGAGGGGAGTGCGAATTGAAGGGCCATGATTGCAATGTCCCAGGCTGAGCCAAAGAAACTCGACGCTGAGGGATGTCTTCTGGGGGAGGTGGTGGCGTGTGGCAAGAGCAGTTCAAACTCCGCTGTCAATCGGTCACTGTGACATATCACCTGTCCCGAACGCTCATCTCGATTCCTCTACGATTCGCTGTGCGTCCTCTACCACCGAACATGCGGTCCAGAAGGACGCTCCACGATGAATCGAACTCAACGCAGTCCAAGAAATGTGGGATGGATCGGACTTTCGGGCGTCCTTGACTTCACCTTTCCGCGCCAAAATTACTTTACCTTTCGGCGCCAAAATTTCCCTGGCCATTCAGAGTCCGATCGGGTCGTACTTGTGGGGTGGTTAAAATATCGCATGGCCCGCGTGTGAGTCCTTGTTATCCACTTCGATAAACATATCTCACACAATCAAATCACGGTCTAGATACAATCGCTTGAATGTAAGTACTCTGAGCGGAACTTTGCCTGACTCTGTACTTGAGTGTTGACTCAGAAGTCGGAGCCGTTAGAGCCAGGGTCGGTGCGCCACTGGCCGCACAAATCCGTCTCGTACCCGCCCTGCTTTCCGTTCACCCCGCCGGTGTTGCATTTGTCGACCGGGAGGCGGAGGAGGCGGTTGCAGTTGCCGTCAATGACGAAGCTGCAGCTAGGGAGGAGTCAGACATTAGTCGCAATGAGAAGTTTCGTCAAGTGCGTACCCATTGATGGCGGCGGCACTAACGAGGACGGTGAAGGTGCCGTAGTCGTAGCGGGCCTGAGTCGGCAAGGTGAGTACTTATGCACCGACATTCTGGGCACAGAGTTCACTGACCGAGATAGTCTTCCCGTTGGTGACCGTGGTTCCGATGACTCGACTGTACTCAGGTGTTAATACGACTCTCGGGGGCTGAAGTTAATATTGCGTTCAACGTACCCGCACCAGTCGTCAATGACCGAGACAATTGGGGCGCGGTCCGCCTAGAGGGACGACGTCCTCAGTTAGAGAGACTGTGAGTGCATCCAGGAGACTCGTCTTACCTTGGTTCCGGTATTGTAGCAGGTGACGACCTCTGTACCGACACGGGGCGCCAAGGCGATGGACGAGTCGTTCGTGTACGCTAGCGGGCAAACGGTGAGCAGGGTTCAAACCCAGATCCACTGCTACTGACAGATTTCGTCTTCGTAGCTCAACCACTGCAAAGACGGTCATAAACACACTCATATGGATGTCGACGGTCCTGGAGACATACCTTTGCGGGGGCAGCGTCGGTGATCTCGCCCTCGACGCGCGCCACGACACTGGACTGCACGGGCACTGCAATGGCGAGAGCGATGAACGCGAAAAGGGAGAACTGCATGATTCTGTTGAGTTGAGTTCGCTGAGAGTTGGTGTAAGTTATTGCTGCTTGAGAAGCGTTCAAGTAGTGGTGGACAGAGGCCTGCGCCGCACCTTCTTTATACGAAATCGAGGTCGGGCGCCTGTTTGACCTGTGTTCATACCTATTCTAACACCTGTGTCCAGATCTGAGTCTGGGCAATAATGCGGTCTAGTGATACTTGGCGCGGAATTACGTCCATCCCTGTGGCGGTTTAACTTCCCGCTGAGTCAGGGTGATTTCTTGCACTCGTCAGCCTTTGCTTATGGGGTGCTAGAGTGCTGGGTACTTGGACCGTCACTTGGCGGTCCCTGCCTCATTGATCTCGCGCTCCATATCATTGAGTTTCGCCTGAACTGCGACCATTCGCGAATCACAGAATTCTACCATCCTGCGAACTTCTGCCGTCGATCAGCGCGGATTCGCGTTTGGGGGTTTCACGCGGCGCAGGTCAGTAAGCCGTGACCAGGAGTACCACCGAGCACGGGTGCGGGTCTAACAGCCATCCGGCCCAGAAAAGTACCTGCAGATCCACAAGAGCCGTATGGCTGTGTATGTACAACGGCACCACCAAGGAATCTCCATCCCACCTCACCTCGAATCTGCTGAACTGAATTGCAGGGGCCTGTAACCCTCGTATATTTAGTGCGCAGTATATGACCAAGGCGGTTTAACTGCTATCTACAGTTTGTTTACAGTTTGCAGTGTCAGTGTCTGGATCCGACAGTTCGATTGAACCATCCCGCGCCTTCCCCTCATATTTCTGGCCTCTCCATTACCTGATTTTTTGCTGTGACTGACAGTCGCCTACGGCTCAGATGAAGACACATCTCACATGAGCTGCTCGTAATATTCGCCAAGAGTTCTAATCTTGAATCCCCTGCTGTTTCATCACGGAGGTCTGCGGAGGAGGTGGAGGTTTCATCGGGATATATCACCAATGGAAGTTAAATTACTCCACACACTACAAATTTGACCAACCATCTCAACGTCGGCCGTGTCGGGTATCTCGGACATCAGTTGGATTTTGAGTAACTTTGGACCTCCGACTCGCCACAGCGATGGGCCACTCCCGTTGGGAGGGTGCAATTTGTGTACAGCTTCACAGTGAACAATGGATAGCCATTCAAGATGGTGGATGCTCTCCCCAGACGTTGACGTGAACAATACTTACCTGCGTCAAGAATTTGCACAGATGGTTCAAGTTACCAGTATTCCGCACCGCACGGAACACTCGAGAAAAACTACTTGGCGGTGGAAGCTTCTGTCCGTGAGTGGGAGCGTGGGTGGCCTGAAAGACGGGCAGCATTGACCGTACTATGTAACGGGATGATTGTCGTCGTGTCATTACTGACCTGAAACTTGGTCTACTTATGGAATCCCAACTCGGGGTTGACATGGGTGTTGAATCAATGTGCGGGTGTGTGCTCGAGGGTGGGGGGGACTATGCATAAGGGGTGAAGAGCGCCTGAATGCAGTGCTCTGGCGAGGGAACGGACAATGTGGATCACAGGAGGACGGGACCCGGGTACGTATGAATCTCGGCCAGACTGCAGACGACGAGAAGAACGCGGCAAGAAATAGCCTCTTGAAATATAAATCCGACCCAGGGGTGCGGGCAAAGCGTATCGGCCGAGTATAGGACCAGCTGGGTCCCAGACTCGTTCGCGAGCAGGTGCCAGACTTCGGTGGTAGCGAGTCAGTCCATGGGCCAGCCGCAGGAAGTAAAGTAAGCGTTCGATGGATTCAAATTTCCCGAGCTCCTGCCTTTGCGCGATGGAAGGTACATCTATCTCGAGCCGCTAGGAGAGGAGGACCCGGGGAAGTCGCAGGATGGATCTTGGGGCGAAGAAGGGTGAAGACGACGAAGGCGACGCCACAAAGCCTTCGCCCGAGGGTTGGCCGAGGGACGGGTCGGGACACCGGGAACTTGAGAGGAGCCCGAATCAAGGAGTCAGGATTGTGATACTCTAGCTGAGCCAAAGAAAATCGACGCTGAGGGATGGCCTGTGTGGGAGGTGGCGTGTGGCAAGAGCAGTTCAAACTCCGCCATCAATCAGTCACACTGTGACACATCGCCCGTCCCGAACGCTCATCTTGACCCCCCTCGATTCGCTGTGCGCCCTCTGCTACCAAGCATGCAGTCCATACGCACGCTCCACGATGCATTCCGCTCTATCCCAGTTCAGGACACCCTTGTTCTGGGCGAATTCATCCGCTAGAACCCTAGGCCGACTACCGGAGCGCAGCGAGTTGGAAGGCTTCAACTGAGATGCAGGTCAACTTTTTCGGTGAGTCCGTACATCCGCTGTCCACCTAATACGACTGACGCTGAACCTTACAACTAGATACGCACTTGAAAGTCTCCTAGTCCTACTACATAAAGCCGCCTTTTTGAGGTTTACTCGCGCCGAAGATCACACAACCAAGACTCCAAGTAGCGACGTCTCACCCCATCAAGCTTCCCCATCTCGCAAACCACGAACCACGAATAAGCATGGCCACTTTGATGGTTGGGGGCCAACATGGATCACGCCCAACCCTCGCCGATCTCATTGCCTCGAGCTCTCTCCGGAGCGTACTTACTTGTGTTCGATGACACCTTTTAGCTCTCGAATTCTGGACTCACTATCTACGTTCTCGCGCCTGTCCCTCGCCGGACCACAAGCGACTCGCCGGTTCACCAACCGGCTCACCAACCCTCCTCCCCCGAATCAATTTTGCCCCACCCTTCCTGGCAAGAACGCCCCTCCTTCGTCCTCAGAATAGCGTAATCCGTCAACTAGCTTATCCTCGGCTTCGTTCATTTCGCTTAACAAACTTAGCCCGCCCGCCAACGATGACCGAACTGGTGTGTTACTTCCTTTCATTCATTGAAGAACACCTTCTGAGTCTTACGGTATTCCTTATCTCGTTTCATTTCCACCTAGATCCCCGAGGGCAACCCTTTTGTTGCGGGCGGGCAATACGTATGTATGTATCCATCCTCCATCCGTTATCTTGAATGAGACACGATTGCCCGCCACGAACAAGTCAAACGCATGGGGCTTTAATTTCCACTGGACAGTTCGTTGGCTCGAACTTGAAAGTAGCTTCAAGTAATTTCACTGACGGCATAGATCGCGCGCCAACATCAGCATGGAGCGCCCCGAAATTTGGACCGGGGAGTAGACTTACCACACCGCGCAATTCAGGCCTCCGGTACGTCTCACTTGGGGCCCGCACGAAATCGAACGGGTCCCTTCGCTTCTGATAGGCTCCTCTGATGTCAGTGTCAACATACCTCTCCCTCAACCGCTTCCTAATGCCTGAACAGACAAGTTGACCCGACGAAGTAGAATGCCACTTCCACCCGCGGCAACTTCACTTCCCTCGGAGTAGCTTGCTATGTGCAGTCTCTTCACAGGCAAGACAGTCGCTCGGCCAGGCCTCGGCGTACAAATTCTGTGAGCATCACTGTTCTTCTACGCTCCAGATTTCATTAACTTATCAACACCGTAAACCTCCTTCGCCCCGGCCCAGCCTTACAGTTACGCCGCCAATCTCCATCGTAACACTGGAAATGAAAGCATACCTGTTGCTAAGTCCTCAGCCCTGAAATACCTCGTCTAGAACTCGGCGTTCAAAGCATTCCCACCGCATCGGGGTGCGGTCCGTGCTCGCAGGCGGCTATCTCGGGTAAGTGTGGGTTGGATTTGGATGGAATGTCACGCCAACTACTACTTCCAACTTCCAAATTTGCCTACACCCGCCCACCTCGGCGTTTCCGACGGCGTCTGTCTCGTCTGGCAGGATGGATTGGAGCTGAGTCTGCCGCGGCGCGCTGGTGTGTAGGCGCCCGCCGTCTCCGGGAAATTAAGGTCAGCCAAGGGCCAACACACGTTCTTTGTGTTGAGTGAGTCCTTTGTTCCTTTCACCTTCCGTTGAAGACCGCCGACTGGCACTCATACCCAGCGCCTCACTACCATTGGACGATAGTGAACGTTCTTCGAGGAACCACAATCGCAGCGACGACCCACCTACATACTTCATTTCAGACTTCCTTCAATCGCACTTGAACGCACACCTCCCTTCTCGCCACGTTTACTAGGCGAGGACCCGTCGCGCTCATCAATACGGAAGCGCCTGCCTGTCTTCCTTCCTTCCTTCGATGCCGTTGGTTGGTTCATTTTTGTCCACCCTTTCCTTCGCGCCGACCGATTCCACCCCCCGCCACCTAATCGCATCGCACGTCTGCATGCTTTCGCCACGTCCACGCACGCACTATTTATCGCCCTCGCCGACGCCGAACAACCTGAGCCTCCCCACGTTCGATTGAACGTTCTGCGTAACGGCACCGCAATCACCGTGCCGTCCCGGGCGTGCCTCTTCCCTTCCCTCATCCAGGCTTAATCTAAAGTTATTCAATTTAGGGAGGAAGCGCGAGTCTGGAGTCTCCGCTCGGCGCCTGCATTGCATCTCCATTTATTGCCGCCGTGCCTGCGGATCGCGGCGTTCGGGATTCGGGATGCTGCAGGAGGCAGGCACATTACGAAGACGCCGGCATGCCTACGTGGCCTGTCTATCACTTCGCTCTATTGATAACTGACTCTGCATGTATTCATATCTGTGCCTGCGCCTTATTCACAATTGTAGCAGGCTGCGTGGGTATCGGAAGCAAGCAAGTTAAGATTGAAGACGAACGCGGGCCGTGTTCCATTCCTTATCGTACGCCGCGTACATTCTCTGAGGTTTGACTGACAGGGACTAACTAGTACTCGGAGGTTCGTCCAACCCGTCCAAGACCGCCCGAGACCGGACGCATTTCATTCGCCGCCACGTTCGTCGATAGGAGCCGTAGAAGGGAGTCGGATGAGGAATGCTATGCTGCTTGATTGAATGGATGGATGGATCGCGTCGGTGCCTTGGGCCACATCAAAGATCGACAGACAGACTCGGCGCGCAACCGACCGGATCTGCGGAGGATTTACCGAACGTCGTCGTCGCGGATAACAGCGTGCAAATGGGGTATATATTATATTGAGGTCGAGTCAGGATGGACGGACGTCTAAGGGATATCGATGCGCAGGGCATTGGGATGGGTGGTGGCGTAGGTGGGGCGGAACGAGCACGCCGCTATCTCCCCCGCGCGGCGCGCTCCTGCGCTGCGCGACACGCGAAGCAGTACTCGTCCACGCGGTCGACGTCCTTCTGGATCTCAGGCCCGAAGTTCTTGAGCGGAAGAAAAAGAGAGATCAGTGTGGCGGCGGAGGATGGGCAGGCGGACGCGACGCACCTTGGCGCATGTGGGTAGGCGACAACCGCGCGGGTGGTACACGGAGCGCTCGCAACGCGTTGTATTGCAATCCATGATGGCGACGACGAGGTGGCGTTGAAAGTGCTACGAGGGGTGAGCTCGTGAATACAAGGTGAAACGGAGAGGGACGCACGCCACACCGCGTCCATCGTGTTCCTTCACTGCAGGCAACGCAAGAGTCAGAAGTGAAGACGAGGAAAAGTGTGAAGCACGCACGCCATCTGTTGGCACATGATGAGGGGGATGATAATGGTTGGGTGGAGTTTGGGACAGAGAAGGGGTTGAGTGGAGTGGAGACGGTGGTGGTATTTAAAGGGCCGGGTGTGGGTCCAGTTAAGAGAATGAAGCTCGAGATTCGATGGCGATGGGTTACGGCTTGGCCACAGTCCCGAGTCAGCGTCCCAATGAAAAAAAAAGACAGGCCGCCACATGCTGGTGTCGTCATCCGAGATTCGATGGCTCGAGTCCGCCGATTCGCCTTCATCCCGTCTTGGACGGCATGTGACTCGAAAATCACTCGAGATTGGGCCACAGCCGGAGTGCCGAACGGAGGAACAAGGAGGGAAAAAAGGTGAGTCAGACGGATATATGGTCGTTGCAAGGCAACCCGCTCCGTTATCCATCGATAGTGCCTGTCTGGGAGCTGTAAATCCATTATCGCTCTGCAGTTATCCAGCAATGCAAGCTCCGGGTTTTAAACTCCGCCAGACTCAGTTCAGCCGAGATAGGTGCCGTAAGTCCCGTTCTCGACTTCCATCACGAATCTTGAAGACGTCGAAGGAAGGACTCGCACATCCCCTTGTGGCGGAGATAGAGGTCTGTGCGATGTGCGGCCTAGAATACCCGGGTTCTGTGCAGGATATGCGTTGGGAAGAGGGTAGAAAGGGTCCCTATGCGGAGTTAAACTCGCGCTATTATACAATCAGTGGAGCGGCGGCAGGGCGACGGGGCCTTTGCGGCTGGATTGATCACGCGCCTTTATGTCGTCTTCCACTCACTTACCCACCGCATGCTATGTATGCAGATGGTTTGAGACCGCGCGTCGCCTGTAAATTCTCCAGGTTCTTTTCCTTTCCATCGGGGGCCGAGGGACGATGACGGAGAACATTGACCTAACATTGACTTGTCTCACACAATTCATGACTCTAGAATGTGCGTAGGTGAGAGTCAGTAGGAATAGCAACTCGAACTCACAGTTCCAAATAAACCAGACAAAGTAAGGTTGGTTGTAATCTCCGACGCGCGTCGACATCTTCAAAACCGACCTCGGGACCAGGGGGCTTCCAAGCGCGTATCTAAGCGCGTATCTAATGGTCAAGCTAAGCGTCGGTACTATTAGAGGGAATTCGCCAAAAGGGTGCAAGGACTCGGCGGGTAGGTTGACGTGCATGTCAATTGAAGCCTTTGGAAGGGTCAGCGCTCCGGTAGTCGGCTGGGGTTCTAGCGGGGAAATTTGCCGAGAACGATCGTTTCCGGTACTGCGCGAGAGTTCGATTTATCGTGGAGCGTTCGTATGGACCGGGTCTTCGGTGGCAGAGGGCACACAGCGAATCGTGGAGGGAATCGAGATGGGCGTTCGGGACAGGTGATGTGTCACGATGTGACTGATTGATGGCGGAGTTTGAACTGCTCTTGCCACACGCCACCACCTCCCACACAGGCGATCTCTCAGCGCGAGTTTCTCTCCTGCAACCTGCAATCTATCGCAACATTAACTCTCGAGCTCACTCTTTCTGCAAGTCTCCGGCGACTTGTGCCTTGGGCGTCTGTGTCAAGCTAAAGTTTTGTGGCGTCGCCTTCGTCGTCTTCACCGCAACGACTTTGATCCATCCCGGGCGCCTTGAACCGCTTTTCTGTCCCTCTGACCCATCACGCGCCCCTCTTCCTCCTTCCCCTGGCGGCTCGGACTACACACCGGCATCCATCGCACATCGTACTTACCAAGGCAGAAGTTCGGGAAAATTCAAATCTCGCATCTAGATTCTACTTAACTTCCTCAAAACAGCGGGAATCTCTACAGATGGTTGTCTCATCTCATCACGGGTCCCCCAACGAATTTCTTCAACGCCCATCCTTATCTTGTTATCCCTCTCAGCCGGCGCCGCTATCTCACTGCGGCTGGATCCTATGCCTATGCTGCGAGCTTCCTCGAAATGAAAAATCTGAGACCCGGGCTTGGTCTTCCTTCCCCTTCCCCTGCCGCTGATACGATACGCTTTCCTCGCCCGCCCGGCTCGGTTGAATTTCTCTTCGTTTGCGATAAGCGGAAGCCAGCAGGGCGATAAGCCATAACCCCTCGTTCTTCGGGTCGTCCGCTGGCAGTCTCCCAAAACTGCTGCGGCGGGCTGACATTCTCCTGCATGCACACCTCCTACTATGTCACCTGCTCTGCCGCCACATCGCGCACCAACGTTCTTCGTTCACCCGCACGTTAACAGTACCCTTCTTCTGCATGCATGTATGTATGCCTTCCCGCACATTCATTCATTCCAACATCCCGCCGCAGCCCTTCTCTGCCAGTCCCTGATACATATACAGATACATATGCGCCCACCCACCCACGTCTTGTCTCGTAAGAACCCGGGTGTACCCAGGGCTGCCTCGCGTTTGGTGCGTGTTCGCCTCAAGTCAAGTCAAGTCGATCATGTAGTATGCAGGCTTTCCGCGACGCGCGTCGACTCGTGTCCGTTGTGTGCGGGCCCCCAGAATACAGGATGCACATACATAATACATACACTGTACAGCGACGACAACTTGGCGTGCGGGGGACGCCGTTGATCGGGGTTTGGGGTTCACACTCGCGTCTTTAGGTGGAGGCGGCTTGCGAATGTGATCGTGCTGTATGCGAATTCGATTCGCCCTAGACCGGACCAGATGAACGAATAATGCACGCCTCCAGCGTAGGTGCACATGGTCGGTGCCGGCGTCTTCCCAGACAGTGAAGGCCCAACCGAACCCGAGCAGCGGTACATGCAGAGCTGTCGGGAATTTCTGCCCGATCATCAGAGGTTCGTCCTCGTTCTGCTTCAAACCCCGCGGAAGTTGGAACCGATGAATATCGAACTCACCCGACGACAAAAGCGCGCATTATTGCGACATTTCTGGCCTCCTTCTAAATATCCCCACCGGAGTGGGTAGCTGGACTGACAAGACAGCCACGACCGATTGCACCATTCTTGAGATCGAGTGCGCTTGCATGCTAAATGTTGGCGAACATTCGGCGAGTGATAATTCCTGCCACTCGATCTAACGTGACTGAGAAGGCTGTTGGGAGGAAATATGCGTTGCGCAACGAGCCTCGCAATGCGCAAATGACCGCTTTTCGTGACCTCTTTAACTGAGCCGACGCGCGGTCCCTGCCCCCCATTCAACCTTCCGGCGCAAGTCAATGGGATAGCTCCTGTCGAGGCGGCTGGCATCGGTGTTGGACAGTTTCTGAATATTCGCCCGATCTGCTGCAAGATGGATGCACGTATCCAAACCTCTGACATACGTCGGACCAAGGCGGGAAAACTACCGTAGTTCCTAGGGCCTAGGTAAGTTTAAGTTGGACTCGGAGACTTGAATACTGAAAAAAGTCGACCGTATCACTTCGGCGACTCGGACGGGGTTTTCATTTCCGCTGACAGTGATTGTTTAATGTTGGTCTGGACCCGGAGGGAAGCGGATTAGGTAAATTGAGGGCTGATGATCCTCACAGAATGTCCACGCCGACGGCCAACCGATTGTCTTGTAAAGAGACTGCAGCGCATCAATCCAGGGCCGGGGGGGGTTTATTATACTCGCGTGGTCCAAATGTCTGAACAACGAGTCTACCGAAGACAAACAGGCAGTAAAGTACGGGTGGTTATCCATACCTAAAATCGCCAGATGCCAACGGAGCACACACCATTCCAGGGGGTCGGGTGTGCTTGATTGGATATGTAGGTGTGATGCCACTTTAAGTCGTATTTCTGATTAGGTACTTAGAAAGAGGGTGAGCTAGAGATATGTTGGCGTACATGGGAAGAACCTACAGGTCTCGTTCGATTTCGTCCGGGCGTAGAGAATCTAGCTCACTTGAAAGCCGTGTTGTGCGGTGGTAAGTATGGAAGTTACCTCCGGTCCAAATTTGAGACCGGGGTTCAGTCCATCCGAATTTTGGCAGGCGCAATCCATGCCGTCAAGGAGATTCGTCAACTCCGCCCCCAAGTCCGAGAGAAGAGACTGTCAGCTCGAAATGAAACACCGTGTGCGTCTGCCTTGTCGCAGCGGACAATCGTGCCTCACTTGCAGATAACGAAGAGGGCCGACACATACATACGTATTGCCCGCAGCAAAAGGGTTGCCTTCGGGGACCTAGGTGGAAATTAAACGCGATAAGGAATACCGTAAGACGGAAAAGGTGTTGCTCGATGAAATGACACACCAGTTCGATCGTGCGACGAGTTGGCGGGCGAAGTTTGTTGGCCGACGTCAGCGAAATGAGGGCAGTGAAGGCAGGGAGGGAGCTCTCGGTAAGGTGTGCGGAAAAAGTTCTCAAACGCGCACATGATAGCGGCGATGGCGCATTGCCAGGCGCAAAGCCATTTTGAGCATTGGACGGACCCGACTTCACGTTCCAAAGAATGTTCGAGGCAAAGAAATCGGTGGAAATAGAAGTGCTTTCCATACCAGCCTCCAGCCAACGAAGTGGTCTTGCTTTAGCTCCAGTTCTGGTTTGCGACGTGGGGCGTCGCTGCTGAAAGGTGTCACGCGTGACGAGTCGCCAAAGAAGTACAACTGATATCAGTTGTACTTCTTTGGCGACTCGATCGATCGGAATGTTCCGAATGCCTCTTGACCAGAACCCCCACCATCCTTGTCGATTCTCGCGTTCGTTACAGCAAAATGCATTCAAGCGCGACCTATCATCCTATTTCCATACTCTGTAATCCAAATGTCCGCCATTCCTTCACCAGACCAATCCGAATGCCACCGACACGAGGACAAACGACAAGGCCATCCGCGGACGATTGCTTCCTACTGCGTCGTTTGATGGAGCGGGACTCGGAGTCCCTGTTCCACTAGCCGAGCTCGTGCTGGAGCCGGCTGTACTCGTGGACGGCGGCGAGCTTGTTGGGGCGCTACTCGTTGTACTGGGAGTTGTACTGGAGTCGCTCGCACTCGCTGTACTGGAGGTTGTGCTGGAGGGACTCGCACTCGTGGATGACGCTGAGCTCGCTGGTGCGTCGCGTGTTGTGCTGGAAGTGGGACTGGCCACGTTGTCCTCAGCGCTAAATAGCTTCACCTGGCTGTACTTGCACCCTGCGTCCGCAATCTCGAAGGCGGCCGCTGTCTTTAACCACTCTCGGAAGTTGGGGTCATTGATGTCGGTAGCAGGTGTCTTGGCTACGGCGTTGTACTCCACCAACCCGTCCTGTATGGCGCGCGCCAGAGTAGGGCCACAGGCCGTCGCATATGCTCCCCAGGCAGACGTCACTGTGGCCTCGGTGTAGGTCACTGTTGGGTAGTCGAGGCTTATGGTTATGGTCAAAGGCTGTCCAGTACTATGCATGGTGGGTAAGTCTTGCCCAAGATCACACGATGCGCGAGCACTGACCTGACACCAGCGGCCCGATGTTCCAGCGGCCCTGCACGCACGACGCGGGAAAGGACTGGGGAACTTGTGAGGAGCGCTATGAAAAGTACGTGTCCAACTGGTAGGCGCATGATGGCAATTGCAACTGAGGCTCTCCAACAGCAGGCCTCCTTTTATACTGTACCATACCCCACGGAGCATGCGACCCATCCAATACTCCCCCGCTGTTTTGCGATGCACGGTAACCCGCTCCAATTCATTTGAAGCTCACCTGTGCCTCATCGGCGTTCAGATTTGGGGTCTAAACTCTGAGCGACTATCCTTCCAATGTAGAACGCGTAGCCTGGCATAATCTTCGTCTGGCTCGTACGTGTTCCAATCGCTGATTAATGACTTTTCTCCGAGTCTCACGTACCCGGCAGAATCAAACAAATCAGAAGCACGAACATACCACGCGCTCCGCGCTCGCCCAACGCCGCTTGCAGTGCCATCCACCCCCCACGCGCACAAAAAAAAAAGCCGTTCGGACTGGTCCGTGCACCGCCCTTCGAAAAGAATGGACTCGGGGAGGTTTGTCACGGAGGCCGAAGGAGGCGTTCACCGGCCGCGATCAACCGAATTTCGAGACTGCCCCTCCTTGTTTCGTCCTTCAAGACTCGGAATCTCCGACTCTGAGCGCTGTACGTCGCACTTTACCCACTCGAGCGCCGTTGTTCACTCTTGCGAATACAACCCGCGGTCAGTCAGAACGGCCCATCGTGCAAGGCGTGATTCACTGATTTCCGTCTACATGATCCATTCTCGCCTTTGCTGCAGAGCTTCAAAGGAATCAGCCGTCTCGTGGCTCTCGATCCCTCCCTACTGCACAATCCCCGGGTCCGTCAACTTGTCGTCCTTCACCAGACCATTCCCAATGCCGCTGAAATGAGAACAAACGACAGGACCCCCATCCGCGGACGATTGCTCTCTGCTCCGTCCTTCGATGGAGGGGAAGTGGCCGTGGGAGTCGCTGTCCCGTCGCCCAAGTGCGTGTTGGAGCCGATTGGCGATGTGGATGACGCCGAGCTCGTCGGGGCGGCACTCGTTGTCGTGGTTTTCGCGACGTCGCCTTCAGCGGATACTATGTCCTCCCTGGCAGCCCCGCACATCTGACTCGCTGTGTTGTACGGGGGGTAATTTGTCGTCATCCACACTTCCAAAAACTGGAACAATGTTTGGTTACTGATGTCGGTGATAGGTGGATCGGCCACCTCCTCGTTGTACAGTACCAACGCGTCCTGTATGGTGCGCGCCAAATTGGGACCACAGTCTTTTGCATATAGTCCCCAGGCAGAGGTCACTGCGGCCTCGGTGTAAGTCACCGTTGGGATGTCAAGGCTTAGGGTAATGGTAAGCCGTTGTGAGGAAGTTGAACTGCAGCGGGTAAGTCTCAGGCCAAGTCAGAGGATGCGTGGGCACTGACCTCCCATCCTGGCGATATTGCAGCTGCCCTGGACCCACGATGCTCGCGAACACAGGGAAGCTTGTGACGGCCGTCATGAAAAGTGCGTGTCCAACTGGAAAGTACATGATGGGAAATGTGACTGAAGCGCTCGAGCAGCAAGTCTCCCTTTTATCCTCCGAGGGGCCCACTGTTTCAGGCGCATGGGCCCCGTCCAGTGTTCTCGCGTCACTTTTTTGCGATGCAGACGGAAACCCGCGTCGATTATTTGAGGTTCACCGTGCCTCAGTGCCTGATCGCCGTTCAGATTTTGTGGTGAGCGCGCTCCGCGCTCCGCGCTCCGCCCACCGCTTCAGCATCGCACTTTCCCCACCCGAACGCGGTTGATTCACTCTAGCGAATGAACATCCGGCGTTCGGTCAGGACGGGTCACGGTGCGAGGCGCGATCCACCTGGATATCCTGGATCCATCCTCGCCGTAGCTGCCGAGCACCGGGAAACACAAATAAATTCGAGCAAATTATCGTCCTATCCCTCCATACTCGATGGTCATATTGTTCGTCAAATGTCCTTCACCAAACCAATCCGAATGCTGCCGAAACGAGGAGAAGCGACAAGACTATCCGCGGACGATTGCTGTGTGCCGCATCCTTCGATGAGACGGGACTCGGACTTCCTGTCCCGCTGCTCGAACTTCCTGTCCCACTGCCTGAGTGCGCGCTGGAGCCGCTCGCACTCGTGGACGTCGTTGAGCTCGCTTTTGGGGCGCCACTCGTCGTTGTCGTGCTGGGAGTCGGACCCGCCACATTATCCTCAGCGTTGAATAGCTTCACCTGGTCCTCTTCGCATGCCATATGTGCATTAGTGTAATCGGGATAAAGCTGGCTCAGCCACTGTCGAAAGTCCGGGTCACTGATGTTGGTGGCAGGTGCACCGCCCTGGGAGATGTACTCAGCCAATCCGTCCTGGAATGCGCGCGCCAGAACGGGGCCGCATGCGTTCGCATAGACTGCCCAGGCAGACGTCACTGCGGCCTCGGTGTAAGTCACCGTTGGAGTGTCAAGGCTTAGGGTGATGGTCAGCGGTTGCGTAGAACTACAGCGGGTAAGTCGCAGCCAAAGTTAGAAGATATGTGGACGCTGACCTCCCATCCTGGCGATGTTGCAGCTGTTCAGGACCCACGACGCTCGCAAACACGGGGGAGCTTGTTACGAGTGCTAAGAAGAATGCGTGTTCAACTGGAAAGTGCATGGCGGGAAATGCGACTGAAGTGCTCTAGCAGCGAGCGAGTCTCCGTTATATAGTCCAAAGCGCCCACTGTTTCGGACGAATGAGACCCGTCCAGTGCCTGCTCCCGCTTCATTTTGCGATGCAGAAGGTAACCCGCCTCGATTATTTCAGGTTCACCGTGCCTGATCGGCGTTCAGATTTGCGGTGCAGACGTATCCATAATCCCAGCGGGCTTTACTCCCCATACACGAAGCTTATGATCGGCGTTCAAGTCTCAGGCTTTGGTCGCCGCTCGCCGAGTCGGACGTACATTTTTTTCACAAACACCATGTGTGCCGATTTACCGTGTTTGTCTTCGGTAGACTCGTTGTTCAGACATTTGGACCACGCGAGTATAATAAACCCCCCCCCCTGTGCACACGGTACCGCGCCTACAAATCTCTTTCTTGTGGCCTACCTCATTAGCATTTGGAGAGCAGACCTTCAATGCTATGCCATGGCGCTGGGCCGCTGGCACTCACCCGATGTACTGTAATATTTCGTTCAAATCGACAGTCACGCGTCACGCACCCCCTTGTCGATCACGAATATTGGTCAACGTAACGCGTCACAACGGTCGATGTCGAATAGGTCTGAGGGTTCGTCACCCAGCAGAAAATTCCCGTTGAGTGGGGAATGCAATTTTCTGAGCTCCCTTTATGCTGGTAGGTGTAAACTCACTCATTCTGCTGTTTTTGGGCCAAAATTGCCTCTCTGAACTCAGTATGGTTGAGTTTTTGGGGTTGAAATAGCATTTCAGGGGGAGCAACCCAAAAAATTGTGATTTATTTCTGACCAAACTGCCCTAATATTGCCGAGATGACCATAAGCTCAGCCAAAACCTGGTTGCATGATTTCGAGACTATGTCGAAATTTTTCGGCCGTCACGCACCTATGGCGGCGCTGTCGAAATGTCGAACTGGTTGAAACGGTCACGCGTCACCCCCCGTGTCGATTTGAACTAAATATTACAGTACTTACCCTAAGTTTAACGTTCAGAGCCTTCAGACTCTCAGACTTCAAATAATTGGGACTGTGGGATGGGCGCGCAAGTGGGAGGCAACCGGTCGACGGGATATTTCCTTTAAGTTTGCGAGTTTGAACCGTGGGAACGTCCGACATCGCATCAATTTGGGACAAAGGCTACACTGAGGCTTCGTTTGTGGTCTTGTTCCGGCCAGAAAACGTCGCAGTGCAGCTGCATATCACCCATTAGACTAGACTGCTATCTCGCTAATCAGCTTTGCTATTGTCGTTATTTCGTCGTTATTGTGTGCCATTTTTCTTTGCCTATGGGGCGAACGGATTTTGGACCCAGCGAGCCCGCCCGAGGCTCCAGGCTCCCTGTCCAATGAATCGCATTCCGACATTTAGGAACTGAAACCCCCACGCCATCCGCATATAGTATATTCCACCTGCAATATCCGCTTCGTAAATATAGTTCCCTGCCTCGTATTTATGATGGTCTAGTTCTGTTCTCAGTCCCGAAGGTTCAACGCTACACCGCGCCATGTACCACCTCTCCGTCAATGACTGTAGCCACCACCTTAACCTCCAATATCTCCGGCGCCGGTATGTGCATGATATCCCGCGAGAGCACCACAAAGTCTGCGCGTTTCCCCACTTCGAGCGACCCCAGGGTGTTTTCCGTGAACGAGGCGTAGGCGGGGTCGATCGTCATTCCTGTACGCAGTTAGATGTTAGGAAGAAGCGGGGAGGAAGGGAAGGACGTACCCCGCAATGCCTCCTCGCGGGTCAGGCGTTCTTCGGGGAACCTAAACCGAGGACCGTTAGCGATGAACTTCCAAGGAATAGCACAAGGGAGGGAGAAGAAGTTGAAAACGACGCGACACACCATCCCTCAACTCCATGCGGTGAGTCGCCCGCAAATGAAAGACGCGTGACGGCGGCGTAGAACCCCGCGAGAGGGTTCATGCTCTCGACGGGAAAATCCGACCCCAGTGTGAGCCGCGCGCCGCTGGCAATGAGCGAGCGGAAGGCGTAGAGCCCCTTCACGCGCTCGGGCCCCAGACGGTCTTGTGCGTACCACATGTCACTTATACTTGAAGCCATTCCCCCAATCAGTCTCTGTCTTTCGAATTGGAGGAAAGAAGGACGTACGCGTGCGTAGGCTGCACACTCGCTATCACTGTCCCGCAACGCGTCAGCTCTAATCCAAAACGATGTGCCGAGAAGGAGAAGGAAACATACCCCCAAGTCTCCCCAGCCTCCCCATATCCGCGCGCGTCATGAGCTGCGCATGCTCCAACCTCGGGCGCAGCGCGGTTACGTTCACGCCTTTCAGCGACGCCTCGAAGGCGTCCAGAACGATTCCGTTCGCGCGGTCCCCGATCGCGTGCACGTTCTGTTGTAGCGGCGTCAGTTAGTTAGTTAGTTGAGTTGAGCTGAATGAGAAGTGAAATAAGAGGGAAGGAGGTACGCACGACCTGCCACCCGTCGCGCAGGAAGCGCGGGATGACGTCGAAGAGCACCTCCGTAGGGAGGCGCATGAAACCGTTCGTGTTCGGGTTGTCGGTGTAGGGTTCGTAGAGCTGTTAACGCATCAGTACATCTACATGAAAAGGTAGCAGGGTGCCAGCATACCGCGGAGCCGCCTGTCCTAAGTGCGCCTACGGGGGTCATGAGCATCGGAGAGAAAATCAAGGCAGGAGAGGGACACACCATCCGCAAAAATCTTGACGCTCCGCGCTGTGAGTCGAGCGCCGATGAGAGGGGCGGTGGTGTTTCCCCAGTACGGCGCGTTCTCATCGAAGAACCGCATCCCATAGATCCGAATCTGGTTCAATCCACCGTCAATTACGGTAATCAACATCTCAGTTTGCCCACCGGAATCGAGCCCCGCGTCGCTTGCCTACATCCATCCATTCTCAGTACGCCGAATTTGGAAGAAGGGGAGAGCGTACCGTTGAAAGAACTCGAGCGAGACGGGATCCAAGCCCGCATCGTGCACAGACGTCAGCCCATACGCCAACGCATCACGCACCGCAACCTCAAACCGCGCCACCAAATCCGCCTCCGTCGGCGCCGGCGTCTTGAGCAGCTCCTGTGCATTGTCCAGCAGGACGCCTACGACGTCACGGTTTCAATTATAGGGTAGGCAGCAGATACGACGGGGATCAGATACCCACCTGTGGGGCGCCCGTCTGCATCGCGCAGGATGATCCCGCCGTCGAGGGGGACGTCGGCGTCAGGCAGTGCGCCACTTAGCTCGAGTGCGCGCGCGTTCACCCATTGGGCGTGGCAGTCTTTTGACTGTAGCGCGATTGGACGGGCTCTGAGGACTGGATCCGCGTCGAGGGCGTCCTAAAACAACGGGCGCTTATTAGAATTCGAAGGTGGCAGACGGAATGGAATCGAGGCGGTGGCAGATACAATTGAATGTATGAGGGGTGGATGGATAGAGTTGATGATCGGGAAGGGGATCGGGAAGGGGATGGGCGAAGAGAGACGTACAGCGGTGGGCCACGCGGCGCCGGGCCAGCTGGTGTGGTCCCACCCGCCCCCGCGGACCCAGGCGTTGGGGTCGTCGCGGAGCGCGGGCGTGCGCAGGACGTGCTCGCGGACGCGGGCGACGGTTTCTAATCAATGCATCTCAGTCAGAATTGATTTATCACGACGCGAGAGTGAATGGAAGGACATACCAGCGATGGAAGTTGTGCCTTCGAGGGGCAGCTGTCGAGTGGCGCCGTATTCGAGGACGTGCCCGTGGGAGTCTGTCGTGGGAGGCGCGCGTCAATCTAGGAGGTTGGACATCGAAGCAGGGGGACGTGCCACTGAGACCCGGAACCACGATGGCGTTCTCTGGGACGTAGCGAATGGGAAGCTTGGAGAATCGCTTCGTGTCGGCTGCGATACAAATTGAAAGCAATGAGTGGGAGGAGGGAATACTAAAAGGGAGGGGAAGCACCAAGAGTTCCTGTGGCGACGATGATGGAGTTGTTAACCACGATGCAGTCCACCTGCGAGTTGTCTTGGTCGACGGTATATATTCTTCCGTGGGGCGAGCAAACGGCGTAGTATCCGGCGTCAGTCGTCGGTGGCCCGGCAAAGTACAGGGCGAGCGCAGAGACCGCCACAGACAAAGCTATGAGTGCCACCGATATTGGGATGCGCCTGGATGGAGCTGGATTCGTGTGGCCATTGGCCACTGGTTCGTTCGAGGAAGCACGGGGTGAGGTTTTGGCCATAGGGTCGGATTGTGGAAGAAAGTTGGGAGGAGATCGGCGCAGATCAGGCCCTTTATAGGTTCTGGTGGGCGCCTGTGGAATCACGGCGCCTACAGTGTGGCAACAAAAAGTTGTTGGTTGTTCTTCTGACCCCTTGTTCTGCTTTGTTCTCGAATGACAAGGCCAGCGGTAGTGTGATGTAGTGGGAGTCAGATGGGCGCGATGGTTATTGCCAGCGAGAAGAAGGGAGCTGTAGACGCGCGGTGCCAGCGAGTCAGTCCAGCTAAGATGACCGTGACGGACAAGCTTGTTAAAGCCGACTATCCCCGCCGCCGTTTCGACCCGAATGCTGTGTCTGCCGAGGCTGTGCAACACGTGCCCTAGCTTTTTTCAACCAACTTGAGAGTCACTGGAGTGCACACCAACCTCACAGCACATGACTGACACTTGTCGACGCTTTCGGCCTGAATCCGGAGGAAATTTAGAGAAACTTGTTGAAATTTGTCGGAACGCAAGGCCACAGTTATGACGGCCAAACCCGGGCATGTTGCTCTTGGATTTTTTCCCTAGTAGCAGACATGTCGTGAGATATGTAGCATTAAGTACCCCCGAACCACAGCGAGGAGCTTTTGTGCACAGGATATCGCCCGCGGGCAGCGGGCACATACAAGATCACCGGTTCAAACCAATGAACCATTACCGGCGCGGGTGTAAACTTAGTACTCAGATTTACAAGGAGGAGAAGGAGTTGGTGGTAAAGGTATGGATCCATCCCACAATCTCCATGGAATGAATTCCCGGTGCGCAGGACTGCGTGCGGAGCACATGGAGAACTCGAACTTGTCTGAATTTTGGTCGTCCCAGGTTAAAGTTGCTGGACAACAGATGCTCCACAGTACTTATGGCCACGAGATCCGATACAAACATTCCCGGAGGTTAACGCGCCTCACATCTGGCGCGTCTGGAAATTGAACATCACCGAGACGGCCGATACCCTTCCCACGCCTCCTCATTCACCTCTACTATCGCCTCACCGCCTCGATAATGCATTTGTTTCACTACCTTTGTGACCACTTCCGTTCCAATTCGATTTCTATCCACCAATTTCCATGTCGCCTCGCCCCTTTCTCCCCTGCTTCATATGTGTACAACTTGATTTTTACTCAGTAACGCTCGACCCATCCGTTCATCCGTGTACATGAATATATTCTGTATTCCATGCCTACTCATCCACACTATGCGGTCAATCGCATCGTACAACACCCGTCCCTTGCGCCACCAGCCTTGATTCAGTTTAACCGGCGCTTGAACCATCAGTTGACTCAAGTGGTTCAACTCCTTCCCCCTAGGATCATGATGCGCTTTCTTCCCGTACAAATACCGGAGCTGAGGATATGCCTAAGGGGAGGTTCGAACGTGATTGTAGGATGGTCGACTGGTGAACATAAGCCCCGGAACTAAGAAGTTCGGCGCAAGAGATAGGGCCCCAAAGCCCCGATATTATAGGCTAACAGGGTTCGACCCGGCCGTGACAGAGTCTTCAGCAACTCAGTCCTCTTCGGATGGAGTTTTAGCTGGTGCACGGAGATTAAACATGCGATCGAACTTGCTTTCGGAATTTCTAAGGTTAATCCACCCACGCACACGTTGACCTCACATTCTGGATACTGCAACGTATCATACTCTGTTCAGAAGAGACTAATGCAACATCTGTTGAACCTGAGTTTGAATGCTCATTTCAAGCAACTACCTTTCTACCTCGAGGGGGAAGCCCGGTGCATTTTACAACATACCGAGGTACGAGGTAGTTCATTGTGGCGTAGCGGTTGTCTACGAGGGACTAGGTGCATTTGTCGAGGGAGATCTGGCCCGAGAATCATCCGATGGTTGGTAAATTGGAAAATCCTGCGCGACGGCGGGCGAGAGCTCGAGCTGGAATATGTGGGGTGCGTCTGGATAAATCAGCTGGCCCGGAACTGATCATGGTAGGATGAGTGCAGTACATGCGACCTGCATTGCGTCGCTCACCATCGGGATCAGGCATAGGCCCGCTGGGGGGTGTGTTTGGCCAATACGTACTAAAGATGGGCGGAACTGATTATGGTAGGATGAGTACATCACACGCGAGCTACATTGCGTCGCTCACCATAGGGAGGCGTGGGCCCGAACCAGGGTGTTTCTGGATAAATCGGATACATAGTATCACCCGAAACTGATAATTGATTATCGTAGGCTGAGTGCATCACACGCGAGCTCCATTGCGTCGCTCACCATCGGGATCGGGAATGTGCGTGTAGGACGGCCAGGGTGTGCTTGGATGATTCGTAAACATGCCCGAAACTGATTATGGTAGGATGAGTGCATTACATGCGAGCTCCATTACGTCGCTCACCATGGGGATTTGTGGGGGCTGAGGAAGGCGAGGAAGGCGGGGAAGACGCGATCTGAGAGGGCGATGGGGGCACGAAGGGGGTTACGTCTGGATAAATTGGATACACTGATTATGGTAGGATGAGTGCATCACATGCGAACTCCATTGCGTTGCTCACCCATGGGATCCGTGGAGGATGAGGAAGGCGGGGAAGGTGCGATGACGGACGGGAGCGAGACCTGGGACGTGTGCCAGGGTGTCCTTGGAGCGGAGTCCGACGGAAGCGAGAAGGGCGCGACGGCAGGCGGGAGCGAGCGGTGGGACGTCCTGGATGTTTCTGGATAAATCGGGTACGGACCCGAGACTGATTATGGTAGGATTTCCGATGAGTGCATCGCATGTGAACTGCATCATGATTGCGTTACTTACAATGGGTGGGAGCGTCGTTCCCGTTTATGCCACCTTCTGGGAGATCAACGGAGGGTCTGTTCACTCCTGAGGAGAATGATTTTTATGAGTGCGTCCCTGACCAGCTGCGACTCACGATCTTCGTCCGAAGGATTACTCGGGGGGGATGCGCGGGAAAAAGAGAGAATTGCATTGACTTGAGGAGCTTCACCACAGGCTCTCGGATACCAACCTTTCATAGAGTCCCTGGCGAACCGAATAAGTTGAATTTGACGTATGAATCTGGTGGCTGATACGGTATACCTTAGGAAACACAAAACCATCTCAAACAGCAGACGCGGACATGGACCGGACGGAATACCGTTCACATGATGTAGCCGCAGCACTCCGCGGAGGATGGCGTAGGAAAGGATATCCACGGACTCGCGGGCGACCGACATCGAGGCAGATGTGTCGAATCCGCCGTCCCCAGTTTCCTGCGTGTCGCAGACCAGATCAAGCATCGTCCCAGAGATTTCAGACAGCATATCGAGGAGGCGCTGATTGTTAGAGCGGCCGTTGGCCCAGAACGTTGGTAATTCCAGGATTCCTGCGAGATATAGGATGGCGCAGACTCTGGGGAGGTCAAATGCGGGACGTGATCTATGAGAAGGGTCAGCCAGCGATATCGGCCAGCAATTAAATGAACACTTGCTGACAGAATCCGAGCAACGTCTCGATCGGAACGTTGCTCAAATTTCCTCCAGAAAATTCGATGCGACCAAGAAGACTTGGCCTCTCGCTCTCCACGAGTTGCGTCAATGGGCTCTTCGATACGCAGAAAACCGCCATGTCTCGGTAAAACTGCCACTCCGGGCCACAGTCCTGGTGCGGTCGTCGCCACAATTTGACCAATGAGGGATCGGTCACCGACGCCCTCCTGATCTCTTTGTCGTCGTCGAAAAATCGCCGAATCCCGGGTATCGAGTAATTAAGAAACACAACATCCTAAAAGTGACAATTTGTGTGCCCACGGTCTGGGATCTGATAGACAGGAAACTGGTCAATTACAGCGTGTCCAAGTCATAGTAATTACTGACCCTGGACGCGCAAACTTGAGCAGATCATGACAGTGTTCGCGCAGCGCATCTGGTCGACCCGGGATTCGGCCAGCGTAAAGCTCGTCCAATATTTCCTGTGTACGGTCATCCTCTCCGAGCAACTCGACGATTCGGCTCATTGGATCTTTGGGTCCCGTGTAGGCCCACTTCGAGACCCAGGAAACAAACTTTGCACCCAGGTTGGCCAGTTGCAGCATGGTCATGCCCGGACCACGATGAATCAGGGTTCCGCGGCGAGCCAAGGGCACCACATCGCTGCGATTCTGAGCGTCTTGAAGGATGAGCGCGGTGGAGGGCATCGCGGGAAGGGGAGAAAGAGGGCCCGTCGTTTAGCGACTGCCTCGAGGCGTTCATTGTCAGATCCATCAGATTGCTGTGGGCGATAATCGAAGAATATGTCTCACCGTGCGAGTGCCTTCACCTTGCTCCGCACCAACACTTCCCCCACAGTGTAATGTCCTGCGACTACACTTTGAATGGTGATATCAGCGGAATTGGTGTCCGTCTGTCATTCTACCTCCAAACACTCTTTCTCGGTAGGTGTTTTAACCGATTTGTGGGCGGTGACTCTCTCTGATCGTCGATAGGGTGCCTCTCCGTACGATCGGGGTCAATCGAGGAGATATCCGGGGCACTGTACACTTTAATGGCAACAAACGCAGCCATGGCTGTCACGGGCCTCATCCTAGGGTTGAAATCTGAGCCGGATATCAGTTTGCAAGAGTATCAGCCATCCTAACCCCTCCCCTCTCTTACTCGCTAATAATGGATACTTTGTAGTGCTCTCATCATCATCTATCTGCTCTCAATGTCGTGGTGCACTGTCTTCGCTTCCCTGGCGTTCTGTCACCAGCTGTCCGAAGACACCGGAACTCTGCAAGTGGTGTCTGTGATTCAGAGTTACTTGATCTTGTCCTTCCATCTGGTAGTTTTGGGCAGGGGGGAGACCTTTGGACAGTCCCCTGATTGCAACTACGACGCCGTTGTAGTTTTCTTCCACCGCTTCAAAGCATTGGGCGGTGGACGTATCTTCGGGTTGGTGGTTGTCAGCCTCATGGCCGTCGCGTATAGTACCATGACGGCCAGGGACTATCTGACAAAGATCCGGCGCAAGCTGCAGCACAGGGCAGCGCAACCGGAGAACGTCATTCCGCCCATCAAGCGACATCCAATCCCTCCGGTTTTCTCTCCCCACACAAGCAGGCAGCCACAAAGTCCTGTTTTGACACGTCGCCAGGTAATCAATCCCACAGCCAAGCTACGATGAGTCCGCTAATCCAGAATCCCGTCTAGTTCACGCAATATGATACTGCCCGCCCATTCAGGGATAACCGATTGATCTTCATGCTCTTCTGGATCCTCGTTTTTTGGGCGGGCTTCGTCGTGCACACAGAGTCGATTATCCGGTTCAACCAGCCCCCGCAGACCAACACGTCGCCGACGTGGCAGTTTGGACAGGTCAGGTTCAAGCTCTGGGTAAGAGTGAACCGGAAAATACTGAACATTTTGTCCAGATCCTGCCGCTCTTTTTGACGCTGCTTCCGTTTATCAATATGGTCAACACGTTCTACGAATTTGGGCTCAGACCAATCAAGCAGGTCTACCAGCAGGCAAAGGTGTCGGTGATCTACGACCGTGACTTCGAGGATATGAGAGCGGCTGCGCTATGAGCGACGCTCGCACCATTATGTATCCACACAGGCCCATTTTGTCGAACTCCCGATGTTTTGTTTTTCATAATTGAACCTTGACAAGAGCCAGACAAACTTTATGCTTTTCAACCCCGCGATGGCGCGTCTCCGTCTCCTGCCCGCGTCAACCAACTGATCTTGTGACCGCGTTTGATTGGCGACGGAACTCTGTTTCCCTTTCCATTCCCTGCTTCCTGCTTCCTCCAAATATTGCTCGAGCTTTTGGCCCTTGCCCTTGGTTCCTTCTACTTGAGCTGATGTGCGTCCACTACTTATGTCCCATGTGTTCAATTCTTTCAAGGTTTGCTTCGACTGGATGCCGCCGCGCCATCTTTGAAGCCTCTAAGGCCAACCGCCCGGACTCACAACAGACCCCATGCATGTACTGCTGTTCATCGATAACACTCCATTTCTGAACCGTCGGCGATTTTCAACCGCGTTGTTTCGAATGGGGATACACCCACAAGACCGTCGTGATGTCGCGTTGATGGGAGTCGAGTCACAATGAAGTGTGATCTCTGTCTCTTCGAGCCACCGCATCGACCGAATTCCCTCCAGCCTGCACCCCGCTCTGCCTGCCACAGTGAGTGCCGCGAGGTTTGAATTGCATCCACAGGAACTTGACCGTCCTCAGACTCCAATGGCAAGCTCAAAAGTATCCATTGATTTGGACTCGGTCATCGACCGACTGCTTGAAGGTGGGACGTTTGCCCTTTTCACTGGATTGGGCGCGTCCAGATGGTCTGAGGCGCATCTGTGTCGTTGGGCGCGCACTTCCTGAACACACAGCGTGACTTACCTGAGATTCTGCTTCCAGTCCGAGGAAATCGCCCAGGGAAGCTCGTAAATCTCCTGGAATACGAGATTCAATACCTATGTAACGCGGCCCGAGAGATAATGCTCTCTCAGCCCATATTATTGGAGTTAGAAGCGCCCATAAAAATCTGCGGTGCGTCGTCACGTCGCAATTCGACTCTGATGCCCGACGACTAACTTACACCTACACCACGCAGGTGATACGCACGGGCAGTACTACGATCTCCTACGGCTGTTCGAGTACGGGGGCTTCCCGCCCGAGTCGAACTATCTCTTCCTCGGTGACTACGTCGACCGGGGGAAGCAATCGCTCGAGACGATTTGCCTCCTCCTGTGTTACAAGATCAAGTACCCCGAGAACTTTTTCCTCCTTCGGGGTAATTCCCCCGCCTCTTTTCTGAAGCTACCACAATTTTTGACGTTGTCTCGTTCCAGGGAACCACGAGAGCGCATCCATTAACCGGATATACGGATTCTACGACGAATGTGCGTCCCTTCTCGTCACCATCCTAACGGCGGCGATTGAGGCTAGATGGATACCAGGCAAACGGAGGTACAATATTAAAGTGTGGCGCGCCTTCATCGACTGCTTCAACTGCTTCCCGATCGCGGCCATCGTCGACGAGAAGATATTCGCGATGCACGGCGGGCTGAGCCCCGATCTGCAGTCCATGGACCAGATCCGGCGCATCATGCGGCCAACGGACATTCCGGACACAGGTGCGCTATCCGTCCATTCCACGCAGCTCGTTCCCGGCGGTTGATCGGCGTTTGCTCCAGGTTTACTATCGGATTTACTCTGGTATCTTCTGTCGTTACACTTCGAAGCGCAGAGTGACTGAAGCGTTCGTTCTCCCTCCAGGTCGGACCCAGACAAGGACGTGAACGGTTGGGGTGAGAACGACCGAGGGGTGTCGTTTACGTTCGGCGCAGACGTGGTCGCGCGTTTCCTGCAGAAACACGATCTCGACCTCATTTGCCGAGGGCATCAGGTGCGCCCTCACCCCCCTCTGCTTCTGCTTGATTCATTGATTAATCTGAATCTCCTTCGCCCAGGTCGTCGAGGACGGGTACGAGTTCTTCGCTAAACGTCACCTAGTGACGATCTTCTCCGCACCGAATTACGGGGGCGAGTTCGACAATGCGGGCGGGATGATGAGCGTCGACGAGTCACTGCTCTGCACGTTCCAGGTGCGTGTTGTGACGCCCTCGCTTGTTAACCACCGCTGACTGCATAATGCGTAGATCCTGCGGCCGGCGCAGAAGGTCGCGCGGGCCACGGGAGCACGGGGCCGCGCATCTCCTGGGCCTAGGAAGTCGTCGCCGTCTCCCTCCGCCTCGGGCTCGGGCTCGGGCTCGAGATGACCCAACCTCCTCGCGCGGAACACTCTCCTCAAAAATACCACCCCGCATAACGCGGGCTTCCTCCTTCTTTATCCATATTTTTACTCCCGGTTGTATCATCGTCCGTGTTCTCTGTAATCTGGTCCAGCGCAGACACGGTCCTGTTCTGCGGTTACTGTGTAAATTAAATTATTATTATAGTGTCAATTCTGGTTTCTGGCTTGCGGTTCGAACGGCCTTTCCCATTCCTCAGCGGGACCGTGCCGTGTAATACTACCTACCTACCTACCTACCTACCTACCCAGCGAGTCGATGATGGGCGCTGCGCGGCATCTTGCCCCGCGGCGTTCGAGTGTTCGGTCTGACGTGTCTCCCGCCGGGTTACCCGAACACAACGGCACACCGCCCTCCACCTATCCATGATCCCCGCCATAGTATAAGACCCCATCCCGCCAGCGCACCCCCACTCCATTCTTTCCTTATTTCTTCCACCCTTATTCTCATGGCCCGCTCTTCCTTCTTCGCCCGGGCCAATCTAATCCTCCCCTTCCTCGCGCTCCAGCTCTTCGTTTCCGCCACAGAGGCACGCTTCCGAACCTGCAACAACAATGACTTCGACGACTTCAACGACTGCGAGGATGATAATCTTTCGAGCGCGGAGGTCGCGAGGCGGCGCAAGATACGGATTATCGCTGGTGCCGTCGTTGGTGAGTATATATATCTTCTTCCCCTCCCCATGGTAGGAACACTTGACTGACTGCTGACTGGGCCCTCGCGTCAGGCGGCATAGCACTTCTGATCGCCCTGTCCTATTTCATCTTCGTGTGCTGCAAGAGGCGCAAGGCCCGGGCGAAGCAGGTGCCGGCGTACGCGTTCACGAACATGCAAGGTCCGTTAGGCCGTCGTGTACTCCCACATATAGGGGATTCGCCGCTGATGAACAATCCAGGTGGCTACGCGAATGCTCCAGCTGCAGGGTATCCGTACCCTCCTCCCCAGGGCGGCCCGCCCCCGTCGCAAGGCGACGTGTATGCGAACGCGCCTCAAGGTGGGTACAGTGCGAACCCACCCAAAGGCGGCGCCTACGCTAGTCCTCTGGCCCCACCGCCGCCGGGGCACCCCGCGGCCCAATATGGGCCGGGGTACGGGAACGGTTACGGTCAGGTAGGTTTAACTACCCAATTGGTAGGACCACGACACTGATGATGGTCCTCAGTCTGCGCCAGGACAGGGCTATCCAGGCGGGTTTGCAGGCGCTTGAGGTGGGATTCGTGCGCATCATTTAGTTTAGTAGCTTGCTGGATAATGTAGTCGCATTGCTCTGGCGGTTGGGTTTTCACATCTCAACATCGTAACCTTTGATTCGGAACGTCTACTCACTTCTTGAGTTTCCCCGGGTCTGAAGTGGAACGGTAGGTTTAGATGGTCACTCAGTGGCGCACGCTGTGCGAATAAATTGTCATTTTGTTCCTGAGGACAATCAAGGGGTTCAAGGTCCGACCCGAACTCCGACGGTTAGGTTAGGTAAAACCAATCACACTGCCGTAACGTCACACACTCCTCCGCTTGACTTCGACCTCGACCTCCTTGCATTGGCTTGCGCTGCAGTCGAAAACGAAGATTCCTCCAACACTCACGATCTGCTCAGTCATTACACTGGTATCTGCCTTCCTGCATTCTATCTCGCGTCCCGGGATTCGACCTGGCATGAATTAATATTCCACCGCAATCGCTACGTATCTGCTGCACGTGAACGTTTATCTTGTACGTTTACTTGCCCCGGACCATTGCCTCGGTGAAACTGCCGCCAGATAACCCAGCCCCAGGACGACTTCCGCGCCACGCAGTGCTACGACAGGCGCGGGATGATTCGTCCAACTACGCTCAGGTTCTCCCAGCGCCTACTCTGTGGTCAGCGTGCCGACCGAGCAGCGAGTCTCCCAGGATCCTGGGATGTGGAAGACAGAAAGAGGCAGAAACAGACGCCTCGGCGTCTGGAAGTCGCATCCGTTTCGAGGCCACTCAGCGCAGGAGCGCAGTTGTGGTATATATGGATCGAGTCATCCGTCAATCAGGATCCTTCAGGCTGTGCGCTGATTTCATTATGTGCGTTGATTTCATTCTCAGATGGACACTCGAACTTTCGCGGCGGACATGGACACCCTCGCTGAGTTCCCTTCAACTCGTCTGCTATAAGGCTCGAAGTTGGGATTGAATTGAACCGACCGACTCATTCAGGATTTGAACTTGGATCTAATTCGATCCGGACGGGCGTCTCTCGCACACACGCCACACGGCCGCCTTTACACTTTTGCTGACGGATGTACAGCATTGCGCTGACTTCGCGGCTTTTGGACGGATACGCGACACCGAAGGCAGGTCCAAATCCCTTCTCTTTCCCCACCACCACCCACTCCCCGGCGCCATGGACATAGAGCTGCTCCAGCTGGTAGAAGACTCGCGGCTGACGGGGTACCTTGCTGGTGAGTCGAGCCAAGCCTTTACCCCAGCGTGCGCGATTACTGATTTTCTCCGCAGTCGCGGCGCTCTGTGTACTCATGTCCGTCGTCGGCTCAACCCCGCTTTGCCCTCTCATTCAATTTATTTCCCTCAGATATGATCATATTCTATCCTTCCCCGAAGAGGTGCGACGATTCCCTCACTTCCCTGCAATCATTATAGACGAGGTCGCCAACTCATTAGGTGGAACTGATCTGGAAAAGCCGCTGGGGCATCGCAAAAATCATATACGTCCGTCATTTACTTACTCTGCCTGATGGCTCCAGATTAATGATTGCCTGTGCGTTAGCTGTGGAACCGCTACTTCAGTCTCGTTGCAGTTAGGTGAGTCGCCACCTCGGCTCTTCTTCGAATGCTGAATGGTACTCATTATACAGCCTGAACATGAGTGGTCAGTCCACCTGCGTCCAACCTCAGTCGCGATTTGGCCTAATGCCCAACAGTTACGGTCCGCGACATCGGTTCCTCGCATGTTCGTCCTTCCCTCATTTTCTCGACGCAAGTCTGACATACCTCACAGGCGTATGTTTTCCCCGACTCCGGTCACTGGCCCTGCCTGCTTACCGTAAATCCCTGGCCTCCGAAGCTGTATCAATTGGCTGCAAGTAAGTAAGCTCAATCGTTTCGTATCCGAGTCAATCCAACCCGTACCCAGGTGCAGGCCTCTACCTCGACCATCCTGATCGCTACCGTGGACTTTGTGCTCATGCTCAGGTACGCGTGGGGCATCGGCCCTCAAATTGGTGCCTCATCCAATCACGCAGAGTTTGGATTTTATACGGGAGACAAAAATGGATGATGTGGTCGTTCGTGGCCATGGGCGTTGGTACGTCCCTTCCCTTCCCTTCCTGGTTTAATCTGTCCTGCGGCTGATGCATAGCTTGTAGCTGAGGTGGTCTCAATGTGCGTCCTTGGTTCCAACCTTTATTATGGGGCTTGAGGACTGATGGGATGACAGGACCATCGTTGACCTGTTCGCATTTGCACAGATGCGGGGTGAGTCCTCCAGATACCATCATTATATGTTGTTCACGAACGCGCACAGAATACGTCCACCTCGGGTACGTCTATCGCTGGTTCCATTGCTGCCTACACGCAAGCTAAACGGACGGCGGACGAACGCAGGTCGATCATCAAGGGCTGCTACGCCTACAGTACGTCGGAACTCCTTCTACCTCTTGCCCCCATCTTGATTTCGAGTTCAGACGTGCCAAGGTTCCTCACGCTATACGCCGCCGTTCCGCTGCTCGTCGTACGCCCCTCCCTCTCCCTCTAAGCAAACTCCCACAACTCATAAAACCCAGACGTTCCTCATGTTCGCCATGACCCTGTACAAATGCATCCTGACGCTCTACCGCGCGGACCACCGCTCCATGCCCTTCTGGCGCTTGTTCCTCCGCGACGGGGTGGTGTGGTTCGTCTTGGTGTTCGGTGCGTCGCGTTCTTTCTCCCGGTGGGCCAAGTGTGTCTCAATTAATCGCAATGTCTATGTAGCGGCAGGCGGTTCGGAACTGATCATCTGGACGGCGCGTCGGGAGACGCTGAAGCAGGTGCTCGTCGTGTGCGTTTCTCTTCCTCCTCCTCCTCTCCTTCCTCCTCCTGAGTGCTCACCTCTCACCGATGCCTAGCCCCGCCCTCGTGTGCGTACCACCACCACCATTCCCTCATACCACTCCCATTGACCGAGTTCCAGTGTATACTCCGGCGTCGCCTCCCGCAGCCTGCTCAACATCAAACAGATAATGGCCCGGGAGGTAGATGAGTCTGACGCACAGTGGGTTTCCAGCAGTGCTTGAGTGAGGGTCGGGGTGGTTAAGTTACATTATTATTCCTGTATCTATAAGTCCGCCACAAATAGTAATCAGGCTCGACAGCGAGCATATTCTTGGTATCATCCGTGACGAGTAGACAAATTGACTGGAGTCGAGATCAACTTGGAGGTAAGAAACAGCATTGTTGGAGTCTTGCTGCACTCTAACCTTTGTTCTAGATCCCCACCTCTTTTTCCATACAAGTTGATACAACTGTTCACAATGCTAACGTTACTGTACACGGTCATTCATAGTCAGGCGGAGCCTCCTGCATCCCGTGCGTCGCTCGAAACTCTTCCATCTCGTGCCTCAACCGGATCATCTCGCTGCGCAAGCTCTCGTCGTGCGGTCCAGCGCCGCGCACGGCACTACTCCCGGTAACTGACGGGTTTTCCGACGACGCGAGCTGGTGTACTGCCGCACCTATCTCCACAATCCCGTCGCCGTGGGGTGTCCGTGACGACGACGCCGCGCCCGACCCTGTCTTCGGATTCGACACTGATTCCGAGGGCAAAGCGGAAACCTGTGTCGTGCTCGGTGGGGAGGTGTAGGGTTGGGGGGTGGTCATTTCTCCGTCGGAATCCGCGCGTCGTTTACGGCGACGGAGGAGGAGCGCGAGGCCACCCACAAGCAGCAGGAAGCCGAGCCCGCCGATGACGCCCCCCGCGATGGCGCCTGTGTTGTGGTGCGATCCGGTGCCGGTCGTCGTCGGACTCGAAGAGACCGCGCTCGAAGGCGGTATTACGACCGTTTTATTGGGAACACTGGAATTCTTGTCAGCCTGCGGGATGAATACTCGGGGTAGGAGCCGTACTCCAGCGCGAGGAGTGAGAACATCGCTCCCTGTGCAGGGCTATTCAAATCAAACTCAGCATCTAAATACCACCAGTGCAAGCCCTACAAACCTCGCAAATCCATTGGAATATATTCCTGCGCCAGGCCCTGCCCCGGTCTGCACGTTGTATAAATTGGGGAACGTCCCCCCGCTCGAATTCGCCGAAGCCTTGGCGCGGACGGTAGATACCAGTCGGTCACGGGTTGAGTTATCTGGAGCGGCTGCAGCGCTGAAGAGCGTCCAATCTTGAATAAATCTACTTCAGCATCATTCTGCGGACACTCAAAATGACGGACGTACCGGAGCGAGTATTTGAGTTACTTTCGCTGCTGAGCGCGAACCCGAATTGCGGTACTGTAACTGTGGTGAGGAGGACTATCCCGAGGTTCAACAAGGAAAACAACCCACGATTGCTCGAGTGGTTTGAGAGTGAGGCAGATTCAGCGCCGTAGACCTGGCTGCATTAGGACAAGGGATTCAATTTACTGCGAGAACTCACCGTAGAAGGGATGAGATTGAGCTGCAATAACTTGTCCGCCAGCAAGTTATACATCAGGCCGTACGATCCTGGCTCCCCGTACGTCCAGAGCATCTGCCCCGACGCGGTCGTCATATCCACCCACGACTTCGTCAGCGAACTGGCGGTCCCCTAAATCAACCCGTCGTCAGCTTCCTCCCGTGAGAGCGAGGGAAGAGCACAAATACCCGGTATTTCTGCGCATCCGCGGCCACGCCCTTGAGCGCACTGATTTCAGCCATTGCTTGGATGGCAATGATGCCCTTGAGTGCAAGGTTGGTGATATTCCCGTGTGTCTGCCCCAGGGTGGCGTCGCGGGAGTCCGAGGGTACTCTGTGGAATTTAAGCAATTGGTTGCTGGTCGGACATTAATGCTGTGCGGGAGTCAAGGCGTTGGTGGATAGGTAGTCTGCCCAGCCCTTCAGCAAATTGTACTGAGTGCCGAGAAGTGAGCAGTCTAAGGATGAAACAGGGAAAACGAGAGTGGACGTACGTATCTGCTGTTCGATTCGAGCGTGGGTCGTTTCGTTGGTACTCGCTACCTTTTTTCTCACCGAGTGGTGAATTGGGACGATCGAGGGCCTGAGGAAGTCTAGAGCAGAGAAGTAAGCACCAGGTTCAAAGTTGGCAACTGAAATCTAATCATCACTCAGCCCAAACGGAAGGAATCGAACGCGGAAGCGGAACACCCGACGCAGGCTGAACTTGGGCTGAACAGACACGCGGATATTGTGGCGACAAAGGGGGCAGCGGTTCAAATTTTGTAAGACCAAGGAAGGAAAAGGAACGCACTGATTCAGATTCAGAAATGCTGCGCGGACCCAAGACGAACACGAATTGCTGCTTGACTGATCCTGTCTGTGTCAGTCCAAGTACGTGGTAGCGTCGCACAATGCTAATTGTGAATTTGAGGCCTACACGACGCGGGGAGGCGATGGAGATGTCGCCGCGGATGGGGCTGCAGCACGCGAGGAGGGGAGGACGTGGTACCGCGCCGCGCGGAGGTGGAGTATCGAGGGACTGAGGTGAGAAGGAAGAGTACGCGCGCGGGGAGAGAGCTTGAGACGAAAGCACAGAACTGAGCCATCCGGTGAGAACTTGAAGCCGAAGTAACTTCGATCACAATGATACACTACATTCACCCAGAGCACGGTGTTCCACGCATATAGAATCGACGGTCGGGTATGTGAGTGTGAGTTGAAATGGGTAGGCTATGAAGACCCACTAGCGGCGGCTCCGCATCTGTGTGCAATGAAGAAAAAAGTAAAGCCCATATTGCAGGTTGCTCGTTCGAGTCGGGCGTGGGTCGTATCGTGGGCTGCACCAGTTTTTGTTTGCGAACAAGGTTCTTTCGAGTGTGTTGAGGGATAGGCCGAGTAGCGGACGAAGAGCGAGATGGTGGTCGAGAGCAAGCAACAGCGGGGATTGCCGAAATTGAAACGCCGATCCATCAATCTTACGACACCCCCTCTTCCCGCACTCACCACCACGACGACTCTGCACTCAGAAATGCCGGGCGGGCGCTCCAACAAGCACAGACTATACATAAGTCTCCTCTATCGCCAGAACGCAGAGAACTTCCACTGGGCCCTCACCCTAAGCCCGCCCACCGAGCGCAAGAACTGCAAAGATTCGGTTCGGTACGACGCCGCCAACACGATCACCGCTGCCTGGGACGGCGTTTCCCCCGTGCCCTGGCGGTACCGGTACGACCCCGTTGACCCGCTCCTCGATCTCAAGCTCGTCGCTCGCGTCCTGGTGGCCAAACTCCCCAGTAACACGCCGTTCGAGGACTGGGCGACGAACATCCACGATACGTGCCGCGCTGTCCCGCTGGTGCAGGGCGATCCGGCGTGGACGTGTCGCATTTGGGCCTTCCAGGCGCTGGCTGCGCTGCGTGCGCTCGGGGGCGCATTCGCGACGATCCCCGAGGTGGCGGACGGGAGTGCGGAGGAGGAGGAGATCGTGGCGTTTGCGCGCGTGCAGAAGTCAAGGCTGCTGCTTGGGGAGGTGAAGCCGGGGGATATACACGCAATTGCGATGTTGGATATGCGGTGCGTGTGCTGTGTCGTTGTGCGGCTTGTTGGTACTGACGACGGACGACGACGCGCAGTCGGCAATGGAGGGACTCTGTTTTCCGCCGCCCTTCATCATTCAAGACGCAATCGGCCCTCAAGACTGAGCAAGTTGTATGACGGGATGGACTACATGTACGGCCTCATCTTTGTAATTTTACCCCGATACCCCTGAATGTAAGTACGTTACTGATTCTGAATCTTCCCGTCGGAAAAAATCCATGTTGCGAGTGAGTCCGATCGTTCATCATCTCCGGTACCCTGTGGTCAGGGCAGCTGTCCATACTTCGTCCCCTTCCCTTGGTACGCATAACCGTGCTAATCCCCGACTGCGACTCACCGCCGTCGCCCTGGTTTTGGCGTTACGGTTCCTCTCCCTCGCCCCGTTTCCACATCCATGCTACGCCGTCTCGCCGGCTCTGCGCCATCTAGGAACCCCAAACTTACCATGATCACGACGCGTGTTTCTCTCTCGGCTTAAACCTCCTGCTCTCGCAGGCGCCCGAAACGAGGAGACACACGCCTTCCAAGGTCAAAAAGAATCGGCACCCAAGAACACCTATGGCCCAGTCCCCAATCGAACGGGGCGCTCACAGTATCAGATGTTCAAGATCTCAGAGTCGAACGGGCCTATAATCTGTGAGTGCATTCCAAATGCTACCGAGCTTGCGCAGACTGAGGTGAGCGGCTGGCATAGGCCTTTTTGGAGCATCGCGCAAGTTCAAAAGGGATGAAAAAGTCTGAATGAACCGACAGTACGGCTCTGTCCCGAATCGAACGGGTTGCTCACAATTTACAGGTCGATATCGATATTATAACTATATGTCGTGAGTGCATTCCAAATGCTACCAAGCCGTTCTCAACCCCAGGTACGTCGTTGGTTGGTATAGCTTCTTCTGGAGTTTCGCGCAAAGCCGAAAGTCGAACAGGGATGAAAAAATGGAAAGCAATCCTTGTATGGCCCGGTCCCGAATTGAACAGGATGCTCACAATTAAGGTCCACACCGGAAGATTCCAACTAGGGTGAGTGCATTCCAAATGCTACCACGCCTTACTGACCATTGGGCAGACACTGGTTGGCACAGGCTTCTCTGGAGCATTGCGCGAAGTCGAAAACGGATGAAAAACAACAGCAATGAAGCAACCTTATGGCCTGGTCGCGAATTGAACAGGATGCTCGCAGTGTACAGGAGAAAATTTTGCCAAGTTGCGTAAGTGCGTTCCAAATGCTACCGAGCCGTTCTCAACCCCAGGTGACTTGCTGGCTGCCACAGGCTTTCCAGGAGTATCAAGGGATGAAAAACTGAATGTATTTTTCTTTTTCATTGGCCAGCCCCAAATCGAACAGGTTGCTCAAAATGTTCACGGGAATGCTCCCAAGTAGGGCGAGTGGATTTCAAATGCTACCGAGCCGTGCTGAACAATGGGCAGACACTGGTTGGCACAGGCTTCTGTGGAGCATTGCGCGAAGTCGAAAACGGATGAAAAATCAGACGACAAATCGAACGGGTTGCTCACAATCTGTACGAAAACTTGGTTAAGTACGGTGAGTGCATTCCAAATGCTTCCGAGGCATCCTCAATCCCAGGCGAGTCACTAGAGCATCGCGCGAAGTCGAAAACGGATGAAAAACCAAATATACACAGATTGAACGGCCCGGTCCGGAATCGAACGGGTTCCTCACAATTTACATCTTCGCACTCCTAGATTGCGTGAGTGCATTCCAAATGCTACTGAGCCTCGCTGAACATTCGGCGGACACTTGGGATGCACATTTATTGGAGGACGATCTGAAACAGTGGAGGAATGAAACAGTGGAGGAATGAAACAGTGGAGGAATGAAAAAGAAGACGCCAGCGTAGGGCCCGGTCCCGAATCGAACGGGGTCCTGCTGTTCTAGTATGGGCGATATATTGTCCAAAAATTACCACTTTTTTCCAGGGTTTTTGACCGCAACTTACATCTCGACCTTGTGTGGATTGCAGCTTGATTCTGGTGAAATATTCGACCATGGGTTGCATCTTCGAGGTGGGTGACAATTCCACATATGCTTGTACCTGTTTGGCTCTGATACATCACACCGGCCAACGCGTCGGCAATCGGCCACTTCGGTAAGGATCGTCCTCTGCCCCTTTACACTACTTGTGCACCTCCGGCTGGTGTTCATACACCCCGAAACGCTATCCCTACATTAGCCGCCTCCAAAACCACCGGTTTACAACTTTGAGGACCCAAATTCCTCTCTGGAACCCACAAAATTTGGCGAGGTCTGAATAGGCTCACGAATAGGCGGGACTTGAGTCTCGGTATCTTCAGATTGGTTCATAACCATTGTATTAACCGTTTCCGTGTAGAAATACCCATCCTGACGACTTGAATCCACAAAATTGTTGGTACTCCATTTCAGGAACTCGGCAGCGAGGCGGCACACCCTTTGTTCTGCCGATAGGATCACCGCCATCAGAATCTGTTCGATTTTTCAACCACGGACTTCAAAAGTGTGTCCTTCAGTGGAAGACCCAGATGAAACAAGCCTTTTGTGAGGGTGCAAACCTGGTACGAAGTTGTGACCATTTCGGAACTTGACACCAGTTGCAACCCAAAATCCCTGTTTCCAGTTGGTGTTGCAACCTAAGATAATTTTTGTACAGTATATGTGCCATATTCTAGCCCAAAGTTACGTGAGTGCATTCCAAATGCTACCGAGCCGTTCTCAACCCCAGGTACGTCGTTGGTTGGTATAGCTTCTTCTGGAGTTTCGCGCAAAGCTGAAAGTCGAACAGGGATGAAAAAATGGAAAGCAATCCTTGTATGGCCCGGTCCCGAATTGAACAGGATGCTCACAGTGTACAGGAGAAAATTTTGTCAAGTTGCGTGAGTGCATTCCCAATGCGACCAGGCCGTTCTCAACCGCATGCGAGCCGCTGGCTGGTACGGGCTTCTCTAGAGTATGGCGGGACGAAAAAATCTCACTCGACCAATTCGAATGGCCCCGGTCCCGAATCGAACGGGTTGCTCACAATTATCAGACCATAAAGCCAATCGTAAGTTGTGTGAGTGCATTCCAGATGCTACCGGGCGAACCTTCCCGCCGTCGGGGATCGTCACACGAGTGAGTCGTCTCAGTCCTGTGGGTGCTCATCACAGACCCTGCCATCGCGATCCTCCTCAATCTGTTCTTGCTCATGTGCGCCTTTCACACCTGTTGAATACTACGTATACACACATCGTCGCGCTTTGAGCAACCACAACCGCGACGCGAGTTTCAACTTGCCTCAACCCTTCCCTCCAGGTCATGATTTACAGACGGAACCACATGAGCCCGCGATCCTTCGAAATCTGAATGCAGCCCGTTATAATATGTGAATTACTCGTAGGTATCCTGAGACGGAAACGAACCCAGCACCGTAGGTCAAGCGACAAAACATCATCTTTACGACTCAATGGCCCAGTTGGGACAGACGCTGTACGATTTTACACCAATTTATAGTTCTTAGTTCTTGCAGGACCAACCGGGAGTGGGTGCAAAAACACAGGGTCCAGGTTTAGGGGCCAGAGCCTGGTCCCGAATTGAACGGGGTCCTCGCAAGAAATTTTACGACATGATCAAGTGCGAAAGTTTTGGGAGTGCATATCGAATGCTACCAAGGCGGTCGTAGCTGATGCTCCGGGATTGGGGGGGGACACCAAGCAATACTCAGGTTGAAAAAGAACTGTTTTCGACGTCGCGCCAAGCAGCGGCGGCCGGCCCAAGCTGCTACTGAATGTGCTTCAAGTTCGGATCCCTATTTGTCGGAAGTTGGAACGGAACGGCTTGAGGCGAGTGCGGATGAACATCCACCCTTCCATGCAAGTAATTTGTTATTGCAAGAAGCTCACCTCTACACCCTATACCTCACAATCCCCTTGCACTTGCATTTCTCGAAGTTGAACCACCTTCTTTGGCATCACCACGGAAACCAAACATCAAATCACGGCACGTCTTCTCCTCGACCGTCACGAAAATGTCGCCGACAGCTCTCCCCTGGCTCTCCCCCTGCTCGTCCCTGCCCGCGGAGTCGAGATACTGATGCCTCGTCGTCAACGATACAACAACATTCCCACGTCAACCTCGGTCGCAAGAGATTCCCAAACAGGCGCCCCCACGCGACACCGTCTCTTCTGCGGCGCCGAGCAACCATTCACCGCTGCATACCTCAACCAGGCTTCCCCTGCGTCAGACTCCCTCGCCATATCCTCATCTCTGGGCACTCAAAACTCTTCACCGCGCGAACAACTAACGCCCAAAACGAATGGCTGTGGCACGCAGATCCACGCCTCTGCGTCGCCTGATGGGAGTTCCGTGTGGCTCGCGGATACCCGCGGTGTATCCAATACGGTAGTCGCGTTGGAGGCGCGTTACGTCCCGCGCGAGGTGCTGCGTCATTTGGATGGCGCACAGCGCGAGGCGTGTGGATGTGAGACGCAGTTTGTCGGTTGTGCTGTTTGGTGAGTCCTGCCACTCTAATCTCCTTCGGGCCGCCCTTCGTACCTCCTTTGTCGTGTTGAGACTCGAGTTTCGTGTCTCCTCTGCATGTTTTGAATCTGCGCGCAGTAAAAATCTGACATCCATCCAGCGGAAACCCCCTCGGCTCCCAACTAACCCCCTGCCCAGCACACGCCTCCTCGGGCGGAGTCAGACTCACCTTCCTCGCCTCCGCCGTCTCCCCTCCACTCCCACTCCCATGGCCACCGCCTCCGACGGCCCATCGCTCCGCAAGCGGAACAACTACGCGGTGCCCGACGGACGCCGCATCCCCCTCTCCCGCGCGCCACCCCCCCTCCCGCATTATTCCCGCTTCCGACGCCAACACGAACACCAACACCAACACCGACGTAGAGGCGGAGACAGAAACCGCAGCGCACCGCCAGCAAAGCAACGCGTCCCTCGAGACGAGCTACGAGCTACCGAGCGCGCGACTTCGACGTCCGCCCCATGCCCACCACCTTCGTCGCCTTCTTCGCCGACGACGAGCAACTCGACTTAAGCTTGCTGCCCCCGCGGAACCCCAATCCGAACCCGAACCCGAATCCGAATCCGCATCCGAATCCGAATGCGAATGGTGTGCTTGCCGCGACGCGGGACCCTTACCCCAACGCGGGCGCGGAGGACATATACGTCCACATCCACGCGGAGGTGCAGGTGCAGGAGGGGGCGGGGCTGGCGATGGACGTGGACGTGGACGTGGACCTCCCGTGGCTCCCCCGGGCCCGGACCCGCGCGCAGGCGTATGCGGAGACGCAGACGCAGACGCAGACGCAGACGCAGACACAGACGCAGACACAGACGCAGACACAGACGCAGACGCAGACGCAGACGCAGAGACGCGTGACCATGGACGTGAACCTCGACCTCGACCTGACACAGGCGCAGCTGCAGGCGCAGCGCGAGGAGCAGGAGCCGCAGGAGCGGGAGCAGGAGCTTATTGGGGCTGGAGCAGCTTGTGGCGCGCGTGAGGGCGGATCGGGATGGGGATGGGGCTGGGGCTGGGGCGGGGACGGCGCCTACGGAGCAGCTTGTGGCTTATAGCGCGCGCGCGTGAGGGCGGATCGGGATCGGGATCGGGATCGGCGGAGGATGCGGTGGAGGGTGAGGGGGGGTGGGGTTGGGGGTGGAGGACGGGGCGACGACGCGCGTGCTGCGGGTTGGGCGGGGGCAGCGGCAGCTTGGGGTGAAGGCACAGGCACGCGCATTGGCATTGGCACGAGGGTGCGCGTTGCGTGGAGCGTGGAGCGTGGGGGATGGTGTGGATCGGGATCGGGATGGGATGGACGCGTGAGGGGCGGTTGACCCTGCGCCTGCGGGATAAAATCATCAAGTACTGACTGATGCTTGGTATGTATGTACTAACAACCACTTGTTGATGTGCGCCGGTCGCGTTACTTGAAAGGTGTTCTTCCTATGTTTTGGGTGTGTTTTGCCTACCTACGTACTGGCTTCGATGGGGAGCTGATTCGGTGTCCTAGATTCAGGTTGGAGGGGATGGTTTGCGTTGAACGCAAATATCGTCTCGGATTGGTATATCCCACGACTCCTTTCTACTAGCTGCTTCCGGGCTCGCGACGGAACAACATTTGAGGTGAGTGTACCCGCTGTGTGCGCCGTTCGATCGATGTAGACCTGACTGCTTTTTTTCAATACCCAGTTTCGAGCGGCATTGTTGAATGCAGAAACTGGCACAAACTCAGCATTTACTTCGGGAGAAAGAAACACGGTATTCCTCCCGCCTTGCTTGCGATTGAATGTGCCGTGATGCGACGTTCGTGAGGTGCGTGTCCGTGTTGGGTTCGATGCTCACCTGTTTGATCTCTTTGTCTTATAGCGGAGGCTTGACGCTGAACCTTGAACCGAGGTGCGACGTTCTTGAGGTGCGTGTCCGTGCTGCGTTCGATGCTGAGCTGATTCATTGTCCTAGGTCCAGTTTCGGGCGGATGGTTGCGTTGAACGCACGCAAACCTCGTCTCGGATTCGTATTCCCACGACTAGCTGCTTCCGGGCTTGCGACGGAATGCGCCGAGCTCGAGGCGCGAGTGTGCGGCGTTCGATCGATGCCGAGCTGACTCCTTTGTTGCATAAGGATTCCTCCCGCCTTGCCTGTGCCGCGGTGCGACGTAGGGCTGTTCGCCGTCCCGTCGACGGGCACGCCGTCGTTTTGACGGGAGTCGAACAGACCACCCCGTCCCGTCACCGTGCCGTCGCAAGTTTCTCAGGACCTTCCACGGGACGGGACGGGCAACGGGACGGCCGTTGCGGGTATAGGGACGGGCACGGACTCATAGCAAGACTAAAAATTCTCAATGTTAGCCTTTTTGTGCACTCATAAACCTCTGGGTGGCCAGTAGCCACCCCTCACAAGGTCATTCCCGCCCTAGAGTGTGAGCAAGACCGGGTACGAATATCAGCAACTCAAATGAAGGCGTAGGGTCGAAGTCGTACCTGTCAGTAAGCATCGGGGAGTGTTTAATGGGCCTACAGGGTAGTTGTGCTCAGGTTATGCCCGAGTTGAACACCAAATCTAAAAGGGGAAACCGTAATCGGCGGTTGTCGAGCCGGGAAACCCTGACCAGCAACCTTTCAGAGAGACCTGATTCAAAAATATAAGTGTTGTGCCGAAATATGTTTGACCAGTTGACCTTTTCTGAGGGAAAAACCCGAGGGATATTTGACAATTTTCAAAAATTGAGACCACCAACCCGTCGTCCCGTCGACGGCCGTCGATGGACGGCAAAAAACGGTGGGCACCCGTCCCGTTTCCGTGCCGTCGCTGCTGAGGGAAAACCTGCGACGGAACGGGTCGGCTACCCGTCGCACGGGACCCGTAGAACCGGCGCGACGGGTACGGTCAACAGCCCTAGTGCGACGTTCGTGAGGTGCGTGTCCATGTTGGGTTCGATGCGCAGCTAATTTCCTTGTCCTATTGCGGAGGCTTGACGTTGAATGTTGAGCGCCGATTTAAATGCTTGTTTCACAGACGCTCTTTCGCCGCCCGTCTGCCAGGAAGACGGAGTCGGCCCTCAAGACGGCACGGACTTTGTACGGCCTACCTCGATACCCTGAATGTAACTAACTACGTTCCTGATCGACCGTATATGAGGCTGATCACAGAAAATATCCCGCTGCCTTCCCTCCTTCCCCTTCTCTTCAGCCTGCTCCAACTCCCATTCATCCCTCGGCTGGTATATAAGAAGTACACGCAAAGCTGCAGGTAAAAAAATTTACGACGACAGAGATATGGCCTGGTCCCGAAAATCGAACGGGACTTCATAATTACAGCTGTACCTCTTAAGGTAGGTCAGCGCATTTCGAATGCTACCGAGCTTTCCTGTACCTCGGGCAGATACTGGCTTACCTTTCTTTGCAGCGGGAGAAAAAGCGTGGAAAGACCTCTTCATGCGAACCGAACGGGTGCCTTACATTTATCCTCCATCGCTAAACGTGCATTGCAAATACTACCGAGGCGTTCTCGACGTCGTGGACGTACCAACTAGCACGTCTGTTTCCAGAAGCGCAGGATCTGGGAGAGGGAGGCTACGCCCAGTGGCCCAGCCCGAATCGATAGGCTCGCTCGCGCTTGCTACGCACACAAGTAAATATCAATATTCGTGAGTACATTTCATTTCAAATGCTACCGTCCTCCTTGTGATTTCGGAGAATCACTGAGACTTCTTTGTCAAGGAACTTGGGAGCGACAAGGACAAAAACATGAGAATTCGCCCCTTTATGGCTCCTTCCCGAATTGAACGGGATGCATTATCCGGTCTGACGACTGAAACTTGCGTCAGTGCATAGTACTGCATGCTACCGAGCCGTTTTCAACCAGGAGTGGGTCGCTGACTGCTAGCTGGTTACTACGCCCACTGTAACACTGACCAAACAGGAAAAATTCGTTCGGATCCCCATGCATGACCCAGCCCCGAATCGAACGGGGTGCTCACAAATTGGCGATAATAGGCCGCTTCAAATTGAGTGAGTGCATTCCACATGCCACAAAGCCCTTCTGAACCTCAGGCGAATGCCATGTGGACACGAATTCACCGTCGCACGACACCAAACGACACTGCAGAAGAAAAAAGAATAATTCGGCGCATAATAGCCAGGTCCCGAATCGAACGGGATCCCCCACAGTCAACAGCAAGCGGAGAATTGAAATTGCGTGGGTGTATTCCATATGCGACCAGGCTTCTCCCTGTTACGCTGAGCCAGACGTCGCCAACGGTAAGTACTGTACTATTTCGACCAAAGGTTCAGGTGACGGGTGACGGCCACCCGTGAACTGAACAATTTTGGCCCTGGTGACGGTGACAGAGAGCTTTTCTGGCCTAATTAGGCTGAAAAACACGAAAATTTTGCGTCCGGCGCTTGCTGGACGTCCATATATGGTAATTTTCGGTGATTGCCGATCAATGAACAGCTTGTTCAGTGAACAATAGTGGTGACGGGTGACACCCCGTGAACCTTTGGTCGAAATAGTACAGTATTCTTTGGCCAGTAGTGGAATCGAGAAGAGGAGGAAAAAGCTGGCTGATTTGGCGTGGCCCGGTTCTGAATCTAATGTGTCCTCGCAGGAATTACTCCACATTCGGGGAGTGCATACTAGGTGCTCTCAGGCCTCCGATAATCGATAGCTCGCGTCTTGAGCTTACGTTTGGGGGGAGAGCAAGCAATAGGTGAAAAGAAATCAGTTTCGACCCAGAGGTGGAAGCGGGCGTCGCTTTTCACTCTCTAGGGCAGAACACAACATGCCGCTGAACGAGGAAGAATGAGGTTCAAATTTCGCTTGAATACTTGCACGATTGAGTTCAATTCTGCCGCGTTGGCAAGGGGTAAGTACTATTTGAGACTTCGCAAACTTCTTCGCCCATGCTCGGTATTTGAATTTGCAGCCAGATTTGTCCTTCGTCGGGGCTCCTGCGTGCTGAGTACTCAGGAGACCCAACGTGAGAGAACTGCGAGTAAGGACGCAGACTCCTCTGATGATCAGAGAGGTGGGCGCACACCCTCGTTCACATCCGCTACCTCGCTACCTGAAGGATATCACTGGTTGTACGTCGGGAGATTCACGACGCATCATACACACGCCCCCCCTGGCACTTTCAATTTCTCAAAGTTGAACCACGCCTGCTTTGGCATCACCACTGCAGCCAAACATCAAACCGCGGCAACTGCCGGACGCTTCTCCTAAACGGCCACGCCAATGTCGACGACTGCCCTCCCTGCCCGCGTCCCTGCTCCCGGACATCCACCCTTCACTGTCCCCCGTCGCTCGCGTACCGCCGCCCATTCTCCTCACCAATCCAGTACCACGTCGACGTCGGTGGCAAGAGATTCTCAGATAATAGGCACCCTGACGCGACAGACTCTTTTCTGCGGCGCCGAACAGCCTTTCACCGCTGGATATGTCAACCAGGCGTCCTCTGCTCCACTGAATCCATCTCTGTACATTCAAAACTCCTCACCACGCGACCAACTGGCGCCGCAGACGAATGGATGCGGCACGCAGATCCACGCGTCTGCTTTGCCGAGCGGCGGTTCTGTGTGGCTCGCAGACACCCTTGACATATCGGACACAGTTATCCCGATAGAGGCTCGATATGTTCCTCGGGAGGCGCTGGGCCGTTTGGACCGGGCACAGCGCGAGGTGTGTGGATGCGAGACGCAGTTTGTCGGATGCGCTGTCTGGTACGTTCCCTCTTTTGCTTTCCTCAACGCAGTCTTGCGCGTCTGCGCATAAATGAAACTGACGTCTATCCAGCGGAAACCCCCTCGGCACCCAACTAACTCCCTGCCCATTACACCCCTACGACTCAGGCGGGTCCAGCTTCGCATTCCTCGCGTCCGCCGTTTCACCCCCGCTTCCTCCGACTGCCGAAGACACGCAATCCTTCCTCCGCAGGCGACACAGCTACGTGCCGGACGGACGCCGCATCCCCTCACCGCCGCCCCTGCCCCCGCTCCGAGCTCGCGGGAATGCCCCCATCACAACAACGGCGGACACGGAGCGCGAGCACCTCCGCGCACGCATCCTCGCCCACCCCCACTTGTACGCGTCACTCGCGCCGGAGTTCGACCTCAACGACAACGAGTTCCTCGTCTCCCCACCGAACTCGAATGCGAACACACTGGACCCACTGCCCACGGGGCTTTTCAGGCACGACGCTGCGCCGCCCATGTTGCCATTCGACGCGGATGCCAACGCGGCGCGTATGGCGCTAGCGCAGGTAGAGGCCATGCAGGCGCAGGCGGATACGCAAATCACCATGCAGGAGAGGCAAGCGCAGCATCTTCGGATGGCGCAGGCGCTGTCGATACAGGCGCAGAGCCAGAACCGAACGCAACTCGTCATACAGCAACTGCGCGAACACCAAGAAGAGCAAGCGCAGCGGTGGGAGCGCTTCGCTGCCGCGCAGAGGCGGGGGAACACGATACCCGTCTCGCAGTGGCCCATGCCGGGCGTGCGTGCGGATCGGGGGCGGGGTGGTGGACTGGAGGAGGGCGCGACGACGAGGGTGTTGAGAGTTGGGCGTACAGCGACCCATAGTGGTGCTGTGACTACGACTCCCGGTGGACAAGCGGGGGTTGTGGGAGGTGGAGGTGGAGACACGCACCCGGGTCGCATGGAGCCCCGACTCGGATGAGGAGGATGACTACGTCGCACGGGAGTTGAGGCCGATGGCGAGGGGGGTTTGAATTGTGCTTGCTTGCGGTTCGTCCTCGTTCGTGAAATCATTGGTGAAGGGGAGGGGCGTCGGGGAAAACGGCGCTTGCTGACGGGCTTCTTGGTATGTACTAACCTTCCGTTGTGCCAAAAAATCACTGTGAATGATCTGTTTCTTGCGATGATGAGTGCAAGAACTCGAGGTGCGTGTGCGTACCTGTTCCGTTCGATTGTGAGCTAATTCATTGCTTCGTGGCCAGGTCCGGGTGGATGATTGATGTTGAACCTTGTAAGCTTGAGCGTTCAAGTTCGTGTTTATTCAATTTTCCATTTCCATACGGAGTTCTTGCTTTCTTGCGATGCAGTGCCGCAAAGCGCGACATTATCAGAGGTGCGTGTGCCTAGCACCTATCAACTCCTATGCAGAACTGAGTCCATGACAAAATGGTCGGCTTAAGGCTCGTATTTGAGTTCGTTCTCGTGTCCGTGTGTTCGTTCTCGTGTCCGTGTTGAACGAACTTAATCAACCCAGACGAAAATCTCATGACGGGGATGCGATTTTTCGCCTCACTGGCGACGGAATGCGCTCCGAATTGACATGGACGAGGTGCGTGTGCGTGCTGCATTCGATACCCTACTGATCCCTTGTCTCACAAAACCAGTCTCGCCGGAGGGAATGACTGACTTGATCGTTGAACAACCAACTCCCTACTTGAATTTGCAAACTCACGCTGAGGCGCGACATTCTTGATTCAAAGGCGCGTGCGCTGTGTCGGATCCTGGGCTGATTCATTTCCCCATATTGTCTCGACTCTCGCCCCGACTGACTGGCGTTGAACGTTGAAGCTTGAAGACTAGATTTCTTGCCGCAGTGCGCCGACTCGATGTTCTGAAGGTGTTCTGAAGGTGCGTCCGCATACTCCCTTTGATGATAGGCTGATTCTTTATCCTATAGCCATGGCCGTTAATCTTGGCGACTCAAGGTTATCTTGCTTGGGATTCCGCGTTCACGGCTCAGAAAGCTTGAACGAGACTGCACCGTTCAATTGTAAAGCAACCAAACTACTTCACATCAAAAGGTACGTCTCATCCACCAGCAATTGCTTGTGCGAGTAACTAATTGCCGGAAAGCCTGTTGCGCAAACCGCGGCGGCGGATATTGAGCTGAAGCGAAGCCGTCGTCGTGATGGGAACTTGGAGGTCGCTTGCCGGGTCGACGGGACTGTGCAATCCAATGGTAAGCAAGATACTGTGCGAACTGCAGGAACTGACTCGGGGTCCGTTGCTGGGTCAGTGGGAGAGAGATCGGGCGCGGTTGTTGTCCCGTCGGGCACAGCGGTCGCGCTAGGAATATAACGGTGAGCCCGGTCGGTTCCAAGGAGGCTAATATGTACTCACTCGGTGTCGGTTTCAATCGCGCTTGCAGCAGGGCTGTTGTTGAATGCAACGGTGAGGGAATGCGAATACGTGAGAACGAATTGTGCTTACTCAGTCGGCGTAGCCGCGGCGGAATCGGTAGGCGCGACGTCGGGAGGACTTGGAGGATAATGGTGAGCTGCTATTGAATGCAAATACGAGAGAAAGAATTCCTCACTCAGTCGCCGTAGGTGCGGCATCGGTAGATGCGCCGTCGGTTGCGCTGCCGTCGGTGGGCGCGACGTCGGTAGCCGTGGGGTCAGCGACGACCGCAGTGTCCGTCACCGTGGAGTTGCTATTACACCAGTAAGTCAGCGAGAAATTATGGAGGTGGAAGAGACAAGACAAACTCGACGGGAGGGACGTCCGGAGGAGGAATGTCAGGGGGAGGGATGTCAGGGGGAGGGATGACCGGGGGAGGAGCGACGGGGGGAGGGAAGAACGGGGGGATATTGATCGGGGGAAGATTGATGGGAGGAAGATTGAACGGAGGGATGGTCGGGGGAGCCTGAGGGACGATCGGGGGAGCAATGGGGTCAGGAGTCGGAACGGGGTCAGGCGTGGGACCGGGCGGCGGCGGCGGAGGAGGAGGAGGCGGGGGCGGAGGAGCGACGGCCGACGGGGGCGGAGGGGCCGCACTTTTCGCGGGGGTACTGTTGCGTATCACGGTTAGTCATCGCAACGGGGCGGAGACTCAGCACTAACACTGCCGGCTTAGTGGTTGGGGAAGGCGGGGGCGTGGGCGGCTGCTTCGGGGGTGGGGAAGGCGGCTGCTTCTGGGGAGGCGGAGGGGGAGGCTGCTTCGGAGGAGGGGAAGGCGGCTGTTTCTGGGGAGGCGGAGGAGGAGGCTGCTTCGGGGGAGGAGGAGGGGGAGGCGGCTGCTTCGGCGGAGGCTTCGGGGGCGGCGCCCTTATAGTGCGGACATGAGCTCCAGGATCATCCTACGGGTATGCTGCACTCACACCGCTGATCCACCTTTCTTGATGGGTGCTGACTGCACGTGGACCGACGCAACAATGAGTACCAAGGCCATAACTCTGGACACAGAGAACATCATTTTTGCAACTAGATAATCGATATCGAGGTGGCTGGAAGCAAGGGCGGTGGGGCGACGAAGAAAAAGAATGCAAAGGACGACCGAGCGAACGAAGGAAAAGGCTGGAGAGGTGCGGTGAGTGAAGCTGCCACTGAAAAGAATGGGAGGACTCACTACGCAGTACCTGAGAGACCAAAAGAAGAAGAAGTGGACTGGGGAGCCTGTCTGGCACCCACTTAGTTTTTATACCCTACGCAAATTGTTTCACGGGCATTTGCAGGCTCCATATGACGTCGGAGAAGGCGCGAGGTAATTACGTGTCATCCACCTACCATCCAAATCCTATGACAACCCGCCCCCGATGGAATAGGTCGTTCCCGCTCCTGCACGGAGTCGGGCGGGGTTTCAGCACCGAGCGACTTGGTATTTTCGTCGTGTTTCGGAATGTGCGATGCTATCGCTCTGCGCCTCGAGTGAGTCTTGGACCTTTACATCGGACGCGGTGCTCCACTGACACCTGGAAAGACGAAGTCTCGTGGGCACAGAGCTTTCCCGCGGTTCAATAATTATTTCCTCCGTGTTTCGGATTGTCTGATGCTATAGCTCTCGTCCTCCAGAAATTTTGAACCTTTGCAACGGGCGGCGGTGATCCACTCGACATCCGGAAAGGCTCTGCCCCACGAATTCTAGTGGGAATTGGCCTTCCCACGGTTCAACAATGTACGTAATTTGCTGATGCTACAACAACACTGTCATTGTTCGGCCTTGTCGCGGAATACCATAGCCGGATGGAATAATAAACACGAATACAACGGGGTTCACGAGTACACGACAACGGTCTGCCTCTCTCGGGGAACTCAAACTTCAAACTTCGACTGAGGCCGCTCCTGTTCAAGGTTTTGTCCATAGCCATAGCCATAACTATAGGCATGCGGAGCCCCTTGGGCGGGATGAACGGGCGGCGGTGGGCCCGGAGGGGGTGCGAACGTCGCTAACACGGGCTTAGTTGTTTAGCTACATTGCAGACAGGATCAAATCACCTGGTGGGCCTGCGAAAGCATAATTTGAAAGAGGAGCGGCCAGTCGCGCCTGCTTGCGTCTCGTGCAGCAGACATATATGGCGTAGATCAGCCCCGAAAGGACCAAGCAACCACCTATCGCACCAAAATGTAAGTGAGAGTTCACAAAAGAGGACGAAACGTATGTACCAATCACTGCAGCGCCAATAATGCGATCCTTGCGCCTCTGCGCAGAAGACTCGTTGTCGTCGTCATCTGTCCTGTGGCAGTTGAGACCAAAGTCGTCGCAGTGAACCTCGAATGCATGTGTGCCGGACACAAAGAGTTGGAAGAGAAAAAGAAGGATTAGATGAGACCGCGCGAATGGAAACGAAAGGCGGGCCATGGGGAATATGGGTATTGGGACGGGATCAGCGACTCGTTGAAGGTATACTTATGAATGGCCGTGTACTCCGTTACTGCGTGGCGCGTGCTGTGGTGCTGTATCCAGCGACAAGACGCCGCGCCGGTAGGGAGAAAAACCCGTCTGACTCACCCATGGAGTATTCGGGCGGACGTCGCGGGGTCTTGTCAGAAGATAGACGACCTTGCGCAACCCAGCTCGAGTTCTCGACTCCGCATAGGTGGTCGAAACACTCCAGGAATTATCCGGTTAGCGGGCGTTTGAGGGCGGCGTGAGGCGCAAAAAACGCCGCGCAACGGTGTCAAGATATCGGATGCTGCCGGCAAAGGCGTATTGAATTCATGAAACTCCAAGCGGCCTCCGCCGCGGGGTCATGCAGCCACGATTTGTGCTGGGCAACCATTGCGCCATCCGGCACCGGTAAATCCATACCGGGCTAGAGTTTTGGTTGGGGTTCCGACTCGTGTTCTGGCCGGCCTCGCGAAGTTGTGATCTAGCGGTTGTAAAATCTGGTATAAAGCTCGAGGGCAGATGGCCCTATTCTTCAGTCCCACTTCATTCCTTCTGGTCTCTTTCGGTACTGTGTAGTGAGCCATTTCCATTGCTTCACTGCGCTGCAGTACTCACCTGTTTCCAGCCTTTCTCCCTTCGTTCGCTCAGCCACCACCCTTTCGCCCTTTTCTTCCCTTCCAACCACTACCTTCTTTTTTTTCCCTCCCCGATATTGATTATCATATCCCACAATGAAGTTCTCCGCGTCCACCTTCACTGCTCTCGTCCTCATCGCCGCCTCTGCGCCTGCGCACTCGGCACCTGTCCCCCTTAACGCTCGTGGCCTCGGTAGCCTCATCGAGGGCCTCGTTGGCGGCCCTCTTAATGACATCGTCAGCGGGTTCCTCGGAAGCCTTGGCGGAAGTGTTTCTTCTCGCAGCCTCCTGGGAAGCCTGGGGGGCAGCGTGCTCAGCGGAGTTGAAAGCGGAATCGGCAGTGGGATTGAAAGTATCATCGGCACCATCTTCAGGCAAGCGATTCCCTACCTCCCGATTTAAATTTGGATTTACCGGTTCACTAGCCGACGCTCGTTCTCGGATCTGTCCGACGACGAAGTGAACACGTTCTTCGAGTGGGTTAACAAGCAGGACGTTCCCAAGACTGGGAAACGCGCGGTCCTGGAGCGCAGCGCCCTCACCGACCTCCTGAAGAATGCGCTCAGCGGCCTCACATCCGACGCTCTCGCGGGTGTCGAGAAGCTGCTCGGAGACACCGTTGCCGCTCCAGCTGCGACAGATGCTCCTACTGCGACAGAGTAAGAGAGATCCCCGATATTACCTCCCGCTACTCACCGACGAACTTTACAGCGCTGCACCCGCCGCCACTGGAAGCGCGGCCCCAATCAGCGCGCGCGGAATTGCCAGCACTCTCGAGGGCATCCTCGGCGACGGCCTCCAGAGCATCATCAAGGATTTCGTTGGAAACCTCGGCGCTGCGGCTCCCACTGCAAGCGGGGCAGTTGCCGCTCGCAGCTTTCTCGGCAGCGTCGGGAGCAGCGTCACTAACGGCGTCCTCAGCGGCGTCGAAAGCGGAATCGGCAGTGGGATCGAGAGCATCCTCGGCCAGATCTTCAGGTCAGAGCGTCCGCCTTCGATGGCCATCCAATCCACTCATGTTGAATAGCCGCCGCTCGTTCTCTGACCTGTCCGACGACGAGGTGAACACTTTCTTCGAGTGGGTCAACAAGCAGGACGTCCCCAAGACGGCGAAGCGCGATCTCTTGGAGCGTAATTTCCTTACCAGCGCGGCCGAGAGCGTGTTCAGCGGGCTCACATCCGAGGCCATCTCTGGGATCGAGAAGCTGTTCGGAGGCGGCTCGTCCGCTGCTACCCCGGCGTCAGTGAATTCCGCGCATCATATGTCTTCAACTACTCACCATTAAATCTAATAGTGCCGCACCCGCCGCGACCGCCGCGACTCCCAGCAAGCGTGGGATCGCCAGTACTCTCGAGGGCCTCCTCGGCGACGGCCTGAAGGACATCATCGGCACCTTCGTTGGGAACCTCGGCGCTACGGCTCCCGCTGCCACGGGCGCGGTCGGTTCGCGAAGCTTCCTCGACACTGTGGAGGGCTTTGCCGGTAGTGCGATTACTGACATCATCGGCACGATCTTACTGTCAGCGCGTTCCCATTCGCTGTCAATTCAACCCACTCACCGATGATGAATAGCCGCCGTTCGTTCTCTGATCTGTCCGACGACGAGGTCAACACGTTCTTTGAGTGGGTCAACAAGCAGACCCCCAAAACTGGGAAGCGCGCGTTCTCCGACCTCACCGACGACGAGGTGAACACCTTTTTCGAGTGGGTGAACAAGCAGACTCCCAAGACTGGGAAGCGCGAAGTGCTGGATCGTAGCTTCCTCACCAGCGCGGCCGAGAGTGTGTTCAGCGGGCTTACATCGGAAGCGATCGCCGGGATTGAGAAGCTTTTCGGAGGCGGATCCTCTGCTGCTACCGCCGCCGCTGCGTGAGTCCTCATTTTGCCCAGTAAGACTGATAACTCACCGCCATCCCTTCCTTCCAGTGCTACCCCCGCAGCGTAAGCATTGTCAACTCCAACCCAAATCTCCTACTGACATTGTTTGCAGTCGCCGTAGCCTGAACGAACTGGACTGATTGTTTGATTCGGTTATTCGAGGGATCGATTTATGGATGTAATGCGGGGCGATCTTGGTGGATGACGAACTAGACTACCCAGGAATTCTAATCAGTGGCCGAGCCCTACCTGTTTAATTTTTTTCTGGGTTGAATAAAGGGTTGTTTCTATGGCATTCAACTCGAACACTCAGAGTTCAACGGCGAACGTTAGGCACCCACTCGAAACTAGCCACGGGACACTGAATCAGTTCAACATTCAAGCGAGTAGGCACACGCACCTCAAGAACGTCACGCCCCGCGTACCATTCCGTATTTTTGCGCCCTGGTCTCACTACGAAGAGGAGCGGTCAGGAAACACGAGTTCATGTATATGACGCTCGAGCCTGTACTTGTTTGTTCAATATTCGTCATTGAGTGGCTCGCAACTGGTGATGGGACACGGAATCGGTTCCCGGCGGCGGTAGAAGTAAGGAGAGAGTCGGCCTTGCGAGACGAATCTATGTCGAGCTCTAAGATCTCAAGGTTCACTGAATTATATGGGATAATGAATCAGCTTGGGTTTGGTCTCGAATGCAGCACGTACCTCAATCACCCATCGCAAGGGAGGTATAGTGAAAGACCGAATGCAATTTGAGAACGAGGAAACACGAATTCAAACGATAATTTGATTGAAGCTGGATAGAGCAAAAGATCGGCTCAGCTCGGCATCGAACGCAGCAGGCGCACGCACCTCAAACTCTTGCGCTCGGCATCGCAGGAGAAGGGGAACAGTACATCCATCGTATATCATTCGCAGCGATTTTTTGTAACACAACAGAAGGTTAGTACATACCAAGAATACCAGTCAGTTGTTGGTAAACGCTCCTTTACCCACCGTCCTCACGCCCACTTCACGAGTCACGAATGAGGACGACCCGCACGAGCTCAAAGTCCCCTCGCCATCCGCCTCAACTCCCTTGCGACGTACTCGTCCTCCTCGTCCGAGTCGGGACTCCACGCGACGCGCGCCCTGATCCTCGTGCCCGCCCTTCCAACTCCAACTTCCCCACCCCCTCCTACTCCACCTCCACCTCCACCAGCAGCAGTACCCACAGTCGTAGGGGAAGCAGCAGCGTTCCGCCCAACCCTCAACACCCGCGTCGTCGACCCCTCCTCCAATCCCCCAATCCGCCTCCGGAGCTCCGGCATGTTCCTCTGCGTCTGCGCCGCGACGAGCTGCTCCCACCGCTGCGCCTGCTGCTCTTGCTGCTCGCGCAGAGTTTGTACGAGCTGCGCTTGCGTCTGGATCTGCGTCTCCGCGTACGCCTGTATCGACTGCAGCCGCGCCGCACGCAGCCGCTGCGCCTGCCTCTCCTGGGCGTCGATCTGCGTCTCCGCCTGCGCCTGGATCGCCTCTGCCTGCGCTCGCGTTTGCGCCCACGGCAGCTGCCACGGGGCGTTCGCATCCGCGTCGAATGGCAACACGGGCGGCGTAGCGTCGTGCCTGAAGAGTCCTGTGGGGAGTGGGCCCAGTGCGTTCGCGGTCGGCGGTGCAGGGATCCAGTCGTCATCGGTGAAGATCGCGCTGGGGTCGTCGTAGCTCGTCTCCGCATACACATTGGGCTGCGCCAGAATGCGCGCGCGCAGGCGGCGTTCCGCATCTGTGGTAGCGTTGGATGCGGGAACGCGAGCTGGAAGCGGCGGAAGAGGCGGTGGCGCACGCGGGATGCGGCGCCCGTCGGGCGCGTAGTTGTGCCGCGCGCGGACGCGCTCGCGGAGGGAAGGTTCGGCGGGAGGGAGCGGGGGAGAAACGGCAGAGGCGAGGAAGGTGAGGTTAAAGCCGCCCGAGGAGGCGTGTGCAGCGCAGGGGGTTAATTGGGAGCCGAGAGGGTTTCCGCTGGTGAAGCGTCAGTTTTATTGCACGTTACAAAGAAGAGGAGACGCAAGACTGAAATCGCTCAACATGGGGGAGGTACGAAAGGTGGCTGGACGGAAAGTATGGTCGCAACACTCACCAAACAGCACAACCGATAAACTGCGTCTCACATCCACACGCCTCCCTTTGTGCCCCGTCCAAGTGGCTGATCGCTTCCCGCGGGATATAGCGCGCTTCCAAAGGGATAACCGTGTCAGATACACCGCGGGTACCCGCGAGCCACACGGAACTGCCGTCGGGCGACGCAGAGGCGTGGATCTGCGTCCCACAGCCATTTGTTTTGGGCGCTAGTTGTTCGCGCGGTGACGAGTTTTGATTGCCCAGAGGTGAAGACACGGCGAGGGAGTCCAAAGCGGGGGACGTTTGGTTGAGGTATCCAGCGGTGAAAGGCTGTTCGGCGCCGCAGAAAAGAGTCTGGCGCGCGGGGGCGTCTATCTGGGAATCTCTTGCCACCGACGTCGTCGTGGTATTGGATTGGCGAGGATGGCCAGTAGGATGAGCAGGAACACGCGAGCGACGGGGCACAGCGGGAGCTGGATGTCCGCGAGCAGGGACGCGCGCAGGGAGTGTCGACAACATCGGCGTGATGGTTTGGGAGAAGAGGCGTCCGGCAGTTGCCGTGATCTCATGTTTGGTTTCAAGGATGATGCCAAAGAAGGTGTGTTCAACTTCGAGAGAATCAAGCACATTACTAGTAGGGTAGTGCGGCGTGAGTGCAGAATATTTCCAGATGCTAACTCGGCCTCAACCCCTCCTCCAACAGCCATTTCACGTCGTGGGCGGCCGGCTAATTCAATATTTCACTTTTGATGTCCAACCAACAGTGGTGTCCAACCTGTGTCCAACAGTGTCAAGTCTGTCAACCACCTTTTGGATGGCACTTCGGCAACAGAAGCGTCTGCTTGCGAGCGACTCCGCGTCCATTCCCCCAATATTTTGAGCCAAAAGGAGCGACTATAGACCGTACCTTCCGTTGCCAACCCCCAACACTTTATTCAGGTGAATCAGGTGGTAGTAGTAATTCAAGATACCCGTTGAAACGAGGAAGCCTTGCCCCCTGCGCGTGCCTTTAGTAAAGTGGGGACCGGCATAACCGGTGATTCAAATGGCGGGCTTATGTAATTGTGCCGCAATTATCTCACGGTTCCACTTTTGAAAACCTTTCAGCGCTTTCAAAAGGGCCTTTGACACTTAACCCAAAGAGAAAGGTCATAGTGAATTTGATGTTAGAAGAGAAGTACTAGGCCAGATTTCCCAAACTACGGATTTTAACTACACTGCCCAAAAATTCAATATGAAATCAGACAATCCTTCTGCGGTAAGGGAGAATCTGGCAGATACAGCTTAGTAATTCTATGAAGATTGACATATAGAATCAAACATCACGCGGATGCAAAGTGATTTTGCACTTCTGAAAGGGCTGAAACAATTTTGCGTGATTATCATGAATTGGCCAGCATGGGTCCAGAGCATGCCATGATATTGGAAATTACTGTTGTCAATACTCCAAGGCATTATTACCGACAGCCTGAGCCAGTTGGTTCCGATTTAAATCCTGTGCCTGGCTTGAAGCGACTCGAGCAAGTTGAACTGTGACGCTCGTCACACCTGTGACTACTCTCGCGGTTCAACCAGTTCTGAGAACCCCGTAGACTCGAATGTCAATTGAGGCAACCAAAACTCTGAGATATACTCGAATGTCCCCCAAAGAGGTATTCTAGTGCACAGTGCTGATATGGCTGCCAATACAGCCGTTAAATCAAATATCCAGTATTGCTTCTGTCTTGCCAGACTGGGTGGGGAATATCTTGTTCTTAAGATGTAGGAAGTATATGCATGCCCAATAGACATCCCTAGGAAGCCTTCCTCCATTTTTCTGGGGAGGAAACCATTGCCATAAGCATTTTCTTCCGCTGCAATTTTGATAGCACAGTGATTTCAAGGGTTTTCAGGCGGAAATTTGGTGGCTACCCCATCAGGAAAACCTGCCGGGGGATTTGTTCCCCGGGTACTTATGTTGCACGGGATCGCACACAGTAGCACTGGCTTCGTGTATGTAGCCGCGGTAGTCAACTGTAGTATGGCGGGGATCTCCATCGCGCGTTGTTGATCCGGGGTGATGCTATGTCGAAATACCATGCCGCCTGCTCTCCCCGGTAGCACCACACTTTGTCGGCCAAGCAAGTGCCCGCAAATTGCCATTGAAGGTTGACTGCGACAAATTAACCTCATCTGATTCGTCTGACGAAACACTCGTTGAAAGATGTGCAGACACTGGCGCGATCGGGTGAGCCTCAAGGACTTTATATTGACTTCAAATCAGCAGTCCGTAGCTTACCCTTGGCTCCGTGTTGACCATACACACATAGGCACCAACGAACCCGAGCAGACTCGGAGACAAGTTCAAGTCATTCGAAGTCCGATTGGCGGCCGATACTCGGCCGATCAAAGTTCTTGACAGATGGTAACGGATGGCGTGATTTTGACATTTGGTTCGTCGTCTCTTCTCTCCTCCCACCACCATCTCTCCCTCCCCCCAGCTGCCTCTCGTGCTCCCCGCCTTACTGGCTCCCCTCTCGCACTTTCAAGCACCTTCAATCACAACCTGTGCCCTTCAAGGAGCTTAAAGTCCTCAAAGCGACCTTCAAACGGCGTCCCGAATCCTCAAATCTGTCCGGATGTCAAGCCCCGTCAAACTGAGCAACACACCTCGGACTGCCCCCACCTTCGCCACTTCCTCCTCCCGCGGTCTCCCCGTCCCTCTTGTGCCCCTGTTGTGGAAGTCAAAAGTCGTATCTCGTTGTGTTGCTCCAAAAGCATTGTCCAAGTCCCAACCCGCAACCGCGCCTGGCTCCCAAGTATTGCAAACATCGATGAGCCCCAGTATTAAGGTATGTGAACCTACTTTATCTCTTTTCATACGCTTCTCATTGCATCCCGGCGCCCGCCGATAGATCCTTAGTCGTTCGTCGTACCGGTGATGTGTCCGCCCCAGTAGATTCATCATATCGTCGCTATCCCTGTTGTTCCGTTAGAATTTATTCTTTTCACCACCCATTCACCGCCCGACGGTTCAAATATGCCTTTCTACCTCAAATACAATGTACTATCCGGGCATACATTGGCTATGTGACTACGACACTACGGGACTACGGAGTGATCTGTAGTTGGCCCGTCTGCTACAACTCCCTACACTTCAGGGGGGTAACGACGGCACTACCGCAACTACATCGACTATGTTGTACGCTGTACTCACCGGCATTTTTCCTGATGCCCCTATCGAGGTTTTGGAACATTTTGGAGTGGGGAGGAGGAGCGAGCGAGTGCGGCGCGGAGCGCCGCGCGAGCGAGCGACGACGATGGCGATGTACTAGAGAGGTTTCCTAGGCAAGGGGGGGACCCACGACGTTTGGGTGCAACGTTTCGTCTAGAAAGACTCATCAGGTGGCTATGTCCCATTATATCACGGCGATTGTTTGCCGGCACCTTTGGTGCCAAACAATCCTGTGCCGGTTCGGGATCGCGGAGTAGTACAAATTAATGGTCTCGACGCGTCCTCGCAACCGCTTCGTTCTCGTCAAAGCTCTTTTCCGAAGATGCTAGTACTTCATCGGTGGAATTTCAGCAAACTACAGAGGTACGTGTTGCGTACTGAAATCAAACCAGCCATCTTGAACATGGAGTCACCCTGAATGCTCGATGAAGAGCAGGAGAAAGGTAATGATTCCGTGATAAGACTTGCCAGATTTCTGGATTCCCGAAGGCCTCAACAGAAAAAGCTCATTGGTTTAACACAGTAAAAACGAAGGGAGAACGTTTACGGCCTCTTGGAATTTTTTCGAAATCCGAGGGCGCGCAGCACGCGGGACCCACCAACCTGTGTCCAACAGTGTCAAGTCTGTCAACCACCTTTTGGATGGCACTTCGGCAACAGAAGCGTCTGCTTGCGAGCGACTCCGCGTCCATTCCCACAATATTTTGAGCCAAAAGGAGCGACTATAGACCGTACCTTCCGTTGCCAACCCCCCAACACTTTATTCAGGTGAATCAGGTGGTAGTAGTAATTCAAGATACCCGTTGAAACGAGGAAGCCTTGCCCCCTGCGCGTGCCTTTAGTAAACTTTTAGTGGTCCAGGCGGCTGCCCGCGGAAGAAAAATCGCACGTAACATCACCACCTCCGCCGTCGACAGTCAAGGCAGAAAGCGACGTACTTGATGTTGAAAGTGATCCATCTTTCACCCCTGGTGCTTGCTGCCCGCTTAGAGGTCGATGGTACCAGCGGTCTCGTTTGGCATTTAGAATGCACTCGCAAACCTTGATCGTCGAAGCGGACTTTACTGAGTAAGTAGGCCGTCGTTCATGGTCTTTATCTTCTCCCCCGCCCCCGATTCTTTTTGTTGCTCCCACGCCCGGTTTGTGCCAGAACATGTGCATCGGTGTAAAATCTTACAGTGTCTCTCCCGAGGGGCAGAAAAGCTCGGTAGCATCTGGAATGCGCCCACGCATCCTGAGTATCCCCAAGTCCAGGTGCAAAGTGTGAGCATCCCGTTCGATTCGGGCCCGAGCCGTATCGGAGATATTAAAACCTTAGCCGTATCTTTTGCGTCCCTCATCAGTTTGTGTACGCCGACAGAAATACACGATGTATTCAGCAAGCCACCCCATCTGGTTAACGGCTGGGTGCCAGGTGGCATGCACTCCCACAAGTTCGACATGAATTAATAAATCGCTACAGTGAAACCTTGTTGCATTCGGCATCCGCCCATGCACTCGTAGATCCTATTCTTGATTTTTTTTTTGCTTTGTCCCCCTCAAACTCACCGGTTCAGCGTTTTTTTCAGGTTGAAAGGATCCCGGTAGTCTTTGGACTACACTCATGCACTTTGAGATTATCGAAGCGGGATAATTGTCAAGGCACCGTTGAATTCGCCTCGCCCAGTTCGTATCAGGCTTATAGAACCAGACCTGGGTAAGTAGTTGGTACCCCCTCGATGCCCCCTCGATGTTGAGAACGCCTCGGTAGCATGTGGAATGCACCCACATATAATAGTTCTGTTCGTTTGGGCATCTGATAATGTGAGGACCCCGTTGAATTCGGGACCGGGCTCTGGTTAGCGAAACGTATCGAATCCTTTTGCCTTCCCCTTCAATTTGTGTGGATTCCCAAGAAGTTCCTATCCAATCAGCAACTCGCCCGTGGGTGGAAGAGGTTCTGCTGCATATGGAATGCACTCACACAATTTGAATCCTTGGAATGTATAATCATTGTGAGGAACCCGTTCGATTCGGGCCCGGGCTATAACTATGCTCTCGAACGATGAGTTACGGTAGGCGGGAGCTACGCGGTTCGATTCAAGTTTGAGGTCCGTTGATGAATATTCTGAGGGTTCAATCCAAGAAACCTTTGAGGTCTTCAATCTTGTTTCTGGTCCTGAAAAGCATAAAACCCACATTTTTGCGCCCTCAGCCGCAAGTTTGAACCGCGTAGCTCCGGCCAGAGCCTTCCGAGATGATCCGGAATCACTCCGACGTGTTACGGCGTTCCTGCCGCACTTTTATGAACCGTTTCACTTGCGTTTCACGGTGTTGGCGCATACTTGAATGGAAAAGGCGGATCTGGGACCGAGTCAAATTGGATGGAGTCCTCAGCTAACAATCAACACTTGCTGGGGACCGGTTGCAGGTGCCCGATGCCAGAACAGTTCTGATATCCAACAGATATCTCCACACAATGCAGAGGCTAAGAATGAATGTCATAATGAAAAGGAGGGAAAATAAGCTCGATTCATCTCTCACACTCAGCCCCTTCAGCACTTTCGATATGTTAGCCACTCTTCGCTAAGCGGTTGAACTCGCGCTTTCCATGCTTTCCCACGGTTGAGTTTCAGGCTTTCGTGGTACAAATATTCGTCTTCGGCTCACTCGACAGGTAGCCATCACATTCTTTGCTTCCAGAATTATCCTGAGTCCTTGCAGGTCCTCTTTGGTCCTCTGAACGAGGATTCCCTGGAAGCAAGCTCTGTCAACTGCCATCTGTTGGCTTTCCCAGCAAGCACAACTACCGTTCAAATTCACCGAGGTGAAGCAATAGGGCTCGTCATCCGAGCTTATAAACTCGTCTTTCCTCCCACCATTGGAACTAGAATCCAGTATCCTCCATAGCCTCCTTCAAACACCACCCTGGCTCCGGTGGAATCGCAAGGTCAAAAGATCCAGGTACGTTGCAACGTTCTCGCATCATCTTCATGAGTTAAACCTGGGTGACGCCAAGTACCCTGTTGTCCCTCACGACTATTCCCCTTGACCGCGGCGGCCATTTAGCTCTCCTTCACCTTCTCCGCACCGCCGATATTGATGCCATCCCTCTCCCGATTCTCCAGTTGAGTGTTTAACGTTCAACGTCCATGATCAACATTACTTGGTACCCGCCTAATTACTCCCATGGGAATGATCTTCACCGCAATATTAGCTTTGTTTCTCCATTCCTTCTATCTTGTGTCAAGGTAGCGGGTTGAACTTGAATGAACCAGGACATAGTTGACATACCTTTTGCTTGCGATTACTTCTGGCTCGTCGAAGGAGCCTCGGTTTCCTCGCCACGCTGCGCTGGCCCACGCATGTCCTTAATGACCTCTGTATTGTGCATTGAAGGTGGCCGTCAATTGGACGCGAGGACTTGTAGACTGGTGACCATTCTGTCTACGAGGGTAAGCTCGTCGTAGACAGACGGGTTTACCCTCGTAGACGGGCTGGTTACGAGCCTTGGCGAGACTGATCTTGGACGACGAACCGTGCCGTGCAGCACATGGGGTGGAGCCCAAAGTAAATCGTGAATCCATTGTAACTCGTATGTCGGGGCGTAGAGTGACTCGCAGTGCTTAAAGCCAGAGCCGTCCTTGAAGAGCCGGAGGAGTTTGGCGTACATGACCGTTGCATACGAGAATGACTGTCCATTGTCTGGTTCCAGGTACATACAACAGAACCATCACCAAGGCAAGTTCAATACTCGACTCTCAGAAATTCCGGGACGACCTTCGTTTGCATGAGAGCGCGCTATTGAGTCTTCCATTCAATATTGGCTGCTTTCAACCCCTCCTCGACTTCTCAGTTTCCGGCAGACACTTTTGCAGATGGATGTGTTTGATTCTTCTTTCTGGCTCAAATGATACACATTCAATGCTAAGCATCCTCGGCATTTCAGCCGCTCGTCTTGCCTGGGCAGACGACCTACACCGTTCAAAAAGGGTCGGCACGAACACCCGCACGTCGGAGTGATGTCGGATCACTGCAAAACTCTCCGGCGGGAGCTACGCGGTTCAAACTGGGGACCAAGGGGCAAAAAGAATGTGAGTTTTATACCTTTCGAGACCGGAACATGATTAAAAGCGATATAATTTACTTGGATTGAACCCCCAGAACATGGATCAACGGACCTCGAACTTAAATCGAACCGCGTAGCTCCCGCCTACCGTAGATGAGTTCTTTTTCTCTTCTTCTACCGTCTCGTTTGCTATGTTGAGAATGGCTCGATAGCATTTGGAGTGCACTCACCCTACTTGAAAACGATCTGGTGTACATGGATGGTGAGGAACCCGTTCGATTCGGGACTGGGCCCCACGCTGGCGCCTCCTTTACCTCCCTCCGCTGTTTCAGATCGTCCTCCAATAAATGTGTCTCCTAGGCAGTCTCCGCCCAATGTTCAGCAAGGCTCGGTGGTATTTCGAATGCATACAAGTGTGCGCCCGAGGTGTATATTGTGATGACCCCGTTCGATTCGGGACTAGAGTCTATATTGTGATCCCAGAGACACTTTTTGCCTCTGTCTCCGATTTGTGCGCTCCTGGGAATGTGTTTCCGAGACCGCGTCCGCTCAGTATCAAACAAAGCTCGGTCGCATTTGGAATGCACTCACGCAACTTCCGGATTTTCAATGTGGACCTTGATTGTGAGCACCCCGATCGATTCGGGACCGGGCCATAGGAATGGTTGGTGAAGACTTTTTCATCCCTCTTTGACCTTCGGCTTGGGCGATGCTACAGAGAATCCTGTCGTAGCCAGCGGCTCACCTGGGGTTGAGAATGGCTCAGTAGCATCCAGAATGCACTCGGAAGTCTAGGGATATACGAAGGTGTAAATTGTGAGCACCTCATTCGATTCGGGGCTGGGCTATAGAAGTTCGCGAGCCAAAACATAGCTTTTGCCTCCTGCTTCATCCACTCCAAGAAATGTGCATTCCAAGTGTCCGCCGAATGTTCAGCGAGGCTCGGTAGCATTTGGAATGCACTCACGCAATCTAGGAGTGCGAAGATGTAAATTGTGAGGAACCCGTTCGATTCGGGACCGGGCCGTTCAATCTGTGTATATTTGATTTTTAATCCGTTTTCGACTTCGCGCGATGCTCCAGTGACTCGCCTGGGGTTGAGAACGGCTCGGTAGCATTTGGAATGCACTCACCCAACTTGATCACGGCGGGTTGAGTTACTGTGAGCACCCCGGTCGATTCGGGACCGGCCTCAAGCTTACGTCGCTTCAACGCTTTTCTATCCTTCTTCAACTTGCGCGATGCTCCAGCTGAGGAAGCTTGTACCAGCCAGCGCCTCAACTGATGATAAGGGTAAGAAAGGCCTGGTAACATTCGGAATTCACTCACGCAATCTATGAACGTGAGAAGGTGTAAATTGTGAGCATCCCGTTCGATTCGGGTCCAAGCCATAATTCGTGCCAGAAGGTGATTTTTTGCCTGCCTCTCCTGCTTCTCGTGCTCCAAAAAGTTTGCACCGTCGCAGAATCTGTCCGATGTTCAGCAAGGCTCGGTCGCATTTGGAATGCACTCACCTTACTTAACAAGTCTTTGTGTGGATTGTGAGCATCTCGTTCGATTCGGGACCGGGCATTGATGGTTATTTTTTCGTCCCCTTTCAACTTGTGCGATGCTCCAGAAGCCTGGTCCAGCTAACAACTCACCTGGGGTTGAGGATGGCTCGGTTGCATTTGGAATGCACTCACGCAATGTACAAATCTATGATTAACGGGTAAATTGTGAACATCCTGTTCGATTCGGGACCGGGGCCATTGGAAGTTTCCAGTCCTCTTCCTTTTTTTTTTGTACCTTCAATTCGACTTCGCGCGACGCTCCAGAGAAGCCTGTGCCAGGCAGCAACTCACCTGGGGTTGAGAATGGCCTGGTAGCATTTGGAATGCACTCACACAACCTGAAAGTTGCCTTTCAAAGGTGTAGATTGTGAGCCTCGGGACCGGGCCATAGAACCGCTTCATGGTTGCTTTTTCATGCCTTTTTGGTTTGCGCGATGCTCCAGAAAGGTGTATGCTAGCCAACAGCTGACTGAGGGTAAGAAAGGCTTGGTAGCATTTGGAATGCGCTCACCCTACTTGGAAAGATTCTGGCATACATTGTGAGCACCCTGTTCGATTCGGGACCGGGCCATGACGCCGGTTCGTTGATCCTTTTTCATCCCTTTTCGACCTGCGCGATGCTCGAGAGAAGCCTATGTCAGGTGGCGACTCGGAGCCTGAAGTTGAGAAGGCCTCGGTAGCATTTGGAATGCACTCACCCTAGTTAAAAATTTTCTCCTGGAGATTGTGAGTATCCCGGTCGATTCGGGACCGGGCCATACCAAGGATTGGTTTACACTTTTTTCATCCCTGTTCGACTTTCGGCTTCGGGTGAAACTCCAGAAGAAGCTATACCAACCAGCGACTCACCTGGGGTTGAGAACGGCTCGGTAGCATTCGGGATGCACTCACACAACCTGAAAGTTGCCTTTCAAAGGTGTAGATTGTGATCATGAGCCTCCCGTTCAATTCGGGACCGGGCCATAGAACCGCTTCATGGTTGCTTTTTCATCCCTTGATACTCCTGGAAGGTCTGTGCCAGCCAGTGATTCACCTAGTGTTGAGAAGGGCTTGGTAGCATTTGGAATGCACTCACGCAATGTAAGAGAGTGTGGGCCAGGTGTAAAGAGTGAGTATCCCGTTCAATTCGGGGCCAGGCCGTAACTGGGATAGGAAAACATTTTTTGCCTCGGCCCTCTCCTGTTTCGCGTGGTCCATGAAATGTCTTGCCGAGACCGCGTCCCCCCGGTAGCATTTGGTATGCACTCACCCTACTTGGAAAGATTCTGGCGTAGATTGTGAGCCTCCCGTTCGATTCGGGACCGGACCATAAGACTGTCATTTGCTTTTCATCCCTTCAACTCGCCTTCGCGCGATGCTGCAGCGGCTCGCCTGGGGTTGAGAACGGCTCGGTAGCATTTGGAATGCACTCACGCAGTTTAGGATTGTGTGTCCCAGGTGTAAATTGTGAGCCTCCCGTTCGATTCGGGAACGGGCCATTAGTCGGTCAACGTCATTTTTGCCTTTGGCCCCGTGCGTGTGTATTGTGTTATTATGTACTTCAGAATCCGAGGAAGAGCGTCCGGAGTCGCCGTGATCGACACAGGTGGAGGGCGAACGAGTAGAGAGTCCTTGCGCGCGGCGCTGCGACTCGGAGTGCGAATTCGCGGATTTGAATTGTAGAATTGGGAACAGGGCGCCAAGAGGGGGCAGGAGAGGATAGTACCTACCGTGGGATGAAAGGGAAGGCCAATTGGACGGGGAAGGGCAGCCAGGAGATAGTTTCTGTGGTGAGCGAACGGGATCGGAGACCGGCGCGCAATGTCAAGGTTTGGTATCAGTGACGTACTTACATTCAGGGTATCGGGGTAAAAGTACAAGGTGAAGCCGTACACAAAGTGCATCCTGTCATACAGTCTGCACTGTCTTGAGGGCCGAATCTGTCTTGAATGATGAAGGGCGGCGGAAAACAGAGTCCTTCCATTGCCGACTGCGCGTCGTCGTCCGTCGTCAATACCAACAAGCCGCACAACGACACAGCACACGCACCGCATATCCAACATAGCAATCGCATGAATATCCCCCGGCTTCACCTCCCCCAGGAGCAACCTTGACTTCTGCACGCGCGCAAACGCCACGATCTCCGCCTCTTCCGCACTCCCATCCCCCACCTCGGGAATTGTCGCAAACGCGCCCCCGAGCGCGCGCAACGCAGCCAAGGCCTGGAACGCCCAAATGCGACACGTCCAATTCGGATCGCCCTGCACGAGCGGGACGGCGCGGCACGTGTCGTGGATGTTCGTCGCCCAGTCCTCGAACGGCGTGTTACTGGGGAGTTTGGCCACCAGGACGCGAGCGACGAGCTTGAGATCGAGGAGCGGGTCAACGGGGTCGTAGCGATACCGCCACGGAACGGGGGAAACGCCGTCCCAAGCAGCGGTGATCGTGTTGGCGGCGTCGTACCGAACGGAGTCTTTACAGTTCTTGCGCTCGGTGGGCGGGCTTAGGGTGAGTGCCCAGTGAAAGTTCTCTGCATTTTGGCGGTAGAGCAGGCTTATGTAGAGTCTGTGCTTGTTGGAACGGCCGCCCGGCATTCCTGAGTGCAGAGTGGTGGTGGTGAGTGCGGGAAGAGGGGGTGTCGTAAGATTGATGGATCGGCGTTTCGATTTCGGCAATCCCCGCCGTCGCTTGCTCTCGACCAGTCGCTGCTGCCCCTGCCTCTTCGTGGACTGGTCCGCTCAAAACCTGGGGGAAAAAATAGTCGACATGCTGATCTTTGCATGACCCACACCCGAATCGAACGAGCAATCCTGGGCAAGAACTGCCTTCCTTGGTGCGAAATCACCGCTAGTGGGTCATCCTTGTAGGGCGCTGTTTATTAGTCTTGTATATTAACAGGTTTATAAACAGGTGTTTATAAACCCGGTTTTTTATTCTTTGAGTCAAATGGCCAGTTTTTTATTCCGCCCCTCTTTGCAAATTCAGGGCCAACGGGTACATTGTGAACGGATTTGGGGGGATTTCGGATGCGGACTGAGTTGAATAAATTAATCCCGCCATGGCTCTGAATGCCCCCCAGTGCTGCGTTGCCTTGTTCGAAGTTTCTGAACCAGACCGGGCCCAAGGAAGTGTCCCGAAAACTGATGGAACGTCCAGTAGTTGCTCAATGTGCCAAAATCCCGACTTGAGTCCTGGTTAGTGACACTAAGCACAAGTAGTGAGCGTGGGTACCACTAGTTGAACAAAACTTACCGAAAAACAGCATCCAGAGCCGAAAAAGCCTCTTTTGAGGGGTCAGTTTGTAAACAGGTTTATAAACGGCCTGTTTATAGACCCAAGTTTCTAAACCGGTTTTTAATTGGTCGGGAATTATAAACAGCGCCCTACATCCTTGCGTGTTCCCTTCAACTCACATACCTGAACATCGTCTCATTTACGTCTCTCGCATGGACCCCTGCGCCCTCCACAAACGCGGCGATGTACCAGGTTTTGGCTTCTCTCGCTGGATGGACTTGGACCCAGAAAAGCTCAAGGCAATAGTCTGGGCCCGAATTCGCCGCTAATATCGCGTCCGGACGGCCTCTTAGCCTTCACCCGATTGTCTTCGCTGCGGGCAAAACTAACCCGCGTCCTCCTCGCCCCTGCGCACTCGGTTGCGCCTCCTGGCCCGTGACCCCCAGTGACAACGGCGTCTGCCCAGATCTGCCGGGATATGCCCGAATCTGCCAAGCCAAACTTGGGCAGACCTGGGCAGAATAGGGCGGCTCCGGGCAGCGTTTTGCCCAGGTATAGCTGACCGGAGTTGCCCACCGCTGTTCAGTTCTGCCTTCCGCTGCTCAGGTTGGCCCACTACGGCTTATTACGATTTCGAATAGAATACATATCATTTGCTACATACGACAGGCTGGAATATGAACTACACCCTACAAACGTGCGATGATACTCCGGTCGACGACATTGACGTGCAGGCGAGCGCTAGAAACTGTTATTAGATTTGCAAAGTCCTCGGCTAAGCGTACGCACCTTGTGCTAGTAGCGGTTCGCATACAGACATAATGCCAACAACCGACTGGCGAAGAGCAGTCAGCGCGCATCTCATCTACAGGAAAACAACAACTTACAAATGCACGGGAGCCTTCGTAGACGGCACTGGATCGAACCGACGAGTCCATACGTCAGAGTGTGGATGCATTGGAAGATAATCCACATACCGATTTGAGCGGCCTGGGGAGTGGAGTAAGAAGGCAAACGGAGCTAACAGGGGGGTGGTTAGAATATAGGAGTGCTCTCGCTATGCGGCGACGTACCAATGGGCCCAGATCACGGTACAGAGCGCCGTTGCCATTCGGGTCGCGGCCGCAGGCCCAACGCGTCGCGGCAATGAGGGCGGGAACGCGCAGGGGGGCGGTGATGGGCAGGATAACGTCGAGGGTGTTGGCGGAGACCGGACTCGAGGAAGGTGCCGTGGTCGGGGAGGCAGCGACGCGGGCGGCGGAGTGCACGGTGAATGATGTTGATGCGCGGGCGACCTAGGAACTCGTATGAGATTCGCAAAGTGCTCGGCAAAGGGTACGTACCTTCCCATGCGGACATAACGACAACCGACTGACAAACGGTGGTTAGCGCACATTCCAGCCACAGAAGAGAACTTACAAATCCATGGGACCTTCATGAGGTATGAAGGAATCCACATACCACTTGTATGAACGATCATCGAAGGCCTGGGGATGCGAGTGGAATCACTAGCGGAGATAGTTGGAATATAGGAAGACTGGGTTATGTGGGGACTTACCGACGAACACGCCGTAGAGCGCCTTCAGCACACGCACTCAGGTCGCGGCCGCAGGCCCGGACGTGCGCCAGCGCGTTGACTGGTTACGAGGAGCGGGCACGCGGAGGAGCCCGAGGAGGGTGACGGCGGACAGGCTGACGCCGGGGGTGTGGAGATCGAACTTGAGGACAGTGCCGTGGATGAGGCAGGGCAGCGACGCCGGCGGCGGAGCAGGTTGACTGTATGCTGAGCGTGGAGGACGTCGACTGGGAAGGTGAGGAATGTCGGACGCAAGAAGACGAAGGACGGGTAGACCTGCACTGGTGGGCTTGAGCTCTTGCTGGGAACGTCAGATTGGCCGAAGAGAGGCAACGGTGATGAGCGACATACATGGTAGTGTACTAAAGGCATGCAAGGGGTTAGCGCTACGCCTAAACGAAGTATATGTCAACTGCTGTCCCAGTCAGCGAGCGAGGAAACAAACAGGCGCACTGTAGCAGGTCCAGCAGGACATGGTCCGCCGCAAATCGAGGACAATCGGTGCAAGGCGCGCGGTTGCGGCACAGTAGGGCTTGCCTGTAACGGGTGTTCCCTCGCGGAATCGTCTGAATCAACGGAGATCCAGCGGAATCAGTCGAATTTTGACTGCGAAATTGAAAGCATACCTAGCGCTCAATGTGGCCATCTGTGGCCATTTGAGCGGTCTAGCATCCCAATGCTACCTCTTGCGGAATCTGGGGGCTCTGGGGATCGGAGAAGAGGTCAGTTCCATCGGATTGGGCTTGGGATTTGGGCGACCTTGCTGGCTGTCAATTGTCCAAGGAAATGCTGGTGAGAACTGTCAAGGGGTGGGGGGTAGGGACACTAGATGGTGGTACAAACCGGGAGGCCAGAGTGACCGCCGGGAAGAGGGACTCTGAGAGACTGTGGTGGTGGGAGCAGAGGAGACGCGTCGGGACCCGTTGCTGTCTGAAGATAACAAGTACCAACAAAAGCGCAGGAGACTCATAAAATGGAACTAAAGTAAGTCTCGAGGCGCCATATATTCATTACACAGCGCGGTCGCCTCAAAGACCGTAATCAGAGTTTAATTAGGGCCCCAAAACCTCACAGCAACTCTCAACCCTGCCCACCCTCCGCCGGCGGCGCCAGTCTAAGTATCATCCACCTCTGCCGTGTTTTCCTGCTCCTTCTTGGCCGTCTTGATCTCCTTTGCTTGCTTAACGTATGTCTGAACATTGAATACAGTGTGAGGATGGTCGGCAGACGGTCGTGGGTATGATTCTCACCGATTGATCAACATTATTCCAAACCTCTTTCGCTTGTGCGGTGGTGTGTGTAGGGTTTTCGACCATGTGGTGCCGTCCAAAAAGATTCCTGTGTGGATATGTCAACTTTTGAGAGAAGATAGATGCTAATTAATACGCACCAGGCAGTATCTGATTTTCCTGGCTTGTGCGGTTTGGGCTTCTTTGTTTTTTCAGCGACTTTTGACGCAGCGGGAGGATTCGGAGGCTGGTTTGATGAAGAAGGTGTTTCTGTAGCAGTGGAGGTTGCGGGAATCGGTCCAGAGGGTGCTCCAGCGGCGGCCAATGCAGGAGTCGGTGCCGGCAAAGATTCACTAGTTGATGCCGCAGATGGGTCGAGGTTGGGGGAAGCGGTCGTGCCTTGTCGGAAACGAAAGTCGTCAGATGAAAGGACAGTGGGTTCATGAATAGGCCCATAATCTCACCAGGCACATTGGCGGCAGTTGAGACCGAACTTTTCTTCTTCTTCTTGCGTACAACGTCGACCCTAGACGGACGGGTCAGTTTAACGGATGTGGAAACCGGATTGTCGAAGATGATGATGAAACTCACAAGGGATTACCAAGTTTTAGTGTTTTTGTGGTCGGTGGGGCGGCAGGAGAATCGGGAGTGGTGGCATTGATGGGCTCCAGTTCGTTTTCTGACTCGTCATTGGGGTCGAGGAAGATGTCGGGCTCGTCTGCAGACTCGCCGTTGAGGATAGAGACGAGGGCGGGGTCAGTGTCGTCGGTAGCAGTATCCGCAGATGACTCTTCGCGCGAACGCCTCTGTTTATCTTTGGACTTCTTCTCCCCTCTCCCCTTCTTGCCCTTGGTCTCGCCATCGAGTTTCACGCGCTTGTTTGAATGGGCGTCTTCATCCTCACGATGTTTGCGTTTTGTCTTGTGCGAGGACTCTCGGGTCGCTGTTTGCTTGCGTCTGAGACTGGCTTCTATTTCTGGTTTCCGACGCCGCGTCCATTGGGAGTACACGTCAGTAGCCACAGCATCGACTTTCCAATTCTGAGAACACAGGGCTAGATCCGGGTGAGCCGCAATGAGCTCTGCTCGAACCCGTCGTACCGCGGTCGAGGAAGCCTGGGAATAGTGTAGAGGGGCCAGACCGTCCTCAAGCAATGAAGCGAATGCTCGACGGGCATCCTCCCGAAGTACCTTGACTTCGTCGGAACTAAAGCGGGCTCCGGAAGGATGCTGCAAAAATCGTAGTTTGCCGATTTTATCCTCGGGGTCTTCAGTAATCGCTGTGAGGTCGTCGTCGTGAAAGTCTCGTCGATCCCAAAAATCGATGTCCGGATAGTCTTCTCGAGTTAAAGTGGTTGTATTTGTGTTCGGGGCCGACTGAAATGCGGAAGCGGGAGCTTGCGTGCTCATTGGGTTAATGGCGTTCGCCAACGTATTATAGTTTGTCCTGAGATGGACTGAGCCTCTTCCGACACGCGTAGCAGCCACAGGGACACGTACAGGAGCATCTGATGTTTGTTTGAAAGCTCGTTGTAAGCAGTTAAAAGTCTTGTGTATGCGCGATTCTCGTGACGGAGTAATGTGTGGTGATCCGCTGTGTGAAGCGGGTTTTGGTTCTGTGTCCTCCATTATTCAGGTCAGAATATGACCCAGAAGCTGGTAACTAACTTGTTCTATTGCTGGAGACCACATTGAAGAAGATTCGCCGTGCCGGTGTGGATTTAGATGTGAACGACTCGGAGGGAGCCCGGAGAGCGCCAAGGAGGGTGAGAACTGGTCCAGTGGACTCATGGAGCCAGACATGTTCGAGGAACTTGATGTTTCTTGCTGTCCGTACCATCCTGAAGACGAGCTAGCGACCGACATGGAGGGAGCGGAAGAGAAGTCACAGGTAACATTTTGACGCGTGGCGTCACAGCTGTGATGCGACGCGCCAATTTTGCGAAAGTTGGGGAAAAGTGAGGAAGAGGAATTCTCATTGTCAGGAAAAAAAGTATGATGTGCACAGGCACCTCTAGGGAGTTCTTAGCATTTTTCGAGATAATTTTATCACACCCCCCATGTAACAGAAAATGTAACAGGTTATTTGGTGACTGTGAACTATCGGTCGCGGGACACAAAGTGGTTACTTGGAGATAATCCGAACTACTCCCCGTCGTCGTCCTCCTTACCAATCTCTTAACCCGCAAGAGTTACCATATCCAATCCTGGCTTCTCCACCAAAAAAAACCTCGCCACTTCTCCAACCTGGTGCGGCACCATTGCAACAACGGAAACAATTCTCTCCACGGGAACAACACGGAGATTGGCTCCGCGAGCGAAGGTAGAGGACCAAATCGTGTTGAATGACCGTTCCAAGAGGTCGGGGCAAGGATCAGAATAAAAGTCAACCAGCGCTAGTGTGCGAATCTTCCCCTGTAATTCTGCGCGGAAGAAAAACTGGACCTCCCCGATATCGTACATGCCTTCAGTTAAAACCTGTTGCAGCTGTGAGTTGGCTGAACCTGGAGAGCAGAAAAGACATTACTTTAACATTGCGAGACATTCTTACTTTGTTCAACGGCTTGCGCAGTTCCTTCCAGGCAGAACGTGCAACTTGGCCGTTTGGCAGACGTAGCCGGGCCCATCGAATGGTACTCAACGATCCTCGAATTGGCCCCCCATCTCCCTCCAGAAATGCACGAATAACCCGGTCGAAGTCCCCGTCAAGCTGGACTTTATGCTCATCCCGAGCGCGAAGAAGGACAAAGCCACCGCCGAGGTCAACTGATCCGTGAGGCAAGCCCTTCTTCTCTGCGCGGTCGAGTCCTGGAACTGATGCCTTCAGAGCATTGACTTGGCACCTTCGCAAGCCGCGTTCGGAGAGATTGGCGTATGGTTGGGAATGTGATTTTATTTCCTGGCCGAGGTTACCGATTGTGCGCTCGATGGTCCATTGGGCATAAAGGGCAGGGGGGCCGACACGGATGGTTTCTGGACCGAGATGGGACATGGTGTGGACGCTCTGGCGGACAAGATGGATGCGAGACTGCATTCCCTGGAAGTAAAGGGTCTCGAACTCGGCGACGTACTCAATGGCGAGGTCGTGTGAGGCGACAAGTTGTAGCGCCGGAATTTTGTACTGTTGAAAGCACCGAATAACACTGACGCCTTTGCAGAAGTGCTCCCAGTATTTCTCCGGCAGGATGTCGATGAGGAGAGCAGGCGCCATACCGACAACGTACATCAGATATTCCCAGGCTTTATACCCGCTGGACATCTTCTCGGCGGGATTGCGGGGCGGGCGATCGAATGAACCTGGGAGATACGGGGTCGCATCAGCAACCGACTGGCCATGCTTCTTCCAAACATCTCCCTGGAGTACCGCCCAGTCCCACGATGCCTTCGTATCTGGTTTCTCGCACCGTATCGTCCCTCGGAAGAGGCCGAGGTTCAGATCTGTCCAGTTCAATGCACCCCAGTGCATCACATCGCCGCCAAATAGCCCAGGGATGCCCAACCTGTGCCTGCGATCGAGGCCGCTGAACAGAGACGGTTTCGAAATCCCGGTGGCTTTTCGGTTTTCTTTATAATCTGCTTCGTTCTTCGAGGCTAGAAGCTTCTTCAAATTCTCCTGGTATAGCGCTTCCGACGGTTGCTGGAGAGACTCGGGGTCAACATCGGCATGGCTGCAGCCGGAGAGGTTGTAATTGTCGGGCTTTTTCATGACGGGATAGTAATGGCCTTTACCGTCCTTGCGTCGACCTTTCAAAGGACAATAGAGTCGGCAGCCGTGGAAGCCGTGGTGACCGACCAAGCCGTTGAGAACTGTCATACCTGGCGCGTCCGCCGTCTCCATGAATAAAAAAGGCCGGGAGACGACTTCCTTGCGGTCGTATGCGTCCCAGATGCGGAGCCCTTCCTTCTGCAGAGCGGCGAGATGGTGGACGGAGGGGAATTTGAAGGAATCAAAATGTTTGGGTTTATTGGGACCGGGGAAGATAGAGTCGGGCAGAATGGCGCGGACTTTATATCTGTTTTCCGGCGAGAGCTCTGCAATAATCCAGATCGCGATCCAGCAATCAGAATGTTTGTTGCGGTATAGCTGGGCACCGTCGATAGAGCCGATGACGACGACATCTTCGTCCTTGATGTCGTCGCGGATGACAGCGTTGAGGTAGTCGCTGCCGTGGAAAAGGTCCTCGTAGTCGTGGACATCCAAGTATCCAAGAGTATCCACTGAAGCGAAGATCTCTGCATTCTTTTCGCGCCGATAATGCATCTTCTTCGCACTCTCTGGGCTACGAAAGAGCGCCTGAAGTTGCGGACCTAGCGGGATCGTGTAGAAGTCCTGAGTCGACCCGTTGGCGTCGAACCGAGGGAGGCCACAGATGCTGCAGGCGTCGAGATCCGCATATGGGCCCGTGAACGCCATACAACTGTCGCGACACATGTTGAAACGAATTGGAACGACACCGCTCCACTCAGCGACTTTACGCTTGATGGTTGCGAGAGTTAGGACGTCTTCCTCGGGATGTCGATGAAGGTAGGCGTCACGAAGGGCGTTATATTGGTCCTCCGAGCCGTGCGTGGTCGCGAGGAAGAGCTGGAGGGAGTAAAGGTCGGCGGGATCAGAGATATCCACAGGTTCTCGCGATGGGTTCCGCAGACGGAATAAAGTGTCTTTATCCAAGTCTCCGTTGTCGAGGGACGCGTTCTTTATTGCCTCGATGAAATCTAGTGCCGTTTGAAGGTCCGCAATCCTCGACGTCGAAGGGGGCTCTCCGTCGCTGTCTGAAGCGCTGGATTCAGACTCGCTGTCGGACTCATCCGAAGTTTCTGAAGAATCCCGGCGATGCGCATCGGCCATACTGCCTGGGTCAATACTTTCGGACTCAGAGATCGCAGGCGAGGACCGGCCGCTGGGAGCAGGATCCTCATCATTCTGTGTGGTATATTAATGACTGTAGTATGGCGGATATACTGAATTAAATCTTACCATTGCTAAATCCAACAAGTCGTCCATCGGATCGAGGTGGGAAGTGCTGTCAAGACGCCTTCGCTTGGCTGGGGGAGAGCTGCAACTAGAACTAGAGGATGTGCTGCTGCTGAAAGAGCTCTTCGAGTCGGATTCATCACTCGAATCGCCGTCAGAATCGCCGTCAGAAGAGTCGCGAGTGGATTGATTCCTATATTCCGCATGGCGTTTGAATGTACGCCGGGAGACCGGCTTGCCTCCGTGGCAGCGGTGCTCGCAGGTGCAATGGTATACACTTTCGGGAGGCTCGGTATCGTCTGCAGAAGAAGCGGAGTCGGGGGAAAGACGGCGCTTGGGAGGCATGAGTGCAGCGAGGTTGTCGAAAGTCGGGGCAGTCCGAGTTGCTGTCGAGTTCACACAAGTCAGGAGTGCAGGAATAATGGGAAGAGAGTCAAGAGACAATTCAAGAGATCTAGGGCACAAGTATGAAGATGTGCGAGTTGTGGAAGCGAGAAACGAGCGAGAAGCGCGGCCAAAATTATTTATATCTTCATGACAGCGATGGGCAAGTTTCGGCAAAGATCGGCAGGCCACAGCAGAAAGTGGGCAGAAATGGGCAGAATCGGGCAGACGGGGTTCTCACTGGGCGTGACCCACAGTCCCGCGCTCACTCATCACTGGTACCACTCTAGCCCCGCAAACGGCCGTCCATATTCCCACTTCAGATTGCGTCGGGGCCAAGATTCCGTTCCGCATTCAATTCGTTCCATTTGTACGCCGACGTCGGTGAGTACTCAGTGTTCCTCAATTGGCTGGTACCTTTGTGAGTTAGTGTTTCCCCGTCCGCTGGTCTTAGAAGATTTTGAAGTGCTGCCCCTCTTTCTCGCTCCAGTATCCGCGTGTCTGTCGAGCCTGCGCTTCGGGCGTTTCGCCTTCCATTTTCTTTGTCCTCGACGTCGGTGAGTATCCAGTTGTTTTCATTACCTCGTACCAACTTCTTCAACATAGACCTCACCAGGTCCTCAATCGCGCTAACCTTTAACGCAAAACTCAAGGAGCAAAAACATGGGAACGATGAAAGACCCACCCTCGAATCGAACGAGCAACCCGAACCATTCGAACTTCACGGACCATTGTACACAGGTGCGGACCACCGCTAGTGGGTCTCCTTTAGGTCCTTGTTCAACCCAGGTACCTAAGCTGCGCACCGACATCGACAACGCGCTGGGCCCGCCGACTCGACTCGTATCGCTCCGGTGCATGCGCTCTTCCCTGCCCCGCGGAGTGCAGACACCCGAAAGAGCTGCGCTCCTGCAGTTGATTCCCCCGCCAAATGCCTTGTACGTTCCGTGACCCGTCCATTACTATGCTCTTCACCGCGAATGGCAGGCTGCGCCATGATTATCTTGCTACCCTATCGCCCAAGCGGCCTCACGCGGGGCGCAACACGGCTGCTTGCGCAGCGTTTACGAGTGATCGGTACGTTTCCTGCCTCCTCCCCTTGGCCTCCTCGCAGTACTTAGGACGCTGTAGGACGAGCCTGTTTTGCCACAGGATCCGCTCGTCTGCCCATATATTCCGACTTCCCTTCCTACCCCGACGTCGGTGAGTATCCAGTTGTTTTCATTGGCTGCTATGCAATACTACCTACCTCCCAAGGCAAATCTTGTGGAGCAAAAAGGGTTTCAAAATCGTCAAAGACCCACGTTCGAATCGAACGAGCTACCTGTAGTACACAGGATCGTGATTCGGCCCACCCACTGTGCACAGGTGCGGACCACCGCTAGTGGGTCGTCTTTGGGTGGCAGTTCAACCCAGGTACCCAAGATACGCCGAGACCGCCGACTCGACTCGCATGGCTCATGTGCATGCGCTCTTCCTGCCCCGCATAGCGCTGACACCCCCAAAGAGCTGCCACCATGCAGTTGAACTTCGGGCAAATGGCATGTACGTTCCGTCCCGACTATCCTTTTCATCCGAATGGCGGTCTGCGCCGTAATGACCCCGCTTTGAGCCCGCGCCGCCTGATTGTTCACAGGATCAATATTCGCCCCGCGGGAGTGCCCACCTCGACCTTGTCAGCCGACTATATCGCCCCGCAAGCGGCGGGGAAAAAAAACTCACTAAAGGGTTTTCTGCCATCACCCACGCTCGAATCGAACGAGCAACCTGGAGGATAATTCAGTAACCCTAGGAGTTTTGATTAATCCAAGGCCGTCGCAACGGTAATCCAGGATTAAACGGATTAATTCTGGCACGCTACTCCCGAAGGGGTTCCAATGTGAGTGCAGGTCGACAGAGGGGGGTGTTTCGGTTAAACACTGGATTAACACTGGATTAAACGATCATTCGCTTCAACGCAGATTAAATGGGTAGCGTTTAAACTGGATTAATCCGGGGATAAAGGCTCACTCAAAAAGGGAGACAGGGAGAATTGAACCAGGGCGGGAAGTCCTTTTGTGATTGGCAGTAGTGTATCCAACTGCGCCATTGGACCGATACAACCTTACTGCACGGCATCACTATCGTGCTGCATCAGATCCTGGGTTTAACGGTGTTCAATCAATGAAACATAAATTACAGCTCAATGAGCCTCGCCCGAATCCGTGGTAGATTGAACTGTTTCAACTTGTTTCAACGACGAGGAACACAATATTGAATGGACGTAGTTTGGAATCATGGGTGACAAATAACTAAGTGGTAGGGAATTCAGCCTCTTCTTCGTCACTGTAGAGGTACCCACTACTTTGGATTAGCAATGTGAGGCAAGTAGACTTGTGCATAGAACTTACTGAGTGCAACATGATTTTTGAGGCGAGATATGCGAAGAACAGTTGGTCAGTTCCAACCGGCCACTAAATTTGAAGGCAGACCTGGCTTCCACTGCAGAGTATTCATCGGCCAAGGTAAGTGGGCCCGTATCAACATGTTTTGAAGTGGGCAAGAATTCTCACCTGAGGGTGGGGTGAGCTCAAGTTCATAGATGGAGAGTCCGGGCAAGAGGAACGAATTTGAGAGTCGGGGAAGGACCGCAGACGGTAGCGCGATTGTGTGGATAAATTCAAGTACAATTGACGGTGTACTCAATAGTGGCAATGACTACCGTCATATTAGGTTCTCCAGGCCAACAGATAGGTTTGAAAGTGGATTTGAGGCGAGGGATGATGTGTAACGATACCATATTGCGGGGCCTCGTACATCGAGGCCCGCTTCAATACTTACTATTGTCTATAGTTGTTATTATTTTGTACCTGACTTCCACCCAACCTTGAACTCCGAGACTTCTATTCAAATAGATCTTGGATTTGTTCAGTCGGGTGATTGGTTAAGTTAAAACAACCACAACTCTTATATGATGAGGGTCACCACCTAGTCTCTAGTAGAGTCACTACTACTACTAGACAGACACTTCAACCTCGCTATATATGGAACACGCTCAACTGGTACTTTGGAATGCCAAGGTCACCTGGTTCTCTGACACCATTAGAGATTCACAAAGTTCCATGCCCAATGTATTGTAGGAAACCGCATTGAGACATACCCGAGATTTCAGCTGAAACGGTGCCAGAATTATTCGATTTGAAAAGCTTTTACAACTTAGCCTGAGATGAGATATTGTTTTGGGCCTATATTCTGTCTGCTCAGAATTGTCTGAAATGTTTTAAGTGAGGCGGGAGAAGTCGCGCAAGGGGCAATCAAAATGTCAAGATTGCACATTTGGGTCATCCTCCACATTGGAGGGATTCCGAGCGGCCGCTAGGGACATATTACAATGTAATACGGTTTATAGCACCCTAGAAAAATGCTGACTTGCCCTGGAGGTGGAAATAACGATCAATAAATACATGCTAAGGTCATTATATTGTAAATAGTGGAAGTCCGAGGGGCTTCAGCGTGTTTTGACAAGGCAAGTGGGTTGGAACGGCAGGAGGATTCCTGGAGAAAGGATATCAACGCCGGAATATCATGCTGGGAGTGTCCAATCGGCGGCCGCTAGGGACATATTACAATGTAATACGGTTTATAGCACCCTAGAAAAATGCTGACTTGCCCTGGAGGTGGAAATAACGATCAATAAATACATGCTAAGGTCATTATATTGTAAATAGTGGAAGTCCGAGGGGCTTCAGCGTGTTTTGACAAGGCAAGTGGGTTGGAACGGCAGGAGGATTCCTGGAGAAAGGATATCAACGCCGGAATATCATGTTGGGAGTGTCCAATCGGCCGCAGCAATAGAGTGTTCAATCAATACACATCAAACTGCTGCCTGGTCAAATTGTGAATATAAAGGCCTGTACAGAGCGGAACGGCATAAGAGTGGCTCTTAACACTCTCTCTGAAGCGTTCAGGACTATTTGTGTGATTATACAGCCTGCTGGGGCTGCAACTTGACGTGTTTTGGTGTTGTTATCGAATTTTGGAACAGTACCGATTCTCTGCGTAATCTCCAAGTTCGAGCTGTCTTCACAATGTTTGATCCAGAAGAATTATATGATGAAGGCACGCGCTGCATAGTTTCTGGGTGTCTTGCACCTGGGAGTTCTCGGAGAGCTCGAAGTTGAGAAAGCAAAGATCGATGCGGGAAGTCCTGGGTCTTGACGCAGATAATTTATTAGCTCCTCTTAAGACATAGGGTGAAAAGACCGCCAGTTTATCTTAAGAATACTGAATACAATGATATATCTCGACCATGTCTTAAGACACATGCCAGACTATATACACCCTATATATACTGGGCAGAAATCCAGATCTTAAGACCTTCTCGCAACTTAAGATACGGCGCACAAGGGAGTTCAGATAAGTTGCATTCAGGAACTTGAGTACCCGGGTCGTCTTAAGTTCTCGCCGTCCACTTAAGATCTGAGATGGTCTTAAGGTCCACAAGACATCTTGAAATAATTGAGTTTCATTGAACTGATGATGAGTAAAGTGCAGGAAGGGCGTACCTCTGTGTACATCCGACACCAACGAGTCCAGCTCGGGTTCTGACGACTACCCTTCCAAGTTAGACCTCTGCCCTCCATATCCAACCTTAGGACTCACCTAGTGCCACCACAGCTGGTGACTCGCAATCCTCGGCCAATTTGCCACCCGTCCATCGCCCGTTCAGAAACTTTCCAACACGGCCGCGGCGCGCCGCCGCGCAAATCGACCGAGGCGGCGGCCAAAGTATAACTCAAGAAGGGTGAGGTTTGGGTGGATCGACCAGAGGGCGGAGGAGGGCAGAGGGGGGAAGCGTGGGGGCAGACCGTGGTGGTCGTTCGGAGAAAGCTGTTTGTTTGTTGTGCCACTCGGACAATGTCAAGGAATTTGATTGTTTGATGCAGTGATGGAATTCTCGCATTGTTCAACTTACACGTCGTCGTCTCTTTCCTCTCTACCACCACCACCCGCCTGCCCCCCATATCCTCCTTCCGTTCACTATCCACACATTGCGGCGCGGGGACGTCCATGCGTGAACCTCGAGTTCATGCCCTCCGAAGCCGCCCGGTGCAAGCCCGGTGAGCTGCCAGCCGTGGCCCGGCCCGTGGCATCACCACCACCATTCTTGAGCTCGAGTGGCAGGAATATTGGGTATCAGGTGCGCAATTTGAGCTGTTAACACTCTCCGCAATGCTAACTGCACCATCGTTGAACCTCCAACACTCGCTGCGCCGCAGCGCCGCCTCTGAGTGTCCTCATTGCTCAATGCATTCAAGGACCAAGCCGCCTCCCGCTCCGGGTCGTTCCCGCGTGGCGGCGAGCTCACTGCCATCCCAAGCAGAGGTGTGTCACCTCCCGCCCTTTGCACGCAAAACTCACCCAGTTCTCCTGCATCCTCGACGTCTCCGAGTCGTCCCCGCGAGGCGGCGAGTTCAGTGCCATCTAAAGCGGAGGTGCGTCGGATCCATCATCCCGCCGTTTCGTTTGCACGGAAAACTGACCCTCGTTACTTCTTGATTTCAGGCAGGGGAATCGTGGAAATCACGCCGAGGAATTGTCGTACAAGTCTCAAGACCGTCCGGTGGGCTTGAGACATCGGGCGGACTTAAGATGTCAATCGAACTTAAGACGCGTACTGGACTTAAGACACGGGACAGCGCGGTGGGGCAGGGGTAGTAGAACAGCAGTATTTTAGGTCTTAAGATGTCGAGGATCTTAAGATAATATTGCTACATCTTAAGATAAAGTGGCGGTCTTTTCACCCCGGATCTTAAAACAACCTCCTTCTATTTCACCTTGCCGTACTTAGCTGCGTGATACAGTGGCAGCTTGAAATGGTTAGAGGAGCATGGAATCAGTCAAAAAGCGGACACACTGGGTGGGGCGGGCATTGTGGTGTGGTTTTTGGCCAGCGGGAGGTTGAAGCGGTTCCCAGAGGATGTGGGGGAGGGAAGGAGGGGAAGGGAGGGGGAAAACTATGAATCTGCGGCCATTATTATATAGCACCAGGGAAATGTGTCGGAAGTAAACTTGTGTCAGGTTTGCTAACAGTGTGTCGGGCTTTTTTGATCAGTGTGCTTTTGCTGGAGGAACTGTCCCAGGAGGGAAGATGTCCGTCAAGTATTGAATCCAGGATCCATCCCTGATTTACTGCCTTCTTCTCCAATCGATAACAAAGGTGTGAGCGGAACTCAGATGCAAACACGGAAATCAAGTTTGTTAAAATTGATATTTTGTTAACAAGTTTGCAAACTGTTGTCTAGAGATCCCCCGGGGTAAATCAGTCAAAGACTCCCCACAGAATCACCCCCCGGCTTCCGCGCCAGACAAGCCCGAGGGATGATTGTGGCAACTTGGCAAAATGGGACGACTCTCCCAGCGTGAAATGGATGAATGGGCGAGCGCGGGTAAGATTTTCCACATTCTATAGTCCATTACTGAATTCAGTTTCGGGGTATAGGGTTCAATGGTTCCGTGCTGAAGCGGAGATGCAGTGTTGGCAGGAACAGAAGGAACAAAAGCTGGTTGAACTGCTGCGCACTATTCGCAGTTTCACCAAAATGCAACAGGTATGGTCCAAGTATGGTCTGCGCTCGCGGCGGGGCACACAAATCAACCTGGGCATGCTGCATATGCCTCACAAAAGGCCTTCATGTACGAGCGGTGGGTGGAGGAGGCCCGAGACCTGGTACGACTTGGTCGTTACGGTCAGTTGCTGGAGCCAAGGGCAAGTGGATTGACTTCATCGAGAAGGAGCGGGCGGTGGAGGAGCAGTATTTATTCAATTGATTAGCCGCTACATAGGGTCAAACACTTACTAGGGCTTGAAGTGCATTATATACAAAAGAATTGGGGCTCTGGAAAGTGCCAGCAGTGAATGAGATACCAGCCGCTCCGCAGGGGCTCTGCCGGGGAGTGCGTGTTGTCAGCACGTTGGTCTACTTGGTTTCTCCCTCAACTCCTCCGATGTCTTGTTATTCTGAGGTCGCAGGTTCGGTTCTCCTCCAATGCGACGACTCTGTTTTTGACGCCACTTTGAACATGTTTAATCGCCGATTAATCCTTGTTCAAAAAGCATGTTTAATCCTCGTTTAATCCTTGTACCCTCGCCTTCCGTATTCCCACCCCTCAGTGTGAATTGATCCGTTTAATCCTGGATTACCGTTCCAACGGACGTTGATTAATCAAAACTCCTAGGATTTCATGATAATTCACTCACCCTCGTTTTATTTTGCACAGGTGCGGACCACCGCTAATGGGTCTCTTTTGTCTGCTTGTTCAACCCAGGTACCTAAGACACACACCGAGATCCATTCAGAACGCCCTGAGGCCGCCGCCTGCGCCCGTCCCAAGTATCAACGCACGCTGTTGATTTTTCCACTCGAAGTTCCTCAAGGCCTTTGCAAGGCCTCGTGGTCGGCGTTACCGTTCAAATTGCAAGCCTAAGGTAACCTAAGGTTCGTATCCCAACTGGTTGTTCAGACAGTCCTCAAATTTCGTCTAGACGGAGGTTTTTTGAAATGTGGGGAAGTGGTATGTCCCGCCTCTGTCAACCTCTCTCCGAACTCCTGAGTCTCCGAGCAGATTTCAACCGATGGCTCGACGCCATCCGGCGGTGCGAATATCACTGGGGTGAGTTTCGACCTCGGCGTCTTCTGATGGACTTGCCACGGCGTAAGGATATTCATTCCAGGTTCATTCATTTCAGAGCGGGCAATTGAAATGCTTTAGACAGGCTTCGATGAGATTGAGCTGTGAGAACATCCCGTTGTTACAATTCCCTCTGATCTACTCGGTCAGTCCCGGCTATGTAGGTCTCCACGGTCTCTATTGGAATTTAGGGAAGCGAGGTGCGAGATTTGAACAGCTCCACGCAACGCCCCAATACTCGATGGACACATTGTTATGTACCTCCTGCCGCCCCTCCGTGCCGTAGTACAACATCACATTCCTGGACCCTGGTTCAAGCCTTCCGGACCTCGACAGCTTCGAGTCCAATACCGGCTTGTGCCGGAATTATTATAGTCTGTTTTCCTAGAAATTTGCCGCGTGATGATCCCCGGCAGGTGCGCTGGAGTGGACAAAGCCAAAAAAAAAAAAAAAAATTGACCTCCTCGTCATGACCCACGCTCGATTCGACGAGCAACCCGGAGTACTAGTATAGAATCGCTGCGACCACATTCTGCTCGGGTGCGTACCACCGCCAGTGGGTCCTCACGGTCCCATTCACGGTCCCAGTAAGTGTGGTACCTCTGCTCCGGACGAACGAGCGGAGCCAAAAAATGTTGCTAGAGACTGCTTCAGTGACCCACGCTCGATTCGAACGAGCAACTCGAAGTGCAAGCTGGGTAATGCGATAGATGTACCGCGCTCGAGTGCAGGACCACTGCTACTGGGCCCTTCCTGACGTGTGCAACCTTTCTCCCAGTGCAGACACGAATTTAAATTCAACAGCTCCATACTGCCCCTACCTACTTCTCTTCGACCTCGACCCACCGCGCATGAGACCGGCGGGGAATCCCCAGGGATTCCACCTACCTTATGTGGATTGTGCATGCAGACACAATGTTTCGCGCCGGGTGTTTGCCGTGGTTTTAAACTCCGATGATTGCCGTGGACCAATCGGACGAAAAATATCTGCCGTAAACTCCCACGCGCTCTGGACTCGACCACAACCTCGCTTTCTTGAAGACCTCGGTTCTCGTTTCTTTACTCGATTCTCCCCATTCTTTTCTGCGTTTCTGGTGCTACATATCTCGGGTCTTCAAGTTCCCAGTGGTCGTACCTCTTGAAAGACGAGACGACGGGATTTCTGGCACTTTGAAGTCGCCGCGCGGCCATACATCTCCTCCATGGACGTCCACGTCAATCTTCACAACTCCACTTCCATCCAATCAGGCCTTTTCTCTGACGGGGAACACACGGCGTCTTGACACAAATACCGGCCACCTCCCCGCGTCGAAACCGAAATAGGATTCAAGAACGCCGCCCAATGGTCCCATCTCCGATCTCATCACTGTCAAAGTGCATCTTGCTGGACTAGATCTCATATGCTCGACTGCTACTGGGCCATTTGGGCACTCTGCTTCGCCCAATTGCAACAATGTTCTGTCCCTCAAGGCACGGAAGAAAAGCGCGGGCGAGCAATCCTACTGCGACCAGTGGTCTTGACGTGCTTATGGCCTTGGAACTCCTGTGATCAAGTCACCACGGCGCTCATCCTCGGCTCGGACTTGCGTATGGTGTGCGAAGCAGCTTGGGAATTGGGGCTTACCTAGTGTTTGAAGGCGGCGTGAGGGGCAACAAACGCCGCGCAACGACGTCAATCGCACTCGAAACTCGTATGTAACTTATACAACGCAAGCGGCCTTTGCAGCGGCTTCATGCTCTCACTATCAACGCCGTGAAACCGTCGCGCGCCGTGGCGTGTTCAATCCAGGCCGGCGTGGAATCTGGCGCTATGAAATGAAGATCTCGTATTCTGTACGGAATTCGGTATAAAGCTCGACGGTGAGGCTGCCATATTCTTCAGTCCCTTTCCTTCCTTCTGGTCTCATTCTGGGTACTGCGTAGTAAGTCCTTCCGTCCTTTCAAGCTACCGCGGTACTCACCTCACCTCCCCAGCCTTTTCCTTTGTTCGCTCGGTCGTCTTTTGCTTTTCTTGGTCCTCCACCACGCCCAGGCCCTCCTCAACCTCGATATCGATTATCTAGTTCCAACATGATGTTCTCTGCGTCCAAGCTTATGGCCTTGGTGCTCATCGTGACGTCGGTCCATGTACAGTCGGCACCTCTCCCCAAATTGAAGGGCGGAACGACGTGAGTGCAGCATAGCTATAGTAATGGTCCTCGAGAGCTGATGTCCGCATCACAAGGTCACCCCGGCCACCTTCTCCTCCTCCCATAAAGAAGCCGCCGCCTTCCACGCCCCCGCCTCCTCCGCCGCCCCCTCCCCCGCCCCCTCCTCCCCCGCCGCCGCCGCCGCCTCCTCCCCAGAAAACGACGCCTAAACCGCCAGTGTCAGTCTCGAGTGTCCGGACACCAATACCATGACTCACGACGATATCCCACAGGACTACCCTAAAAACCACAGCCGCCCCCCCCTCCTCCCACGACGACGGCGTGAGTACAGGACAGCTATAGTGATGATCCTCGAGTTAATATCCGCATCATAAGGTCACCCCGGCCACCCTCTCCTCCCACGAAGAAGCCGCCGCCTTCCCCACCGCCGCCTCCTCCGCCTCCTCCTCCTCCGCCTCCTCCTCCGCCTCCCCCGCCGCCGCCGCCGCCGCCCCCGAGAACGACACCTAAACCGCCAGTGTCAGTCTCGAGTGTCCGGACACCAATACCATGACTCACGACGATATCCCACAGGACTACCCTAAAAACCACAGCCGCCCCCCCTCCTCCCACGACGACGGCAGCCCAGCATACTACGGTCGCCCCTCCTCCTGCTCCCAGCACGAGGGAAACCCCGCCTGCCACGACGACGGCGGCCCCACCGCCGCCTCCCGTCACGGTCGTCCTTCCTACCCCGCCTCCTCCGGCTACGTTAGTTCATCAACCCGTAATCAAGATTCAATTGCTCACCATTCTAACCCCCAGCGTACTCGTTACCACCACGGCTTCGGCGGACCCAACCACCGTGTTCACTTCGGCCATCGAGTTTGTCTGCCTCCTCATGATTCCGTATTGATGACTTACTGTTGTACTTGATAGCAACTCGACTGCTTCTGCTTCAGACACCGTTCTCGCGAGTGACACCGTGCTCGCAAGTGACACGGCGATCGCTACGGAAAGTGCCAGTGCGATTGTCACCGACACGAACACGCCGGTCGTCAGTGACACCGCGGCTACGGTTGAGTGAGCACCTTTCTCCTCGCGTATTCGGATTCAATAATGGCTCACCATGGTCCTCCAAGTTCTACTGCTGTGCCTGAGGGGACAGCCCTCCCGACTGAGTTCGTCCGTTCCTGCTATGATTTTTGAGACTCACCGTTGCATTCGATAGCCCTGCTACAAGCGCGATTGCAACCGACACCGAGTGAGTGTAATTAGCCTCATTAGAGCCGGCCGAGCTCACCGTTACAATCTCAGCGCTACTATTGTGCCTGCCGAGACGTCAACCGCGGCCGAGTTCACTCCCACTTCGGTGCCCACGACCCCGACCGAGTCTGTTCATCTGCAACATCCTATCTCCGTGACTTTGCTCACCATTGGGTTTCATAGTCCGGTTGGCGGCGGCGACCTTCCTATCACGACGACGGCCTCGCTTCAGCTCAACATCCGCAGCCCCGGACTCGGGAGCCTCATTGAAGGACTGGTAAGTGGCGGCGCCAGCGAACTTGGGAGCATCATTAGTGATTTTGTTGGAAACGTCGGAGCGGCGGCTCCTGCTGCCACGGGCGCGGTAGGTTCGCGGAGCTTCCTAGGGAGCGTTGGCGGTGGACTGCTCAGTGGCGTCGAGGCTGGCGTCGGCAATACCATCGAGGGTATTCTCGGCACCATCTTCAGGTAAGCAAGCGCCCACCTTCGATGTCGACACAATGATTTACCATTGAATCTTGGATAGCCGCCGCGCGTTCTCCGACTTGACGGATGAGCAAGTCAACACGTTCTTCGAATGGGTTAACAATCAGGGCAAGCGCGACCTTGTCGCCACTGGGGTCGAGTGCAACGATGATTCCCTCGCGGGCCAGCGCCGGGCGCACGCGAGAGACTTCACCCTGCCTCCTCGTCCGTGCGGATTCCTGGTCCCGTAAGTTCAATTCAGCTACTTATAGCGAGACCATCGTTAACGCTGATTTGTTCGTAGACCCCCCGGGTTCCCTGGTCTTTCTCGCCGCAGTTTCCTGACCGGGCTTCTGGGCAAGGATGTTGAGGCACTTACCCCGGAGGCACTCTCGGGGGTCGAGAAGCTCTTGGGAGGATCCTCCAACTAGTTATTGATATGTGCGATCGTTGGGGAACGTACATTTTGATGTGAAGTTTAGTTACTTTACAACTGAACAGTGGAGCCTCATTGATTTCCGAGTCGCGACCATAGGCGCCGTCGAGTCTCTCAGATTACGCCCCAATGTCACCAACGAGTGCAAGGAAAGGACCATGGTCTAAATTGAATTAGGCTAACTTCGCGATGACTTCTTTGGCCAACCTTTGGGACTCAAGCCAGACTAACGACGCACGCATCGGAATTGCGACTACGGGATGGCTCGTCATCGACCTCCCCCTCAAGTCATGCTCACTGCGCAAATATTCTCGCACTACCTGAACACTAAATCAATGCATTCAAATCTACCGTCGACATGAACTGTCGCCCTCGAATGCGAACCGGCTTTTATGCTGGGTGATCCAGTGCAATTTCGTGCCAGGTCGGCCCGTTCGATTCGGGATCTGGCAGTATCCTTTTCATGAGCTCTGTGCTTTTTTCCCGCCTCGGAGTACGCACAGAGTCGAAATATTTGCTCGGCAAGGACCGATCTCAACAACAGGTGTTCAAGTCGAACAACCCTTGAAATCTCAATTATTTCTCAAGCAATCCCGCCATGGGCTCGCAGTGTATACTTCCAGGCTATTGTAGACTCTGACAGGGACCCGCCTGCTGGATGCAAGTGCAGTGGAGTCTTCCGAAGGATTTGAACTCCGATGATGGCCGTGAACCAATCGGATGAAACGTGATGCCGTAAATTCGCACGCGCTCTCTGCTCTTGACCACATCCCTGCTACATCCTCGCTTCCTCGACGGCTTACACTCTCGTTTCTCAGGTCAATCTGCCTCATTATTCCTGCTCTACTGATGCTGTATCCCGCGGGTCTTACTGGGAAGTCTGGACGACGCCGTGATTTCTGGTTTCAAAGTCGCCGCAGCAAGCGCCGCAGCGTAGGTACTAAGCCCACTGCTCGACGGACTTTAACCGGAATTTGTTTCCCAATGCAAATGCGCGGCGTCTTCCCCAAAACCCCGCCCAATTGTCCCATGGCCGCTGTACCTCTTCGGCGTCCTGCTAGGCGCATGGTCTATTCATATAGAGTCTAGATATTCCTCCCGACCATCCTCTATTCTGCAATACACGCAAGAAACGCCAAAATATGAAGCAAGCCCTCTCCGCGGTTCCAATAGCTCACTTTCCTCGGTTCTTGGTTCCATAGCCAGTGGTCTCGACAGCCAAATGACTCTGTGATTTATGGCTTGAAGTCCCCGCGACACTAAAGCTGAGCTCTGGGTTGCACGTAGTGGTCGAAACATCTCGGGAATCGGGGATTAACTGGTGTTTTGGGGCGGCGTGAGGCGCAACAAACGCCGCGCAACGATGTCAACATGCACTCGAAATTCGTATGTAACTCATGAAACGAAAGCGGCCTCTTCAGCGGCTTTATAAATTGACTAGCAATGCCGTGCAGCGTAGCCCCGCAGGGCAGGCAGCATCCATACCAGGCGAGAACTTGGGCGGTATCCGCTTCGTGTTCTGTTGGCGCTGTGATCGCGCGGTAGGAATTGGGGTATAAAGCTCGATCGATGGCGAGGTCCATATTCTTCGGTCCCCTTCATTCCTTCTGGTCTCCGCTAGGTACTGTGTAGTGAGTCCTTTCCGCCACTTGCGCGTTGTACCTATTCCAACCAGTTCCCAGCCTTCATTCTTCGTTCACTCCGCCACCTTTTCGCCCTTTTTTATCGCCTCCAACCACACCACCCTCTTTCCCCGCCGCCCCGATTAAATATCCAATTACACGATGAAGTTCTCCGCATCCACTTTCACCGCTCTCGTCCTCGTCGCTGCCTCCGCCCCTGCGCACGCCGCACCCCTCCCTCTCAACTCACGCGGTCTTGGCAGCATCATCGAGGGCATCTTCGGTGGCGGGCTCAAGAATATCATCAGCGACTTCGTTGGAAACGCCGGGGCCGCAGCTCCCACTGCCAGCGCAGTCAGCGGGCGCGGCCTGTTCTCGGACGCTCTCACTGGAATTGAAGGAATCATCGGGACGATCTTCAGGCAAGCGGGTTCCCGCTCGATGTCGAGACAACCTACTCACGGATGATGTTGAATAGCCGTCGCTGGTTTTCCGACCTCAGCGACGAGGAGGTTAACACCTTTTTCGAGTGGGTCAACAAGCAGGACAAACAGCAGTTGGCGAGCAGGAGCTTGGTCTCAGGCTTCGTATTCCCAACGTCGGACTCTGACTGCCAGTTCACCAGCCCGCCTTTCATTGACCCCAGCAGGATCGTGCGAGTGCTTACTCCGTTCGTCGAGGTAGTGGAGTGACTGAGTGCCATTGTCATGCCTTCCCAGTAACGGGACCTTGACACCCCGCAGCAACAAGCGCGCCGCGCGGCGTTCAAATATCATTGCTGGGTATGTCCCGCGTATCGCGTCGACGTAGAAGCGGTTCCTGACCGTTTTCCTCGTGCTTTCCAGCGACGAGACCTTTCCCTGCGCTGAGCGGTAAGTAAAGTTTTCATCGTCCAATGCTGACTGACGATACCCGCATTCATTTCAGACGCAGTTTCCTGACCAGTGCGCTCGAGGAGGCAGCGAAGGTGCTCACCCCTGCTGCCCTTTCCGGGATCGAGAAACTCCTTGGTGGGGGCAGCGCTAGCGCGGCTACCACTCCTGCAGCTACGTGAGTGCCGACATTCTGCCCTGGGTCAATGATAACTCACCACTCGTTGAATAGCGCCACTCCTCCTGCGTAAGGATTCCCCGAACTACGAATTCACGGACTAACATCTACGTGTCTTCCAGTCGCCGCAGCCTGAACGAAATGGATTGACCTAGTCGATGGACGGATTACATTAATATTAACTTGGATGTGGGTTAATATCGGGTAGCCAATTTAATCAGTGCTTGTCCTTGTCATCTGCACCCCCATATATCGGATGTGGCTCATGGATTGTATCCCATCGCTCACGAAGACTGCGTATCATGATTTCCTACGGCCTGACTGTGACTTTTGCGGCAACGAGAACGTACGAGCCATGGGGAGGTCAAGTTACCGACTCAGGGCAGTGGAGCCCCGAACTGTTCATTCTCGGGCCGCGTCGCCATTGTCATTTTTCAACCAAAAATTCAACCATTGTCATTTTTCTAACAGAATTTCAACCGTGCGAATATGTGATACCACCAGCTGAGTTTCTTGGGTCTTCGACCTCTCGTGCCAGCAAATCTGGTTGTTGCCTTCGTTCACGTTAAACACTCAAAATAGGGCTGGTTCGGCGACAGAAAGTGCCAGGGTGATTGAGTGAGCGTGGCCCGGGCGCAACGACCCGTCCACCTCATCACTCTGGCTTTCTACCTTCTGGTCTCTGCCATTTTGCACATTAACCCAGAAGTCGGCGATCATGAAGGCGAATATGTACGCCTGCACATCTTCGCCGAGGTCACGGAACGGTTCAGCGAGTTGCCAGAGTTTTTCGTTGCTGTTGTTGTGCGTGAGGCTGAAGTCGCTGGCGAGGACCGTCGCCTCGGATTGCCTCCTGTTGGGCTTACAGATGGTAATATTCTTCCATCCCCCATTCTTCGCGAGGTACTGAGCGGAAGTGAATTTTGAGCTTGGCCCTGAACGAGCGATGCAGCGGTTCACTCACGTAGGAGTATTCACATTTCAATCCATGCTGGAGTGTCAACTCTGCTGAACTGAGGCCATCTGGCTCTGTATGCACACTCCAGTCGGACCAGTCCTCGCCAATCCGCTTGCCGTCCCTGCGGCATCGAGTCCGCGCGTCTTCGCTACCGAGGAGCCCCACATTACCATCAGATAGGTTGAATTTGCGGCCCATCACTTCGACCTCATTGAACCCTTGTGTCTCGATCTTGATCATAGGGCTCGTCTCTGCCTCCCTGGGTGTCTCCGCATCCTCGTTTATGGTCATGTTCACGCCATGTGAAGCAGTTATGACCCAGCAAACGCTACTGCCGGTGGCGGTGGGTTTGGGCCAGCCGGCGAGAATGAGTGGGTTGGACATAGGTGAGTGGGATATGGGTGAAGAGGGATGGTATCAAAAGGTGGATGAATCTGTCCCCTTTTAAAGAGATATTATATACATGTGGCGAGAACAACAATAATGATGTACACTGTGGCCACGTACGTACACCCACACCTCCAGCCGAGATGCTCATCTAATATTTTTCGAGAGCGATAAGACGGTAAATGACTCGTGGCAGAAACAAAGGAAGAACCTAGAGGAGCGAACCACAACCGGTGCGGGTCAACAGCGTTGCGCCACAATGTAAGCGATGGGCAGACAACGCGCAGGAGAAGGAAACTGCCGCCATACAAGGCGCTTGCATATTGCCTCCGCCATGCCCACCGCAGTAGACAGAGAGGTGTTGAACACGATACAGAAAATGGTGGGTCTGGCGGGACAGGGGTGGGAGAAAACGTACGGCATCGATCAGTTTTTGCATCATTTGATCCAACGGCACGTTCTCTTCTCTCTTGCCACCACCTCGTTGTTCAGTCCTCTCCTCCTCTCATGGCTATCCGTCAGACCAACCCTATCGTTTCACACCAAGCTTTCTCTTACTCTCACCCTCGCACACTTCCGGGTAACTGACAGTTCGTCGGAGACGGTCGGACTCAGGCCTCGCACATTGCCCTCAGCCTCCTGGACCGGCTTGATTCCTGAAGGCTTGAGCCTACATCCCCGCGTTTCTCGAAGACTTGATGCTTGACCTCGTCACCTGAGACCTACCTCATCTACGTCGGCAAGTGGTTTCGCTGCCTAGGAGCGTCGTCTATCCTCGCCAGCTTGCCTTGTTTCTCCCCTCTGATGAACACATTTCTTGAGCGCCTACGTCCAACGCGAACAAGTACTGCAAACAATGCAAGACAATTCGATCGGGCTCCACGCTGCATCTGCATCGACGATCTGCAACTGGAGACTTTGGCTGGTCTTTGCATCCATCACACCCATCCATCCTCACCCCCGGGCACGAAAAAAGAATGTGAGGCTCAGCCTGTTTCCAGTTTTATAGCTCAAAATATTCGTTATCAACCGCGCATCCCATATCCAATCCGCTCGTCAATCAAATCAATCCAGTTCGTTCAAACTACGCCTGCAAAGCGCGCGAATGTCAGTGATTTCGCTTCCAAGTCGGACTTGTGGAACACTTACGCAGTAGGAGTAGCGTTGCCTCCGCCGAAAAGCTTCTCGATCCCGGAGATCGCCTCGGATGTGAGCCCGCTGAACACACTCTCGGCCGCGCTAGTCAGGAAGCTGCGTCTGACGTACGATCGTCAGTCGTGTCTCCGAGTGACTAAATCAGATTTACTTACCGCGCAAAGCTTTCGCAGACGATACGCTTTGCGATTGTGTCTTCAGGCGCAATCTCAGTGCCCGTAAATGTCTCCGGCAGGACACTAGGCCTAGCAAAGGTCAGCCAGCAGACCCACGTTATGTTGACGGTGGCACTTACCCGCCAGTGGGATCCGACGGCGGCGGCGGGCAGCCCTCCAGGCCCGGCAATCCCGAGAATATACCGGAAAACAGACTCCGGCTTACGACGAGGTCGCGCTTGCTCTGCTTGTTCACCCACTCGAAAAAGGTGTTGACCTGGTCGTCGGTGAGGTCGGAGAACGAGCGGCGGCTGTACGATATCGGTGAGTTCATTGCATCAACCTCGAATGTAGAAATGCTTACCTGAAGATCGTACCGATGATGCTCTCGATTCCACTACCGAGACCGCTCTCGACTCCACTGAGAACGCTGCCCCCCAGGCTTCCGAGGAAGCTCCGCGAACCGACTGCGCCCGGGGCAGTGGGAGCCGCAGCGCCGAGGTTTCCAACGAAATCACTGATGATGCTCTTGAGGCCGTCGCCGAGGAGGCCCTCGAGAGTGCTGGCAATGCCGCGGGCGCTGATGGGGGCTACGCTCCCGGTGTCGGCCGGTGCGGCACTATCGGATTGAACGGTGAGTAGTTGAAGATATAGTCCGTGGAGTTTACTGACGCCGGGGTAGCAGCGGAAGAGCCGTCTCCGAAAAGCTTCTCGATCCCGGAGATCGCCTCGGATGTGAGCCCGCTGAACACGCTCTCGGCTGCGCTGGTGAGGAAGCTATGGTCCAAGAGATCGCGCTTCCCAGTCTTGGGGACGTCCTGCTTGTTAACCCACTCAAAGAAGGTGTTGACCTCGTCGTCGCTGAGGTCGGAGAACGAGCGGCGACTATTCGACACTGGTGAGTTCATCGTATCAACATCGAACATAGAAATCCTTGCCTGAAGATCGTGCCGATGATGCTCTCGATTCCACTGCCGAGGCCACTCTCGACTCCGCTGAGAACGCTGCCCCCCAGACTGCCGAGGAAGCTGCGGGAAGAAACTGTGCTAGCGGGAACCGCAACGCCGGTGTTGCTGACGAACGTGCCGATGATGTCCTTCAGGCGGTCGCCGAGGAGTCCCTCGAGAGCGCTGGCAAAGCCGCGCGGGGTATTGGGGGTCGAAATGATACCACCGCTACCGCGCCGACGGACGGACCCGGTCGCGGTCGCGGGAGGTGCGGCCCTGTCAGGCTCAACTCTGAGCACCTGAATCCTACTTTTGTGGAATTCACTTACTCTGTGGCCGCAGGAGCGGCGGCGGCGCCTCCGAGCAGCTTCTCGACACCAGAGATGGCCTCCGACGTGAGGCCGCTGAGCGCATTTTCCAAGAGGTCGGTGAGCGCACTGCGCGCCAGGACGTCTCGGCTCGTGATGAAGTTCCCGTCAGGGCCAATGGGTGCGTGCTGCAATGGATCGCTAGGAAGGCAAAACAAGGGATGTGTCAGACAGCAAAAATGTGTCAAATCAAGGATGGCACCTACCCGCTAGCAATGGGGTCCGACGTGATGAAGTTCCCGTCAGGACCAATGGGTGCGTGCTGCAATGGATCGCTAGAAAGGCGAAACAAGGTTAGGTAAATTTTACTGCCTCGAATCGAGCAAGCGGTACTTGCCCGCCAATAATCCCGGTACTGAAGAAGAAAAACACGGTGAGTAGGCGGGCTTATTACCTCAACAAAGTACGCTTACCCCGATAATCCCGAGAATATGCCGGGCAGGCTCCTGCTGGCCACGAGCGAGCGCTTGTCCTGCTTGTTCACCCACTCAAAGAACGTGTTCACCTCGTCGTCGGTGAGATCGGAGAATGAGCGGCGGCTAGTCAACATCGGTAAGTTCAAATTTACATCGTTAAATGGGAATCCCTTACCTGAAGATAGTGCCGATAATGCTCTCGATCCCACTACCGAGGCCACTCTCAACTCCGCTGAGCACGCTGCCCCCCAGGCTCCCCAGGAAGCTGCGAGTGGAAACTCCTCCGCCGAGACTTCCAAGAAACCCGCTGAGGATGTCGTTAAATGGGCCTCCAACTAGCCCCTCAATGAGGCTGCCGAGACCACGAGAGTTGAGGGGGATAGGTGCCGAGTGCGCCGGGGCGGAGGCAGCGATGAGGAAGAGAGCAGTGACGGTCGACACGGAGAACTTCATTGTGGGTTCGGATAATCAATATCGAGGAGGGAAAAAGAAGGTGGTGTGGTTGGAAGGAAGGAAAAGGGTGAAAGGGTGGTGGCTGAGGGAACGAAAGAGAAAGGCTGGAAACAGGTGAGGACTCCGGAGCACTGAAGCAATGGAAATGACTCACTACACAGTACCGAAAGAGACCAGAAGGAATGAAAGGGACTGGAGAATAGGGCCACTTCCCTTCGAGCTTTATACCGAATTTTCCGCCCGCCAAGACCACCACGGGGACGCGACGCCGGAATTCCCGACCAGACCGCACCCAGATTCGGTACCCCGAGGTAGCGCGACGACACGCCGGTGATTTTGAAGACGGAGGCCGCTCCCGTTGGACGAAATCCACACTGCGTGATCCCGCCCGAACCGCAACTTCACAATTCCCGAAGTATTCTCCAGAGTCTGGGCTGACTGTAACCGACGTGGTTGATGTTCGCGTCAAGACTCCGCTGCGCGTCGGTTAAGTGGCAGATGCGAGTGATGTCAGTACAGACTAGGTTGATTTGTGTGCGTCGTCGTTCGCAACCTCGGATTGAATTATCATTCAGATTGTGGTCGCGGAATACGAGATCCCGGGGTGCATATTCATGCGTCACTCTGAGGCTCTGTGAGTGCTGTGATGATAAACAAGGCAGTCTTTGGCTGAGTGACCTTCAGTCTAGACTTTACTAGTAGTAAAGAGCACGAATTTCAAACATTCGCGTCGGATAGAAGTTGAGCTTACAGCTCGACCTGGATAACGCACTTGAGATGGTCAGGGGCATAAATTTATTGATCCTTTCTCTGGAGTAGCCTTGCCCTGCTTCCTGTGTCTCCTTGTGCGACGGAGAGTTCCATTGTTCTGGTCGATGAATTGAAGCAACATTTTCTTGGTTCGATTCAGATCGGTTCCAGCTCATTACAGGGTTTGCCGACTCTTTTTTCTCTTCAAGTATCGAACATGGGCGCATAGGCGCTAGAAACCAACGATGCCGTAGTCTGCCGGGGGAATTCAAATTCCGACCGAAACTCCGCTGACTGATGGGCCAATCGGAGAAATGGGCTGCCGTAATGTCTCACGTTCCCTGCGCTTGACCTTCACCTCAATCCTCTCGATCCCCCCGCATCCACTTCCGCTTTGCTTCCGCTGGACTCTCGAGCCCATATTCTCACTCATCCTCGTATCCCTTCCCCTGGACCTTCTCCTCTGCCATTGCTACTGGTTTGGCCTGAATCTGTGAATCTGCAATGAATCTGCGATGTCTTGGACGCTTGCCTTAGACGCTTGCGGCCGTAGACTTGAACGGGAACATCGCCGTCGAGTCCCTTTCTTGCTCTCCCTCCCTATTTCTGCTGTTTGTTAAATCGGACCCAGCGTTGATTATCTCTCCTTGATTTCGGGCGACGAGCGACGTGAGATGCGACAAGACGCTCCCTGCCTCGTGGCTCCCCAATAAATGACACCGCTGGATAGCCTCAAAACCGGAAACTCACAAAGAGGAATTGTATCTGCGGGGAAGCGGTTTCCGTGCTTTCGACTCGCAAATGGACCGTTTCTGCTCTCAATACAAACTTCGTCACACATCTCACAATCGAACCCAACGTGTCGTGATGTGCGTAGCTTCCGGTTGTCATCATTCTTCCACCACGACTGATGCAGGTTTAGGACCACCGTCGACGTCTCCCTATCTGCGCAGAGGTCAGTCCTCCGAATATGGATTCTGTTCTTGAGTACTTCCTTCCCGTGGTCTAAAGTCTCGAAACAGGTGAATAATCACGAACTGCTATGAAGTGCTTCCCGTACCCAAGTCTCATGCACTCAGATCCAGACATGCGAGGTTCGTCCGCTATATATACGCCCGGGACGCACCCCCACGAAGTGCGTACTTATTTAAGTGGTATCCATTCTTGCGTCGCCCCACTTCCTGGACAACTGCCTTGTGCACCACTGGTTACGTGCGGATCTCCCATCTTCCATGTTAATCAGTCACCTGGGTCCCAAGTAGACGTTCCCGGCATCATCTCCACGCACGCACGGTGGGACCACTCAATTGAACAACCATCGCCCAGCGTCCAATCTTCCCGTCTGCCGCGATGCCGGTCGGGGAGTGAATTGCAGAGTTAACAGCTGCGATGGTTCTGGCTGGGTTTCAAGTACAACAGAGATGCGGCCGTCGCGTGACTCATGCCGACTCTCTTTGGGTGTCCTACCTCCCTGTACTCTGAAAAGCACTCAATTAGCCCAGAACATCCCCTTCCGCCCGCCGAAATAATCGACACTTTCCCTGGTGGGCTGCGCGGGAGTGCTTTCATCCCTTTGTACGATGATCAAGAAGGTGTGTCTAAAATTACAATGGTTCGCACCGCAGCGCATTGAACGAACAGCGTCGGCACAGCAGTGCCTTGCTTGCGCAGAACCCAGTACTGGAGCATCACGCCCAGCACCGCCTGCAGCGATGTTGACCAAGGCCTCGCCTCATGGACATGGCCGTAATTACTTGGATCTGACCTGGAGCCAAAACTGATGATCACCGAGCGCTGTTTGGAACCCGAATCAGTTACGGATGCCTTCCGTTGGCTCCTTCTTCCTTCTTCCCTCACCCCTCCCTCCTCCTTCTCGCGGCAGGATGCGCTGTAGACGCTCCCTCTTCGTTTTCTTTGGCCTCTTCTCCGCCGGCACCCAAGCCCAGCAACAGCACTTCTTCCCCGCGGCCGTTCCCCTCGCCGTACGCACTCCGACTGCTAACTGCTGGCTGCAAACCGGGAATGGCTCGAACCCAATGACGACCTGGCCCACCTTTTGGAATAACCAGCACGTACGTCCACCCCATTCTTCGGCGTGCGTCCTCTACCGAAAGCTGATGGCGCATATATAGATACTAGGCTGGGCTGGCTACATCAAAGTCGACGGCCAGACGTGGCACTGGCTGGGGGACGGGACGGGGAACGCGAGCATCTGGCAGTCAACGCTGATGACGCCGACACGCACGGTGCTGAGCGTGCTGGCAGGCCCCATGCAGTTGAATGTGACGTTTTTGAGTCCCGTGGAGGTGCGCTTGGTTCCTTGTTATCTTACACACCCTTCTGCGCCGACCATTCTGCCTGCTTCATACTTACTGATAAACCACGTCTACTAGCCGGCCGATTGGTCCAAGCAGTCCTTCCCGTTCAGCTACGTGTACGTGGATGGAAAGGCGGCGGACGGCAAGCCGCACTCGATCCAATTGTACTCCGATATTAGTGGAGGTGTGTCACCAACCGCCGTCGTTGGCCGTTCCACGAACCGCACTCACTCCACTTGCACACTGATTAGAGTGGGTAACGAATTCGTTCGACACCCCGATTCAATGGACTACTTCAAAGACGGGGACCGCGGCGTATCATGAAGTCCGTGCGACGCTGGGGAGCTCGACCTTCCAGGACGTCGCAGAGGACGGGCTGGCGTACTATGCCATGTCCACCGTACGTGCGCTTTACTCTTACCTACCCCATTCGTGAACTTATCGCCGCTTAGTCCCAACCTAAACTGCTCTCCATTATCGGCACCGACCAGAATCTTCGCCCTGAATTCGCGGCCCAACAAACCGGACTTGCGCTTACCTCCGACCTTCCGTCGCAATTCGGCACCGTGCGCGGCGCGGACGGCAAATTCCCCGTCTTCGCGCACGCGGTGGACTTGGGGAGCACGGACACGGTGCCGAGCGTCGCGTGGGCGGTGGGCGTCGTGCGCGACCCCGTTACGAGCTGGATGAATGTCAGTCGAAGAGCGTACTGGTGGTCAGAGTATGCCAGCGTTGGGGATGCGGTGCGTCAGATTATCCTCTATCTTCCCTTACTTTTTTGTGTGTTGGGACTGAAACAGTGTGCATTAGATCGCTGCGTTCATAGACGACTTTCCCGCGGCGCGTACGCGCGCAATCGCCCTCGACACGCAGATCCTACAGGCCGCCTCCGCGGTCTCGCAGGACTATGCCGACCTCGTTTCGCTCGCGACGCGCCAGGCGCTGGCGGGTATGGACATTACGCTCTCGACGAAGCCTGACGGAAGCTGGAATTTCTCTGATGTGAAGGCCTTCATGAAGGATATCGGGAATAGTCAGTGCGTGCCTGTTCTGTCTTCCGTTTCTCTTGCTTTATCTAGTGTTGCCTGGGGACAGACGGGTCAACCCAACGGAGGCGATCTACGCGGCACTGCCGGCGCTTATGTACTTCAACGCAAGCCTCATCGGCCCGCTTCTGGAGCCGCTCCTCGAGTATCAAAACTCATCGGCGTACAGTAACCCTTTTGCCGCCTCTGATTTGGGTGCGATTTTTGAAACCAACTTCCTTGTCTCTCCCAATACTTACATTCTCCAGGTTTAGCTTATCCCGCAGTGCCTGGAGATCCCTCCAGTAGCGACCGATACGCAGTCGAAGGTAAGATTCCTCTCGTTTAGTTCTTGTTGAAGTCTCTCATAATCGTGCCGCTCAGATACGGGGAACATGCTGATTCTCGCGTTAGCGCACGCCCGAAGTTCTGGAGATGGTTCTGTAATCAGCAGATATGTACGTACAGTCTCACTCTTCCTGTTTCATCCTCCTCACTCGGGGACGTAGTACAATTTGCTCAAGGGCTGGGCGGACTACCTATCCACGAACGCCTTGACTCCCGCACAGCAGTACGTATCATTAATGGAAGACCAGAAACCACTTGCTCAAATTGTACAGAGCACCCTCGGACTCCCGCGACGCCACTCTCGGGCAGACGCACGGGAATATCACCAACCTCGCGCTCAAGGGTGTCATCGCCATCCAAGCAATGGCTGAAATCAGCACGCTCAAGGGCGAGGCCGCGGATGCGCAGAAATATGGGGTGTGTATACCCTTCCCTGGCTCTCATGAGAGGAAGCTGACGGCGGGTTGAATAAGGGGACCGCCAGTTCGCTGGCGAAGTCGTGGGTGGATTTGACGACCGCATCAGGGCAGTTGCTCTGGACGTATGGGGAGCCAGGATCGTACGGCTTGATGTATAACTTGCTCGCGGACAAGTTATTGCAGCTCAATCTCATCCCTTCTGCGGTGAGTTCTCGCAGCGATCTGAATCGCTTGTGCTAATACAGCTAGGTCTACGCCGCTGAATCCGCCTCGCTCTCAAACCACTCGAACAATTGTGGGTTTTTTTCATTGCTGAAACTTGGAATAGCCCTCACCTCAGTTACAGTACCGCAATTCGGGTTCGCGCTCAGCAGCGAAAGTAACTCGAATACTCGCTCCGGTACGTCCATCATTGAGTGTCCGCAGAATAATGCTGAAGCAGATTCATTCAAGATTGGACGCTATTCAGCGCTGCCGCCGCTCCAGATAATACAACCCGTGACCGACTGGTATCCACCGTCCGCGCCAAGGCGTCGGCGAATTCGAGCGCGGGGACATTTCCCAATCTATATAACGTGCAGACCGGGGCAGGGCCTGGCGCCGGAATATATCCGAATGGATTTGCGAGGTTCGTCTCACCTGCACTCTTGGAATTTAAATGCTGAATCTGATTGTACTAGTCCTGCACAGGGAGCGATGTTCTCACTCCTCGCACTGAAGTACGGCTCCTATCCCGAATATTCATTCCGCAGGCTGACCAGAATTCCAGTGTTCCCAATAAAACGGTCGTAATACCGTCTTCGAGCGCGGTCTCTTCGAGTCCGACGACGACCGGCGCCGCATCGCACAGTAACACAGGTGCCATTGCGGGGGGCGTCATCGGCGGGCTAGGATTCCTGCTGCTTCTGGGCGGCCTCGCGCTATTCCTGCGTCGCCGAAAACGACGCGCATATTCCGACGGCGAAATGACCAGGCCGCAGCCCTATTCCACCCCACCGAGCATGACGCAGGTTTTCGCTCTGCCATCTGAATCGGCATCGAGTCCGACGACGGCAGGCGCGGTGCCGCCGTCACAGATACCCCACGGCGACATCTTTTCTCCGAAGATGGCTGCCACGATGCATGCGACTCCCACCTCGGCCGCTCCCACTACGCCGGTCTCGCCGCCGGCGTCATCGCACAACCCGTCTGTGAGCGGGAGCGGGAGTAGTGCCTCGCGCGGGACGCACGACGAGAGCTTGCGTAACGAAATGGTCCGGCTCAGGCAGGAGGTCGAGCAGTTGCGGGCGACGCAGGGAATGCAGGAGGCTCCGCCTGGGTATGAGTGACCGTGTACAATGACCTTGCTGGCCAAAATCAACGTTTTGATCAATGCGGCATGCGCGCCGGGATTCGAACTCCGCTCGACTCAGCGAACATCGTCTCAGAGCGTTGAGCCGTCACCGAAAACCGTTTCGACTGCGGTCAGTCGCGCTATCGTCCTAGACGTGTTTGAAGGTAAGTAAATGTATTTTTCAGCTGAAGGAGCGCGAGGGCCCAACGAGCGCGTTGAGGTTGCGGGGGACGCAGTGAATTAAAAGAGTGGGTATCTCCTCACAGGACACTGCTGCCTGAATGACTGGCGCCCGCACTTTACATATAGACAGGCTGTGGTTGGATTCGACCCGGAGTAAACCTGTGTTGACGTTGTGAGCCGTCGACCCGAGTCGGAGATCGGTGTTGGATCGGTGACCGGATATTGAAGCGGATTCAAGTGGGTACTAATGGCACCGGCATGCGTACAAATTACGTGGGGAGGCTGCTGGGACTCAAAAGTCCTTGGAGTCAAGTATGTCAGTAGACGTGCTTCTGGATTGATTACGGTACCGCCGGTAGGGTTAGGGTTTACCTCTTACGACTTTGCCACCACACATCAGTCTTGCTGTGGGCTCGCAGCAGCTCACTGTGTAATCTGTTGCCCAATCCATCGCTTTCTGAGGCAACTTACCTATGGAGTGGCACCTGCACCGCTCAAGCAACGTCTCAGGACCGACTTTGGGCTTCGCTTGGTGGCCTCACTGTCCGAAGTCTCTTGCCTCTCACCGCCAGACACTTAGTCTCTCTTGACAGACGCTCTATCAGTATCTCGCTCGTACCTCGCGTGATAGAGTCTGTTAGTTACCGCGCTTGTTACCCGGTATCCTGCCTTGTTATGTAAGCTTTCCATTTTGGGTACTTACCTCCGACGCGACTTGACGCGTCGTGGGGTGCCTCCGGTGGCTAGAGCCAAGTTGACAGCCCAGTTGTCTTCCTCTAGGGAAAGGATGAGTGGTCAATTTTTCTCAGGCTTTTTTGACCCTCCTGTTTGCGGGATGAATATTTATAGTGAGTTTTGTGTGTTTCTCGTCAACTCGACCGAGGGCATGGTCTGAAGTGCAAAAAAAACCGCATAGGGGCTTTGTGGGGTACTAGTCTGAGCCCTGCCGGCCGCTTTCTGCTGAAGGCGACGGGGGACACGAGAAACGCGTCAAGTCGCGTCGGAGATGAGTCCTGACTCGGAAATGGACGGCTTACATAACAACGCAGGATACCGGCTAAGTGGGCGTGGTAACTAATAGACTACCAGACACTGGTAGGTAGGTAGGTAGGTAGGTAGCATTACACGGCACGGTCCGAATAACGAACGCCGGTTTCCAGGGATTATCCCGGTGTACAAAGCAAGTAAAAAACACCATCGCCCCTGGACCACCTCCTGCCAACCCGAGCCCCAGTGAGCAGATCCCACAGGTTTCCCCGTGCCCCGCCGTAGAGCCCAGACGACAGAAAGCAGCAAAACGGTGACCTAGAATTAATCAGCCTCGATACAGACACTGTACTCTACGGTCGTTGCAACGGAATGGCATAGAACTCCTGTAGGACATCATGCACATATTTTCCAACCAAAATGATAGTAGCGCGCTCGTATATAATGGCCTTGAGAAACTCAACATTGGTGAGTTCTGCCATTTTGTCCTGAAGCCTCGGCACGGTGCGGAATAATTTGTCCAGGAAACTCGCACGCAGGTCGACCACCGCTTGGGATGCTCGACACTGAAGTAGTGCATGTTCTGGGCTTTCCACCTCCATTGTACAGAGTCGACAGATGCGCTCATGTCTGGGAACCGGTTGGTGAGCATGATCAACGTACCGTAACCTTTCCAAGGCCAGAAGATGGGTTGACACCATAATTGAAGTCAGAGCTTCACGATGACTTGGTGTTTTGACCATCGACAAGTAATGCCTCATGTAAAGGGTTTTTTGAACGGCAGGTTTGTCTTTCTGAGGTTCTCGTCTTCCGTGCAGCAAGTAGAGTTTGTCTGATTTGTCCACTTCTTGCTGCAGCCAGTTCTCGGCGCTTTTTTCCACGAGCTTTCGATATGCTTCAATACTATTGGGTGTAGCGCTAGCAAAGTCAAGTGGAGCCACGGAGAATGGCAATTTTTTGGCTGCGGTGAGTACATCTCCTACCCAGGATTTTTTCCCTCTGGCGGCGAGTTCAATAGAGCTATTGAGACAGACGCGCGCTAGTTTGGATCCGTCGAGAGTGAGAAGATACTTGAGGTAGCCGAGAAGCAGCAAGAATCGACGAACACGAAGCGGCATGATTCCGGTTTCAGTGAAGAGGATTACGAGCATGGAATGGGAGTGAACATTGAGTACTTGCCGCAAGAAATCCACCTGAATTGTGCACAGATCTTTGACGTGTACATCCTCGCTATCGGGTGAAACTTCACATCCGTGAACAAGATGACAGTCTACGCGAGCCATGTATATGTCTTTGAATTGCTTGGGTGTCAGACGGCCAGCAGAGTCTTCCAGTCCCATGATCCGATGAGCGCAATACCTCGCGGTACTTGCTTTTGCATCGTAGTGATCTTCAAACATATTCCTCGTACTCGTATTGAAGTTCATACCGACGTATTTCTCCTGAACTTTGATGGCCAGAATATTCGCTCCGATGTGGAATTGTAGGGTGGCGCTTGGGACAGGCCCGAAAATCATTATAATAGTCTTGACTTTGTTGACTATGATAAAGTTTTTGGAGCACCATTCCGCTAGAGTGTTCAACCGGCGTTGCAGTCCCGCGGCGGAAAGCGAGATGAGTAGAATATCATCAGCTTGTGCCAAAATTGCAATGCGAACATTGTGGAGTACAGGGTCGTCGGGATCATCGAGCATAACCAGGTCCGCCATAAAGAGATTCCACAAGACTGGAGAGGCTGGGTCGCCAGTGAGTAGTCCGATGAAAGCTTTAAAAAAGGGCATAGTCCCGTCGCCGTTGTTTCCTGACGTGACGGGTCCTGCAAGATATGTGGTGCGTGGAACCGTCTGTGGAGCCTGCCGATTCCACTGATGACTTGACTCCAATCGATACGGCAGATATATCTTTGAAACTGACTCACGCAGGTCTCAATTACGACCCCCGCTGAATAACATGGAACACTGCCAGCCGGAAATCGGAGGTGTTCCTGGACGCTGAACGAAACCTTTCACGCTCCCGCCGTTGAACCAATACATACACTGCGGACGGGAAGAATCAAGTTAGAAGGAGCCATTTTCTCTGCCTGGCATTGTATTCTGCGAATACTCCGGGTACGATGTAAGCATCGGGTCTCGGGAGCGTTCTTTCTTGGCTGTGCGTAAATGCAGGATAAACTTAGACGGGCAGGTTACCGCAGGACCCAGGTAGGCTTCTCGGCTCCACTTGAAGGCACGGCCACGCCAAAGAACTACCGTCTTCTAGTTCTCCCCCTTCTAAGCTTCAGTAGCATGCTCTTGCGCCCATCTTCGGTCCTCTCTGCATTCCTCCATCTCTGGGCCTCTTTCGTTGTGGTTCGAGCTCAGCAAAATTTCTTCCCAGCAGCAGTACCCCTTGCCCTGCGCACGCCGGCGTTCAATTGCTGGGGTAATGGCTCGGATCCTCTGCTCATGTTCCCCTCTTTTTGGACACAGAAGCACGTACGTTCCCGTATTCTGGTTCACGGCTTTGTCCTTTTACCTTGCCATTTTGCAGATCCTTGGCTGGGCGGGCTTGATCAAGGTCGACGCAGTGACCTATCGGTGGCTCGGGGCCACCCCGGCGGGTATTCCGGGAACCTATCTTTCTACAGAAGTCACCCCAACGCGCACCATTATCGCCTTCGCAGTTGGGCCATGTGAGGCACGGAGTTTCCTGGTTGGAAAGTCGTGTCCACAGAGACTCTTGATGTTGTCGGGGTAGACTTAATACCAGAGCTGAGTCGGTAAAGTCTACGTGTTTGAATCGAGAATACTGTACGGCTAACTACTGTGAGTATTTATACTATCTAGGGATACTCCGGACCCGTTCTGGATAACTCTTAATGAGTCCTACTGACTAGAAATGAAGAAATGACTACCTATGACTTGAATGAGAGAAACCGAGTTGAACCGTAACCGAAGCTCGGCCGGGAGTTGCCGCGAGTTACGGATCAGCGACGCGAGCATGTGGCGGATCCTTACATTCGCCCTCGAGGATCACGCAGGGATCATCCCCAAGGACGCCACTGCTCCGCACCCGGCCTCCACGCACTCGAAGCTGGACACCTCAGAACTCCCCCTCAAACTCATCCACGTCCGAGTCCTCCTCTGGCGAATCTTCGTATTGCCGGCGCGCGACTCCCCGGAGTGAGTCTTTGTCCGCCAAGTCCTCGCTATCTGTGGCATCCTCGTCGTTATCGTCGCCACCTACTGCGCTCTCCTCCCCTTCGGATGAATACCCCGCCATCTCGGGCTGTTCATCATCCTCCGACGAGTCCCTATACCGCGCCGCCGCCACCGACATCTGGGATGGTCCTGAGGTGCGTCCCTGGGGACAATCTCTACCTATGTGACCCTTCTCAGTACACTTGAAGCATCTGCCTTCGGCCTTCAAGCGATTCAGATCTTCTTCAGTCCATGGCCGTCTGAGCTCTGCATCTGACTTCAGGTACGCCTCATCATCCGAGAACCAGTTCGGGCTTTCGTGATTTGCTTCCACTTCAATATCTGAAGCCCTTGTTCCTTCATCGAGCATCATCCTCTGTTGTCGTGTTCGCACTCTCATCTGCGAGCTGCGTGCCCACTTTGACTCTTCGTGAAGCAAGGCTTCTCGTGCCTTCTCAAAACGAACCGCCGTCTTGATCAATTTGTCTAGTTTGGAATCCTCCGGGCTCAGTCCCGTGTCCAACCACTTGATTCTGATGTACTGACGAGCCCCATCCCAGAAGATCTGAACCAGATGTCTCTCTGTGACGTCTGGGAACCGGTTTGCCAACGATCGAATATTACGGACAAAGTCTCGGACCGTATCTTTGCCTTGGTGCGCCTCCATTAATTTCTCCCGTAACCTCAACTTGAAGTCAACAGGAAAGCAATACTCGAAGAGCGCTTCGTAGACTTGCTTTACAGTCCATCGCCCCTGGTCCGTGGCAACATGATTCATGAAGAATTTGCTGGCCGCTCCGCTCATGAAATTAACCATCAATTTGAGAACGACTGAGTCTTTCAGACCGGTGAGTTCTGCCCACGTATCCACTTCATAGGTCCAATGATCGAACACGTCCAGGTCTGGCTTCGCGTCCCAAACAAACGGAGGCTTCAATTTGATACCAGCCATGGCAGCCTTGAGCTTTGCTCGCTCACTCGTCTCCTTTGCCCGTTTATTTCTCTTCCTGCGGCAATTCCTCTTTGCAGAATCTAAACCACTTGGACCACTGTCTGACGATGAGCTCGATGGTTCGGAATCCGAATTACTCGAACTATCCGTGGATATACTCGCTGTCGAGCGTCTAAACCACCCGCCCTCTGGGATCTGTGACGGTGACCGCATATACGTCTCGCTCACCTTTTGCCGCTGCTTGGCCTTGCGTGAGTGCTTCTCGCGCTTCCTGGTTCTCGAACCCTGACCTGGAACTGTCGCGGCCATGCTGAATACCCGCGTCGCACTTCCCGCTGGTACTTTCGTGCCCTGAGTTTGAATTCCAACGGGCTCTTGAGGTTCTTTTACCTCTCGCGCGCTGGATTGTCTCTCCCTCCAGCGTGTTGGAATTGGACCAAGCTGATCCTCACCGTCACTCAATTCTAGCCAGGTGGGCATACTGTTGGGTTCGTCTCGCAGTTTACCCGACTGAACGCTGCCAGAAATTCCGTGCAATTGCGGACACGATGCTTCCTTTTGTCCTATTGAGTACTCCATAGCCCGATCAAGGTCTTCTAATTCCTCATCAAAGTCGAGGCTATAGTCTGCGAGGGTGCACGCACCTGGAACCCGGTCCGCATCATCTCCATTCTGGCTTAAGTTGAGCCAGACGGGAAAGAATTTACTGTGTACAAATGACTCGGACATAGATTGTCCTTTTGTACCGGCAGCATACGGAGGAACCTTCCCTCTCCGCTTCTGGGTCTCCCAGCCCAGGCTGCGTGGCGAGCGAGTGCTCCAAGCCACCGGCGAGCTGAAACTCGCCTCCGAGGGTGAGCAATGGCCCGAACCCTCGACCGTACTGATGACTGACTCAGTTTCGGATTTTACTCTATCCCAATCCTCGTCGCTTTCGCCCTCGGACGTTTGGAACCACCTTGCATAGGCTTCCAAACCTGAGGCTCGAATCGGAGGTGGAGAGTCAGCGCGCGCCGCGCTGGGATCGTTGCTTGCCTCGGGAATTCCGCCCTCCGAGTGCAAGACTGCGGGGCTGCGGACTGCATCCCGCAGCACTCCGGCTCCTGTCACTTCCCAACCAATTGGTGAAGTTTGAGCCGTCTGCGGCACCGAGCTATACGTCGCACGGTGCGTTCCTACCATCTCGAGAGACAGTCTGCGTGGTAAACCTAGGTTTTGGTGCGCCAGCGCTCAATCGGATGATCAGTCCGATTGGTTCAACACGAGAAAAAATTGAACTCAAAAAAAATGTGAGGCACGGAGTTTCCTGGTTGGAAAGTCGTGTCCACAGAGACTCTTGATGTTGTCGGGGTAGACTTAATACCAGAGCTGAGTCGGTAAAGTCTACGTGTTTGAATCGAGAATACTGTACGGCTAACTACTGTGAGTATTTATACTATCTAGGGATACTCCGGACCCGTTCTGGATAACTCTTAATGAGTCCTACTGACTAGAAATGAAGAAATGACTACCTATGACTTGCATGAGAGAAACCGAGTTGAACCGTAACCGAAGCTCGGCCGGGAGTTGCCGCGAGTTACGGATCAGCGACGCGAGCATGTGGCGGATCCTTACAGGCCAATACAACTCAACGTAACATTCCTCAGTCCGCTGGAGGTGGGCAAATCTCTTCATTTCGGTCGCCATGCACCCTGCCTGACCGACTCGTCAAAAGCCCTCGGACTGGTCACGGCAGTCGTTCCCGTTCAGCTACGTTTACCTGGACGGCAAGTCAACGGATAACAAGACACACTCGATTCAGCTTTATTCCGACATTACCGCAGGTGCGTCGTGTGTTTTCGTTGAGTCAGTTTGCGTGAATCGCACTTACACGTTGCAGAGTGGAGCGGGCCAACGACGACGGCCATCCAATGGAACAGCTCACAGACCGGTAACGCACGATATCACCAAGTCAGCTCCAGAAACCCCGCACCCGCCTTCGTGGGTGACGTCGCAGAGGATGTGGTAGCTTACTATGCCATATCATCGACTGTATGGCCTTCCTCGATTTCTTAATCTCATCTGACATCGATCTAGAATCCAACTCCGACTTCCGTTATCAGTACCGACGCCCAAGCGCTGCGCAGCCAATTCGCCGCGAAGACGGAGAGTGTGTATTTCCCGCCCGACATGGACACACCAGTTGGCAGTGTGCAGGCGAGCGGAAAGTTTCCGGTCTTTGCCCATGCCTTGGACCTTGGATCGACCGACACGATCACAAGTATCGCATGGGCAGTGGGCGGTGTCAAGGATCCAGTGATATCCTTCATGAACTCCCCGAGACGGCCGTATTATCGGTCGCAATACCCTGATGTCGGCACTGCGGTTGCGATGCGTCTCCAAAGTAAAGTTCTCTTGACCGGTCTCTCAAATCAGATAGCTGCTTTTGTCGCCGATTTCCCGGCAGCTCGCTCGCGCGCTATCGCACTCGACCAGCAAATCACCCAGGCAGCCTCTGCTATTTCCCCCGACTATGTTGACCTCGTCTCGCTTGCCACTCGGCAGACAATGGCGAGTCTTGAAATCACACTTCCGACACCGGCGGACGGGAGTTGGGACATGTCGGACGTCAAGGCCTTCATGAAAGATATGGGCAACACCCAGTGTGTACTCCACAGCTCCTCTTCCATTCGGTACTGATCTTTCGCAGGCGCGTGAATCCGACGGAGACTATCTATGCTGCAATGCCCGCGCTGATGTATCTAAATTCCAGCCTCATTGGCGCGCTTCTCGAACCGCTCCTTGAATATCAGAGTTCCTCAAAATACAAGAACGGATTTGCTGCATCCGATCTGGGTTCGTTTCGTGTTCTACTGTCTACTCAGTCGTTGATGAAGTTCCCACACTCTCAAGGCCAACCATACCCCGCAGCCCCCGGAAACCCCTCGACCATCGCCACCTACGGTGTTGAAGGTGATTTACTTGTTGACATCACTGTTCGTCGGTTCTGACGTTGAAATTACCCAGATTCCGGAAATATGTTGATTCTCGTCCTGGCACATGCTCGAAGTTCCGGAGATGGCTCCCTTATTGCCAAATATGTGCGTAGAATTTCTCTGCACGTTTCGTCTCCTGATCTGCTTGGATACAGTACCGCTTGCTGAAGGGGTGGGCGGACTACCTCAGTACCAATGTGTTGATTCTCGACCAACAGTAAGACTCTATTTTGTTCAGTGGGGAAGGGTGCTGAGACTCGACCCACAGGAGCAATCGTGACCCTCCCGGCCAAAACCCCGCTAACCTCACTAACCTAGCGCTCAAGGGAATCATTGCGATCCGAGCGATGTCAGAAATCAGTCAGATCAACGGTGAGACCGCAGACGCGATGACCTACAAGGCACGTTCATACCTTTACCCTGTAAAACTCAGTTTAATTTCTCGCAGCAAGCCGCTGAAGAAAGAGCACAATCATGGATAAACCTCACCATGTCGGCGGGGCAACTCCGCTGGACATATGAGAACGCCTCGTCTTACGGACTGATGTATAACCTATTCCCCGACAAACTTCTGCAGCTGAACCTTTTTCCTTCCACCGTAGGCATGTTGAAAGCCGGAGACTTGCCACTGATTATCCTCCCCAGGTGTATGATGCCGAAACAAACACACTTTCAAATCATTCCACTTCGCGTTCGTCCGTCTTCAGTTCAAAGATGCCTGAGCTTGACCTGAAGTCCAGTGCCTCCTTTTGGTTTCCCTCTCAGCAGTGACAGTAATTTGGACACTCGCTCAGGTACGCCTCGTTCACCCTCGATGTCAGGCCCGTCTCAGTCTCACCCATCCAGATTGGACGTTGTTCAGTGCCGCTGCTGCGCCGGACTCCGCTACCCGCGATCGACTCATTTCGGCCGTTCACGCTCGAGCTTCGACAAATTTAACGGCGGGGACATTCCCGAATTTATACAACGTCCAGACCGGACAAGGACCCGGACCTGGAATATACCCCAATGGGTTTGCAAGGTCGGTGCGTCCCCGAGGGCCCGAGATGCAGGACTGACAATTCATCTCGCATAGTCCCGCTCAAGGAGCGATGTACTCGCTGCTGGCCCTGAAGTACATTTTCATTCTGTATGTTGTCCGCTCGGCGCTCTCTGCTAACTCCGAGTTCAAAGTGTTCCCAACAAAACTGTTATCATCCCCCCGTTTGCCACGGAGGCTGTAAGCTCGCACAAAAGAACCCCCGCCATTGTAGGGGGCACTGTTGGTGCGGTAATTCTGTTACTGCTTGTTGCTGGTGGCACAATCTTCATACGGCGGCGTCGAAGGCGGAGGAAGCTTGAAGATACGGCCGTGCAGCAACCCTATGACATGAACATGGACGAACAAACCCTCGAGCTTCTTCCCGTATCAGGCAAGGGTGGACGCCGATCGCGGCCGGAAACGAGCTCACCCGTACAAAATGTCGAACCGGGCGATGGCTTGCGCACGGAAGTGGTACGGCTGCGCGAGGATCTGGAGCAATTGCGGGCCACACAGGAAGCGCCGCCGGTTTATCAGGGACCCTGAACTTTGTCATTATCTACAATAGCTCTCACTGTATGGGCTGGACCAGTTGGTCGCACTCTCCGTAAAATTATCCAAACTCACGACTGAGAAAATGAGCTTCTGTTTTACGCGGATAAATTCCACGTTGTGAATGCCTCCTCTTTAGGATATCTGAACTTGAATCCACCATCGAGTTCATCGCGTACATTCCTTCGCACTCGCTCAAACCTACAACAAACTTACGGTATAGACACGCCGCCTTAACTAAATTAATGAATCTCCCGTCCCTCCCTGTCAGCCGTCTGCAGCAAGGCACTAACCAGGGCCGCAATCTGCGAAGTACTCAGCGCTTGTATCTTGCTGACGATACGGCGCAGTCCGTGTTGCAATCGCGGCGTCTCCGCACGTAGAGGAAATATAAGCTGCTGGTTCAACTTGCCCATCCCAATGCGCATGATGTGGACCGTCATCCGACCATCCGAACGCGCCGCACGCGCCCACTGGCCCGCGCCCTCGGCCGGGCTCAGGGTCGACCGGGCGCAGACCTCCGCCTTGGACTCGCCCGCCTCGCTGTAGTCGAAGACCACGAAGTACTCCTCCCCAGGGTAGGCGCGGATGAAGCTGATGGTTTGTATGCAGACTTGGAATCGCAGGCGGAGGTAGTCTGCGTGCAGAAGGGCACGCAGGAAGGCGCGCTCGCGCGATCGAAGCATCTGCTTCATATCTAAATGGAACTCAGATCTGACCACGAAGGAGGGAAGAACTCCCACTGAAACCGGCGGCTGAGAGCCCAGGGCAGGTGTTTCGGTGTGCGACATGCCAGTCCGCGCGCTGGCACTCGGGCGAACAGTAGGCATTGCCATTACATGCGGCACAGCGTTTGAAGCGCGTCTTGTTGGCAATCTTGGTGCACTGTTGCGTGGTTGAGAATTCATCACGTATCGGAAAAGGTCTCCACCGACCTTCATGTTGTCACATGCGACGAAAGAGGGACGCCCAGCGCCGTCCCAAGTGTCCAACACCTTCACCCGTTGGATTATTAGCTGCCGAAGTAACTCCCAATCCTTGAAGAGAACTGATTTCAAGAATGTCTTGTTCTGAAACGCAGTTTCGATATCCGGAAGCGACGCCTTCATTAGCGTGAGGATCGGGTACGAGACTAGACCGCTGAGGAGCACGCTGCTAAGAAGATCCTGCACATCATCGTGCATGCCGTTCCTCGTTTCTTGGACGATCTTCGGCGTGAACCGAAGAAGGTGCCGGATGAGTCCGGCGTGGAGGGCCTCCTCGAGCCCTTTGTACCCCGGGCCCATTTTTATGTATTCGATGAGGAGTGCGAGGTCGAGATCCACCATCTGGTGGGCGAAGGCAGCGACCGGTGCAGCCGAGCCGTCGATCTCCAGGGCCGACACGAGGGAAGTGATGATTCCGCCCGAGAGGAGACTAGGGGTGAAGTGTTCATGGCGGCCTTCTCTGTGCTGCAGGAAGACCAGGACGGCGTTGAGCGCGCCGACTGCCAGTTCCGTTTTTGCCTCGGCGACCGCATGCTTGATGTGCGTCCGCAGGGTGGCGACTAGATCGGAGTGGCTACCGCCGAAGGCGTCGAGAATCTCGTCGAAGTTGTGTCTCCTTTCAATCTCCCTACCCAGTGCAAAGAGGTGGATGACCAACTCCTTCAGTGTGGTTTCTGGTACCGCGAAGGACGGGCTGTCGTGGACGTCATATTGCAGCATCGTCGCCCACGCACCGGCAACAATCTTCCGGAATCCGGGCGTCGCATATACGGCCGCTTCAGTCCGCTCATCCTTCACCTCTGTGAATGTCAGGAGGAGTTGGGCGTGCGCTACTCGATAAACTTTTTGTTCGAAGGGATGGAACGTCGGAAGGTGAATCCAGTAGGTATGGAGGAATTCTAGCCAGGCCATGACTCCAGGGAGCAAGTCCAGAGCAGCGTATTTGATGAAAGAGTATTTTTTGCGCGCGAGAGAACAAAGACACGAGATGGACTGGTGCGCATTGGTGATACAGGGTAGCAAAGTCGATTCGGCGATGCTTCTGTCGAGCAAATCCAGATCGGGGATCGCAGATGCGCTCGTGTTCACGTAGATAACCGGGAGCAAGCCGCTGGCCTGCTCTTCTGGCAAACTGGTGAGAGCGGTCGCTAATTTGATGAGGTCAACGGTGGAGCCGTTGATGGCTGCGAGAGCCGCTGGCTTCGAGAATTCAGGGAGGTAGGCACAGTACACGGAGGTTCCTTACACGAAGGGAGCTGCGCAGCTTCGAGATGTTTCGAGCGGACAGAGATGGGTGGATTGAGGTCATGGTTCCGTGAGAGAAGTGTGACTGGGAGGCGGTGCTGATGCCGTTGGCATTGCTTGGGGCTCGGCAGACGTCGGCACGAGTAGTTTGAGCCGCAACGCCAAAAATATTGCTCGACAAGATACAACAGTACCCAAAATTCAGAGAGTCTGATAACCAACGTGAAATCGAATCTCGACCCTCCCGTGATTAATTTACATTATCCTAGCCGTTTATTAGAGGGGATAGCGCACCAGACTTCGGCGTTCGCAAACACGACCGACTGAAAAAGAAATTGGTGTATGATCGTGCGCGTCCAGTTCAGGGAGCATCGTGAGGAGACGGAGAACAGCAGCGCCGATATACCCCGCTCTTATGTACTATGCCCAGAAGCAAACTTTCGCGGAACGCGTTCGAGGAGGTGATGGTCGACTCCGTTGCATCATATGGGATAGGTTGAGACCACATATCGCCGAGCTCTGAGGTGCCTTGGGAGTAATTGAGGAGTCGGACTCTCAAATTATCCCTCGCTATCGATACACCATTTCGACTCCAATATAGTACATACATCAATCTCTCAGAACCCGATGTCCATGCGCGTCAAAATTCCACCGGACGCTGCAGAAGCAGTGCCTTGCGAGCCCCCCGCGTAAACGAATCGATACTGGGCGGAAAACGAAATAATTGAATCGTTATCGTTCACGACCTCTTGTAAGATTGTGAAGGCGGTAGGATCTGATGGAACTGAGCAGTGAGAAATCTGCAGAGATACGGTACTCAGGTTCAACGCTCACCCAGGCTGTCGACGATCTTCTGCCAGTAAAATGGAACGAGGTATGTTTTGTGCAAAAATCCGGGAGCGAGCGATGGTTCCTCCAGAACCATCGTGAGGGGGACGGTTTCGGCGTGGATGATGTGTCCCTCCCAAAGTACCGCGGACCAGGAGTGGGCGGCCACTGGATGAGGCGATAAAAAGGTCGTGGTGGGAGTAATGGCAGCGATGTGACGAGGTTCGTCGTTGATATTCAGACAGTGCTGGTGGAAAAGCGGTCGCGGGGACGCCTGCGAGCGTGGCGTGAACGAAGTTCGAGGGAGGATCGGGATATTGATGTGTAGGTCTGAGCTGAGCTCCGCGTACGGTGCATCAGAGGAGCCCGAGAATGGCATATCGTGGTGTCGGTCATGGGAATACCAAGACGCGGAGCGAGCGGGATTCAATAACTCTCGAACTGGACTCAAGTTCAGCACGCCATCTCAACGAGATAATGGCAACGCACTCTTGGGATCTCTCGTACAGTGCCGCATCTGCTGCAGACGACTCCCCACCTGCTTGTTCGTCCTGTACTCGCCCGTCTGGCAGAATATATATTGCGAGATGAATTGGTTTCGTCCTCTGTATCGTCCCAGGACCTTGGTTTCCCGAGAGTCGTCGGGGACATATTTTTGCAGCGCTTCGGGTCGTCAAAACGGGTCGAAATGCTAAGATACACCAACACACCTTCGATCAAGGCCGCCTCAAGATGAACAGGCCAAACATCTTCGCCGTGAAGCTTCTTCCAGCAGCGTCGCGAGCCGATAACCGACTGAACAGGGTTTGGGTAGATAGTGCTGAGGGTAGAAGGATCACGGAAAAATCCCTGCGTCATGGCGAAACGGTGGGACGGTGGCTGAGCCGTGGAGGACGGTATAATTGCTGGGGATTTGTCGGGTGGAGCGATAAAAGCACAGTCGCACTCGGGGGTGAAATGGGAGGGATGTCAGACAAGACGCAAATTTATAGACTTCACCTGGGAGAGAGATCCACGGTATCTTCCATCGTATGTTCGAATTCACCAAGGCGTCAAGACGCACGTCTAGATTATGGGGTTCCTGCTCTTCGAGTTGCGTGAATCAACCACACTTGACAGATGATAGGCTCGAAGAAGAGATCGATCGCGGACCATAATGGAGTATGGATCGTTCCGTGTGGCTGAGGTAGCTCCGAGAGTGAATGCTAGGTGCCAGCCATTTTTTCGATAAATTCGTCTTCGAATCCGCGGAGGTTCCAAGTAAGCGCCCACTCAGGCGCCGGCAAACGTTGAAGCGGCCCCACTCCGTAGCAAGCAACGACCGTGAAGCCAACATCGCACTGTCATATAGTCAGTCACTGTGAGTCAACGTGGCTCTAGGGAGGTGAGAACTGCGATGAGGTTTCAACAACTGCACCGCGCCAAAAATAATCTAGGAACCTAGGTAGGAATGTCACGAGTCTTCTGTTGGATTCGTTCAAGCCAGAAGGTGAAGGCGTCTACCTCCGTGCACTTACCGCTGAGTGAGAACACCCGCTTTAATTTTGCCATAGGGTGAGCCACAGGCATGGTGAACTGATGAGCGAGTCGGCGCCATCAAAAAGCCGGGTCAAGGCAGTTCAGACTCTGGTCCCCCTGGCTGCGAGAAGCATGTAAATCACGAACACCGCTCTGAAATAGCAGGCTTGGATTGTGAAGGTTCACCATCGTCGTCTCTCGCAAACAGCAGCTTCATTTGATCGTCAGTGGGCGCCATGCGGATTTCGCCAAAATAAGCGTCAAACGTCGCGGGAGCGTGATGTCTGTTTAAGGGCGAGCCATTGCGGCCTTCGACGCTATGATGAATTAGTCGCCGCGTCAATCATCGTTATTCTTACTTGCCTCAAGCTACGCAGCTGGGTTTTGGCCATGCTCGACGCCACGGTGGCATCACGTTTCCGTGGCTCCGCTGAGGAGCCGGAGGCCTAGCTCGCATCGCGCCATAGGAGTCTATACGCAACTGAGCTCCGGCGGTAAGGTTGGCACGTCAACTCACCGAATTGTGGGAGAAATAATGGACATGCAAAATGAAGATCGTTGTTTGCTTCTTCCATGACGCGGGTTCGAAGCTTGAGTCTCCGCCGATGTGGGTCGGTGGGGGAGAGGGCCAAGACTCCGGGGGGCCCAGACTCAGGCGGTGACGAAACTCCGTCGGGGTGGTCCTGCAATTCAATTTGGAACAATGCTGAAATTGAACACGTATAGACATCCGACCCTGTTGAAAGAATTCGGAGACCTCATCGTACGCGGGGGGAAGGAGTGACCTTGTGATCGAGATAGCCTCGCCATCATGAGCGCAACGGTCGCGTCCTTCTGAATTCCCGTGCGCGATCGCGATCATTCCTGCCGCCGGACAGTGTTACGACGCCTTCAGCAGTAGTCTCCCGCATCGCCTTGAAGAAGGAACCCTTCAGCCCGTAGCCTTGGAAGAGAGGAATGCGCACCTAGATGTGCACCGACACCGAGTACAGCGGATAAAGGAACTCTCCGCGAACTTCGGAGTAAGCGCGGCAGTGAACGGGGCGGGAGGCTGTTCAACATACAAAAGATAGGGACGGGTAGGATAAAAGCCCGTTGATCGTAGATGGACTCCGGAAGTGCGTTGAGATATCTAGATGCACTTGCTGGCTTAGTTAGTATGAGTGGACGCAAGTCCAATTGTCCTCGATCAACTTTCCTCGCGACGTGAGTCCAAGAGGAATAAGGCACTGGTGTCGGGAAGTCTACTGGCCCAGAAGCTGAAGGAAGAGACCGATGGCGCGAACGCAGACAATTCGTGACATTCAGACGAAGAGTTGTTACATGATCGGTCCCGAACATTTCTCTCCTGAAAGCGCGGATGAGGTGAGTCGCAATGGAATCTAAATGGGACCGACTCACGATTAAGGCCACGCGAAGTGTGGCGTTGAAGGTTCCACGTTACCGAAAGCGACAACCATGTTGGCGACGACGTGGGACGGTAATTCGCGATGAAGGAAGGCAGTGAACCCATCCAGCGCGTTCTCTTGGTCCCGTTCGTCCATTTCATACTTGAAACCGACACTCCAAGACGTCCGCACCGATGGGCGAGTCGCCAGGGCGGCAGTCAACCCTGCTACCGCTGCTGGATTGATGTACGGCATCCAAAAGTCGGGAGCGAACTTGTCCTCGTCAGCAGCGAGGTGCGTGAGGCGGGCGCGGAAGATGTACGCGAAACGAATTTCTTCGGCGTTGGGCGCCCTAATAGAGGCGACAAGGCGACCGAGACCTTCGATATTATGGTATTGAGCGCCCTGGTGAAAAGGGGCCGACCGGAGGTCAATGACGCGAAGGGCCGGAAACCAGATATGGAAGCCCTCGAAGTAGGGCTGGAAGGCTATGATGAAGATTAGTCGAGGCATTATGGCAATGCAACAAGTATCCTCACCGTCCATAGGAAACATAACGTTGGTCAGGCTCGGCGCAGCTAACGTAAAGAGCTCGGGTACTCTTGTGTGGAAACGGAACATCCAGAGCGTTCGAAGTTTCTTGAGGATAAACGTGAACTGTGGGAGCAAAAGCACGGTTTCGAGATTCTCGCCCGTATCAAGGATTATGTTCTCAATTCTGGAAGTGGGAGGGGCCACGACATCTTGGTCAGCCATATTCAGTGATATGCCCCGGAGATAGAGCGTCTGCGCGCAGGGAAAGAGACTGGTGAGGGTGGCGAAGGGGAAACCGAGGACATGTTCAATGCCCACGTATGAGAGTCTGCCCGAGGTGAGAAAATCGACGACGGCGGGGGTAATCATGTCAAGTTCTCCCCATACAGGCCAGTCCCGACCATAGCCCCCAATAGTGCATCGCTGCACATTCGGCAGGTTGATCAATGTCTGCTGGAGGTATCCGACGTCGGCCACGGTGGCAGGGGGAGAAAGGACCAAGATTAAGTCCTTTGTGTATCGCCCGAGATGAGGGGAATCTGCGATGAGATGGTCTGCGCTCGCCGGTCCAGCCGAGTGGATTTTGAGGGTGTGGAAGAGGATGCGCTGGCTCGGGACCAGGAAGCGAGAGGCAGCCAGAGAGCAGGCCTTGAGTGCGTCGCGATGAGGGACCAACTCGACGATGGCGTCGATGAGTTCCTGTGGAATGCTGGCCATGGTGGGCGGAAACAAACACCGTGAAAACACCGTAAGACCGTTGCCGAGTGCGGCATGTGTCAGTTTGGCAGGATCCCCATCAATCAACAACGCCACTCTTCTAAATCTTCCTCACGACGTCCATCTTCGAAACTGCCGTCCCCGCCACAAACCCTCCTGGCCTGGCACGATTTCTTCCCTGGGTCTCTCCGTCGCCGTGTTCCATAAGAACGACTTCCAGCACAGACTGAACTGGTGGCCGGACTCGACTCTCGAGGAGGGGCCAAATTTGCGGCAAATCATGTCCGACAAGTTCAGGAGTCAGATTCTTTAGGCACTCCCCTATATCCCTGATCTGGCTCACCGTCTCCCGAGTGAATGTGCTCCTCGCGACTCCAGGCCGCGTGGAGCCAGGGGACTTGATCCTGCGTAATAAAAGATTCTTTTCTGGGTTAAATTTGCTACTGCTCCGACAAGAGTTTGGTAAGTTATTCATTCTCGCCCTTTTCGTTGCTCTACTGGGACTACGGACCACCAGGACGCCACCACACCAAGGACTAAAAACGGGGAGACGGATCTCCGAACTTGTGGCTTCTGATATTTCCCCTTCGTCCTGCTTGCACACCGCACGACATGCCTCCCCTCCACCCCCTCGAGATTGAGGAAGTCGCTGAGCGCTGCATCTCACATCTTAGCCCCTCTCCTCGCGATCTGAAGGCCTGCGCCTTGGTTTCGGGGCGTTGGATCCACGCCGCTCAATCGCAGCTCTTCCGTGCTCCCCGAATCACGAGTCACAGCAATACCGTCGCTCAAAACTCGGCAGCGTGGGCCAGTTTCGAGGACACACTCGGCCAGTCGCCGCACCTCATCCGGCACATTCGAGACTTGAACATCCACCTCAACGCTGAAGACATCGAGACGCTCTCTGCGATATGCCGTTTTCCATTCACAAATCTGGCTAGCTTCCATATTTACCAAATCGGCACTTTCTCGGCGACGCATGCGACCGCATTACGGCGACTCGTGGGACTTCCCTCTCTCCACCGAGTCGGAATTAACTGCAGCTTCGCCGACGGCGCAGCCTTCCTCGAGATTTGGGACGATTGCCCACCGCGTCTCGAACATCTCGAGCTGTGTTGCAGGCAACGATGGCCACCAGTACTCTCTCCGGATCCGCGGTCCATCCCTCACCGTCGCTCCCTCATCGCAGTCGAGTCCTTACGGATGTTTTCTCCCGAGACATACCGCCTCGCCTGCCGTCAAGATATCTTCGACCTCTCCCGGCTGAGGATACTACGCATCGGCCACCAGGCCCACATTCCCTGGTGTGAGTTCGCACCCCGAATTCTGCATATTGAGGTTCTAGACCTCGTCGTCGAGGCGCGTCTTTCCGCTCCCGTACATTCCCTCTGACTGAACTTGAACCCAGGACCACGCAATGAATCTCGACCTCTCCGCTTTCCCCAATCTCAGTAGCCTGCGACTCGAAGTACCCCATTGCATCCCCCCCGTCGCCTTGAAATCGCTCCAACTCCTCTCGAGCCTCGGATCCTCCAGCGCACTCCGCCGGATAAGTATCTGCTGCGCGTCGTTCGAGGAGGATGGGTTGTGCGAGTGGCTCGACCGCACGGTGGCGAGTCTCCCGCTTGAGCATCTGCCTATGTTGGAACTGGAGACGCGGCCAGCATACTTCCAGCGGCTTGTCTGCCGATTCCCGCGGTTAGAGTCTAGAAGCTTGGTGAGTTTATATCTCAGATCGTTGGTTTTGCTGCTTGAATTGATGATATGCTGTATAGCTTGTACGAAGCGCCCGTAGTTCGAATTGAGCCCTCGCTCCAAACTCATCTACATACGATGGATGATCCTCAACTTTGATTATCTCGAGAGCTGTTCACTTCCAAGCGAACCAAGTGCCACGAGGCAAGGAAACACAGAGGCAATGCGAAGGGGTTGAACGCTGTTCCTCTGCAATTGCCCGAATCTTGAGTCCTGGCGTGACAATTACTTCAATGTGTCGTTGCAAACCGAGAAATCCACCGTACGAGGCGGAATTATTATTGCATTAATGCTCAATTACATTAAGGAACTGGTGCCCTTGTCCTCAATACTCATCGTTGCCTCTCCACTCATAGTGCGCTTCCGCTCCGATGTGTTGGTCCCCACAGACATCGCCCCAATAATTCTCTGAGCCCTCGCGGGCAGTGGCTTGATCTTGCGAGGGGCTTCCGGGCTGTTATCACCAAAGAACTTGGCCGGCAGGCTAGCAGTTTTCCTCCAGAGTTTCTGCATGAAGCCGGTAGTAGTCGGGACGGGGGAGGTGGTACGGCCGCCGGCATGAACTTCAGGTTCCACGTCGGGCATTGGGTCATCTTCAGGCGTGGCGTCCACAGCGGGCATCGGATCATCTTCAGGCGTAGCTGCCCGCGTGGACACGCCGTCGCTGTTGTGAGGCAAGCACAACACTTCCGCCTGCCGCGGGGTCATCTCAAAGGTTCCCCACATGGACTCTGCCTGCTGGTTATGCCCGTGGATGTTGAAATCCGCCGCCGCTATCCGCACCTCCATCCGCTTCATGCGTGATTCATGAAAATTCACAAACGTCCTACGGATGGGCGGAGGGATGAAGTTCGACTTGCGGAGCACCTCAGCGCGAACCCGATGATACTTGAGTTGATTCTTTGCCTCGGTGAGCTCCGCGTCTTCGAACGGCACGGCAATCGCGTGTACCCCATAGTTTTGGATCGTCTCCTCAACGACCTTAGCTTCTGGGCCCTGAGCGATCTTGAAAATCATGTTAACACCCCAATTGATTTCCGTCAGGAGTAACAAAGTCCACTCACCAGCCACCGGACTGGCGTCTGCGGATAGTATTGCCTGGGTGGTACCAACCGCCAGCTGGAGCCCACAGGGCGGTTCCTCTCCGCGATGAGCGCGCGCCACGTACGAGCGAGGCTCACGCTGAAGCCGCAAAGTCTCGCAAAATTTGATGCGTCAACTTGGGTAGTGGGGTTCTGGTATATCCTCAGATTCGCAGGTCGGAATGCGCAGGCTATGACCCACTGGTCATTCTTCGACCAGGGAGGCCAGGTTTCGATGCAGTTTGTGCGCTGCGCCGACGGTGTGTTTTTCGTCGCAACTGGGACCATCCAGTGGGTCATGGCCGCCGGCATATGCTCCAACGGGCGGCCATTTAGGGTGGTCATGAGGAAAACCTTCGGGAACAGGTCCTCTGCCGAGCCGATGGGAACGTCCTCCGCGATAATGCAAGGGCGCTCGCTCTTCCCCTGTTTAAGGGAGTCTTGGTACGCGGATAGGTCGGTTCCGGACACGTGCTCAGGAGCGGCCTCGAAGCAGGCAAGGAATAAGGGGGTAAAGATTGTGGTTGATTTCACGATACCGACTTGTCCTTTTCTATACTTGAGAGGACGTGGTCGTTCACGCGGCTGCCGCGCGTTATCGGCGCGGACGTGCGGCTTGGCCGTATCAGGGCCAGATCCCGCGGTGCCAATGGTCACAGGCGGCAACAATCCTGGGCCTGAGTCGGGTGTGTGGGGGAGGGAGTCGGAGGTGTCCGAGGTGGAGGGTGACGCAAAAGTGAGCTGACGCGAGTTCCGTACTGGGGCGTTGGAGTTATACCCGGGCAGCGGGAATTCTGAGTCCGGGGTGGGCGGCAGGGAGTCAGAGGAGCCTGAGACGTTTCGTCCATGACCAAATGAGTTGCGAGAACCCACCCTGGCACGCCGCGAGCCCAAGGTGCGTGGCAGGGAGTCAACGGACCCTGATGCGCGATGACGAGGTTGAAACAGGTTGCCCTGCGGCAGCCCTGAGTCCGGGGTGCGCGGGGGGGGATCGAAAGAGTCTGAAGCGCCCCTTCGATGTCCCCCCCGCGCGAGCGAGGCTGCGGACAGGTTGCGACGACGCCACTCTGGCACCACGCCCGAGCCCGGGCTCCGCGCCAGGGAGTCGGAGGAGCCTGTCATTTGTCCTCCATCGCCGCTAGCAGGATCCGATATCAGGGAGGCCGAAGAACTGGCCGGACTGTCAGAGTAGAAGGCACCAGGCGCTTCATAAGGAGTGTGAGGAAACGGCGGCGTATAATATCCGAGAAAAGGATGTCTCGAATCGATCGGGGTCGGAATCGGAGCGCCAGATGAGGGAAAGGCTTGTGAAGGAGAAGGAGTGTGTTGAGGGGGTTCATTCGCAGCGCGGGCACTGACCGTGGCGACGGGGCCCGGGATGAGCGTGGCGGGAGGTTCTGGCCTGCCCAGAGGTGGGACGTCAGAGCCCAGCCTGTCAAAGAATATGTCGGATGGGCCGGCTTCGGCACGCTCGTATGGCTGCGAGACGGGAGGAAGTTGTGAGGGAAGGGGTTTGGGGGTTTTCGAGCTTGATAAGTTTGACATTGCGGAAGTTGTTGAGGACAAGTCGCCGCACTTTGCATGATTTTATAGCGTTGGAGGACAATACGCACCGACTTTGCATTCTAAGCTGCCAGTCGCCAAGGAGAGTCTTTGCACAAGACGGTGTTGTTTTCGAGACGGACCTATTGTACTTTGCGGTATGGGAGGATGCAGAGCAGTGCAAGGAATCTTGTATCCGGGGAGACGAACAGTCAAGAATACAAGGCATTTGATACTGTGGGTCCATCGAAGTTGTTCCGTCTTGTTGTTTATTTCGGGGCATGCCAAAGCCGTGTCGGCGACGGCGACAGAAGAATAAGAGCTAGCTCTCTCACACCTTGTGCTTGTGCTCCCCAGGGAACCAATACAGTCGCAGACAAGACTTTGTCCGCCTCCGAGCCTGAGAGTCCGAGGACCGAGATCTTGCGGCATGAGAAGTCGAGGAAGAACAAAGTGAGGGGCGCCGGAAGATCCCTTACAGAGGCAGAGTAGCTGGAAGAGTGAAGCGAGGAAGGTTCCCTGGAGTCAATGAAACCCGAGTCCCGGACCCTGAGTGGGCCAATGTGTAGTCGTCGGTCGCCGTAAGCCAGAGTTTTGGTCACTGCTCAGTTGCACTGTTTTGCCCGAGGTGACGAACACAGTTCCTCCAGTATTTGCTGGTAGCTCTGCCCCCGGATCTCTGGCCTTGTTCCACCCCCAGAACCTTGTTTTTCCGTGGATGACCGTCGTCGTTCTCAGGCTGTGAGAGAGTCGCCGAGTCACGTAACAGCTGATCTCGGCAGACATCTGGCTGATGCCTCCTGCCTTCCGCCACCACATACGACTCGACCCTCTCTTCCGCGTACTCTGGCGCGTAGTGACACAGTACACTCAACACTCGACCTCTCCTCCGTGTTGGACCGCCCCTCCTGGCTGCGCCAAAGATTGACCCCAAGAACCAGTGGGGAATTTCGCGCCTCGGAATCCGGATTGCCTGACTCACCCTCTGCCGCTGTTTTTACTCTCTCTTTTGACCGCCACCTGCATTGTATTCTGCTGCAATTATCCCGGCCTTACCTCTCTGATACAACTGCTGGGACCTTTACAAAACCTACCTTACGCGCCGGCATACGGACGTGATTCCCTCTGGTATTCTCATCGAATTCTGTGGCGACGCTCGCTGGTCCTGTGGACACATTCTTAGGACACCATCGGATTGCTAGCGCTGTTCTTGAGCTTGGTTCGTGCGACTTATTTCTTGAGTACACCGCTGCATCGGCCGCGACCGGGAGCGCTGTTAGTGAGTGAGTGAATTCCCCAATATAATCCTGCTCACCAATGACTCCGACAGTTCTGCAGCCGACGTGACCGACTGACAAGACTATCAGCGCGCTCGGTATCGCTAGCATCATCGATAACCTTGCGATTGGCGTCCTCAACAACAACAACATCAGCAACTTCGTCGCGTCGGCGACACTGGTGCTGTGAGTTCGCGGAGAGTCCTGGGGGAAGTCGACAGCAGCATGCTCAGCGGCGTCGAGAGCGGGATGGGAAGCGGGATCGAGGAAATCATCGGGTCCGCGTTCATCGTTGATCCATTTAATTCACTGACGTTGAATCCTCAGCCGGCGCGCGTTGTGCGACCTCACCGACGCCCCCAAGTCAACACCTTTTTTTTGAGTGGGTTAACAAGCAGAACGAGCACGACTTGAGCGTGGTGCACCGTAGCATATTTCACACAAGGCGAGGACTTCGGGCCGGAGGTCCTCCCCCAACCCCCGCTGCCAAGTAAGTGGTACTCGCTTCGTTGAGGCTGGAGTATAACTCACCGACGCTTGCCTTGATAGCACTTTCGAATGCGGCGACCCATCTCTTGGGGAGGGTCTCGGCGTGGCCAATGGGTTGGGAGTTCTTCGACAGCACGTCTCGCTCTCTTCCGTCTCGGTATACGACTAGTAACGTGCCCGGTTTGGCCTTCTTCGCACTGCCTGCCTGAACTCTGACGCTGAGCGGTGAGTAAAGGCGCCGCTCCGAAGTTTCGCAATACTGATGGTGAGTGAATCCTTATACGCAGCTTCCTAACGAGTGCGTTGGAGGAAGCCGCCAAGATCCTCACCCGGATGCGCTTTCGGGTGGAGATACTTTCCGGGCGTGGGCAGCGCCGCTACCTCTATGTGAGTACCGACTCAACTGCGTCATGATAGTTGCTAACCGTCACTATTTAATCCATGGCTGAGCTCTACCTGTCCAATATCCTCCGTCAGAGTCCGTCTGTGACGCCAACAAACTTGCGGTTGAACTACAGTCGTGCCGCATGGTGCCGAACCGTTTGAATCCCCGACCGCAACTCCGACGAGTGATCTCCCAATCGGAGAAAGGTGCGTGCCGTAACTTTCCCGATCCCGGCTGGCATACGGCGTGATAAGACAAGTCGTGAGACCGCCTCGTGTTGCCTTTGAGGGTCCTGGACATAACGATCATGTCCTCCCAACGTGTCCCCGTCGACCTGCCCATCCCCGCAGATTCGTCTTTCCCCTTCAGCAGCAACCTGCAAGAGCATGTTACCCATGTAGGGCCCGATCCCGTCCATTATCGCCCACGGGGTGATGGTAGTACGCACCAGGGCTCCAAGTTACGCCCAGTTGGACCTGCGCCCGGGAGTTTCGTCAGTTTTCGTTGTGCCTTGGTCAACTCATGTTTACTCACCGCCTTTAACCCGCCAGTCGGATTTTCAAGTTGACCCCACGCCCCGGCAACATTTCAATTTTACAAGGGCAGCAACGGGTTTATTCAAGCCAGAGCGCCGAGTAGGAGCTGCGCCGAGTGTTTTTGTCAGTTTTCGTCGCATCTTGGTGGACAGCTGTATGTTTACTCGCCGCCTTTTGCGCGCACCACTGATATGATGTGCCACAGGGTTGAACATTCTTCTGGTCTTCGTGCCTATCATGGTATTCCCGCTTGAAGTTCATCAGTGTTGATCTTACTATTGCTCAAGTTCGTTGTCCGTTTCACGCATGGTCCCACATCGGAGGTCTTTGCGTGTAAATACACCTTAGTCGACTCCATTGCACCGCTAATTCAGCCCCCCGTGTAGTTGCATTCCTGGCATTGCTGCCAACCGCCAAGATTTTCGGAATTGCCATGGAGGATTTGACGCTACGCGTGGACCGTAATACCGGCCGCTTCATCAGGTTTCTCGCGGGGAACAGCATTGAACTGATATCTGGTGTAAGCTATCAGGCCCTCGCGACCTTGCGTCGTATTGACGGATTGTAGATTATCGCAACAATTCAATGTCAACTGGAGGTCCTTCTGGCATCCCGTGCGTACTCCATTCTACGCCCGCGGCCCGTTTCATAACGACCACCCTTGTAGTCGTTGGATCAATCTTAATCAACATTCTTCTGGTCCTCGGAGTATCGCGTGAGCCCTCCCTTCGCGCCAGTGGTCGCTACAATGGGTAGGTAGGTAGGTAGGTAGGTAGGTATGATTACACGGCACGGTCCGAATAACGAACGCCGAAATTCTAATTTGAACCAAGTGGTATCAGCTGGACGGAAATATGCCGAACTGATCTTTGGTCTGAACCACGCTAACAGTGCGGGCCATATGCTCATGCTTGGAACGGTCGCCGCTTTATTGCCCAGTATCTCTCCTTCCCAGACGCCTAGCTCTGCTCTCTGACGCCCTATTGATTTAGCTGTTTTCGCTGCATCCTTTGGTGCTACCACCACGGACGATATTGATGCTACAAGGATCTCGATTTTACGGATCAGTCGCGCAGTTTGTGCTGTATCGGTTACAAGTGATTTCGTCTGCTGAGCCTGTGTATTCCAGGTTTCCTTCGGCCTGCTACTATGGTCTGTCGTCCGGGTTATCTGGCTTGTTTTATCGTTGATTCGCCCTCTCTGTAGACTGTAGCTACGGGCTTTATATTGTGTTTCAGTTCCGGTGCGTTCGCGGGGTCTCAACTGAAATCGAGTAATGCTCAATGCTTATTTGGCTACAGTTCGCATGTCGCTCAATTCAATGCGGAGCACAAAACCAGGGGCTCTAAATACGCTCCCGACCGGGCCCTCACTACAACATGTCGAGGTACGAGATAGCGGTTGTAGCGTCTGTTTAGAAGAGACTAGGCCCTCACGGCAAAGAGCGCGGCTTCACAAGACCCGCTAGCCCAAGTACACACCGCCCGGGTGGACACAGCCGTCGAGGAGGAGGAGGAGGAATCCGAACCAAGGATGAGTTTCCCCTTCCTGGTTATTGTGGGCGTTATGACGTGTGCAGTACGTGTATTTTGCATGACCCGAGTCACCAGGAACCAACAACGTTGTTCGTTCCCAAGCTGATGAGGATGTAACAGACGCGGCAGACACAGCACATTTCGGATGCGGCACATGCTGTTCAGTCGCGGCACATGTGCCGCCTCTGGTTCAAGTGCGGCACTTGGCCCAAACCAGTAATGTGCCGAATCTGCGCCAGGCTTGCGCATCAATCTTGCATCAAACGTGGCCAAACATTGCCCTGCTTCTTTCTTCTCTACCACCACCATCCCCGCCGCATGTCGCATGAAATCACCATTGCCCTCCCGCGCACTCAAACAATCTCAGCCTCCTCCCAAAGGCCGCCGAGCTCCGAATGAAGCGCGATCGACGCCAGGCTTGTCCGGGCCAAAAACACGGAAATCCGCACGTCGCCGGGGGCATTATGGGAGGCAAGGACAACGAACGAAAGCATACGCATATTGAGTGGCTCAGGTGTGTTGTGCCGTGCCAATTGTGTCGTTCCGTGCTGATCGTCCTCAACATTTTGCACCGCGGGCCAAATTCCAACCCATCGCGGGTTCTTTCGCCGCGACGCTACACTAACACCATGTGAGTTCTCTCCAAATTCTCTCTTCCTCTTGCATTTCACCGTGATTACCCCGATATCGTGTCAACTCCGCCGCCTCTAGTAAATACCTTCCAAATTTAAGATCGGGAGCTTTGACGTCGTGCTATCAGTATTGCTCATTGATCCCCCCCGCTCCCTGGCCCAGGAACCGAAGTGGACCACCTAGTGAGGCTTGTTTTTTTTCCTAAATCCTAGTAGGCCTGTGAAGTAGATACTCGTCCAGAACAATGAACTTGTCTCGCAATAAGCATCAACTGAGTGAAATTGTGTCAATTGAAATGAGTCTCCGAACATGGGCGGAAGTGCCGCACTCGATGTGCCGCATCTGAACTCAACGTGCCGCATCTCGCACTGATGTGCCGCATTTGTGCGCCGAGTGCCGCATCTGGATAGTGTTGTGTCTGCCGCATGTGTTCTATCCCGCAAGCTGATGGCTGTTCTGTCGGAGTACCTAGTTTCCTCGCTCTAACCCCCGGGAATGAGAGCCACACATACATGGCAAAGTAGATCCATGAGATGGTAAACACATCAGCTCACTGTCATCAGCTTACAGTGGTCTTCAATGAAATCCATTGAAATTCACTGGAGGTTGGTACACCGAAACCCTGACGGGCCGGTCGAGATCGCTGGAAGTTGATATCTTATCTTGTCGTTCCGTGGGAGACATCACTCAACAGCATCCTGTGATGTCCACCGGTGTTCACCAGTATCCGGTGGTGGACAGTGGTGTACGACAGTATACTTTCCACCTCCGGGTATATTACTCGGGAGATGAGCATTTAAAATCTAGTAGTACTAGTCCATTGAGAAGTGGAAAGTATTCGTATGGGCGAGCCCGGGACTCCGACTCGGACGGGCGCGCATCATCAAGGACTCATCTAAACCAGACAACACGATTCATTCAAATTTCGGGCTTCTTGTTTCTTACTTCCCTCAACTCACCATTACCAACCTCAAACACACTTGCGCTCGTCAGGCCTCCATGAGCCGGCTGGATTTTGTGGCCTCTTAATGACCCTCCAAGTGTCGATTTGGTTGATGTACTTGTTCAGACAGGCATCAGTGATCTCGGTGGTGTTGAAAAATATGCAATGTTTTTCCATGAATATCACCCAGACCCACCAGTAATTGGACTCTCAGTAAGTTATCCTTGTAGGAATGCATACTGAGGTCTTCTTTATCTGTGACAGCACAAAAAATTGGCAGTTGGTTGTTGCTCCCACGGTTGAATATCATCTAGGTAAGTACTGTAGTATTTCGACCGAGTGTTCAGGTGACAGGTGACAAAGGGTCGTGAATTGAACACATTTTGTATAGGTGACAGTGACGGGGCAATTTCTGAGCCTAATTAGGCTGAAAAAACACCCCAAAAATCTCGTCCAGCACTTGCCGGACATCCATTTATGGTAATTTTGTGTGATTGCCGAAGAATTGACACCTTGTCCAGTGAACACCTATGGTGACGGTGATGAGCCTGGAAAACGGCTACCAGTGAAATTTATCAATTTTGCTTCTAGCTACACTCCTTAACGGGAGCTTACGAGTATAATTGTATAGTCCAGGCTCTTAGTCTCAGCAGGCTAAGGCGGCTCCGCGCTGTTAGCATACTTGTAAAGTATACAAGCCAGACTTGCGCAACTATGGCTGGGTGTTCACAACTAGCAACGGCGTCGGTAAGACGTGGGCGCTCACGTTGGATGTCCAGTCATTTCAAACGACTCTCCAACCAGTCTAGACTAGGCTTGGGATATGTCGGCAAGGGTCGAACCAGGAGACAGTAGTAAGGGATCCATCTGGAGAATACAAGTAAAGTCCGAATGAACTCAGACTTGACGGGTTTGGAGGAATCTGGCGAAGGACTATAATTTAATAGTCCTCTCAGCGACAAAGTACTGCAAGGCGACAGGATCGAACTCGGATCACGGAGTACAAGGGAACTCCCGTGGCTCGGCCTAGTCGGCAGCTGATCTCGGCCGATCGGATCCGGCGATAAGACTCATCGGGAAAACCCGAATGAGCAAGCATTCGAACTAAGCACAAATGGAGTAGTGCTGATAGGAGGATGACTCGTCCAAGAGGGATGAGAAGTATCAATAAGCATCTGGTTGAAGTGAACCTCGTTCAACCAATCAGGTTCTAGTATTCAAGTATTCTATTATTGGGCTCTCCCAAATGTATAACTAATCCATTCGAGCTAAGCTCGAACCAGTATTTATCATCTCGCGTATGTCCATATTTAGTCTATTGGTTCCGTTCCGTCATGTATAAATTAGAGAGCTCTCCTAGTGTTAAGGCCAGTGGATCCCCTCCTTCCCTGCGAGTCATTACGAGAGAACCTCGTATTGACGATTACGGAAAGAGTCGGCTTCCCCTCGGCGTACCACTTGGAACTCTAAGTTCCTTTGTTATTCCTGTTCGCAATATATTGAGTGTTGGTTGATATCTATACGTGTCGCAAGTTCGTTTCGCAAGTTCGTGTCGCAAACTCGTGTCGCAAGATTTAGTTCGCAAGTCCGTTTCGCAAGGGATACCTAAACATTTCGCAAACACGAGTCGCAAGGGTATAATTGCAAAGTCAGAATTGAGAACTAGACGTATAAGTCAACCAGAAGCAAGCAATTAAAGTGAACAAGTCAACAAAGAACCTATTAACCAAGCCCTCTGAGCCTAGCTTAGAGTGAAACCGAGTCAGAACCGTCCCAAATCACCTTCTCCGAAGCTTCGGTCGATCATACGGCTGAGACAGACGTGGATTGTCGATTCCAACAAGAATACAATTAAACACAAGTACCACTGGTTGGGAAATTCAATTTTTTCACCACAATTTCTGCTGAAAAATGTTCTTTCTTTTCCATCAATTTTTCACTGAAAAATCCCTGGAAAACTCAAGATATCTCCACTCCTTTTCCAGCAAAAGGTGAAAAACTCGAAAGAAAGTTGGAAAATGGTGAAAAAGCTTTGAGTTTTTCACCCACTTATCTAGTTGAAAATCTGTGAAAAACAAACAACATTTTTCATCGAAAATAGTGGTTAAAAAACTGAATCTCCCAACCAGTGTACCTACAGAACGAGTCGGATTGCCACAGTTATATACTTTAACTGGAACCCCGAACTCACAAAACGAGACGACGAGTGTGGTAGTGTGTGTGTGTGTGTGTGTAGTTGGGTTTTTCTTGGATTTATCCTCGAGAGCTTTTCCTGCATAAGTATTTCACTGCCAGCCCCGTAGTCAGCGTTTCAACGGGTGACAAGGCGTGAACACTCGGTCGAAATACTACAGTAATTCCAGGCTCAAAGGGCTAAATCACAAGGAATCTCATAACATCTATACTGGACAAATTGTGAAAAGCGAACCAGAGCCATTGCATGCATCCAGCCCTTTCCCCCTTCCTGTCTGCTTTGTCTGCAGGGATTAATATTATGATGAGTTGACTCTCATGGACCTACTGGAGTGTACTGCACTAACCATCCTGAGGTCTGACCAACAGCATCTTCGGTTCTGTGAATTTGTGATTCAACTGTCTCACTGGAATAAATGCAATAAATAAAATTCAACCAAACCGATACAAGTATAAATAATTTTCCACACCAGGTTCAATTCTTGGAGATTCAGCTAGCAATCATGCTTTCCTTTACCTCGAGAGCGGTCTCGGGGTCAGGGACTTTAAGCTCTGTTCCCTCCAGTTTTTCCGCAGGTGCATTAAGCTGTGCCAGCTTCACCAAATTCATCTGGTCACTGAGCTCCATCTCTGCAACCCTTTGGTCGACATCAGCAACCCATTTTGTCTGGGATGAGCGTTCAAGGAGGGGTTTTGCCATCATCCACAGTTCCAGAGCCTTGGATGGGTCGGCATTCTGTTTGGAGATATCTCCAAGTCGGATGAAACATTCTGCCCTGCTACGGTGGACATCCATCTGGGTAAAACCATCCAAGGCAACATTGAACAGGGAAGTGGCTGTGGCTACATCCCCATCTTTGAGGAAAATGTCTCCAATAAATTGCAGAGCCTTGTGAGTTCCTAGCTTTTCTTTCTGCTTGAGAGAGTGGACAAGGAAGATGGTGCTCCAAGAGGTATCATGGTGGGAACCTTCCCATCGACCAATGTCTCCAAGCCTCTCCAGGCAGAAGCCTACCATCTCAGTATCATTACCCCATCCCAGCCTCAAATGTTCGCAAAACACCAAAAAGGCAGACATATCTCCTTCCCGAAGATTGAGCTCAGCCTGAGTGGCCTCGGAGGAAGTTCTCAACCGTGCCTCCCCAGTGTTATCCGTAATGACTCGAATTGCATCAAGCTTCTGTTGTATTACAGAATTTGCAACCCCCATTGTGACCTCAACTTCAGCCAGGTTGAGCAAGGCAAAGTCATGTCGGTGTGGGTTGTGGGCCAGTGCTTCTTGGAGAGTGTGGCTGTGGATTTTGTGTGCTTCCTCATATTCAGATTTCAGTTTGTGAACTTCTCCCAGTCTTGCCATGAGACCATAGGCAAAATCACTAGAGGCCATGCCACACAGAGGTAAGAGACTCCTGGCTCTGCCCACTAGTGTAAGGCACTGTGTATAATTTCCTAGTGCCTGTGAGCATACACTGTCTTGGTATAGTGCCAGTGCTTCTGTGTACAGATTCCCATGGATCCGACTGATTTGTTGTGCCTTCCGGGCATAGGCTTGACCAGCAGGATAGTCACCAACCAAATATTTCACCTCTGCCAGTCCACGAAGTGCCTGAGCTTGGGTTGTGGTCTCTTCCACTATTTCTGCCAAGTGGAGGGCCATTCCATAGGACTCAACGGCTGATTGGATGTCATGGCTGTGGCCCAAGTAGTAGTTTGCAACAGCAGAATAAAACTGGGCTGCAGAGCTGTCTTAATGTCTATTCAACAGAAATTGTGCAGAAACATACCTTTGAGCATGAGATCATCACAGTGGTGAAGGTGTTCCATGCCCTGAACAATCAGGGCATCTGAGTTGGAAATTGAACCAAATCGCCAGGACCTCAGTGTCTCCACAATGAATGTGACATGTGCATTGTGGTCAAACTTGGGACCAAAACCGCTGAGTTCTTCCAGCAAAGTTGTTTTCCCTTGTCCCGCAATGAGACCGAGGCGGTTCAGCCCGCATATATCAGAAACTGTATTCCTTAACTCAGAACGTCCAGAATACAGATTGTGCCGGAAGATGTTTTGGATATTGGTAAAGTTTGATTTTACTTGGGTCACCAACATAGTGGCGGACTCCTGGCCCTGATGTATTGTGTGAACTGCAAGAAGCTCCTGGAAGTGGCAAAGAAGTGGTTGAATCATTTGGTCTGTGGGAGGAAAAAGCCTCTGCATGTATTCTCGAATTGGTACAAGGACCTTGAGCCGATTGTGCTCATCAATGTAGGCCAGAGCAGTGCGAACCAGTGCAGCCTTGCATCCTAGAATATTTTGGAGTGGGAGTTGTACTTGTCGGAGCTCGGCATCTGTGAGTCCATCAGGAAGCATGGCCATCAGGCTCAAGAGATCACGAGCATGAGGTGTGGAGGTGATCCTTGGGCTAGAGAGTGAGACTCTGATGGAGAGTTCCATGTTTGATCTTTTGTCATAGCCCTCTGAGATCATTGAGGTCTTCTCAGTTTGCCAGCGTGCCAAGACCGTGGGACAGCCTTCCACATCAACCAAAGAGGCCAAAAGGCAAATTGCAAGGGGCACATTGTCTGTCAGCTGGAGGACCTGGTTGACCTCTTCTGGCAAATGTCCATCATCTGCAATGTCTTGGAACACCTTTTGAGCGGCATCCTGAGCTAGGGGTTGCAAAGGCAGCAAGAAAGGTCGGGTCCACTGCACTTTGGATGGCCTTTCCACTCCCCGCATTGTAATCTGAGATCTGGTAAGTGATATTATGCTGAGCATCAAGTCTGCACTCACCAACAAAGACAATGTAGTTATTTCAGTGAGAAGAGACAGGAACTCTTCAATCTCGTTCCGAAGCTCGACTGGCTCCCAGAGTGTTTCAAGGTTATCAAGCACTAGGAGGGTGTGTGGATTCTGACTGAGATGCTGAAGAACAGCCTGAGTCATATCCGTTCCTGGTTTTAGTCCGAGGTGTGCACCAATGAGAGCAGCAAGTTCCACTTTGCTTCCAGCTTTATCGCAAGGAATAAAGAACCGATACTGGGTGTATCTACCTGCGATTGTGTCCTCGTGCAGGACTGCTTTTGCCAAGCTTGTCTTCCCCATCCCACCTGCACCTAAGATGGCAATGTGTGGATTTCCTTGATTGAAGAGCTTGAGAATATCTGCCAGCTCTGATTCACGTCCATGGAAGATCTGTGTGCTGGCTGGCAGCATTGAGATGGAGGTGGAGCTTCAGTTCCAGTGAGTACAACACAGAAAATGAATCACAGAATACTGACCTTGCAATGGATCCAGAGTACATCTTGCTGATCTGTCAGAGCATTAGACTGAGAACTGATTACCAAAGCAAATAGCTCAAACATACAGAGGATGCTGAGTCAGAGCTGGAAAGTGTCTCAATGAGATTGAGGACCTCCTGGTGTTTGGCCTCGGCCTTTGCTTGCATATCGACTATCATATTCACAGTTGTAATCTGCATTTTTCCCCCTTAGCTATCGGAGTTTTCCAAAACAAGGGGTGCTCACTGTGAAGAAGGCCAACTCCTGTTGCAATTCTGCCTTGCAGCTCTTGAGCAAAGCTCCAAGTTCGCCTTGTCGCAAGAAAATCTTGAATTTGCTGCCCGTTTGCTGAGCCTCAACAAATGTGTGGATCTTGTGGAGAGTTCTGGGTAATTAGTGAGTAGACCTCAAATTGAATACCAGGCCTTCAAGTTACGTTGTAAGGTTCCCAATCTGGTTCAACATACTGGGGGCTAGGTCCTCGCCATTGTTTGACTTGAGGTATACATCGATAATTACGGTGAGCAACTGAGAAGTGTGCTCCATCAACTGAGCACAATCCTCCTTGTTCTGTTTGATAGTCTGGGCACTGGGGTAAGAAAGGCTTTGGACTCTGTGATTTATTCGTGTGCATACCAAAACAAGTTTGGCCAGAGATTGTGTGGTGTTTGAGATGGCTTCTAGACCGGAGACCTTGAGGGTCTCCACAAGGAGCTCAAGAGTGTGGCTAGTAACTGTCAAAGACTTTGAGATATCGTTTAAGCGTGTTTCCGGGGTTGGTGGATGCATTTTGATGGGTGTTTGATTCAGGACACCTGCAAAACTGTTGGGGCTTTATACTACTCGGACCTTCCCTATTATTGGTTACTGTTCATCTCTGTAGACATGTGGAATACTTGTTGCTGGGAATGAACTCTATTTGTGAAAGATTAAATCCCGAACAGCTTGATGTTCAACTGGACTGGGAATCAGATGTGATACTGTATCATTTCGACCGAGTGTTCAGGTGACGCGTGACACAACCCTCTGAACTGAACACTTTTGCTCCTGGTGACGGTGACATTCAGATTTTTGACCCTAAAACCACAAAAAAATCGCGTCCGGCACATGCCGGACGTCTGTATAAGGGAATTTCTCCTGATTGCCGAGAAATGAACACTCGAAAAAGTGAACACCTGTGGTGACGCGTGACACCCTGTGAACACTTGGTCGAAATGATACAGTACTGCTGGGCCACTTTTCCCTACTCCGTGATTCACTACACTCCCAGACACAGGGAACACAGTTCCACACACTTCCCTGGATTCTCAGATTGCATTTGAAAGCACAACTTCCTGTATTCCTTACATGATTGTAACATTGATTTTGATTTCAACCATCGGATCGGCAAATTTAGGAACCTTCTATCGCTGTACTAATCTGACTGAGTGTTAATGGGGACTTACAATATACCACTCCATTCTCCCCCGCGTCGGTCCCCCACGCACTTACTGACTGCTCTGCCACCGCAATTCCATGCGCCTTCTCACCCTGATTCCAGCGCTTTTGTGAACAAGTATCGCTGTTCGGCCAGGGAGCTTGAATCTCTAGGTACCCGTTCTTTGTTGGCTGTGGTTTCAACTGGTTTGCGAACCAGTCTGACCGGGCGCATCGTCCGCCTTCCTACTCTTAGCAAGACTTCAGCATGAATCCAGCCCACGTATTCTCTGACAGGTGGCCCCTTGGCGCCAGGTCGACCAACTCAGCCATCACGCCAGAACAGGATTTGGCGCCAACCCGAGCATATTTCCTTACTGGGCGCCAGAATATCTCCTGGCGCCAGAATTTACGCCTTGTCAGAAACCAGTGTGGTGGTAGGTTACATACTATCCATTCCACTTCACAACGAAGGGGCGGAAGAATTCAATTACACACGTATAATACACATATATACTGTACATGCGGGGGATGCCGATGCGTCGCCGTCCATCCACTTCCGACGTTCCGAGCGGCAATGCGGCAGAGTCCGACGTCGCTACGTCGCGAGAGTCAGCGTACACAGACACACCAACAGCCTGAATGGAATGGGAGGTGAGTGAAAGGATTCAAAGTTACATAACAACAGACTGGTGCGTACATCCGCGTGAATCCAACAACAGGATCTACGAGAGTCAGCGGGCACCTGGGATGGGTCGGGAGTATGGCTGTAATACTGTAACATTATTATTTATACGCAACTTTTGACCTTTTTTTGCAATAGATACACCACTTGGTGAAGAATCCGCAACTAATACACTGGTTCACAATTTACCATTATAATTACACCACTACCCACCGAACCAGAAGACACTTCGGTTTTATTTTACACTCCCCCAGATTTGTCTTTAAAAAATACACAGGTTCACTGACCAAAAAAATACACACCCTCGGGAATCAGTCCAAGAAAATACACACCTTCATACATTTGTTAAAAAAAAACACACAGGTCAGAATTACCATCAAACTGGCCACTAATCTCCAGAGTGAGAGGACTTCGGTCAATCACATGCCCCCAAGGCTTGAGATTATGTATGTCCTTCGCCTAGGTGGAATGGCAGCAGCAGTGAAGTGGCCATTGTGCGAGGTCAGGGGCGGTGACAAACAGTGGTGAGCAGCTCATGAGCTGCCAGTGGGATGGTAGCCTGGAGGCTGGGGCTCCGCAGGGAGGAGGTCGAACAGAGTCCGATCTGGATCTATATATAGTTTATATAATCACAATTGACATAGCCTACTTGGTGGAGAGAGCAAAAGTCCCCTCGGTGTGCATATCATTGAAGCAGCTGTGGTGTGTGCGTTTTTTTGGACAGAAAACTGGGTGTGTATATCTTAGGCTGCGAACAGTGTAATAAAGTGAGCATGGAAAGCCAGTGCATTTGACTCCAGCTTGGAGGTGTGTATTTCATAGCTACTTCTGCATACCTGTGTATGTTTTCGAAGGTGCATATGTTTTTTTACCCAGAAGGTGTGTAACTGGAGGCCGGGCGGTGACTTGGGCGGTATTGCTGGTCCTGGGCAAGTTTGGGGTACGCGGCGAGGGAGAACGGGTGAGATGTGTATTTGGGGAGCTCCGGTCGCGTTGCAGGTGCGTTTGGGGGCGGTGGACCGAAGGGAGCGAAGGGAGTGGAAGGGGGGAGATGGTGGGAGGACGAAAGGAATGCATCAACCAACTGTCGAAGACGTGTCACGTTGTTGATGCGCACGGACCAAGATCGGAGTTTGAAATACTGGTCAGATTCTCGTCTTTCCCGCCAATGCCGATTTCTCCGCTGCGACTTCCAAGGTATCTGTTGATCTTCTGTGGGGTCCGCTGAAGTGTTTCCTATGTATCCCAGTCAGTTGCGACACTCCAAGATTTTTGTCGGCGAAAATGTCGATTCTGGCAGATCATCAAATTCTGGCACGACCTGGCACAAAAGCCGCCAGGTGTGCCAGGTGTGCCAGGTGCGCCAACTGCCGCCAGCAGGAAAACATTTTCCTGATGTTCCCACACGCCTTGACTCCGACCACCACCCAGTGCATCCGCTCTGACGCACGAACTCTCCTTGTATCCCTTCAATTCCGATCTCTCGCTGTTATTTTTGATTGTCCTCCTGATTCTATTGCTAAGCTGGGGCTGCGTCTGTCCAATCTCCGTCTTTCGGTTACCGTGGTGATTTTTCAGCATCTTGCCCATCCTCGAGCCTCATCCGGGCATCCTGCCACGCCACGACCTCGAGACCTGCTTGAGACAATCCAGCTGTACTGAGATCATGGATCCCGCCCCCGGTGCCCCCAGTCTAGATACACGACTCCCGCGGGACTTGGAGCGCACCATCTTTGAAGTCGCTGCTCGTTCGCGCCGGAAGTCAACTCCTAAGCTCATGCGAGTTGCATGGCGAGTGAAGGAATGGTATCGTGGTCTTCCTCCTCCTCTGATCCTTGGGACTCACAACACCTTCAGGACCGAACCGCTTCTATATGAAATTGTTCTCATTCAGACCGGTAAACCAGTCCGCGGGCACCCTGTGTGCCCCCCTCAGACTCTCGCGACAAAGACCCCGCAATTCCTTCGAAACTCTGTCCGCCACCTGCTCTTTGACAACGTCGACGACGAATACGAGCTAGGACCCATCCTCACGGCCTGTGGTGGCATCACCAACATCCTCACGGATCCGGAGATCGTACTTGGCGAACATATACCCGCCCTCTGTGCGCTCAGCTCGTTGTGTCGTCTCACCACGAGCGTCGACGCACTATTCATGGGCCACCCCGCGGACGCCGTCATCCCTCTCTTCCGCCACATCACCCACCTCGAGTTCTTGGATCCCATAAAAGAAGTGTTAGACAGGATCACCCACCTCGCGCTCATGCCAGCGCTGACACACATCGCATTCAACGTCCGGCCCACACGCCCCCTCGAGTCCGTGCTCGTCCGCGACGCGCGCCTTCGATGCATCGTCTTCATATCGCGCACCGGCGAGAAATTCCAGAACGGAGCCATCAGGGAGGATCCGCGCTTCGTTTCCATGCTCCAGAACAGGGACTACCGTGCGGATTGGGTGCGGGGTGGGGATACGGGACGGGACTACTGGACCGTGGTGGAGGCGTTCATAGCCGCTCGACGAACGGGGAGAGTTGACCGTGGGTGTCTTTGCCGTCGTTCCGTTCGGATGAGCTCACTCGTGATCATTTTACAGGTTCGAGATTTGAGATTGAAGATACGGATGAGTCGTGGGGCTGAATCATCGTTCTTGAAGCGGGTGATTGCCACTCGGCTGGAAATCATGTTTTAGATTAAACCGTCGAATGTAAACGCCCACCTGCCATTTGCTTTCGAACGAGGTGACTCCGGATCTCGATCCTGATGTCCCCTGTTCACCCGGGCAAGGAACTCCCAGCCAGTGACGGCGAAGTGGATTGTTTTTGGAAACCTTCCTTGGGCACAACTGCCTGCACTCAGTAAAGCAACGGCGGAGCAAAAACTCTGAGGAACATGTTATGGCCTGGGCTCAAGTCGACCGAGCAGTATCCGCGAGGGCTGGATGAAGATTCCACTGACAGCAGACGCAGAAACTTCCGCTCCAGGCGTTGTTCCACCAGTTGAGCCTCCTGGAGACACGAGTATTCAAACTGACCGGCGTTAACTCTTTGGTCTGTGCATCTGAGCTCAGCCCGGTGGTTCTTGTGCGGGAAGAGTTCAATGCCGGGGAAGGAGGTTGAGGACAAGAAGGAGATTTGAAACACAGATAACCTATATAAAGCGGATGGCAGCTGGAACTGTGTCTGGTGGTGATCAGAAATACTTAGGGCCGCGAGCCGTTAAACAACCTGAGCACTCCAGAACTGACCTCAAGATTCCCGACGGATTTGAAAGGCTTTTACATGCGAGAAACTTTGGAAGGCGGCGGGGAATGTGAAGCACGGGTTGAGTTAAATCCGTCGGTGCATTGCGGACAATGTTTGCGCTAAAATACCGCCTTGGTTGGTTAAATCAGCGACGACGGCGACTCCTGGTCAAGGTCGTTGCAATTAATTTCCGGTTTTTGAGCGAGTTTGGTTGAAAATGAATACAACCCGAATTTGACGCACATAATGTTGTGAAGAATCGGCCGACCTCCCAACGGAGAAGCCCGGCCGAAGCATTGCCGACCGGCCGTCGGCGAATGAATAGCCGAGGTGCCACGTACGCGGGTCGTCCCGCATCGTCCGCTGCTCTGCCAGCTGGCTGCTCCATGCGATCCAAAGCTATCGAGTCAGGTTCATTGTGGGAGAGAGGGTGTGTGTGTGCTTCTTGTCCGATTTCCCCCTCTTTCTTCCGGTTTTCGGTCACTTGGCTGCCAGTGGGCACGGTGTGGGCGGGCAGACGTGCTCTGCCCTCCTCAAGGCTCGCGCGTGTACGCGTTCGATGAAGCTTCGTTACAGGCAATCGGAAATCTATGTCGAGCAAGGTTTTTGCGGCAAGTCAGTCTCTTTCCGCGATTGGGCGGAGATCTTCGACGACATGCGTCGACGGCGTTGGATCCACGAGTCCTCGGCGAAGTGTAGTTGAATTGGATCCTAGCAAAGGGGACTGGAGGCTGGGAGTGAGTCAAGGGAGAAACGATGGGGATGACTCGGTTCCGTTGGGGATGGGGGTAGGGGATATTCGGGCGCCAACCCGTGGACATTTGAGCAATCTTGAGCAATCGCAAAGCCCTCTGAGAGCACAAGGAATGTGAGCTTGAGCGTAGCTGGCATTTGTAGCCGCGACAAAGACTTTTCCCGCCTTTCGGCGTGTTTGGTCAATGTTTGTCGCAGACTCTCTTTCCTCCCTTCCACCATCTCCTCCCTGACCTGGTGTTCCTCCCGTTCCAAAGGCCCTTTCAAACACCATAAATCGTCTTGAAATCGCAATCCCCTAGGTCCTAGGTGTGTATACGTGCTCTCTCTCCCCCTTTTCCACCCTTTTGACGCTTTTTCTGTGCTTTTTTCGGCGCAGAGATGCCTCGTGTCGATACCACACCAATACGGCGCGCCAGACGCGAATCTCACCAACACCCGAGTGGCACCGCGCGCGCAACCTCAAGCTCTCTCTCTGCCACCAAATCCCTCTCCGCGCCAGTCCGAGCGCCAGTGAAACTCGAATCTCTCCCCGCCATGAGCCTCAGTGTCAGCACCGCACCTCCCACTCCTACTTCCTGGCGACACCCCGCCGAGCTCCCCCACATCTGCGCCTTCGTCGGTACCACCCACTCCGACCTCGCCATCATCCGACTCTTGCGCGCGACCGCTCTCACCATCCCCCCGCGCCCACCCACCACCGCCTCGTCTAGATCTCCCATCCAGGTCCATCCCGCGACCGGTTCCCCCGTCTCCCTCCCGCGCGGCTACCGCCTCCCCCTCCTCTGGGTCACCAAATTCCTGTACACATCCCTCGCCCTCGTCCTCACCGCCGACCCATCCATTCGCCAGCGCGAATGGGACAACGCCAAGTTTGAGCTGTTGCACGTCGCACGACTGTGCGGGACGCTCCTCGACGCCGCGCGCAGTACCACGTCGAGGGATCGAAATTGGCGCTGCCCGGCGTTCGATCGCGCGTTGAGGCGCTATTGGCACGATTGGCTGATCATGCGGGATGAGTTTGTGCGTGATTTTTGGCGTGAGTTCGGTGAGGAGGAGTATCAGGGGGATGTGCTGAAACTGAGTGAGTTTCCTGTGTCCTCTTTCCTCCCATCATCCGCTCTCGCTCTGTTGTCCTCTGCTTTTTTGAATCTGTTCTCATTCCGTCGTTCGCGTTCATCCTGCGCAACTGACCACTTTCTCAACGAACGTAGATTGGGGCGCATGGGTCCTGCGCGGCCACAAGGGCTTCACGCTCACCAAGGCCGAGGTCGCCGACGGCATAACGGCGGAGGAGTTCGTGCGTGGACTCGTCATCGATGAGGAGCGCGGGACGTTTTGGTGGCAGGAGGTGTGTTTCCTTCAGTTCATTCCGGTTCGTTGTTGATTCGCAATTCTCAGGATCCTAGCGAGGTTCAGGCCGAGGTAATCTCGAGCTTACCTTTTGCCCTCGACGTCAGAATTGTTACTGAATCTGCGTTCGTTATGTTAGGTAGCGGCTTCAAGAGTCGAGGTCGGAGGGAGTTCTCAGTCGACGCACTCCAGCGCTACTTCCACTTCGTTAAGTTCCGATTCCCGCCATTCGAGCGCCGCCTCCAGCTCGTCAAGCGCAACATCCGTATCACAATTTGAACCAGCTCTGCCTTCCCGCGATGTGAGTGCCTTCCGTCCAATAATCTGCTGCGCGATCCTAATATTGAGCCCCGCTCAGTCATCCCAAAAATCTACGCATTCAGCCATTACCATGGCTAATCCCTCCACCCAAACGCAGCAAGCGCAAGACTCAAGCCGTCAATCCAGCGCTGCCTCCACGTCGTCAAGCCCGGCATCTAAAATCACGACGGTGGAAATCCAACCAATACAACTCCCGGCCCCACCAAAAACCGTCGGGGCAGCAGCCGAGTGCAGTCAGCTACTGCGGCGCGGGCACCCGACGGACATCTTTCGGCGGATTTTGGCTGAGGGTACCCCCCCGCCGCGAGTAACCTCGTGTGTTGTCGCGCAACAGCATCAGCAGCCTGTACCGCCGACGCTGGAGCATCGCGCGATGAAAATGGAGGGCATCGAGCGCACCTCGATACCCACCCCGTCCTTCGACCTCGACCCCGATGACGACGAGCTGCAACTGCTCTACCCCAGTTCACCGCTGCTCGCGCGCAACGCCTCTATCCTCGCGAATACGCATTCGACGCCGAGGACGCAGGTGTTTTCCGTGGGCTTGCCGGTGCGCGCGGCGGTGGAGGATGACGACGAAACTGAGGACGAGGATGGGGATTCGCGCGAGGGATCGCCGCAGATTGCGTCGCTGTCGAGGGCGGACTTTGGGTTGGAGGTGGAGGTGGAGGTTGCTGCTGTCGGCGATCTGGAGACGGAGGAAGGCGGGGCGCTGTTTTCGAAGGACGACGAGCCGTCCCATAGCGCCAACCTCGACGACTTTCAGTCGCGCGCAACCAACGTCACCCCTGTGAGCGAGGTCGTTCAAACGCCCTCCCGCTCGCTGTCGAACAGCAAGATTCCTGGTACTGCTTTTGAGATCAACCACGCCTCCTCCTCCGCTGCCGCCACTTCCTCGTCCTCCACCGCGCTGATGCCGTGCTTGCCCCCACATTACCAAGAGCAACAACAACACCCGAGTCCACGACGGATCCAACACCACACCCTTCAACTTCCCGGCGGCACCTCCTTACACCAGTGGCACCCCGCCACCGAGGACACACACGCCCTGCTCGCGGCGCTGACCTCGCTCCGCGGGGAGGTGGGCGCGCTGCGGGAGGAGATTCGGGTGCGGCGCGTTAGTGACGACGGTGTTGGTGACGCTGAGCTCGAGGCGCGAGTGCGGAGGTTGGAAGGGCAGGGGCGGGATCGGGATCGGGATGTCGCGGGTGTGGTACCGGTGGGGAAACGGGTGGAGGGCCCCTTGTGGGTGCATCCGCTCGCGCATTTGTTGGGCGGGGAGGATAAGGAGGAGGGGCGGGAGATGGACGTCGATCTCGATGGGGCGCCGCGGTCGCGCGAGTTTAGCGCTGTCATGTCGGGGGCCCGTTGATGAGGTGCGCTTTGCACACGTTGTTGTAATTGTTTGTGAATATCATGCGCCGTGTTTGAGTGCGCTAATCCGTGAGTAGGTACCCGGTCCTGTAGTTTCTTGTACATATACCGAAGCTGGTGGTATCTTGACCGCAGTCCCCGGAACTGACCTCGCGGCAAGAAGAAGGTTTTCTTTTCTGGTGCAACGGCGATCTTTGCATGGAAGGGTATCTATCATCGGCCAAAGATATTGCTGCGAAGTATCGGACGCGTGCAAGGCAAGGACACCCTAATTTACTTGGGACCTAGCCGCGAACGAATCTGACCACATGCTCGGATATTGGGCGATGTAGTTTGGATGTGGCAGATGAGCGCCTCCGCCTCAGTATTGGGATACTCTGCGAGGATCGACTGTTGAATAGGTGTGTGGCTATTTTTCTCACTCAACCAGAGATGAGATCGGTTTCAGCTGCGGGATAAATTGGAGTCTGGACAAAAACTGCTCAATCTTTGTTTCAACCCAAAATACAGCTCTCTATACAAACTCCGCTGTTCCGCTCGATCCCACTGCGGCCGGAGGGTGCGGCGTCGCTAATATTTGTTGGATCTCCGACGTTCCGAGGGCAGCGGAGGATCGGCCACTTTAAATATATGACATCCAACAAGTCGGCAGCTTCATTCCTCGTCAATTTTTCTTGTGGAGCTATCTTGTTTGGATGAAAGCGTAGCAACTATCCCGGTTCATCCGTCCGAATTATCGTTCAGACGGGAGTATAAAGAGGACGCGGAACGCTCCTAAGTCCCTCATTCCATTTCTTCTTCTCGCAAACCATCCTTCGCTCATTGTCTTCCAATGCGATTCACCATCCTCTCCGTGCTCTCTGCCATCTCCGTGCACTTCCTTGCGCGGGCCGCGCCTGTCGGGGAAGACTCTGCCCTGCCCCCTGTATGCAGCTCATTGATTCCGCTCAACTCATCCGCTTATGGCGGGAGTATCTCTAGGTCGCACGAAGCACCAATGCCTCCGCGGACGTGTTCGACGAAATTCACCTCCCACCCCGTCAGGCCGAAGACGCCGTCGTGAGCGGACTCGGACCCATCCATTCGTGAAGAAACTGATCGTGAACAAAATGCCTCCCAGCCGCTTATGAGTATAGAGTACGCCGGTTCCAGAGGGCCAGGCGAGAGTGGTTGTGTGGTTGCGTGAGGTCGCGTACTTAGTCCCAACCCTCCTTCAACAAGAAATCCAAGTTTTATCTCCCGCTCTGGTGCCTTTACATACTCGGAGCGGATGTACTTAACTCCTGCTAGAGCATTAGGGCGTCTGGGGCGACCGTCCATTCAAAACTTTCCATCGCTTCCGAAAGAGCACAACTTGACAAATGAATGAAGCCATGAGCGCCGGACTCAGCGGGCTACGAGTCCACGGCCCGGAATTTGCCGAAAGAAAATTGAACCAACCTTGGATTTGACGGTGAACCTTGCTCGAGCGGCGTCCCTTTAGGCATCCCTGGAATTCCGCGTGAGACTGAGTCGATGTGGCTTGGGCTGGGAATCCTGGGTCAATCTCCGCCTTGCCGACGACATCTAGCATGCCCGCGGTAAGGCTGTGGGTCTATGCACAAAGGATCATTGCCTGGCCCATCATTCGAAAATAGGGCTGTATTTCATGACATCCAAGTAGTAGTCGGAGAGTATGTATCGCCGAGAGCTTCGCCTCTAGATCTTGTTGATCTTGTTTTGATGAAAGCATTGACGGGAACCACAGCCATTCGACACAATGAGCCCTCAGGCAGTGGTATAAATGGGCCGCGGGTCGCTCCCAAATTCCTCATTCCATTCCTTCTTCTCGCTTCCTCCCATGCGGTTCACCATCCTCTCCGTCCTGTCCGCCATCTCCACTTTCTTCCTTGCGCGGGCTGCGCCCGTCGACGAACATTCTGCGCTGCCCCTGGTATGCAGTTAATTCACTCCCCTCGACTCAATCGCTTATGATGCGTCTCTAGGTCGCACGAAGCACCAACGGACCGGCGGACGTCTTCGAGGAAATTCAATTCCCACCCCGTCAGGCCGCGAATAGTTCGTCGGTCCCTCAGGGTGAAGCTGGGGGGCTAAGGGAGACAAACACAAGCGGATGCGTGGTTGCTTGAGGGATATTCATAATCAGTCCCGACTCTCCTTTACAATGAACCCGAAAGAACACTGCGGGAGAGAAGGAAAGGTCAAGTCTAAGATGTAGAGCGAGAGCAGAGTGAGAGAGAGCGACGGGGATTAACATTGTATATTATAACGTGGGGATTGAGCCGAAAGACGTCAACATCCAAACGAACCAGAGTTATAATGAACTCGTTGAGGAACAGTTGATCCACGTTTCGATCGGCCTCTATCAGGTCCGTTCATGTCGGGTTGAATGCTTAATGAGTTGGTCGTTGCTTACCTTCAACAATCAACGGTATACTGTGGATCAGGTCTTGTAGATCGGCGTCAAGTCTTCCACTCAGTGCGCCTGATACTGTCCACGTCGAATTGAACCAAGGTTGAATTTTATGGTTGAACTTTCCTCGAGTGGCGTCCTTGAGATTCCGCGTATAACTGACAGTTCACTCACGCAAGACTGGGAGTCTGGATTCCTTATTGATGCCTTAACACAGCTCAATCTTTGTTCCATGTTTGAACTCACCATACATCCGTTCAAACTCCGCGTGATCCGGATCCGGCACGGTTCGACATAACCCCGGGAAAACCGTGGAGTCTGCGCACACTATGGTCTGCCTCGGCCATCGTTCGAAAATAGGACTGTAGTCGGGGCTGAGTGGGTGTCCGCGGGACCTTCATCTCTTGTCGATCTTGTTTTGATGAAAGCATGGCAGGAACGCAACCCACGCGAGTATAATACATCCGGACAGAATTGGTTCGCCAGCGTCGGTATAAAACGGCTAAGGGAGCCCCTTACCTTCCTCAGTCTTTCTTTCTTTTGCAAACCATCCTACACTCGTTTTTCTTCACTTGGTTTTCTTCAATGCGATTCATCACCATCTCCGTACTCTCCACCACCTCCACTTTCTTCCTTGCGCACGCTGCGCCCGTGGGCGAACATTATTCTGCGGTGCCGCCTGTATGCAGGCTATCCGTCTTAGTTTCTCTCGAGCACTCATGCTAGTGAAATTTCTAGGTCCCAAGAACCACCGAGGACGTGTTCGAGGAGATTCACTTGCCACCCCGTCAGGCTGAGAATATTAAAGTGTGCGCCGTGAGTCGATGTGCCTCCGTCGATTGCATTCGTGAAGAAACTGACTTTGAACGAAATGACTTCCAGAGAGCAGGTCTGACTGAGGCTCCCTGCCAGAGGAGTTCAGCGACGAGTGGGTGTGTGGTTGCGTGAGGTCGCGTAAATAGCTCCAATCCCCCTTCGACAACAGATACCCATATGTATTGCTGGATACACATAACTCGGGGAAAACTATACTAGGAGTCTGGATGCATCAAAACTGCTCGATCTTTGTTCCAAGTTTGAACTGCAGATACACCACTGCATTAAAACACATCATCCTTCCATGCTGGCGCCGTAGCTGTGAGAGTCGATCACAGATTTAAAAGGACCCTCCCAAAATACGGCTTACTTGTAACGTCGGAGAGTAGGTGTCCGGGATCCAATCATCGTATCTTGTTTTGATATCAGTGTAGCTATGTAGGAGTGCAACCATCGGCCAGAATTAGCCCGCAAGTAGTGCCAGTGGTATAAGAGGGTATGGCGACCCCCTCCTGATTCTTCATTCCCTTCGTTCTAAGTACATACTTCCCAACCATCATCGACTCGTTGTCTCCCAATGCGATTCACCACACTCTCTGTGCTCTCTGCGACTTCCACGTTCTTCCTTGCGCGGGCTGCACCCGTTGGGGAGCATTATTCTGCCGTGCCGCCTGTACGTGCATAAACCGTCGCTACTACTTATTCCGAGTCCATCGCTGATAGTGAGTTCGCTAGATCCCAAGAGAAACCAACTCGTCCGGCGCGGACAGCTTCCACGAAATTCAACTTCCACCCCGTCAAGCCGAGAACATCGAACTCATCGCCGTGAGTGTGCATATGTCCGTCCCATTCGTGAAGTACTCGTGAACCTGATAGAAACCTCCTCCTGAGGCTCCCCCCGTCAGGCAGCCGGGCACGGACGGACAGTGTGTCGTTGTGTGATCTCAACCAATAAAACGCCATCTGATGTGCTCCTCAACCTGCTCGACTGCGAACGCACCATCTCATCTCGCAATATTTGATCACCGAGTTATTGGTTACCATCGACGTTCCTATGTACATGTAGTTCAACGCGCCCGATTCGTGTCTATGCCGAGTTTAAAAAATTGAACCAAAGTTCAAATCTGTGGTTGAGATTTGGTCGAAGGACTCATCGATCTTGTTTTGTCCCCGAAACATGAGCCCACCGAGAATTAGGCAAAGAGTCCGAGACGCCGAACCTCACGGAGGTCGCTATTATTCACATACCGGGACTTACCGGATCAACAGAAAATTGAACCAAAGTTGAACTTCGTGGTTCAACTTTGGTTGAATCGTAAATAAGTCTTGTTCTCTTTCCGCGCCGGCGGATTGTCATCTGCCCGCGTTCAACATGCACCACCGCTCACCGAACCGACCAAAACTGGGCCAGGCTTGTGACTCACAGTGGCTGTCGGCAACCACGGACATCAACCACGGACATCAAGGACCATGAGTCACTGGTTGATCCCCGTGTGCCTCTCGTTTTCAATCCTCCTCCATGCTTCTCCCCCTCGTCCTCGCTCTGAGCACTCTGCGACGAGTTGCTGCTACTCAGATTCCACTCCTCAGCCCTGTCGCCCAGGACGATTCTTCGGACTGGCAGAACTTGAGCGCCCGCCCCGACCCCAACGCGACGGGGCACCTTATCTTCGACACAGTCAACTCTTTCCTCCAACACTGGCCCAATACACGCTACAGGAACGGTGCGCCATCATTGAGGACACCATGGTCTCCTCCTTATGCTCAACTCAGGGCACAACATCGTCCCCGCCACCGTCCCCATCAACACCCTCCTCTACCACGGCCGCGCGGACGACCAGCTACCCACCGTCCCCGAGTGGACCTCCACCGACCCCGAGCACGCGTTCCCCTTCTGCGACGACAACGCGCCCACCAACGACTCCACCGTCGCGGGATGTTGGCAGTTGACGCTGGTGACGATGCGCCCGCTGACGGTGCTCTACTTTGACGGCTCGAGCGCGGCGAATATACGCGAGGGAGGGCCGATGGACGTGCAGGATCTGCTGGTGTGGGGCACCGTGGATCCGAAGCGGTGGGTGGACGAGCGGGCGAGGATAGACGACCTTTGTGCGTGGGGGAAGGAGTTTGGGATCGATGGGTATTTGCGGTGCGTGCTCAATACCCTTTCCTCTATTCAACGCCTCATGCGGTGAATTAGCATGGAAATGGACTTGTAAGTCTCTGTGCCCCAGTACTACAACCGCTCATGAAAGAATACAGCGAAATAATGCTCTGCGACTTCCACAACCCCAGCGTCGCGCTCCTCTCCGCAGACTACCTAGCCGCCCTATGGGGCCGCTCCATCACGCCGCCCCCCGACTAGCGCCCAAACGCGCACTCCTCCCTGCTCGCTCAAAATCCAACCCCTCCGACCGACGACGGCCTCCCCATCGCGGATATCATGCGCTTCTCGACCGTCGAGGCCGGCTCGTGGCACAACCGCTACCCGGGCGACACGCGCGTGCGGCTCGACCTCGCGCGTATGGTGTCGTTCTACGACCCTGCGCTCGCGCCGTCGCTCGCCGCGGCCCGGGAGGGGGTGGAGCGGTGGGAGCATCGTGTACACGCGATCTCCGAGGTGGATTTGGGTGCGGTGAAGGCGCGGTTGCGGGAGGTGCTTAGCAGCCCGGCGGATGGGAGGGGGAGCGGGGTGGATTGGCAGACGCTGTACCACGTTATCGTGGACCGGTACGCCGACCGGTTAGAGATGGTGGGGTACCTCCTCACCACTACGACGCCCGCGAAAATGGCGGACCGCGCCCGGATAATCCAGACGCAGCTCCGCATTATGCTCACGCCGTATATCTTGTACTCGGCGCGTCCATCCCCATCTGCCTCAACCCATCCTGAAGTGGAAGTAAGGGGAGCGGGAGACGACGCGTGGGCGGCCCCGGTTTGGCACGCCTGCGCCACGCGACACACCGCGCACATCCACCACGCCCTCCGACCGAGGCTGGCGCCCGGCGAGCATACACTCCTGCGCGCGCTGGACGAGACGACGCGCGAGGTGTGTCGTGTGCTTACGCGTATGTGGGCGGCGGGCGTGAACGCTGGGCTGGATCCACTCATCCCGGTTGCCTCTACTACCCCCACTTCCCCAAATCATACGGCGGCGATGGAGATGGAGAGCGTGGTGGAGCGCTGGCATGCGGAAATCGTGGCGCTGACGGGCTGGCTCGACTGGGGTGTGTGGGTCAAGTGTCGGCCTGCGTGTGGTTGCGAGGTACTTCATCCTTCTCCCTTTCTCCCTCTTCTCCTTCTCCCTCTCCCCTTCCCCCATTTTATCTGTGTCAACGACTTACCAACGTGCGCCGCGCAGGAAATGTGCTACCTCCCGACGTGGCCGTGGTTCTACGACCGCAGCAACCCGACGGACGACGCGTGGAAGAGGCCGACGCCGCGGTGTGTTCGACGGTTTGAGCCGTATTCGCCGTTGGTGGCGTGATTTTTATCTTTATTTTTCGGGGGCGGGATGGTAATTGTTAGAGGCAGACTGACTGTTTGTGCATAGATGAATAGAGGGATAAATCTTGCGGTTGAACGCCTTTCTTTGGTCTGTGGAGTGGCCGAACCCTATCTGGTTAGGACGATTGCCCCACCTTTGGCGCGCCCCTCACGTGGGCGCGTTCTGATTGCTTCAAAATGATGGCAGGCTTCCTGGAGGACCATCTTTGCGGCTGGATTTCCTTCCCCGTTCCCTCTCGGCTTTCTTATTGTCTGGTTGGCACTCGCCTGCGAAGTATTATTGCAGCGTTCGTCTAAGAACTCGCCAATTTGCTTGAACAACGTGGCACCCGAAGTCTGCTCGCCACGATCTACCCCTCCTTGTCACCGCTGGTTCATGAGATCCTCCACTGGTCCCTGCGGCTCATGGGCACCTCGGCCTTGTTATCGCATACAAGCAGTTAGACTCAGGAGCTAAAGCACCATCGGCGCCGCCTCGGCACGCCCGTCAATCCATGTTGAAAAAAACCTGATCTACGCGCCATGGGACTTAGGCTTCCTTCTTGCTTCTCACGACGACCGTCGTTTTGCGCCTCGATTCTCCTGGTCTAATTCTCGGTCTGTCCTGCGTTCCTGATTCTATTTGGTACAAGTACTGGGTGAAGGCAGTTGGCTGTCTAAGAAATGTAACGCCCGAAAATCTACTCGTCAACTCTCCTTGTCGGCACCGCTAGTTCCTCGGATCCTCGACCGGTCCATGCGATTCATGGGCACCTCGGCCATCTTACCCCACGCACGCAGTCAGACTTTGGAGTCGAATCTGTATCCGGGATATCGACAGAGCTCGGCGCGCGGCGGTACAACTATCTGCGAATTTACGGCGGATTTGTGTGCCGTGTTGAATTGATCGCCGACGACCTTGAAACCAGTCAAGGCCAAGTATGACACGCACTGCGCTTCTTCCTTCCTGCCACGACACCCATTCTTGACCCGATGAGTTCCAGCGCCAGTCCACGCCCTCAATCGCTTTTCTGTGGCTCCGAACGCACTCTGACCCCACAAGAACGCGTGCAGAACGGGTCTTCTCCTCCGCACTTACTTGCCCTTTCTCTCGGCTTTGACGCATCTGACTCGGAGCCTCGCGTACCAGCCAGCGCCTATGGCGACAGTTTCCACGGGCTGCGGTTCCAAAATCCACACCAATGCGTCCCCTTCAGTCACATTCTGGGTCGCACCGGCAGTGGGTGTGGCAGACACGGTGATACCTCTGGAGGCGAAGTACGCGTCGCGCAGTACCGTCGTGACGCTTCCTGCTCCCGGGGACAAGACCTGCGGATGTTCGAGTGAGTTTGTGGGATGTGCCGTGTGGTGAGTTCCGCTCTTGATCATTCGAATGCCTGGATTATATTTCTCTGCGCATGCGCGCCGAGGAATGTTACAGCGCCGAACACACCTCCTCCTCGCCGGTCCATCCCGCCACTAACCTCGTCCTCAGCGGCAACCACCTCGGGGAGATCCTGCACCACTGTGAAACCCACCGTCCGCCGAAGGATCCCTCCTGCGTGTATAGATTCCTGCCATCCGCCGTGTCTCCGCCTTTCCCGTCCCGCGTTTCCCGTCCGGTGGTGTCTCCTCCCGTACCCACACCCGAACCCGTGCCACCGCGCCGAACCTCGGCGCGTGCCCGCGATACCTACGAAGCAATCCCGGACCCATTTCCGCACCTTTCCGACGACGAGCTCGAGACACCGTTCACCCCCGCCGCCGCGTGGGAGATGCACCTTGCGGACGAAGGGGCCAGGGGACCACGACCACCCACACCCCCGCAAGACTGGCCGTTCCGGATGCGGCTCGACACGCTTCCCCTCGAAGAGGCGCAGAGTTACGTTGCGGTAGGCTACAACAACACCAGGATCATGACACTGAGCTTCCGCCGCGATCGCCGTCGTGCTGCCCAGTCGGCGTTGTAGGTACTGCGGGAAAAATTCCAGCCAGTTCCTTCGTTGCTGGCGCTGCAGGATATGAACTCAGTCGTATCGTTCAAGGTTGGGTGAATGGTGAAGAGCTCAAAATACGCCGTTTCTCGTCAACGATCATGTTGTGAATCTTCCCGACTGTACTGTATGTACCTACTTTCCCTCCTTGCACTCGATATCAACTCGCTGATATTGTGTCAAGTTGGCGGTTACGATGGAGAAAATGCTGCCCCCCTATTTTTCTTGGACGACGCCGTTGTATGAATCGCTCTTGTGGAGTGCAATGACATTACTGTGCTCTATCTCCCTGCTTCAAGCTCCTCTTGTGAGGAACCAAGAACATTGCTTGCTGGGAACCTGCGACGCCCCGACAACAAGACAATCCGGCTCGCGTTCGTTCTCTGCGATCGGGACGAAGGTGCGCCTGGAATCATTCCCATCGCCTTTGACTTACACATTGTGATCAACAGATCCAACTCGCCCACAACTATGACTATGGAGTCGCCGCACCACGACTCGAAGGTATGTTGACGCCGCCGAGGAGTGTACACCGTCAAAACGCGGACAATCGTGAGGAATTCTCGGATGTAACAACATCGCGCTGAGCCTCGCCTGGGTGGCCCGGTAATTTCTCATCGGGTCCTGTCCAATCCTCAGATTATCACCGGCACTGTTCGACTACTGATACTCGGTGGGCATCTTCTTTCCCTCTCCCCATAAATATTACATTGCAATAAATCCACCTCGCAGGCTCGTCAAGTTCTCGCAACCGGCACTCTTGCACGGTAACTCCTACCTTGTCGAGGTGCTTGGCCCAACAGAACAACACGTCTCTCTCTTAATGAAGAATAACGGTAGCCTTGCCGTATTGTGCCCGCGAATCAAGACCCTAAAACTGCCGCCGGTCCGTCGTCGTCGTCTTTGTTTGCGCTGAGTCTGATGTCGACTCCGCGACCCTGCGGTTGCCCAGTCGTCCGCCTTACGATCACCAGGTCGATGTTGAATTCCAAGGGCAGGACCAAAAAATCTGTCTTGCGCCTCTGGTGCCTCGAATTCGCGTGTGCCTGCATTTCTCACCAGCAACCCTAAATGTAAGCACCCTTGATGACCCTTCCTTGTTTTCCGCAACTTCCGTGACCCAGAGCGATGTCTTTTCATTCTGATCGATTGCAGCCGACCCTGTAGATGGTGGATCTGATGCGTACATCCGCGTTGGGTCTTTCCTCCTGCGTTCGCTCCCGTTCGATGGCCAGAGCACTCCCGCACCACGCGCCGCCGCATCTGATGTAATCGCTCCCTGCCCAGGTTCCTCCCCGTGCCCACAGACCTTGGGCGCACCCAGCGGCGAGCACACACGAGCGCTCGCCAAGTGATCCCCGTTTTGCGCTCCATCAGGCAAATTTAGCTAGCGAGAGTGTAGCGAGCGGCGGCCATCCGCATTGCACTGACAGCAGGTCTCACCCACCGGGGTCTCATAAGACGGATCTTTCGTCCACTCGCCCATCGTCTATGCTTTCCCCCCCGTCGCAGGCCCCTCAACGACGACGACCACGACCACACTATGGCCATTGACCCGGCCGCGACTGGGACCTATGATGCGGAGCTGGAACTCGTGTGCGTCGTCGTCTGCTCTCCTCCTTCCTACCCGCACACAACCATGTAACTAACTCATTGCACGCGGGCAGCTTGCTCCTAGTCTCCTCCTGGCTCAACTTCGGTCTCTACACTGCCGAACTCATCCTCTGTATCCGCTACTTCTCGCGCCCCACGCGACCTCTGTACCACAAGATCGGCGTCGGGCTCCTCGTTTTCTTCGACACAGTGTGCACCGTCGCGATTGGGTTTGATGTCGTCCTGGCGGCACTACCGACGCCGCCGTCGACGAACCTGCATCTGCTGCTGACGCCGCTCGCGGTGACCATTGTCACGACGTACATCTCGGCCGCGATCGCGCAGCTCTTCCTGTCGAATTTGTTCTATATTCTGTGGGTCCTTACACGGTTTCAACTTTATTTGGGAAGCGCTGAGATGTGCGGTAGGACGGGAAATGTTCTCGTCAGCGGGGTGCTGCTCATCCTCATTGCTGTCCACGTACGTCCGCGTGCTACCGGCGCCGTACCTGCTTACTGACCCCGAACCCACGCAGGTTGCATTCTCCTGGGCGTCAGGCATCTCGACCGCCGCCAATCTCGCTCTCGGTGGTTTCGCGTTCACGGAAACGACGTGCGGAATGATCCCCTTCTCTTGTTCTCGCCGTTCACTTACCAATATACCCAGCATCGGCGCCATCTCATGCGCGGCGACCGATATAATAATCTCCTTCTCCCTGGCGTGGAAGTTCTACACCATGATGGCGGGGACGAGGCCTGAAAACGCGACCCGGAGGTGAGTCCCTCCATTCATTGATTATTTGCGCCGGCCTCTCCATCCGACGTCTTTATCACTAATAACAATGAATGCACACCCCCAGTTTACTTCGCCGAATCATGATCCTGACCGTCAGCTCCGGCCTCATCTGCGCGACGAACACCTTCATCATGATGATACTCCTCCTCAAGCAGAATCTCGGTGCGTGCGCCGCCCATCCTCTCCTCTCTTCCTCCTTCCTCCTTGTAGCTTCACTGACCGACGCATGTGTGTTGCGCAGCGTTCAACCCCTTCTTCAACTGCCAAGGGCGCGTCTACGCGCTCACCATCCTCGGCAACTTCCTCGTCGGCATCCCCGAGCACGCGCGGGGCAACTCCACGGGCACGGGGGCGGGGACGAATTTCGGTGGGACGAGCGTGTACCCGAGCGCGGTGGTCTTCCGGCTCGAGGGGAACGATGCGCACTCTATGGGCGGCGGGCCCGAGCCGACGGAGGGGGAGACGAGTCGGGGGTGTTATGATGTGAGTCTGGCTTTTGTTTTGGGGCGGTGAAAGAATCAGTTGCTGACGCGACGGGTGTTGGTGCAGGGCCGCGAATCGATGCATGTGGAGCTGGACGACCTGCATTCGGCGGCGTCGACGGATGGGAAGATGGATCTAGAGCTACAACGACGAACGTAGTGCGAACAACGAATAGATGGGTTTAAAAGCAAGGTTCGTTTCCGTGAGGTGACTGACCGACTGACTGGGCGCAGAGGTTCTGGGTTTATTGGCGTTCACCCTCCTCGACTGCTCGGATTTCTGCGGATCTCCTGTCTCACTCGTGTCTCGCATTTTGGCTCCGCTCTTTTTCTTCTTCCAGGCCGTAGATTCTCGACGACCGTGCCAATACCTCCTCAGCAAATCCTCTTCTCACTCAAGCCACATCCAGCCCGTTCAGCAGCGTCCACCCGCCGTGAGTTGCGGATAACGCCGCCATCCCCGCTCCCGCATAATCTCAAACCTCCGCCTGATGGAATGGAGCGAGTCTCAGTCTCAGCCATCCGCGCGATCACTTCCGCTTCCCAGGTATAAAAGCAGGACGTCCTCGCTCACCTATTCCCCTCTTAAAGTCTTACTCCCCGTCTCGACTCGCCCCACCATCCCATCTCACTCATCGCACCATCTCACGTCTCCCCATCCGCCAACCCACCACACATTATGTCGACCACTCCCATGGCCAGACGCAGACTCTCCACCGCTCGCCCCCCCTCCGTCCAAATCCTCGACACCGCGGATAACACCGCGGGTGACGACCTCGACGAATACTACCTTAACAACCCCACCGCGGACGAGGCCGACGGGGAGGAAGGCTACTTCCAAATGGGCGCGAGCCTCGGCGCGCTGTTCCTGACGCGGTTGGCGGGGGACGTTGCGCAGGCCCGACGAGGGAGTGGGGGACAAGGGCAGAGGAGGGTGCGCATGACGCCCGCGATGTGCATGCGGGCAGGGGTGGGGAAGGAGGATTGAGCCATTGAATGCGGACTGAAGACGAGATTCGTTAAGGATTTGGAAGGACATGGCGCGGTCGGTGGGGTTGTGTCTGAGGAAGAGCGCTTGCAGTCATTAGAATTAGTTCATTCATTCATAATCATTCCAGAGACCCTAATTCTGCGTCACTTTTACCATGCCCCGTGGCAGTATGGAGGCTAGTGAATTGCCATCCCAGGCGTCCCACCCGGTTTTGACTCTTTTGAGCGCCGCAGTAGCAGCGGGGCAGCTTCTCCCCCATCGGTCTTCGCGAGTGTCTGAGCCTCCGTGTGCGAGGGCAAGCAAAGGTCAAGACGTGAATAACCTTAGTAAGAAACTGGCGAGTCGGGGACGCGATGCCTGGAGCTCAATCCATGTCGTTGAACTTGAACCTTGAACATTCTTAGAACGCGGCGATCAAAACGCGATCACGTGTCCGCTCCAAACTCCACGCTCCACGCTCGCGTCACTTTCTCGTCAACACCCACATCAGTGGTGCTCCCCCATTCCCATTCAATCTACACTTGTTAAATAGCTAAATCGCATCCGCCTCAACTCCTATTCCCTTACCTCTAACAACCACAGTCACAAACTAAACTCAACTTCCGAACGAATAACTAATGCCTATTCTCGGATCCTCGCACAACGATAACAAGGTACGCGTTCTCCTCGTCTTCTCTACTCCACCCGCTAACTGGGTTTACGCAGCTCCAGAAGCGCGACCCCGCCGCCGAAGCGCAAGGCCACGGCTATGCCACCGCGCAGAGCACCAACATCGACGACACGATGGACCACATGGGCGGTATCACCGGCGTCGGCTCCGGCTCTGGCTCCGGTGCTGGCGTCGCGGGCGTCGGTGGCGGCATGAACGAATACGACGGCACGCGGCGATCGCTCCCCATGCAATCCGCGCACCAGCAACAACCACAACCCGGGATGGGCATGGGTGCTGGGGGTGCGGGCATGAGTGGGGGCATGGGTGCAGGCATGGGCGGCGGCGACCCCGCGATCCCCGCCTCTGAGCACCTCGGTACCGGCGTTGGCGGTGGCGGCGCCCAACAACATCACGCCGGGGGCGGCGCGGTGACGGGCAAGATCGAGCAGAAGGTCGGCGCGCTTGTGGGCAGCGAGGTGCGTCTTATTCCCTTCCTTCCCTCCCTCTCCTCCCCTTCCTTCCCTTTCCTTCCTTGCGTCGCATTTTCTTTTTACTTACGCCTGATTTTGTTGCGTGCGGCAGGCCCTAAAAGCCAAAGGCCTCCAAAAAGAACAAGAAGCCCTCGCGTTCAAGGTGCAGAGCCAGGAGCTCGCGGAGGCGGAGGGGCTCGAGCGTGAGGCGGGTCTGAGGCGGGAGCGCGCGGTGGCGCATGGGGCTCATCCGGATAATCGGCATGTTGGCGGGATGGGTGGTGCGGGTGGGGAGTACTAATTGAATGAATTGAAGCTGAATGTACTAGTATTAATGCAATGTGGTATTGCTCTCTGAACGCTCACTGACAGGCTCAGTAGCGACCATCGATACACATCGGCATGTATCACCCCGAGCGCGTCGCCGCTTGTTCGAATCGAGCCTGCGCCATATGCAGAACCCCACGGCCTTTTGTTTCGTGGTTCGGATCCGCTCGAGTTCAAGCTCAAGGTCCAGGCACGCACTCCGAGATATTGTGAAGCCAGCTCAGTAACGTGTTGCTAGGCTCTAGCATCCCCTCAAGTTTGGTTGAACTCCAGTGCGCGTGGAGTATCTAATGGTTTACCTAACCCTGAGCAATTTAGGGGAAGACAGTTCTTTTGTTTCCCCACGTCGGCACACACTCGCCTCAGCGCGCTTGAAAATATTCTGAGAACGGCTCAGTAACGCCTACTACCATCGAGGGGTCCTAGTTATCCACAGAGTGTGGTGTGGATTTCGTTCGAATCGAGCCTGAGCAATGATTGCGGGAGGATGACGATTCTTTTTGGCTTTACCCTCGCCGCCACGCACTCACCTTAATGACACGTCCGTACTTCGCTTGAAGATATTCTAACGACGGCTCAGTAACGCCTACCATCGAGCGCGATCCTGGTTGAGATCACAGGGTTCTCGGTGCACGGCGCTCGTTCGATTCGAGCTTGAGCAATGTAAACGAAGTGGAAAGACAATTCTTTTTGGCTTTACCCTCGCCGCCACGCACTCACCTTAACGCGCTTGAAGATATTCTGAAGACGGCTCAGTAGTGCCTTGCCATCCTCACCTCAAGTTTGGTTAAATCAAGGCTGCCCGGCGCGTGGCGCTCGTTCGAATCGGGCCTGAGCAATAGCAGAACAGACCGACCTTTTTGTTTCGCCTCGCCGCTACGCAGTCACCTCAGCAAGCTTGGAGGTACTTTGAGGAAGGCTCGGTAACGCGTCGTCAACAATTACATCTTGTTGTGGCTTGAGGTTACAACGAGGCTCATGGTCACAGCAAACTTTCAAAAGAGACCCTGGACGACGCGGTGCCGCTTGTTCGAATCAAGCCTGAGTCATGTATTGGAAGAGTCCATAGTTTTCTTGTCCGGGATGCAGCTGTTGAAACACCACGGCCTAACTCAGTATCCCTGCATCCAACCGAGTATGCTTTGAACCAAGGAAACCAGGGCGCCGCTCGTTCGAATCAAGGCTAAGTAATCTTTGCGTGGTCGTATATTTTTCAAGAATTGTGAAGGACGAAAGGAGGATTGACTCTCGAGATGCCGTGTACCATAGTTTTAAATTGGACGAAAGTTCACCCATCGTACAGCGGCAAGGGACGGTGATGCCTTGTTAGTCTCCCTCGGTCTAAGCCATATGCGATTTGGATACAGCTCGAGGTACACTCCAGTGTTAGGAGAGGTAGGTCCTGACTAGGGTCAAAGGTAACCGTGGGAAGTAAAGCGGGCGTCTCGGCCAATACCTCCTCAACACAGTTTGAAGACGGCTGAGTAGCGATGCAACCTGAAGGCCCATTCGGATTTGAAGGAATGCGCGGTGTGCTCGTTCGCCTCGAGAACGACCAATCAACGGTAGCCAGAGGTTTTTTTGTTCCTGTATTTCGCTTTCGCTTGGGGGTTGAGAATAAGACCAGAGCTCGATCCATTTCGAGGGCGGCTCAGTAGTCCCTGTACCCCACATGTCTTGATTGAGCTCGGGGACCGGGCACCACTCGTTCGAATCGAGCTTGAGCCATGTTCGCTGAAATCACATTTTTTCTTGTCCAGTGTGCGGGTCGCTAAAACACCTTTCGGATTCAAGCTGTAATCCTTGCTGTTCGGGATTTAGTTCCTTTCCTTGGAGGGTCCAAGCTGGCCAAGACTCAATCCGTTCCCAGCACAGCTCACTAGCCCTGAGTCCTGCATCCTCCGAGCTTGATTGAAGTCGAGGGAGCCTGAGCAATGCTGCTCCCCCTCATCGTATTTTGTCTCCTGTCCGGGGAACGAGAATCGGCCTACCAATTTCACACCCCTACCGATTTCACACCCCTACCCAGATTTTCAACAAGGCTCCGTAGCGCTGTGCATCTCCGACGTCAAGGATCTCCGGCGCCGTTCGTTCGACTCGACTCTGAGCCATGGTCGATAATCGTGTGATTTTTCTTGCTGAACTGCTGGAACAACTTTTCCAGCGAGCTCAAGCCAAGCGGCGAGCGGCTTGGTGGCGCCTTGGTTGAAATGGGGTGATCCGCAGTGCCTCTCGTTCGCCTGAGCGATGTTACACTGGATCTGATTGGAGTATTTTTGTTCGAGTAGCGGCGCAGACCAAACGGGGATTTGAGTAGGACAGATTGGATCTCGGGGTATCTGCGGCTGGTGCATTTGAATCTTCTCCAATCAAGCACGGGAGAAAAGGCCAGACGGAGACTCAATTGTCGCGCCAAGCGTAGGAAAAGTAACACACAAGAGGACTTCCACCCGGCTCAATAACTGTGGTTCATATCCGCAGCCTATGTTTGGACCAAACCAAACCGAGCGCTGGGATGTTGCTCGTTCGACCCGAGCCTGAGCAATTTGATGGTTTCAAATTTGTGTATTTTGTTGGAGCTGAGCGGTATTAATATTCAGCATGTACGATGAACCAATTCCAACAACTAGCCGCGCCGTGACTTCTCCGTCTCGCCCCTAGCTCTCGCCCCCTCGCCCTCGAACGCCTCGACATACACCGGCGGCGGCGACTGCACCGCCGGCATCCCCACAAACGGCAGCAGCGACCCCGAAGACAAGGACTCCATCTCGCGTTCCAGCGTCGCGTTCCGCTCCGTGAGGTGATCGACCATCGACTGAAGCTTCTGCTGCCTCCTCGTCCTCGGGCTCGACGGCTCACCGCCCCGCTCGGCGTCCGAGACTCGCGACTTAATGGCGCCCCCGTCATCAGCGTCGTTGAAGTTGCCCCCGAACGAGGAGATCGTCTCGCGCGCGGAGCCACGCCTGCGGCGGGTCCAGACAGCGGTGAAGCGGTCGACGCGGTAGCGCGTGGCGTCGCGCTGGCGGCGGATGAGCCAGCAGCTCGCGAGGAGCAGGAGGAGGAAGAGGGGGAGGAGGACTGCCGCGGCGATGACGCCTGCCCTGGGTTTTTTAGTGGAGGAGGCGTGCAAGGGGAGGGCGGACTCGGAGGATTGCGGCGATGGGGAGGATATGCTCGACGGCTGGGGTATGGTGGATGGACTGGGGTGGGTGTTGTGTTTAGACGGATCGGTGGGGGCGTGGAGAGGCTACGGCGACGCACCTGGGTCCGAGCTGCGTGTCAGAGGAAGGGGATGGAAGGGAAGGTTGGGCCCTGGAGAAGCGGTGTCAATGAAGTTCGATGGAGGGATGATCAAGGTTTAATCACGCCGTGGCTGATTCAGGTGCGCTATAGTAGACCGTCAAGAACGAGAGGATATGAAGATGATTGAGTGACGCACCCGACAGAGCCGATTGAAACGATCGAACTCGCCGCCGTGGTTGAGGTTTTAGACGAGCTTCTAGAATATCATCAGAGGACTCATCAACAAGCTAGTTACTGCCTTACAACGTTGCTTGCGGTGGTTGTGGTGGCTTAGTCGAAGTCGTGGTTGTCGCGGTGGCCACGGTCTTGGTCGGCGGGGCGACAATTGTACTCGTGGTACTAGTAGTTGTTCCGCGCCACCTCAGTCAAAAATACGCCAAAATCAGAAATCTGACGCACGCGATGGGAACGACAGGAAGATTGTTGGCGCCTTGGACGACTGTTAACTGCTTGCCCGCAGCTAGCTGATTCGGGCGTTCTCCCGATACGAGGCTTTAGACGCCTCAGCAGCCGCCCACGAATACAAGCGGAGTCAGACTCACGATTGCTGTTGGATAACCGCAAGTAGCACCTGCCTGTGCAATACCCCGGGCTTAAGTGAAACTTGCGCCGAAGGAGAGTCAAGAATGACGTACCCAGCCGTGTCGAAAACCACCGTCGTCGTCCCACTCGTCGCACCACCAGAATTTTGCACGGGAGTCACAGAGAGAACCGGCTGGTTTCCCAGCAAACTCCGCTGCATGAGTCCAAACGACGTCGGGTCCGCACCATCGCGCGTCCATTGCACAGGGACTTGCGTCCCCGCGTCGAATTTGTCCGGCAAAGAGAGAGTAAAGGCGCGCGAACGGTGGATGAGGGAAAGAACGAAGCTGCCGGCGAATCGATTCAGGGGTGAGTATAAGGAGGGAGGAGAGGGACGCACAATAATGAGAAAGAACGCATTCACAGCCCGGCTGGAAGGAGGGGCGGAGGAAGGTGCACGACGCGCGCAAGGACCCACGACGTTATGTATAATGGTGTGTGCCCGGTCCCATGGGTACAAGATGGATCGATGATCGTCCATGATCGTTGACCAAAAAGATTGCATCCGTCAGTCCGAAGACGCCGATCTCGATGATCTTACGGTTCAGAGTTCAGCGGTGATGTAGCGGGCAGCAAGGGAGAAGACGCGCCTGTATGGACGCGACAACGAGCAGCTGGCTCTGACGTGCCTGAATAAAGCAGGCACCCAGGGTTTCCGTGTCTCCCCGCGAGCATTCGGCCCCGAGTAATTGTGATGGGCAGCAAACGGGCAGTGGTCTCAGAAGAAACCCACGGCATATCAGCATCGCCTGCTGTTTCATCTCATCTCTACTCCCAGATTTTAAGGAGGTAACCTTTCGCGATGTTCGAATGTGATGTGTTGTCTGTCGTGCACTTTGCCCTGAGTCGTTAATGACATTGAATATTCGGGCAGAAGTGGTAGCGCACGTTATCCTCAGCATCCAGCAGCCAGACACCGGTTTCGGGACCCAGACGAACGACAATGCCGGCCGTGTTGGACCGAAGTGTCGCCAAAGAGCAGTGTGGCGCCCGAGGTTGACGGTAAAGGTCCTCATGGACTTAGGCGGTGCGAAGGACTAGGAGGGCTTCCAAGATCCCCGTGGCATATTTGCTTTTCCGAGAGTTTGGACTCCCCGACGTCGCCAGAGAATCAGATGGAAAAAAGACCGCGCCTTCCAGAATCTTGATTTCGACGGGCGGACGGGGTGACGAAGGCAGAGTACTTGGGGCGCTAGGATGAGACACAGGATCCAGAAAGCTTAGAAAGCTTTAGCAAAGACACGGCTGGTGTCTCGTTCCCAGTTGTGGATGCGAAAAAAAGATTGGTGACATTTGGTGTCCGCCGGTGTGGAATCTTGTGACGATGGCTCCGCCTGTGGCGCGGGACATGACGTGGTAGACATGGTTCAGTGGTAGAAATGCTTCAGCCAGCTCAGGTGGGGTAGAAAGGCGCGGATACCGGTAAGAACGAGGAGGAAAGAAAATCGACATCAGTGCAGGAAGAGGGAAGCACATGGCCTACACGTGACCGGTTGACGCGTCCTTCACGGACCAAACACTCGCAAAGAAATCCAGGAAACCTAGGTGGCGCTCGTTTGGCGCTCGTTCGAAGCAAACTATCTTTACACCTGGTCTGGTCCCTGGGTTCGGGGCTCAATATTCAGTGAGCTGGGAGGAGGAGGTTCCTGGGTTTCCCTTCCTCCCAAAAACTCAATCTGGACGGCACTTTCACTTGGTTCAACTTCGTTTGAAACGTGCCTGCATCTGGGGTGGAATCGCGGCGCGCGTCCCACTGTATGGTGGGTCGAGTCTTTTTGGGCTTTCCCTCACCACCACGCACTCACCTTGGTGCACTTGAGGATAGAAAACAGCTCAGTAGCGTTTCACCTCCCGATCTTCGTTGAAACGGAGTGATTTGCCGCATCGCTCGTTCGAGTCGACCATGAGCAATGTTATACTGAGGGGTCCGACCTTTTCTGTTGTGTTATCGTGTTGGGGTTGAGAGTCAGTCGGCATTCCAAACCTGACCAAAGTTCTTGGAAGGCTCAGTACTGGCTTGCGCATCCCATCCTGGTTGACATCCAGAGGAACCAGGTTGCTGCTCGTTCGAATCATGTACTGGGTGAAGAATGCGTATTTTTCTGGTGGGTGAGGGCTGCTAGAACAGCTAGCCTAACGAGCTCCAAGACCCTTAAAAAGGCTCAGTATCGCTGCACCCCACCGAGCATGCTTTGAATCAAGGAAACCAGGGTGCCGCTTGTTCGAACCAGGCTTGAGCAATAATGGATGACGCCACTTTTTTTTTTATTCCTCCATTTGTTTTCCACTCGCCGCCATCATGCGCCATGTACTCACCTTCACGAGCTTACAGACCTGGAAACTATGCGAGAAAGGCTCAGTAGCGCCCACCATCCCTCGAGTTGAGTTCAAATTGAGGACTCTGTGAGGGACCTCAACCGCAGTCGATTTTGATACGGTCCGAGGTATATTTCAGTGTTGGGAGAGGCAGGTCTGACTGCGGTAAAAGTCAACCGTGGGAAGTAATTCGGGTACCTCGGCGTTGCTGGAACCTTTGGCTGAAGCTGAGCACAAGGCCAGTCCCCAACACAGTCTTAAGACGGCTCCGTTGGGTTGCACACTAGCTAATCTGGAAGACCCGAGGTGATGTCGCCGACACAATAGGTGCAACGGCCCTGGGCAGGCTGAGAAAGGCTCGGTGGTGCCCGCTATTCAACGAGATTGGCAGAATTCCAGGGATACGTGGCGCCGCTCGTTCAACTCGGGCTTGAGTCATGAGATCTGCGCGGCTCCTTCTTTTCCTTGTCCAGGGAGAGGGCTTGAGGAAGAAAACATCTCACCGAAATCGAGGCATCCGTTGTCTGACTGCTCGTTCGAATTCATGGACGGAAAATTTGCCTTTTTTCACGCAGGGTGAAATGTACTAAAACAATTCACTTCACGATGCGAAATACGCACAGAGAAAGGCTCAGTAGCGCTTAACCCGCCGATCTCGGTTGGAATCTAGTAAATTAGGCGCGCCGCTCGTTCGACTCGAGACTGAGCCATAGAAGCGGTCTAAGGGGTAATTTTCTTGGGCAGGGGAATAGGCGAGCCTATGGGGGTAATACTGTAACATTATTATTGCAAATTATAGCAAAAATACACACCCTCTGCGTGAAAAAAAACACACACCTTCAAAAACATACACAGGTATGCAGAAGTGACTATGAAATACACACCTCCAAGCTAGAGTCAAACAGACTGGCTTTCCATGCTCACTTTAGTACACAGGTTGCAGCCTAAAAATATACACACCCAGTTCTCTGTCCAAAAAAACGCACACACGCAAACTGCGACCGTGAGCTCGGCTATCGGGATATGGAGGGGCCCAGGGACGAAGATGTAGCTTATACGTAGTGCGTGTACATCGGGATACTTCCTGGAAACCGGTGTTCCTAAGCGGGACCGTGCCGTGTAAATCTACCTACCTACCTACCACAGGTCCTTCAATAAAATGCACACCGAGGGGACTTTGGCTCTCTCCACTAAGTAGGCTATGTCAATTGTGATTGTATAAACTATATATAGATCCAGATCGGACTCTGTTCAACCTCCTCCCTGCAAAGCCCCAGCCTCCAGGCTACCCTCCCACTGGCAGCTCATCACTGTTTCTCACCGCCCCTGAGCTTGCACAATGGCCACTTCACTGCCGCTGCCCTTCCACCTAGGCGAAGGACATAATCTTAAGCTTTGGGGGCATGTGATTGACGGGAGTCCGCAATTTCTCTCACTCTGGAGATTGGTGGTTAGTTTGACGGTAATTCTGACCGGTGTGTTTTTTGTAGCAAGGTGTGTATTTTCTTGGACTGATTCCCGAGGGTGTGTATCTTTGTTGCCAGTGAACCTGTGTATTTTTTAGGGGGGTGTGTAAGATAAAATTGGACTGGTGAGCTGTGTCTTTTGGTTCGGTGGGCAGTGGTGTAATTATGATGGTAAATTGTGAACTAGTGTATTAGTTGCGGTTTTTCTCCAAGTGGTGTATCTTTTGCGAAAAAAGGTCAAAAGTTGCGTATAAATAATAATGTTACAGTATTACAGCCATACGAGCCCCACGAGTCCAATATACGCCTGGCACCCATCGACTCCCGCTCTAGAAGGTTCTGCTGCTTTTGTGGCCTTGATTTTATCTCCGCTGGGGACGAGATAATCGGGACATGAAACCTGACCACATTCTGAGGCAGGCTCTGTAGCGCCTGGTATGCATCGAGCTTAGCTGTAGAATGCGCACTGGGACAGACTGCCCAGCGTCCCGGAATCTCCCTCCAAATATTGGAGTTTGTAGCGCCGCTCGTTCGACACACGAGCCTGAGTAATGCTGGTGGTCCCTACTATCCTTTGTCGGAGCTGCCAGCGAGTTGAGAACGGGAGGTTGGATTTCCACGTTTCGGTGTTGGAGGCTTAGTTTCAGTGTGACTCTGAAGGCATCTGGGATGGAAGCGGACCCAATATCAGGTTGAGGAAGATTGTGACCTTTGTGTACGCTATTCCCGGAGGAGGTTCCGTGGTTTGTCGCGTTGGGACGATTCGACCTGAATACTCCAGGTGAAGTCGATGTATCTACCTTTTTAGTCTGCTGGGAGTGATAAGTCAGGAAAAGTGAACCGTGGGAATAACGTCGGGCATCTCGGCGTTGTTCGGAACTCGAATTTGGCAGTGGGCGGTCCAACCCGAGTTGGAGCGGAAACTCGGAGTTCGCACGGCTCCTGACGCTCATCACCGCGATTTGAATGAGGAAGCCCAGTTGCGGTGCAACTCGTAGGTCCATCAAATCTTGAGTGATGCGCGGTCCCCTTGATTCTCGACTTATGTTCGCGTCCGGAGACGAACCACCATTCGCCATACTTCGAACAAGGCCCACTATACAGTACTGTGCATCCCAGCCATTTGTTCAGTCAAGGATCTATGGCGTTACTCGTTTTAGGGTCAGTGTTTTCTTTCTCAGCACGAATAAAGGAACGAGTCCGTCAAGCTCAACGATACCGCTCAGTGGCCTTGCGTACCACAGAGATTGGTTGAAACTAAGGGAACCAGATTGTTGCTCGTTCGACCTGAGCCTGGGCGATGTTGGAGTCGTTCAAGTTGCAAGCTTTTTGCTGTTGAAATTCCTTGGTGACTTGGCTTGTCGAGGTTTGGCATACCAAAACGCCTCACCACAGTTCGAAGACAACTCAGTAGCGTTTCAATCCGCAGGTCGATTGAGATGGAGGGATCCGCGCGGCGCTCGTTCGACTCGAGCCTGAGTCATCGGGACTAAGATGTACTGTGATGTTTTTGGTCGGCGTGATTCACTGAATCCAGGAGCGACACTCCAAGACCTCGGAAAAAGCCGCGACAGCGGGGCATTCCAGAGCTTCGTTGAATACAGCGGTCTCACCCGAGCCCAAGCAATACTGGTGTAGCGGTGTATTGTCTTTTGTTCTAGCCGGCACCGGACCGAAAGCGGATCCCAGCAGACGGTAAGATGACCAGATTCAATCTCCAAAGGGATGTAGATGATGGGTTCGAGCTTGAGCAGTTTCGCGGTATAATGGGGTTTAAATTCGCGTTATCTTCCACTAATGCCTCCGAGCTAATCATTTTCCACCGGGCTCAGTAACTGTGGTTCATATCGGCAGACTGTGGACCAAACCGAGCGCTGGGGTGTTGCTCGTTCGACCCGAGCCTGAGCAATTTGGTGGTTCCGGTAGTATATATTTTGTTGGAGCTGAGGGTATAATGGGTATTCAGGATATACGATGTATTTCGACAATAATTAACCGCGTCGTGATTTTTCTATCTCGCTCACAACTCTCACTCCCTCGAGTGCCTCAACATACACCGGGGGCGGCGACTGCACCACCCGCATCCCCACAAACGGCAGCAGCGAGCCCGACGATAAGGACTCCATCTCGCGCTCCAGCGTCGCGTTCCGCTCCGTGAGGTGATCGACCATCCACTGGAGCTTCTGCTGCCGCTTCGGAATGGGCGTCGACGGCTCGACCCCACCACGCTCGGCGTCCGAGAGACGATTTGATTTAATCGACCCTCCTCCATCAGCAGTGTCGTTGAAATTGCCGAACGAGGAGATCGTCTCGCGCGCAGAGCCGCGTCGGCGCGTGCGGTTCCAGACGGCCGTGAAGCGGTCGACGCGGTAGCGCGTGGCGTTGCGTTGGCGGCGGATAAGCCAGCAGCTCGCGAGGAGGAGGAGGAGGAAGAGGGGGAGGAGGACGGCGGCTGCGATGACGCCTGGGCGGGCTTTGGATTTTGAGGTGGCGCGCGCAGGGAGGGAGGAGGATTGCGGCGATAGTGAGGAGATGCTCGATGGCAGGGGTATCGTGGATGAACTGGATGAACTGGGGTGGGTGCTTAGAAGGGTCAGCGGGTGAGAGGTTACAGCGACTCGTCCTATTTCCGTGTCGGAGGAAGAAGATGGAAGCGAAGGCGGGGTCCTGGAGAAGGAGTGTCAAGCAAGTTCGATGGAGGCGATGATCAAGTTTTACTCACGCCGTGGATGATTCATGTGCGCTACACCAAACCGTCAAGAACTCGAAGATGTTAGGATGAAGGTCGAGTGACGCACCTGATGGACCCGATCGAATCTCCAGAGCTGGTGGCCGCGGCTGAGGTTTTGGGCAAGCTTCAATCTCGTCAGCGCACTGCTCTACAAGCCAGTTATTGCCTTACAATGTTACTTGCGGTGGTTGTGGTGGCTTAGTTGGAGTCGTAGTTGTCGTGGTCAACACAGTCCGGGTCGGCGGGGCGACAACTGTACTCGTAGTAGGTGTTCTGCGCTACCTCAGTCAAAAATACGCCAAAATCAGAAATCTGACGCACGGGATAGGAACGACAGGGGGATCGTCGACGCCTTGGACGACTGTTAACTGCTTTCCCGCAGCTAGCTGATTAGGGAGTTCTCCCGATGCGAGCCTTCACACGCCTCAGCAGCCGCCCGTGATTGCCAGCAGAGTCAGACTCACGATTGCTGTTGGATAACGGCCAGTAGCACCTGCCTGTGCAATACCCCGGGCTTAAGTGGACCTTGCGCCGAACGAGAGTCAAGGATGACGTACCCAGCGGTGTCGAACACCACCGTAGCCGTCCCACTCGTCGCACCACCAGAATTCTGCACGGGAGTCACAGAGAGAACCGATTCGTCCGCCATCAGACTCCGCTGCATGAGTCCAAACGACGTCGGGTCCCCACCATCGCGCGTCCATTGCACAGGGACTTCCGTCCCCGTGTCGGTTTTGTCTGGTAAAGAGAGCGTAAAGGCGCACGAAAGGTGGATGACGGAAAGAACGAAGCTGGGGGCGAATCGATTCAGCGGTGAGTATAAGGAGGGAGAAGAGGGACACACAATAATGAGGAAGAAGCCATTCACAGCTCGGCTGCAAGGAGGGGCGAAGGAAGGTGCATGACCTGCGCGAGGACCCACGACGTTATGTAGGTGGTGTGTGTGCCCAGTCCCATGGGAACAAAATGGATGGATGATCGTCCATGATTGTTGACCAAGAAGATTACATCCGTCAGTCCGAAGACGGCGATCTCGACGATCTTACGGTTCAGCGATGATGTAGCGGGGGAAGACGCGCCTGGATCGACGCGACCACGAATAGCTGGTTCTGACGTTTCCAAATAGAGGAGGCACCCACTGTTTCCGCTCTCCGCGACATGCGCCGGCACCGAGTAGTTGGGCAGTGGTCTCAGGGGAAACTCACTTTATATCAGCATCGCCTGCTGCTTCATCTCATCTCCACTGACAGATTTTGAGGAGGTAACTTATCGTGATGTTCTGTTGTTCCTCGTGCACTTCGCCTTTTGAGTCGTTAATGACATCGAATATTCAGGCAGAAGGTGGGGCGCACGTTAGGCTCAGCATCCAGCATCCAGACACCGGTGTCGGGCAGTAGACGAACGCAAAGGCCGTCCCTTTTCGACCGGAGAGTACGATCACGCGAAAGTTCGCAGGTAAAGGTCCATATGGACTTGGGGGCGGTGCGGATGGGGCGGATACGGGCAGCGCTTCGAAGATCTCCGTGACAGTGGCGCGGTATCTGCTTTTCCGAGAGTTTGGGGTCCCGACATCGGCAGAGATATAAACAAACGCGCCTTCCAGAATTTTGACGCCGCACGGGTGGGAAAAGCAGAGTACGTGGGCCGTTAGGATGAGAAACAGGATCCAGGAAGCTTTGGCAAATACAGGGCTGGTTTCTCGTTCCCGATTGTGGAGGCCCGTTCACGCCGACGGACGTCGCCTAGATGCGAAAAAGATTGGACCTTGGTGACATTTGGTGTCGAACGGTGTGGAATCTTGTGACGATGGCTCGGCCTGTGGCGCGGGACATGACGTGGTGGACATGGTTCAAACAGCTCAGGTAGGGTGGGAAGGTGTGGATGCCGGAGAGAACGAGGAGGAAGGGAAATCGACATCAGCGCAGGAGGAGAAAGGTGGCAAGCACATGATCAGCGCGTGACCCGCTGACGCGTCTGCGAAGAACCAAACATCCGCAACGACAAGGAACCTCGATCGTATACGCAGGGACCTCCGTCGCTAAACGAAGTCATATACATTTATTTATTATTGAAAGTCCTTGCTCTTTTTACGCGTATACTAGAATTTAGGCGACGGTCGTCGCGCTGATGGGGGGCGGGACGCTGAAACTCGCCGACTCGCTCCCAATCGGCGGGAGGCCAGTACCGGTCGAGGTCACGGTGAGGGTGGGGGTGGGCAGGAAGACGAGGCACGTCGTGAAGACTGCGACGTCTGTCGCCGTCGTCTGCGCATCGAAACAAATTCAAGTTAGTTAGAGAAGAAGTGGAGGGCGGGAAGAATGAGACGCACGGTGGGCAGAGTGGTGACGATTGGTCCGCTAGCTGAGCCGGTGGGGATGGTGACCTCGGAGCCCGTGAAGGATGTTACAGCCGGCTCCGATGTGACGACCTGCAGACAGACGGTCAGTCTCGTGCAATTGGGTGTATGGATGAACGGAGGCGTACGGGAGTGGTCGTGCCAGCAGGGAGTGAGCTAGCCGATCCAATTGCGGTAGACTGAAATGCAAAGTTAGTTATGACTTCAACCCGCACAAGGACACTGGACGTACGGTCGTATTCAACGCCTCCCCGAACGTAACCGTGAGGCAGGTCGTGTACACCCCCGCGACCACGAATCCACCGGTGGTGGTGGGGATCGTGGGTGGGGTCGTGATAATCGTCGACGCCGAAGCGCTGCTCACGGGAGCGGTCGCGGACTCGGAAGACACGACGGAGAGGGGATCCTACTGGGCGTCAGCACCGACGCAAATGGAATTGAACTGGAGGAACGCACGGTGACGGCAGCAGCGCCCGCGAGCCCGACGGCAGCAGCAACGAAAAGGGTGGTGAAGGACTTCATGATATGTAGTGGTGGAAATAAAATTTGTGTAAGTCGTGAAGTGAGGAGGAAGGGGGTGTGTAGCGTGCGGTCTCAGTGGTCCGCGGTGTGCTTTTATACGACTGCGGGCTCGCATAAGCAGAGGGTGACCGCTCCACTTTCGGATGTATCATGCATCATAGCTCCACAAAGTCAACCAAACGGAGAATGGAACTGTAGCCGATTTTCCGCAGTTTTGGAAAGGATTTAGCAAGTGTTTGCGCGCGCAAGATGACTAGCGCGTACCTTTTGCTTGAGGGAACAGTCCACCCAGTTAAATAGGCAGAAAACCGCGCATGGGATGGATGGTTTAATTTTTCTTGTTCGCACTGCCACTGTGGAGCGCATCGCATGTTCGACCACGGCGAGTCGGAGACGGCGATTCTTCTCCGATGGGTGAATTGCGCAGCAGCGTCACGAAATGGCACGGCAACCCCGCGGACGAATAACTGTCCGGTGGTGAGTGGTCGTGTACCGTTTCCCGCGCGCATGCGCAGAAAATCCGCTGGAGCCTGGTTTACCCGCCACACCATTAGTGATTTCAGACGGTGTTTCCTGGATTGGGCGAGCGACGAGGAGTCTTGGATTTGGTCGGGTAAATAGCTGTGAATTGCGCAGCAGCCTCACGATATTTCAAGTGAAACCGCAGCGCAGTTCGCGATGACTCGGACTCGTGACTTAGAAAAATCTGGTGGCTTACCCGCATTATTAATATGATACGATGTTCCGCACGGTGTCGAGCCCAAATTTCGGAACAGGGGCGATCCGATGGGAAGTGATTGCAAGTTCAACTTTGAGGGAAAAAAACCTGGGAGCGAGAATGAGGCTACTGAAGAAATTGGTGGCAGTCTGATTCTCGGAGAGGTGCGACATATATGGCCGGGAACCGTGAAATCGGCTCGGTGTCCTGTAGAATCAGACCTGCGAGGTGCAGGGGAAAAGAAGTACACACCGAGTCTCTTGAGGAAGTCACTATTGTGACAATATTGCCAGACCGCGCGAGACGCGACCGGATGTTGTGGGGATCTACAACATACGAAATTCCTCATGATTGTTCGCCTTTTGACGGTGTACACTCCTCGGCGGCGTCAACATACCTCCGAATCGTGGTGCGGCGGCTGCATATTTGTGGGCGAGTCGCATCTGTCGATCACCCTGTGTGTAAGTCAAGGGCGATGGAAATAGTTCCAGGCTCACCTTCGTCCCAGATCGCCGAGAACGCAGGCCGGATTGTCTTGTTGTCGGGGCGTCGCAGGTTCCCAGCAAGCAATGGTATTGGTGCCTCACAAGACGAGTTTGAAGCAGGCAGAAGAGCCAAGCAATGTCATTGCATTCAGCAAGAGCACTTATACAACGGGGTCGTCCAAGAAAAATAGCGGGGCAGCATTTTCTCCATTGTACACGCAACCTGGCGGCGATACGAGTGAGTTGATATCGAGGGAAATAAAACAAAGGAGTTACAGTACATTTGACAAAAGGGATTCACCGACACGGTCGTCCAAGAAAACAGCGTATTTCCAGAGCCGGCATTATTTTCACCAGCCACCTAACTTCGAAAGGTGGGAATGGGTTCATATCCTGTGGCGCCAGGAACGAACGAACTCACCAGACTTTTTCCCCCAGTACCTACAACGCCGACTGGGCGGCACGACGGTCGCGACGCATGCTCAGTGTAATAATTCTACTGTTGTTGAGCCCCGCAGCGATGTGCTCACGCTCCTGCTCTTGGGACACAAAGCGCAGCGGAGGAGGGAATGCTCCAGGCGCTGTGCGTCGCGGACGCCTGCGTCCGCCCCCCGCCAGGTGCATCTCCCATGCCACGTCGGTGGTGAACGGCGTCTCGAGGTCGGCATCGGAAGGGTCCGGGAATGGGTCTTCGTCCGTGTCGCGGGGTCCGCCGGTTGGAATGAATTCGAGGGATTCGAGGACGGGGCGCGCGCCCACAGGACTATGAACGTTAGGGAGCGCGGGAGAAGATTCGTGTATGCGTGTGGGCAAGGGAAGGATCCCCGTGGTATGATTGAGACGCGGCAAAGGGGGAGACACCGCGGATGGCAGGAATCTATACACGCAGGAGGGATCCTTCGGTTGACGGTGGGTTTCACAGCGGTGCACCATCTCGCCAAGGTGGTTGGTGAAGAGATTAGCCTGCGGACAGGTATAGTCGGCGCGCATGCGCAGGGAAATATAATCCAGGAATGACCAAGAGCGGAACTTACCACACAGCACATCCCACAAACTCGCTCGAACATCCGCAGGTCTGAGCAGGAAGGGTCACGACGGTACTGCGCGACGCGTACTTCGCCTCGAGAGGTATCACCGTGTCTGCCACACCCACTGCCGGTGCGAGCCAGAATGTCAGTAAAGGGAACGCATCGGTGTGGATTTGGGAACCGCAGCCCGTGGAAGCTGTCGCCGTAGGCGCTGGTACGCGAGTCTCCGACTCGGATGCGTCAAAGCCGAGAAAAAGGGCGAGTGAGTGCGGAGGAGAAGACCCGTTCTTCGCGCGTTCTTGTGGGGTCAGAGTACGTTCGGAGCCACAGGAAAGCGATTGAGGGCGTGGAATGGCCCTGGAACTCATCGAGTCAAGAATGGGTGTCGTGGCAGGAAGGAAGAAGCACGCTGCGTGCCATGCTTGGCCTTAATTGGTTTACAGGTTGTCGGCGATCAATTCAACACGGCACACAAAATTCGCCGTAAATTCGCAGTATAAATTGTAGAAATCACCCCCCGCGCGCCGCACTTTTCCGATATCCCGGATCTAGATTCAAATATCCAACGAGAGTTCTGGCGCCAATCTTGTAAGCAAATTGGCAAGCAAGACTTCGCAGGCGAGTGCAACCAGAGAATGTTCATCCAGTAATTGGGCCCAAGAAAGTCGAGAGCGAATGGTACGCCGAGGAGTGGTGCAAAGGAAAACCAGGAGCGAACGACAGGCGGAGGAAATCGGAAGCCCGCCGTCATTCGAACGAAGGAGAACGCGCTCACGTGAGGGCGCGTCAAGCCCAAACATCTATCCCGCTATTCATCTATACACCCACAGTCAGTCTCTAATAATTACTATCCCACTTACACTGGCACCGAACGATTGAAACACAGAAAGAATATTAATCAAGCCACCAACGGTGAATACGGCTCAAACCGCCTAACACACCGCGGCTTTGGCCTCTTCCACGCGTCGTCCTTCGGGTTACTGCGGTCGTAGAACCACGGCCACGTCGGGAGGTAGCACATTTCCTGCGTGGTGTGTTGTGTCAGTGAGTCATTAACACAGATAGATAGATGGAGGAAAAGGGAGAGGGAGAAGGAGAAGAGGGAGAAAGGGAGAAGGATGAAGTACCTCGACACCACACGCGGGCCGACACTTTACCCAGACGCCCCAGTCGAGCCAACCCACCAACCCCACGGCGTCCGCTTGCCAGCCGCGCACCACGCGCTCCATCTCCATCTCCGTGCCATTATTTGGGGCAGTGAGCGAAATGGGGAGCGGGATAAGCGGATCGAATCCCGCACTCACGCCCATAGCCCACATACGCGTGAGCACACGACACACCTCGCCCGTCGTCTCGTCCAGCGCGCGCAGGAGTGTCTCCTCGCTGGGCGTGAGCTTCGCGCGCAGTTGAGGTGTGTTGTGGATGTGCGCGGTGTGTCGCGTCGCACAGGCATGCCATACCGGCGCGGCCCACGCGTCGTCGGCTTGTGCTAAGTCTTGACCGGAGGATGGAGGGCGCGCGGAGTACAAGATATACGGCGTGAGCATAATGCGGAGCTGCGTCTGAATTATCCGCGCGCGCTCCGCCGAATTCGCGGGCGTGGTGGTGTTGAGTAGGTAACCCACGAGCTCCAGCCGATCCGCGTATCGGTCCACGATAACGTGGTAGAGCGTCTGCCAGTCCACCCCGCTCCCACCACCCACATGAGCATCCGCCAGGGGAGTCGTGAGCACCTCCCGCAACCGCGCTTTGATAACGCTTAAATCTGCAGCAGAGATCCCACGCACGCGATGCTCCCACCTCTCCACCCCCGCGCGCGCCTCAACAAGGGACGGCGCCAGTGCTGGGTCGTAGAACGACACCATCCGCGCGAGGTCGAGGCGCGTTGAGCTGGGATCGCGAACGGAAACTAACCACCGGTGGATCAGGTGTTACGGGATGCAATGGTGAATCCGGAGTCGGATGAATTGGGGAGAAGATCAGATCACAATACAGCAGGGTATTTATCGACCTCACGCAACCACACACCCACTCGTACCTGGGCCCCTGTCCCCGGTGCCCTCTACTGTACCATTTCGTTCAAATCGACACGGGGGGTGACGCGTGACGGTTTCAACCAATTCGACACACTGTAAGAAGGATTCGTCGTGAAATTCAACACAATTCTCTTGAATTTCATATTTCATGATGTTTCATCGTGGTTTGGTTGTTGAATTTCATGATGCCATTCATGATGGGTGAACTCACCATTTGGTGGTTTTTTGGGACCGCTTGAATTCACGACGACTCAACATGAATTCATGACACTTCACTTTTTCCCAGGTTGTGGAGCTGGGTGGGGCCTGGACCCGGTGGCTCGAGCAAGGTACAAAACTCAGGTCATGACCTGCCAAGGCTTTACTACATTGTGTATGCGCGACTCCATAGTTGCACAAGTTCAACTTAGCATTGTACTAGCCCTCGTTGATAACATTAATTACATTGCATCCATTACTCGAGTACGTTACCTTCAGACATAGTTCACAGTCCCTTCAACCACCAACGGTAAATATTGTTCAAACAATGCCTGCAAGTCATTGATTTTTCACTCTAGGGAAGCCCATTATTCAACACGAATCGTTAGGAAGTTCATGATGATACATCATGAAAATACGTTGTGAATTGTTCCTAAACACCTTTTGAAATTCAAAGATTCTGTTCATGATGGATTGTCATGATTTCCTAACGAAACCTCGGGGAGTTCATGATGAACCATAAGGAATTTCAAAGCAAAAGGTCGTGAACAACATGCTGAAATTCACGATGGTTCCTCTTCACAGTGACAATTCGGCAACGCCGCCACAGGTGCGTGACAGCAAGAAAATTTCAACAAAGCCTTTGAATCATGCAATCAGGTTCCACGCTGACTTCTGAACATTCAAGCAATATTCGGATTGCTCAGCTAGCCACATTTCACAATTTCCCGATACCTTTCTTCTGCAATGCTATTTCAACCAGAAACTTCAACCGAACAGTGGAATTTCAACTTCAGATGCGCAGGTTGGGCCCAAATTCAATAGAACAGGTGAGTTTATGGCTCTCTGCACCATGGGAAGTCTCAAAAAATGCACGCACCGTCCACTGGGTTTTTTCCGCTGCGTGACAACCCGTCGGACGTATTCGACATCGGTCGGGGTGACGCGTTACCTCGACCAAAATTCGTGATCGACAAGGGGGTGCGTGACGCGTGACAGTCGATTTGAACGAAATGGTACAGTACTTCCATGGTCCTCTGGGAGGGAGGCATTTCGTGAATCATCCTCAGTGTCTTATCACGAATGGAAGGAATGGGCGGGCGCAAGTTCACTCACAGCGTCCAGCTGAATATCTTCGGGGAATTGAATTTCCTGGAATGGGGGCGGCGCGCGCAATAAGGAAGGTGGAGGTTGCAGAGACAACGGATAGGGTGGTAAACCGCATTTGCTTTGCGAGAAGAGTGAAGACACTGAGTGACCCAGGGGCGGGTCGTGCTCCCTTTATACTGCTGCCTAAGCGCTGATTCTGGCGGATGGTTGCTACACTTGGTACACAAAGACGTTGGCAAGACAGGATGAGAAAGATCGACATGGGAGAAAGATGTCGACTGAGGAGTTGACGTTGAATCAGGTGTGTTGAATGTAATATTTGGGTTGGCCGATCCTGCCCTGCCTCGGCACGTCGGAGATACAATTTATATCAGTGCTGCCGGGCCTTCCGCTGGGGCTGAATCAGCCGGAACAGCGGAGTTTGTACTTCCAAGAGAGACGTATTCTGGGTTCGAACAAAGATTCAGGCTTCATCTACAGTCCCAGAATTCTGTCGCTGCCGTCCATTTAACTTCTGACTGAGTCATCCCGGAAAAGCGCCCACGCAATAGCCACGCACCGATTCGTGCCCTCCGTCCTGCCGTCCGACCGCTCGCTAGGAATCCGAGTTCGTCCGTCAACACTCGCAGAGTATCCAATGCCACCGTCCCGAGCTTGATATCCTCTCTGCTGGACTCTGGAGGCGGAGAAAAATAGATATTGACGAATATGCCCGCCGACAAGGTGGCAGCTTCCTCGACCTGGGAATGTGAGGCGCTCATCTCCCATATCGCTCAACGTCCGAGGATGTGATTGGACTCCCGGCTCGCTATCCAATCAATCGGAGTGAACGACGTGTACTTCGCAGGAATACTTCGAGCATCCATTTTGAGTCTGGTTCAATTTTGTCGAATCAACAGGTTCTGGGTCGCGAATCCCCGCTCATTCGTCTGCAAAGCTGTTCTGGAATTTTTTCACATCGATGGTCGTCCCAGCCGCCCTAACGCTCTACCAGCAGCTAAGTACACCCGCTCGGAATAAAGGCACCGGAGCGGGAGATTTAAACGAGGATTTCTTGTCGAAGGAGGGTTGGCACCTCACGCAACCACACATCCGCTCGGATCAGGCTGCCTGAGGCCGACACCTTCATATCTCTAGGAGCCATTCGAATCAATTCCTCCATGATCAGCTTTATGTCAGATGGAGTGGGCCCATGTCCACTTACGGCGTCCAGCTGAATATCTTCGGCGCCGCGCGGGGGCAGTTGAATTTCCTCGAACACGTCCGCAGAGGCATTAGTTTCCTTTGGCAGCTAGCGACCGCAACGTCAGTGGGTGAGTCGGAATAATCTGGGCGGATGGTCTGCATACCGGGGGCAGAGCAGAATGTTCGCCCACGGGCGCGGCCCGCGCAAGGAAGAAAGTGGAGATGGTGGAGAGCACGGAGAGAGTGGTGAATCGCATTGGAGGAAAACGGGTAAAGGATGGTTTGCGAGAAGAAAAAATGGAATGAGGGACTTGGGAGCGTCCCGCGTCGTCTTTATACTTCTGCCTGAACGATAATTCGCGCGGATGGACCGGGATGGTTGCTACGCTGTCATCCAAACAAGATAGATCCACAAGAAAGATTGACGAGGAATGAAGATACCGATTGACGAGTAGAATGTTGGATCTGCAGGTGTGCCAGATGATATATTTGGAGTGGATCGGCCACTCCGCTGCCCTCGGCACGTCGGAGATTCAACGAATACCAGCGGCGTCGCACCCTCCCGCCGCAGTGGGATCAGGCAGAACAGCGGAGGTTGGAGAGATACGTATTTTGGGTTCAAACAAAGATCGAGCAGTTTTTATCCAGACTCCCAACACGTCTCGTCGTCGATCTATCATCTTTGATTAAGTGAGAAAAGCGTCCCCGCAATAGCCACACACATTCGTGCCCGACGTCCTGTCGTCCGGAAGCTGGCCAGATGTAAAAAAATCATAGGCGATCCTCGCAGAGTATCTCAGTACTTGCCGCGCCGACTCGGAGCTTGTATTCCTCCACGCTGACTTGGAAATTCGTGGGGCTTCCCAGACCTGGGGATGTGAGGCGCTCATCTGTCATATCGCCTCATATCCGAGCATCTGGTTAGATTCGCGGCTCGGTATCAAAAAACCGGGATGGACGACGATCGTGCGTGCGATACTTCGCAGGAATATTTCGGGCCGATGATAGATACCCGTCCATCCAAAGATGGCTCTTGCACCAAAGAAACCTTCTTACTGGGAGGAATGCAGTCACAACTATGTACAAGAAATTACAGGACGCAGTACCTACTCAGGGATTAGCGTACCCAAATACGGTGCAGACTACTCCCCGGGCCACCAAATACAACAACGTGCTTAAAGCGCACCTCCATCACTGATCCACCCACATCACGGAGCTAAACTCGCGCGATTGCGGCGGCCCACACGGCGGACAATACCTTGTCCTTTTCACCTTTGGGGCGGCACGTCCTCGCGCACGGCTCTAGCGTGTCCTTTCTCTTGTCCTTTCACTATCTCCGGCCGCTTTGTTCTTTCGGGTTCTCCCGCGCCCACGCTGCAGCCGCGTGTCCTCGGGAGTTTCCGAGGTTGAGATGATCTCAATAATGATGTCTCGCTCATGAGCTAAGTTCCTGCTTGGACTCTCTCGGATGTGGCTGGCATGACACGGATAGATAAATGTCTGAAGGCTGTGTGGAGGAATGGTGGAATAACAGCAAAGAACTGACCAAAAACATGCCCTGAGTCCAATAACTCTGTATCCTACTGCATTCGATTGACCCAAACCACACAGCCTCAAGTCTGGGTCGTAGTAGCACACTTTGTAGAGATCCCTGATTTTTTCTTCACTTTTTTGTTCACCAATAGAGAGTCTAATCACCGTGTTGAACATCGGTGTGACAGTTGAAAACGCACCGTCACACCACTCTTGATGGACCTCCATAGCGGCCGTTGCATCGCCGTTTCTTGGCCGCTAAAAAATTCTCAGTCACTATGTAGTGGGATACAAAGGCCCCGCCCAGTTTTACCAAAATTGGCTGGTTCAGTACAGTGGAAAATCAATTTCTGGGTACTTAGGCCCTATTCTCGCCCGCGTTTCACTTGGTATTGCTCCGCTTTTCTGCGTAAACCTGTATTATAGTGATCTATGTGGACGTTGGGTTACTCCCGAGAATATTCTAGGGCCAACTAAACCCAGCAGCTAAAATCAGTACTCAGATCATTTTCTGCCGGAAGGTTCCGAGCGATGATGGCCGCCACGAGGCCGCGGAGCGAACAGAAAGGCCCAAGCGGTCGGGTTTAGTAAAAGGACAAGCACAAGGACGCGCACGAGCCGGGTCAAAGGACACACGGCCCCGGAATTGCAACGGACAAGCCTTTGTCCGCCGTGCCATCCACATCCACGTCCATCTGCCGCCCCTCCTCGTTGTCCTCCGCACCCAACAAATGCGCGAGTGGATGCACATACATGGGCCCCTCCACCCGGTTTCCCACCGGTGCCATACTCCCGCTATCACGATCCCGCCCCTTCGCCTCCACTTTTCGCACGCGCGCCTCGAGCTCAGCGTCACCAGCATCATTCACCCGCCGAACCCGAATCTCCTCCCGCAGCGCGCCCAGCTCCGTGCGGAGCGACGTGACTGCGGCGAAGAGGGCTTGTGCGTCCTCGGTGGCGGGGTGCCACTGCTGTAAGGAAGTCCCGCCGGGAAGAATGGTGTCGTGTTGCATCTGTTGATGATTCGGGTGTTCCTCTTGGTAGTGTCGGGGCAAAAACGGCATCAGCGCGGTGGAGGACGAGGACGCGGCGGCGGAGGAGGAGGAGGCGCGGTTGTTCTCAAAAGCAGTACCAGGATTCTTGCTGTTCGACAGCGAGCGTGAGGGCATTTGGCTCGCAGGGGTGACATTGGTTGCTCGCGACTGGAAGTCGTCGTGGTTGGCGTTATTGAACGGCTCGTCGTCCTTCGAAAACAGCGCCCCACCTTCCTCCGTCTCCAAATCGCCGACAGCAGTCGCATCCACAACTTCCAACCCAAAATCCGCCCGCGACAGCGACGCAATCTGCGGCGATCCCTCGCGCGAGTCCCCATCCTCGTCCTCAGTTTTGCCGTCATCTTCCTCCGCCGCGCGCGCCGGCAAGCCCACGGAAAACGCCTGCGTCCTCGGCGTCGAATGCGCAGTCGCGAGGATAGGGGCGTTGCGCGCGAGCACCGGTGAGCTTGGGTAGAGCAGCTGCAGCTCGTCGTCGTCGGGGTCGAGGTCGATGGGTAGCGAGGTGCGCTCGATTCCCTCCATCTTCACAGCGCGGTCTTGCTCCATCGTTGGCGGTACAGACTGCTGATCCTGATGCGGTTGCGCGACGACACACGAGGAGACTCGCGGCGGTGGCGTACCCTCTGCCAAAATCCGCCGGAAAATGTCTGTCGGGTGGCCGCGCCGAAGGAGTTGTGTGCACCCTGCTGCTGCTCCGACGGGTTTTTGTGGGGCCGGGAGCTGTATTGGTTGGATTTCCACCGTCGTGATTTTAGATGTCGAGCTTGACGACGTAGAGGCAGTGCTGGATTGGTGGCTTGAGCCTTCCGCATGCTGCGTTTGGGTGGAGGGATTGGCCATGGTAATAGCTGAATGCGTAAATTTGTCGGACGGCTGGGCGAGAGTCAAACTTGAGATCATGCAACAGATTATTGGACGGATGGTACGCACATCGCGCAGAGGCACGGCTGGTTCGGATGTTGATACGGATGTTGCGCTTGACGAGCTGGATCCGGCGCTCGAATGGCGGGCATCGGAACTTGACGAAGTGGAAGCAGCGCTGGAGTACGTCGACTGCGAACTCCCTCCGACCTCGATTCTTGAAGCCGCGACCTAACATAACGCAGGTAAATTATAATCCCGACGCCGAGCATAGCAAGGAAGCTCAATATTACCTCGTCCTGCACCTCGCTGTCCTGAAAATTCGGAATCAACAATGGACTGGAAAGAACTGGAGCGAACCAAACACACCTCCTGCCAACAAAACGTCCCGCGCTCCTCATCGACGACGAGGCCGCGCACAAACTCCTCCGCCGATATGCCGTCGGCGACCTCGGCCTTGGTGAGCGTGAAGCCCTTGTGGCCGCGCAGGACCCATGCGCCCCAATCTGCATTCGTTGAAAATATGGGTTAGTTAGGCAGGACAAGGACGAGAATGAATTCGGACGAAAAACAGAACGGCAGCAAAGAAAGAACGAACGAAAGAGGAGATAGGAAACTCACTCAATTTCAGCACATCCCCCTGATACTCCTCCTCCCCAAACTCTCGCCAGAAATCACGAACAAATTCATCCCGCATAATAAGCCAATCGTGCCAGTAGCGCCTCAAGGCGCGGTCGAACGCCGGACAGCGCCAATTCCGATCCACCGACGTGCTGCGCGCGGCGTCGAGCAGCGTCTCGCAGAGCCGTGCGACGTGCAGCAGCTCGAACTTGGCGTTGTCCCATTCGCGCTGCCGGATCGATAGGTCGGCGGTGAGGACGAGCGCGAGGGAGGTGTAGAGGAATTTGGTGACCCAGAGGAGAGGGAGGCGGTAGCCGCGCGGGAGGGAGACGGGGGAACCGGTCGTGGGATGGACGTGGATGGGAGATCTAGAGGAGGCGGTGGTGGGTGGGCGCGGGGGGATGGTGAGAGCGGTCGCGCGCAAGAGTCGGATGATGGCGAGGTCGGAGTGGGTGGTACCGACGAAGGCGCGGATGTAGGGGAGCTCGGCTGGATGTCGCCAGGAGGTAGGAGTAGGAGGCGCGGTACTGATACTGAGGCTCGCGGCAGGGAGCGATTCGAGTTTTACTGGTGCTCGGACTGGCGCGGAGAGGGATTTGGTGGCAGAGGGAGAGCTCGAGGTTGCGCGCGCGGTGCCACTCGGACGTTGGTGGAATTCCCGTCTGGCGCGACGAACCGGTGTGGTATCGACACGAGGCATCTCTGTACCGAAAAAAAGCACAGAAAAAAGCGTGAAAAGGGTGGAAAGGGGGAGAGAAAGCATGTATACACACCTGGGAGCTGGGGATTGCGACTTCAAGAGGATATATAGTGTTTGAAACGGTCCTTGAAATGGGAGGAGCGCGAGGTCAGCGAGGGGATGGTGGAAGGGAGGAAAGAGAGTCTGCGACAAACAGTGACCAAACATGCCGAAAGGCGGGAAAAGTCTTTGTAAAATGCCAGCCAGCCTCAAGCTCAGATTCCTTGTCCTCTCAGAGGGCCTTGTTATCACATAGGATTGTTCAAATGTCAGGAATTGGCGCCCAAACCCGAACCCCATCCCCAACGGAACCGAGTCATCCCCATCGCTTCTCGCCTTGACTCACCCCCGTCCTCCAGTCCCCTTTGCCTGGATCCAATTCAACTACACTTCGCCGAGGACTCGTGGATCCAACGCACTCGACGCATGTCGTCGAAGATCTCCGCCCAATCAGCGGATGGCGGAAGGAGACTGGCTTTTCTGCGAAAACCTTGCTCGACATGGGATCGCCTGCAACGAAGCTTGTTTGAACGCGTACATGCGCGAGCCTCGAGAAGTGGACTGCGCACCTGCCCGCCCTCAGCGTGCCAGCGAGTACTTGGCTTGAAAAGCCCGGGAAAAAGCAAGGAAAAATACGGAAAGTTGGGCAAGACGGACACACACGGAGGGAAAGGCCTTCTCTTCCACCAAGGAATCTCTCTACCGCACGCGTCGTAGCTTGGGTTGCAGGGAGAACAGGGAGCGGGTAACGAGCACGCCGTCGAGCAAGGCGACGCACGTACGTGGCACCGGCTACCAGTTCCCCGAAGGCCGGTCGGCAATTCTTCGGCCAGAGTCTTCCGTCGGCGGGTCGGCCGATTCTCTGTGTTGAGTGTATTTTCCAACCAAACTCCCTCGAAAGATGAATTCATGAGCTCGTCTGCGACTATGAAACATTAGACACTGCTGCGATGCTGACTCCGGCCAACAAGGCGATAGTCGGCCCAACATAGCCGACGGTATTGGTGCAACCATCGACAGATTGGCGCCGACAACGCCATTATATTACAAGGGTGCCCACTTATATTATAAGAGTGCCCACCGTTGTGAGCCGTCTTTCTCTCCCTACCCCTACGCCGCGTTTCTCTTCTTCTCTTTCCCGGCCGCCATCCGATTAATTTCCGATGCGAATTGCGGCACTCTTGACTCTCTCTGCGGCTTCCGCTCTCCTCCTCGCCCACGCTGCGCCGGTCGCAGAAGTCTTTTCCGTACGTATCCCGTCTTTACCCTTTGGTTTTCCTCAGGATCACACCTAGGTTCAACGAAACACGCAATTGTCCAGGGACGCGCTCGAGTTAACGCGCCCACCGCGGGCCGAGAATGTTCAACTGGACTCTGTGAGCCCATCCTTCCTGTCGAGCCTGTGTATTGACTAAGCGGAATGATCCTCAACGGGTCCTCAGCAGCTTCCCCAGCAGATGGGGTGCTTCGCAGCGGATTCTGAGCGGGTCTCCCGTCGAGACGACACCAAACAAAACCGGCCATGTGGTTCCATAAGTTTTGGATATTCACCTTCCTTCAACCCACTCGATTGCATCAAGCAGGGCAGTGGAGCCTTACGATCTGGGGATATTTGCAGTTCAACAGCTCTCACTCGGAGGGAGACACTACGTCCGAATGCGGTCTCTTGTTCAATTTATTGCAGTCGAGATCAATCGGTCGGCGAATGGCGGAATTGACACTGGATTCGTGGGTAGATGAGGGAATTGTGAACACAGCTGAAGGGTAGAATAGGAATTAGTCGTCTGAAGTGCGCTGCCAGTGTTCGTGCAATTCCACCGCGAGGTTGGCCCGTGGCGTGAACGGAACACCAGGACCGAGTAGCGGGTGTATACTTAGACGAACGTCACGCGCGGTATTTCGTGGTGGGACAGCGGGGTTAGAGGGAGCATATCCATCTCTCTCCCGCCCACCATGCGCGACCCCCACGAAACCATCGTCCGGAACGTCCTCATCTTCCCTGCGGATGGGAGCGAACCACACATCATCCCGATGACCTTCAGCGAGGCGGGCGCGAAGGCGAATCCATATGGATTTTATACGGTGAACGTCGATCTGCGCGGTCTGTACGGCAAGCGCAATATGCACGCCGTCCGGGTTTTTGGCCCGATACCCGACGAGCAAGCAAAGATCACGAATGGCGAGTACTCGCTATTCCACAACATCAGCCCCAAGCTACCGATCAACGCCTCGATGGCGAGGATTGTGGGTGTCGACCCACGAAAACCGGGCAAACGTCCCATGTGGCGGGGCGATGTTGTCGTGATAAAGAGCGCCGAATGGCCGGGACCTCTGATAATAGGGGGTGGAAGTCATATGGATTATCTGGATGTCCCGCCGGAGGCGTTGAAGTTTTTCACGAGCGTCTGTATTCCGCGGTGGTATAACTCCAACGGCTGGCGCGACTTTCTCCAGGAGGAGGAGGACCTGAGTATGTTTCAACTGAATCATTCATCCGATCTGCGCTAACGTTCGTGACGTCGTCAGATAAGATGCTTTTAGAGGTTGACGAGGCATGGCCGGATTATCAGAAGGCGTTTCCCATCTTGGGCAGTATAAGTAGTAGCTACCCCCGAAAGGAATATGGTGAGATTTCAATGACGGGTCGATGCATAGCTTACTTTAATCCAGAGAAAACTGCGCGTATGATCGAACGGCTGGAGGCAAAGGGTTGGTCCACGTTTTGTGGTGCCTAACCACAACTGAGGTTGTTCTACAGGAAAAAAGAGTGAGCAAGACAAGATCCTCGACGCCATCCGCAACTGCGCCCACTGTAAAGTGGCAGAGTCCGTTATCGACCGGGCTCTCAAGGTTTGCGGCGGGTGTAGGATGGAGAAGTATTGTTCCGCGGAGTGTCAGAAGGTAGCATGGACGGAACACAAAGCGGACTGCAAGGCGAGGGCCGCGACGCAGAAGGAGGCGGGGAAGAAGTGATGGTCCTGACTCTTTTGTTTTGTTGAACTTGTACTTGTTAGTGATGTTCGGGTCGGGTCGGGCTTGAAAGCCCGGGCTTGGGTCGGGTCGGAGAGGGCTTGGGCTCACCAGAAGCTTTGAGCCCGACCCTACACCAGGGTCGGGCCCGGGCCTGGGTCTGGCTCAGGCTCAAGCCCGGGCTTTGGCGTATTATTATCAACCAGGCTTCTGTGAGTTTTTTTCACCTTTGCACAATGTGTTAACACATTATCTTACTTTCTCGTGTGTTACATGGTTTTTCAACCTTCAAAGTGGACTACAAAGATCATTTTGAAAATCCAATTCGGGAAGACACGCACCGACAAATGCCGCTCGACGGAATATCTTCAGGTAAGGAGTCAGAGATTTTTAGGAGAAGGAAAACTCACTTCCTTTGTGTTAGGAAGAACAATTTCCGGGGTTAAATTGGTGGTCTGCACATATACACTGGGCCCGAGCTCAAGCCCAGGGTCGCGGGCCCACCAAAATTCTGAGCCCGACCTTGAGCCCGACTTGGGCCCTCCCCAGGGTCGGGCTCGGGTCGGGCTCAAAAGCCCGGGCTTAGGGTCGGGCTCGGGCCCAAGCCCTGACCCGGAACACCACTAGTACTTGTATTTTCGGCGCTGCGATTCTGTTTGAACGACGAGTACCTCCGCATGCATAACAGTGCCCGCAGTCCCCAAGCAGTATTAAGCAAGAAAAATGGAGTTATTGCGCGTCAGGTCGTGGAGAGGAGGAAGTCGAGTCGTCTGTGCATGACGGTGGAAGGTAGGAGGCATCAGCCCGGGCCGAAAGGTTGCCGACATTATGATCAAGTGTTACGTGACGGTCACACTGGGCGACTCTCTCACCAAACGACAACGGTCATCCACAGAAAAATGAGGTTCTGTGGTGCAAGGTTGTGAACCACAGCTCCCAGCGAAGATTGGCGGGACTGTATTCCTCGCCTCGGTCAAAACAGTGCAACTGAGCAAAACTCTGACTTCCGGCGACCGACGACACATCGGCCCACCCGGACTCGGGTTTCATTGACTCCAACAAACCTGCCTCGCTTCACTCTGCCAGCTACTCTGCCTTCGTAATTACGCATCTTCCGGCGCCCCTCGCTTTGTTCTTTCTTGACTTCTCATGCGGCAAGATCTCAGTCTTCCACGGCGGACAAAGTCCCTTCTTTATGGGTTCTCTTTACTGTATTGGTTCCCTGGGCAGCAAAACCATAAGGTGTGTGAGAGCTGGCTCTTGTTCTTCTGTTGCCGTCGCCGACACGGCTGTGGCGTGCACCGAAATAAACAACAAGACGGAACAACTTCGATGGACCCACAGCATCAAATACCTTGTATTCTTGACTGTTCGTTTCCCCAGAGACAAGATTCTTTGCAGGCCTCTGAATCCTCCCACACCACAAAGTACAATAAGCCCGTCTCGAGAATCTCGAGAACAACACCGTCTTGTGTAAAGACTCTCCTTGGCGACTGGCAGCTCAGAATGCAAAGTCGGTTTGTATTGTTCACCAGCGATATAACATCATGCAAAGTTCAGTAACCTGCCTTCATCAACTTCCGCCATGTCGAACTCGAGAACCCCCAAACCCCCTCCCTTGCAGTTTCCTTCTGACTCGCAGTTATACGGGCATGCCCCTGTCGGCCCATCCGAACAGCCCGACACATTCGGTGAGAGGCTAGACCATGATGTCCCACCTCTCGACAGGCCGCCACCCTCCGCTATGTTCAGCCCCCGCGGTGCGAATGTACCCCAACAACACACTCCTTCAAGAGCTCCTACCTCCTCTGGCGCGCCGCTGGGAGAATTTCCGCCTCCTGGTTCGCAGCTGCCCCACACTCCTTCCCGAGCTCATCCTCCGCCTGGTGCGGTCGACGCAGCCGACTACTCCGACAGTCCACCCAGCTCTTCGGCATCCTCGATATTCTATATTCCTGCCGGCGGCCATAGAGGACAAATGTCAGGCTCCTTTGACTCCCTACCGCGCACCCCGGACTCGGGCGCGTCGGGGGCCTGGCGGCCTGTTAACCCATTCGCGTCTTCATCTCATCGGCCCGCGCCGGCGGCCCCAATGGGTCATCGACGGCAGGTCTCAGACTCCTCTCAGTCGCTGCCGCGCACCCCGGACTCCGAAAGGCTGCCGTCCGCGCTGAACCCTAACGCGCCAGTATGGAACCCGCGATGGCGCCACGACGGTTTTGCGTCACCCTCTGTCTCGGACACCTCCGACTCCCTACCCCACACACCAGCCTCAGGCCCGGGTCTGCTGAACTCCGTGGCCATTGTCACCCCGGGATCTCAACCTGAGGGGGTGAACCCGCAGTACGGCAGTGACTTTAACCAGTGGCGCGGAGAGGAACCGCGTCTCAAATATCGAAAAGGACAAGTCTGGGGAGTCAACGCAACCTCAATTTTCACCCCCCTCTTCCTTGCCTGCTTTGAGGCCGCGCCTACCCACGTGTCTACATCTGACCTATCTGCGTATCAAGCCTCTCTTAACGAGGGGCAGAAGTTCCGTCCTTGCATCGTCGCGGAGGACTTTCCCAACGACGCGGTAGAGGAGTTCCCCAAAGTGTTCCTCATGACCAGTCTAAGCAGCACCACGTTGGAGGAGGTGCCGGCGGCCGTGAGCCATTGGATGGTCCCAATTTCAGGGGGGAATGTGCTGCCACTGGGGCAGGCAGAGTACATCGAGACCGTGCCTCCGTGGTCAAAAGCGGGCCAGTTGGTCATCGCTTGCGCCTTCCGCCCTACGAATCTCAAGAGCTGGTATCCATCCACCACCCTCGACGCGTTAGATCCTCAGCCACCTTACACCTACCTCGACCCAGAAAATTTTACCAAACTGTGCAACTTCAGTTCGGAGCGTGCTCGCTCGTGGCGAAAGATCATCGAGGAGCGGAATATCCCCGAGGGCTCGAGCTGGCGGGTGGTCCTAGACAGTCAAGCATTCCCCCCACTGCCGCTCGCGGGTCTCGTGAGTGAATCTTCATTAACTCTGGAGGTGGATGATTTATTGACATGGTCCTCACGTCGTTCAGAGCTGGAAATCATTGACACAGGTCGTTGGGGAGCGGATCCGAAATTATACGACACATGCCAACGCCGTGCCCTTCCACGAGGCGGAGGTCACCCAGGCCTATGAACAATTGAACTATCACAAGGGTCGCTACGAGCTCCTTCGCACGTCGGACTTCATTCATGAAGACATCCGCAGCCCGTTCGAGAAATTGCATGCATCAAACCAGACGTCGTTGCAGGCGCGGATAGCGGCGGCAGAGTTCAACAGCCACGAGCATCAGGCCCAGCGAGAGTCGTATTGGCGCGCCCTTGAGATGAACGCGCTCGAGGCGGCCGCGTTGCACTTGCACTACGAGACAGATGGTGCGCCCACGCGGGAGGCTACGCCGGAGGATGACCCGATGTTGGGCGTGGAGCCCGCTCCGAAGCCCAGTCTCATCCAGAAGATCTTGAAAACCCTAAGCCTGCCGACCAAGTTCTTTGAAGCAGGCAAGTCGACGTCGAGCGAAGAAGCAGTGCCACCACTCGAGCCCAGGGACAATAACGCGGAAGCCGCGCTTATGTCGCGCCCAATCAAACCACTGCCTAGGAGGAGACGGAGAGCCACTGGCAGTGGTATGATTTCCAATCCTGCCGACTTTGCCTTCGGGGGACCACTGCCACACGATCTGTTGGTGACCAGCACATCAGAGGGGAAGCGCACTATGACGGGGGAGGCGACGACGAGTCTCGACGACACGGGGATAAGCTCCTTGGATAGTGTAATGGAGCAGTAATGCAATGATTCTGCCTCGTGCGGGGCATTTCACCGTTTGAAAAAGATGCAAGTGCCCAATCAAAGAATAATCGATACACATGACACAGAGAGAGTGGGATGTTCGACGAGTCACCGTAAAGCGGTCGCATGCGCCGTGGTGAACCTGCGGATTCGGTAAATATGGGAGGCAGCCAGGGGTGAGAAAGGGAAACACCATTGCGCAGAGAGCCTCTCGACGTCTTCAGCGTTGAGGTTGATATTCAAACGTTCAAGTCTCGCGTGCGCCCAATGACGTGCGGCGCGTGGCCGAGTGAGTTTCAGCGACGGTGTTGCTGAGACTCGTCACTCGCCTCGGGGACTAGGAGCATAGAAGAGCTGTGATTGAGCCGCGTGGAGCCAAAGCCCCGAAATTAATCCCGGTCGCCAGGGGACTGGTTGAGTGTGAGATGAGGCACTCGCCAATTCGCTCGATCTTGAGGGATGGAGTGAAGGCATGTCGTGCGGTGTACAGGCAGGACGTCAGAATACAGATGTTCAAAGATCTGTCTTTACACGTGTGGCAGCGTCCTGGTTGTCCGTGGTTGGAGCAGAGTAAGGAAAGGCGTAGGAACAATTGACTCACCAGATACTTGCTGGCACAATAGAGATTGAACCCTCCAATCTCAAGAATCTTTGATTGATATACGCACAATGATAATCTCCGCACGGCTCACGACGTTCACTCTGCAAACGGTCACCCCGGGTGACCCAGGGCAGCTCCTGGAACACGCACCTCGAAGCACTGAGGTTCCTACATCACTGTGGCGGCGTGACAAGGCGAGAACAAGCAAAGAAGTAGGGTTGCCGAACCGGGACATTCGCTACCGTTCGCCTAGTCTCTCGTAGACAGACGCTACAACACATTATCTCGTACCTCGATATGTTGTAACCGTTCGCCAGCGTTCACCCCAATGTTCGCCCATGATTCCGGCTCAAAGGCTGAGTCTGTGCTGGAAGTCGTCCATGTGACACGGTGAATGAGAGCCCCATGCAAGAGATAAGTATAGCCAGGCCAGGAGCGTTTGTGACGGCGACGGCAGTTTTGAAGATGGACGTCGTCAGGAAAGAGTGGCGTTGTTTGGGCGTTGTTGATTGATCGGGACGAAAGAATGGCGTTGTTGATTGATGGGGGTGCAAGCATGCAGCGCTCTTTGTTCCCGACCACCATGGCCAGATACTACACAAGACGCGTGGCCAGGGTCCCCAGCATTCCTCAGGAACTCATAGACGCCATCGTCGAGTTAGTCCCTCATCGTGACGCACTCAAGGCATGCTCTCTGGCTGCGTCTTGCTTCGTGGGGCCGAGCCAGCGTATGCTCTTCCACACCCTTAAAATCCACTCGGTTGGACCGGCGAGCGCTGGCCATCTCATCGCGGACTCCCCTCATCTCGGGCGATACACAAAGGACTTAATCTTGGTGGTCTCTCCTCGTGCCACTGTGGCCGACGTCGAACACCTTCGGCAGACGTTGATCAACCTGCCGAACGTGCGGCGATGCACCATTAGGCCGTATAGGCCGGGATGGTGCGAATGGCAAGATCTTGACCAGATTACTCCCACCGTTGTCGATTTCCTCACCTCGGGCAGACTCTCATACGTGGGCATTGAAGGTGTCCTCGATGTCCCCCTCGCCACCTTTGCCAGTCTCTTTCCCTGCACGCAGACGCTCTGTGTCGAGGGGATATCGTTGAATATGGCTGGCCAAGATGTCGTGGCCCCTCCCACTTCCAGAGTTGAGAGACTACTCCTCTTTGGTGGGGCCAATATCGACGCTGTGTTTTTGCTCCCACAATTCACGGGTGTACTTAAGAAAATTCAAACACTCTGGATGTCTAGTTTCCACTCAAAAACAGCCGAGCTCTTTACGTTGGCTGCGTGTAACCTGAACGACGTTATGTTTCCTCTGGACGGTGAGGATACTTATTGCATTGCCATAATGCCTCGCCTGACCTCCATCGTAGCCTTCAAGCCCGAGTTCGAGGGGCTCCAAGTCTCATTTCCGGCCCTTCGCGTCATCGACCTCCGGTCGTTCCCCTTTCGCCAAGACGTCCCATACGCTGATATCGGAGGTCTCGGTCGCCTCATCGCCTCTAAGGCGCCCAACGTTGAAGAAATTCGCTTCGCGTACACCTTCCAAACCCGCGGGCCCGCCTTTTGGATGCCTCTCATCCATCCAGCAACGGTAGCGGGGTTGACTGCGGCCCTGGCGACCCGTCCATCGGTGCGGACGTCCTGGAGTGTCAGTTTCACGAATAAAATGGACGAATGGGACCAGGGGAACGCGCTGGATGCGCTCACTGCCTTCCTTCACCGTGAACTACCGCCCCACGTCGCTGCCAACATGGTTATCGCCGTTGAGGATCTGCAGTCGACATCGACACACTTCATGTGACTTTGATGGTGAGTCGGTCCTACCTAAATTCTCTCGCGACTCACCTCATCCGCGCTTTCAGGAGTGGAATGTTTGGGACTAATCATGTAACCACTAGTCGTCTGAATGTCACGGATTTTATGCTGCCCTCGGGACATTGGCCTGATATCGCGCCTTATTCTTGGACTCACGGCGCGGTGAAAGGTGATCGAGGAAAATCAGACTTTTCACCTCACTTCGACGCAGACAACCCAGCTAGCAAATATTAATGCATCTGGAGATCTCAGCCCTACCTCCGTCGCTCACTGGAGTCCATCTACGAGATGGCGCGCTCACTCCGAGGTTCGCGGAAAGCTCCTGTCTCCGTTGGACTCGATGTCGGTGCACGTCTCGGTGCGTGTTCGTTTCTTCCAAGGCTACGGGCTGAAGTACTCCCTTTTCAAGGCGATGCGGGAGGATACTGAAGGCGTCGTGACACTGTCCGGCGGCAGGAATGATCGCGAACATGCACGAGAATTCAGAAGGACACGATATTCATGAATCTCGACCCACAGGTCCCTCCTCCCTCCCCGCCTACGATGAGCTCTCCCAATTCTTTCAACAGGGTTGTCGGACGTGCCTAAGTTGACCATTATTTTAAATTCATTTCAGCGCTATCCCTACCCAGTTTCGTCCCCAATTTGGGTTCAGTTTTGGGAATCCAGGACTGTTGGGCGTCTTACCGCCGACCCACACCGGCGGAGACTTCAATTTCGAACCCCTGGGGAAGAAGAAAATGATGATCTCCATTTTCCATGTGCATTATTTCTCCCACAATTCGGTGAGTTGGCGTGCCAACTTTACCGCCGGAGCTCGATTGAATATAGATAGGCCTGTGGCTCGGTGCGAGCTAGGCCTCCTTCGACTCCTCCGTGGAGATACGGAAACGGGATATGACCGTGGCGTCCAACATGGTCAAGACCCCGCCTGGCCCAAAGGTAAGCAAGAATAACGATGATTGACGCGTAGAACCAATTAATCATAGCGTCAAAGGCCTCAATGGCTCGTCATTGAACAGACACTACGGTCCCGCGGCGTTTGACGCTTATTTTGGCGGAATCCGCATGGCTCCCACCAAATATCAAAGCCCAAGCGCTGTTTGCCAGGGGCGACAATGGTAAGCGTTCACAGCCTGATCCCACTCATTTCAGAGCAGTGTTGTTGATTTGCGCCATTCTCGCAGTGAGGAACTCGAGTGTGAACTGCCTCGGCGCGGCTTTTGATGGCGCCGACGGGCCCATCAGTTCACCGTGCCTGGCTCGCACATAAGGAAAAGAGAAAGTGGGGTTCCCACTCAGAGGTAAGCGCACGGAGATAGACGCCTTCAACTTCTCGCTTGAATGAATCTAACAGAAGAATCGTGACGTCCCTACCTAGGTTCGAAGTTCCTGGATGATATTTGGGGCGGCGCCGCGGCGCAGGTGGTGAAACTTCGCCGCAGTATCAAGCTCCGTGGAACTGCATTCACTCATAGTGACTCACCATCTGCCAGTTGCATGTCTGCTCCATACTCCTGGAGTGGGGCGCCTTCGACGTTCGCCGGCGCCTAAGCGGGCGCCTAATTGGGCGCGCATTAGACGCTCGCGGATGGGAAGACAAATTTATCGAGAAATGGCTGGCACCTATCATTCAGCCGTCGGAGTTAACCCCAGTTCACGACACGGAACGATCCCTACTCCATTGTACGCTGTGATCCATTTGTTCTTCCACTGTCCCATCTGCTTGATTCACGCACTCGAAGCGCAGGAACTCCGGAGGTTAGACCTGCGTCTTGACGCCTTGGAGAGCTGGAACATACGATGGAAGAGGCCGTGGACTCGTCTGCGCTTGGTGAGTCTATAAATCTGCTTCTTGTCTGGCATCGCTCCCATTCCACCCCGAGTTCGTCTGTCCTTGTATCGCGCCCCAGCTCCCATCTCAAGGCCACCTCCCCATGCCGCACGCGTTTTTCCACGACCCTTCCGGCCAGGCTATCTACCCGAACCCTGTTCAGTCAGTTATTGGCTCGCGACGCTGCTGGAAGAAGCTTCACGGCGAGGATGTTTGGCCCGTTCATCTCGAGGCGGCCTTGATTGAAGGTGAGTTGGGGTCGTCTTCCCATCTAGCCTCGGTCTAACGATTCGAAGCGCTGCAAAAATATGTCCCCGACGACTCTCGGGAAACCAAGGTCCTGGGACGATACAGAGGACGAAACCAATTTATCTCGCAATATATATTTTGCCAAACGGGCGAGTACAGAACGAACAAGCAAGTGGGGAGTCGTCTGCAGCAGATGCGACACTGTACGAGAGATCCAAAGAGTATGTCGCTATTCTTTCGTTGAGATGCCGCGCTGAAGCTTGGTCTAGTTCGAGATTTATTGAATCCCGCGCGCTCCACGTCTTGGTGTCATCTTGACCGACACCAACCTGTGGAATTCTCAGGCTCCTCGGACGCACCATACGCGGTGCTCCGCTCAGACTTCCAAATCAATATCCCAATTCTCCCTCGAACCTCGTCCGCTCCACACTCCCACTCGTCCCCTCGACCGCTCTTCAACCAGAACTCTATCAATATCAACGACCAGCCCCGTCATCTGGGGGCCATAACTCCCGCTACGACCTTCTTGTCGCCTCATCCAGTGGCCGCGCACTCCTGGTCCGCGGTGCTGTGGGAGGGACAGATCATCCACGCCGAGAGCGTCCCTCTGACAATGGTTTTGGAGGAGCCAGCCCTCGCTGCTGGATTTCTGCACCGAACACATCTCGTTCCGTCGTATTGGCACAGGATTGTTAACAGCCTCGGTACGTCCGGGTCTGAGCGATATATTTCAGCATATTGCTCACCGCGCGTGTTATTAGACCCTACCGCGTTCACGATTTTACAAGAAGTCGTGAATGATAACGATTCAACCATCTCATTTTCAGCCCAGTATCGATTTGTGTGCGCCGAGGGTTCGCAAGCTAGGACGGGTGGACTGCCGCCTCGGGGAATGGTGACAGGAATAGACATTGCGTCATGAGCTGGTATCGAAATGAATGCATCCACTCACTTTCATTGGTTGGTTCAGAAGGAATGAATTAGGTATTACGATCGTCCGAGTGATTGAGAGCGCACTCCGCGTTCTTCGGTTAATTGTTCAGCGATTTCGCGGCCGAGTGCAAAAAATCGAATCTCCCGGGCTGGCGGTGGGCGTTCGCTGTTGAGTAAAATGCCCACAGAATCCATTCCGCAACATTGAATGACAGAAATGATTTACGCCTCCCGAATACCCATATTAGGACGCGCCCTTGTTCGATATCTCGGCTATGAAATTTTATGCGGATGTGACTCCGTGTGGCCACTGTGACTACACACTGTGGCGAAAGCCATGCTGTGCAGGGTTCGAGCGGTATAAAAGGAAGAGCATAGACTCTCTTTTTCTTTAGAATCACAATCCCTCTAACAATGTCCCAACCGCGCTATAAATTCCCCGAGTGTCGGATGGAGCTGGCAATTCCTCCGATTCAGGCCGAGAAATATGCTGCCACCTTGTATTTTCCGTCGCCCAACGAGGAGGATAATGTGTGGGTCTATGCTCACCGACTGCCCGGTAAAGGGAACTCTACACCGTCCAGACCGACCTGGACGTTCTCAATGGCGGCGGCTGACCCAACTGCCTCGGACGTGGTAGTGATGGCGGGGGAAGTGCAAATCAGGGCCAATCACAAGTTTCCCGTCGTCCATCAAACGCCAGCACCTCCTCACCCGCTATGCTGGTTCCCCGAGCGAGAATTCACCGTCGGGGCGTTCACTGCGGTATGGAAGGAGGTCAACGGTCCGGACGACGAGCCGGAGCCAGACAAGAACTGCGATTATAATTTGTGGGCCACCTAGTTCCATACTCAACGCAAAGCTAAAGTTCACGGGATAAACCAGGTTAATTTCGCTCAGCCGTATGGCTGTAATACTGTAACATTATTATTTATACGCAACTTTTGACCTTTTTCACAATAAATACACCACTTGAAGAAGAATCCGCAACTAATACACTAGTTCACGATTTACCATTATGATCAAAACACAGCTCACTAAATTTTACACACCCCTAGATTTGTCCCTAAAAAATACACAGGTTCACCGACAAAAAAGATACACATCCTCGGGAATCAGTCGAAGAAAATACACACCTTGCTACAAAAAACACACAGGTCAGAATTACCGTCAAACTAACCACCAATCTACAGAGTGAGAGAAATCGCGGACTCCAGTCAATCACATGCCCCCAAGGCTTGAGATTGTGTCCTTCGCCTAGGTGGAAGGGCAGCAGCAGTGAAGTGGCCATTGTGCAAGCTCTGAGGCAGTAAGAAACAGTGATGAGCTGCCAGTAGGAGGGTAGTCTGGAGGCTGGCTCCGCAGGGAGGAGGTCGAACAGAGTCCGATCTGGATCTATATATAGTTTATACAATCCCAATTGACATAGCCTACTCAATGGAGAGAGCCAAAGTCCCCTCGGTGTGCATTTTATTGAAGGACCTGTGGTGTGTGCGTTTTTTTTGGACAGAAAACTGGGTGCGTATATTTTTAGGCTGCAACCTGTGTAATAAAGTGTGCATGGAAAGCCAGTGCATTTGACTCCAGCTTGGAGGTGTATATTTCATAGTCACTTCTGCATACCTGTGTATGTTTTCAAAAGTGCGTGTTTTCTTTTCACGCAGAGGGTGTGTATTTTTGCCAAAATTTGCAATAATAATGTTACAGTATTACCCCCATACAGCCGCCCCCCTCGCACAACCTTATTCCACTCATGCGTCACTTTCAATAAGGACGAGACTCGGAGATATTCATATCCCAGCATTCAGGTATTGCCTCGCATTTAAACCAACTCTCACCTCCCGATAACTTCCCCAGATTCGTGCGGGTGCAGCGCAGGACGGTCGGCCCCATCCGATAATAGCCAGTGCGACCCCAAGAAAGAGCCGTGGTCCGGATGATAACTTACTTCGTTACCAGCTAAGGGTAGGAGTACACAGTGACGAAGACGGCAAGCTGATGACGAACACAATTGACCCACCGGAAAACTTGGAGATCGGCCCGGGGGACGAGGAGGACCTTTTCACAATATGTATCATGGCTTTGACGTTGAGGTGTATTCACGCCAACGAACATGACGTGCCACGGAACCCGCAACGTTGGCAGGCGTTGTTGGAGAGTTTGGGTATCACAGACCTGGATTCAGACTAGCGACTACCTTCCCTTAGCCACAGAAACGCCGAAAGTCCATTATAATGCAGTTGACATTTCCAAAACCGATGGTTGAAAAAAACGCGGCACTTGCCGAGCGGCACACGTCGGCCGAATTCTGATGTGATCGTTTGATGTGGCGCTTTGGTGGCGCTTGTTTGCTCCCTCCCTCCTGCCAGCTGTCCAGTCCTCACCCCGCTCGCCGCCCCGTGGCACCGCCCTCGGACACTGTGCCGCCCTCGGTATATCCTTCTGCCGCTGAGCTCCCTTGACTCCCGTCAACACCTTCGTACGACGCAATTCTGTCCCTTTTAGTGTGTGGCGGCCGGCTTGTCTGAGGTCTCTCTGTCGAACTTCGAGTCCTTGGATAGGTACGGTATTCCCCTTCAATCACCGCTTGGACAATCTCCCATGCCATTCAGATCCTCACCTTCGTGATCTTTCCTCATCTTCTCGCTGCCGTCGGCGGAGGATCTCCCCGCGCGAGAATCTTGGCGTGGAGAGTTCTCAGCTTTCGGTCCCTAGAAGATGGTGCGGCTCCGGACGAACTTCTACCTTCCGGTCCCGAGTGAGTGGGATTTTCGTGTCCGGAAAATGCGGTGTTAGTGCGGAGCTAAAGGAGCTAGGTATATTGGAGGAGCGGCTTTTTGGTGCGTGGCTCCTCCCCGTTTTGATCAGGAATTCTGTCTCATCCACAGCGTGGTCCATTCGTGCAGTCTCTACAATCATCCTGCAACATCCAACGTCGGCGTCGGTCACTCACCTAGAAGGTTCGGATTCGTCGTGGACGACGAAAGGGTGCGGTCGAGGTCCTACCCGCTCACTACCAGTATAAATTGTAGGTGAATTTGCATTCTCATCCACGGCTGAGCACCGCTGATCGATTTTATGCCAAGGAGCGAAGCATCACTCTCTCGATCTTTCCTCCCTATCAAGGCTACCGCCGGGGAATCTCAGTGGGAGATTCTCAGATCTCAGGGCCTTCCCGCGACAGTCGTGCGTATGCGCATGCCGTTCTATTTCCCAGCGACTGAAGTGCGCAACACTGCGGCGTTAATGCGGAGCGAGGGTTCACATTTAATGCATAGGTACGTGGTTCGTTCCTGTCCCCCAAAACTTGACCCTTCTGTTGCTTTGAGCTAGAGCTTCGCGAGTTCGACGAGATGGATGGTCAGGATGACTGCAACTTATTTGGGAGTTTCGAATTCCGCCTGGATAAGAAGGGACATCTGCGGGCATGGAACCGTGCGCCCTCCTTTATGTTTCACGATCCTTCTCGAGGTCCTGAACGCTTCTCAGTCAACAGTCTGGATAGAACTTTAGCAGGCGTGGCTCGCGTGTGAATTGCCCCTCGGTAATCCGATGCTGAAGCTCTTTCGTTCGGATGTCGCTCCACAGGGCTTCATCAGGATTAATTGAGGCAGTTTTCGAACGGTGCGTACTGCGGCTTAGTTTGAAACCTCCTTCGCGGTCGCTAAACACTTACTAGGATCCAAAAGTTGCCGTTGAGCAGTCGAGGTCCCACGTGGTCCGTCGTACCTCTTGCGGGTGGGTTTTATCCCGCATCTCAGAGGGTTGCGAGCTTTCATCGCCTCAACCCAGGTATCTGTCGCCTTTTTGCGTTCCCCACTGTCTCGATCAGACTTTCGTCCGTCCTCTGCTTCCACCAGGCTCATACTGCAGCCGCCTTACAGGGTTTCCAATCCTGATCCCACTCAAGATCCAACCGTCAAGTTTCAACAAAACCTTCCATCAACGAATTTAGCCCGATAGGAGCAAACACGTCAACGGGAGCAGACGACGACCTTCTCGCCACCATATACCCTCCAGTCGCTGTGCCCGCCGTACGTCCCCCGACGCTGAGCTTGTGCGCCAGGATCGGTCGAATAAAGTGTTCGAACAGTCATTGCACTCCTTCCCTTCCGCTCCACCCAAACTTGCTCCTCTTGCCCAGCAGCCTAGCTGCCCATCCACTCCCTTCCTTCTCCTCCTTCCACTCACTCGCACTCAAGGCCAGTCATGGCCGCTGTCGCTGGCCAATCTCAGGGAATGTGCGTACTCACCCCTATCCTCGCATTCAGCGGTACTTACTCAAAATAACAATCTGCAGCGGCGGCTTTATCCCCCGGGACGACCTCTCCACCATCGCGCTCTTCATGTACGCGCTCGCCGCTGCCGTCCACTGGCTCCGTATGTCTGCTACACCTTCCCCTATACGCAGAAAGCTGATGCTCGGGCGGAGATTTCTGCAAGTTTAGAAGACATCTCTTCATGCTCACGCTGACACTTGGGATGACTTGTGCGTTTCGATTCACCTTCTCTGCCTCCGTACCTTTTACTTACTGAGCTGCTTGGGTGGGATACTTAGTGATGACGGTGGGGTTTGGGATTCGCTTGCTGTATGCGAGGGACGCGGGGTCGCTTGGGGTGTATGTCTTCATGAATATGGTGTGTCCCGGCTAATTCATCCACGACCCCCAACTGACGACTGCGGTAGTGTATCCTCCTCTCGGTACGCCCCGCATTCCTTCAATCCGTACTATCCTATCAACCCGCCACCCCAGCCCTGCGCATTCCTCGCAGCAAACTACATCCTCCTCGTCCGCCTCGCGCACACCCTCGATGCCGAAGCGCGCGCGCGCTGCCTCCCTCTCCGCTCCGCGCTCGTCGTGCGCCTCTTCGTCGGCAGCGACGTCACCACATTCGTTCTGCAGGGCTGCGGCGGGGGGCTCACGGCGATTGGCGGCACGCTCGCGGACGTGGGTGCCAAGGTACGCAGCGTGGTTGAACGCGTGTTGTATGAGTATGACGGGGTTCAACTGACGCTGGGGTTAGATATCGATGTTCGGGCTTAGCCTGCAGCTGCTCTCGTATGTGCTTTTTACGGGTTTGTTGATTAATTTCGGGCGTCGTGTGTGAGTACTCCCGCGCATACTCTCCCTCGTATGCAAGGCGCCGACTGACCTTGGATTGTAGACGGACCGATTTCCCCGCGTACTGGCAGCCGCGGGCGTCCTCCAACCCGCCGTTCAGACTGTTTTCCTGGCAGCCCAGTACAGACTGGCGGGTGCTCTATTTCACGACGTGCGCGACGTGTGTTGGGATCCTCGTGCGTCGCGTCTCTCTGCTACTTGTCTTTTTCCGTTAAGTTTATTCTGACGAGGACGCTATGTAGATCCGCTCGGTGTTCCGAATAATCGAGTTCGCAGGCGGGTGAGTCGTCGTTTACTCCAATTCAACCTCCATACAAGATCAGTACTGATAATTACGGGCATGGCAGATACACGGGTTTCGTCTCTACGCACGAGGGCTTCTTCTACGTCTTTGACGCGCTGCCGCTCTGGCTCGCTATGGCGCTTTATTGTTTCGTGTGGCCGCCGAGGTTTTTGCCATTGCCACTCGCCAGTCACAGTCAGGGTGGGGGCCCGGGGGAGTCGGAAGTGTTCGAGATGAAGGTGGAGAGTAATGGTAATGGACGGGATTCTGGGTGATTAGGTCGGGTTTTCGATGTGCTTCTGCGTTCCTCCACACCGAGGGTGAATCATCGCAGTGGCAGAGGATGAATCAGGGTATTTTATCATGATCCCAGTGAGTTGCGATTGAATCCTCTCGTTCTTTGGGTCAATTTTGGTGCAGAGGCAGGGGGGCGAGATCCATTCAGCAAGAGAACTGAACTTCTTTTGCGTCAGGTTGCGCGGAGGGGAGGGTTCAGTCGTCTGTGCATGGCGGCGGAACGAAAGAGGCATCAGCCGAATGTGTGCCGACATCAGGTGTTACGTGACTCGGCGACTCTCTCACAGAGCGACAACGGTCCTCCTCAAAAAAACAACGCCCTGAGGTGGATCAAGGCCAAGAACCTGGGAGAAGAATTACCGGCGAAATCTGGAGTAATTCTGCTCGCCACCTCCCTCAAAACAGTGCAACTCTGCAAAATTCTGGCTTACGGCGAGTCGGAGACCGACGACACATTGGCCCACCCGGACTCGGGTTTCATGCACTTCACCAAACCTGCCTCGCTACACTCTGCCAGCTACTCTGCCGGTGCAATGGATCTTCCGGCGCCCCTCGCTGTGTTCTTTCTCGATTCCTCATCCGACAAGATCTCGGTCCTCTGAAGCGGACCAAGTCTTGTCTGAGACTGTATTGGTTCCCAGGGCAGCAAAAACACAAGGCGCGTGAGGGGTGCCTCTTATTCCTCTGTCGCTGTCGCCGACACGGCTTTTGCGTGCCCCGAAATAAACAACAAGACGGAACAACTTCGATGGACCCACAGCATCAAATGCCTTGTATTCTTGGCTGTTCGTCTCCCCGGAGACGAGATTTCTTGCACTTCTCTGCATCCTCCCATACCGCAAAGTACAATAGGCCCGTCTCCAAAAACAACACCGTCTTGTGCAAAGACTCTCCTTGGCGACTGGCAGCTTAGAATGCAAAGTCGGTGCGTATTGTCCTCCAACGCTATAAAATCATGCAAAGTGCGGCGACTTGCCTCACTCTGTCTCCTCCCATGACCAATGTCTTCCCTCCCGAAATCTGGATGGCCATCCTCCACCTCAGTGACCGACTCACCCTGAAGGCGGCGCGACTTACCTGCCGCCTATTACGCAACTTGGCGGGGGAGATCCTCATGAGCGAAGTAACGTGGGTGGACAAGGGCAGGGCGCTGCTGGGCGTTACAGATTGGGAACAGAACCCCATGCAAGTCGCGCCCCAGAAGGATCTGTGGGTCTCGTTGATGGACGCGCGGTTTGGCACTCCTTACTTCTGGAGAAGTAACAGCGGTGCGTTCTTTCCAGTATATACACTTGGTTATCGCGGCGATTGACTTGGTGCAGGGCGTCCGGATCCTGAGGCCGCGCGGATATTCGATTGCATACGGACCTTTCGGCGCTTGCGGGCACTGACCGTCGTGTTTGACGACGTCCCGAAGGACTTGTATCACGTTCTGGCGGACCTATCACCCACTTTGAAGCAGCTTACGCTGCAATTATGCGCCCTTCCGCCCTTGTTAGCGGATGCGCCAGTACAGGTCTTCCCGCCCAGGAAATTCACCTCGAACATCACAGACCTCGCGCTCTTTGACGTCCAGCCGTACCCATTCCACCCAGCGGCAAACATCGCGCCGTTGAAATGCGCGGGGCTCTTCTCACTTCTCCCCAAGCTCGAGTCCCTGCACCTCGCAGCGACGTTCCCCGTGACGCCATTCCTCCCGCCCGGCAGTGGGCTCAAGCGCCTGACCATGGCTGTACCTCGCAGCCGGCATTTCACCAAACAGTTCTTCGACATTTTGCGGGAGATTCCTCGCCTCGAGGAGCTGACGACGTATCCTCGGGAGCTGGTTGACAGGGAGCACGATTACGTCGCGGCGCTGTCTGCTAGCCCACCGGCGCCACCGCTGCTCGCGCACCTCACAAATTACACGGGTTTCATCTCGTTTGCGCGCAAAGCGCTGCCACGAACCCCGCTTCTGCGGGACGTGTGCATCATCGATAATGGCGTGGACCTCGTCCCCTTTGTGGAGTTCCTTGGCGAGCGCCAATTCCCGCTGCGTCGGCTGAGGATTGAGGTTTTGCGTTGGCAGTGGGATGAGCTGGTGGAGACGCTGCGTGCCGTCACCTTTTGTCTGCCGACTGTCGAGTGTCTCGAGGTCGCGTATGCGGAGGGCACACCTTCGGAGGTACGTTGGCCGGCATTCATCACGAATTCATCACAGCTATTGTTACCATTGACCTGACCTGCTATACCTGTAGGATCCACTCATTGAATTAGGTTCCGAGTTCCTCCCCCGCCTCACTAATCTGGAGGAGCTCGTCCTTGCGTGCGAAGAGCCCATACGCCGTGGAGTGGACGCGCAGGGGCGCCGTGCGACGATTCGCAACGAGGACTACATTCTTAGGTCGAACTTTGCAGAGGCAGAGGCGGAAACGGAAGCGGAGGCCGAGGCAGCAATGCCGGAGGATACTGCTGAGTTTGAGCTCCTGCCTCGTATATTGCCCCGCCACAACCCGCGGCTGCGGCGGATATGTCTTCCCATTGGGAGGTCACGCCGCGTGGTGCACGAAAGGAACGCTAACGGGTGGGTCGCTACGACGTATGTCGTGGAGAGTTAAGGTGAGGAGAGTAGTGTCTTGACCATATGGATATATGCCCTTTTCTTACTGCTGCATGTTGAAATATGCCGGCTTGGTGCCGGCTCCCTGAGCGGAGTTCGCTGAGTTTGAATTCCGTGATTTACGGCAATGATGCCGTCACCACAGCCTGTCTCGCACCAGCCGCCACGTCAAATCCTTCGCAATCGCCCTGCAATCCTTCACCGTTCTCGTGCCGCAGCCACCTCGAGGAATCGCGGCATCAACCTTGGTGCTGCGCGCTCTCTGCTGGCTCCTCCTCCGGCCTTTCCTGCCTCACCCCAATTTCCAGCGCGCAGCATCCATATGGACGACGAGATGAGCGTTATGTTCTCCCGCTGCTTCGTACTTGCCTCGTCTTCAAACACCCTATGTTCCCTCTCCCCACGATACTCGCCCGTTCGATGTCCTTCTTTGCGCCCGGCCAGGCATGCAAAATCGAGTTCTCGAATTACCGGATCGGCTTCCTGCCCTTCGTGGTATCTTTACGGTACGCCATCGATTTCACAGGTTTCTACGACTTACATGCTAACAACGCGCACAGTTGCTTTTGCCAGATGCTCCCTGCTCATCGTAGAGCGGCACCACAACCAGATAGGCTCGCGGTGCGGTGGAATTCGAATACTTTGCCCGTCAACCCAGACTGATAGGACCTACGCCGTCTCTCCGGGGCAATGTGCAGGGGTTTCACTTCAAACTCAGTAGACTTTGCCTATTCTCGTCGGGCGGTTGTCATAATTTTCGGTCGGCCATGCAATCCCCGGCTGCTTCTACGCGGGGTTCCAGGAAACGTATCAACATGTACCTCACCCCAATCTCGCATCTTTCGAGTCGGAAATATCATGGCCTCTCGCGAGTTATTCTCGGTTGATGGTCGGGTACCTCACTGCGCTATCGTCTCGCATTGTGTCCTGTGATGCTAGCCGGTCGGGCTCGTGCAGTCCCTGTACTCTCATGCTACCGCCACAAGTAGCCGCCAAGACGCTATCCGTCAAGGGAGAGCCAGAAAGGATCGTTCCACCCTAATCACTCCCGGACGACCTCCATGGCTTCCGCTTCGACTGTCAATGATACCGATATCGCGGCTTCCATTCACATTCTGTGCGTTATCGCTTATATCGCGCGTCCTGCTGCGCACGTTGGTACCTGATATGTCGCGGCGCCGACGCTCAGGCTTCTCACGACGGCAAGTTAGCTCTCTACACTCGAAACTCACCTGATTCCACTAATGATTGCGCGGGGACAGGCTACCTCAACTCTGGGTTCAACTGCACGTCTGGAACATCTTCTCTACTCAGGTACGTTGGAAAATTAAGTTCAGATTGACTTCGCATTGACCTATCTGCGACCCCGTGGTCATAGTACGTATAGCCCATACACACGCCAAAGAAAGGTACGTCGCAAACAAACGCCAATATCCAAAATAGAAACTAATTCAAACCGCACGCCGACAAGCAGCTGTCGATCCCCGCTGCCAGATTCGCGGGGAGATGCGCCCTCCACGCATCTATATTACTGCCCCCAATCGTCTCCGGGAACCCCAACGCGGCGTCAACTACATCCGACGGCAGCGCCCAGAAACTGTACAGCGATCAATCGCCCGTTTGACGAAAAAAAGGGGGGCGCGACCGACCTTGTGGCAATGTCGCTCCGCCCGGGATCCTCGCTATTGAGCGCGGCGACGAAGACCGCGGGGGAGCAGGTGGGATTTTGCTGGTAATGGAGGGAGCCTTGCGGGAACACTGTCGCCTGGAACTTGCCCAACTGCGTCGAAATGACGGTGTTGAACCCGTTCTCCTGGACGAACCCCGTGTCCAGGACGCCGTCAATGACGGTGAAGAACTCGTCCGCGCGGGGGTGGATGTGGGGGATGTTCATGCCGCACGGCTCGACGAGCGAGATCGCGCCCGAGATGGCGAGCCCCTCCAAGATGGGGAAGTTGTCCACTGTGGCGCGCGCGCCAGTCAAGCCATGCGAAATGGGTGATGGAGACAAGTGAGGACGTACCAGTGGCCAGGAGGATGGAGCCACCCTTCGCGCCGGCCGCGGCGGTTTGCTGGTTGAAGTCGAACACCGTGAGGTCGCGCAAAGCGTCCCCCGTAAGTAGCGCCCCGCTGCTGTCCGTCAACAGCTTCTTGAATCGGTCCGTGACGCTGGCGGCGCTCTTGAGGCCCGACGCGATCGCAGGCGCATTGGCAACCAGGGGAACCGGAGCAGGCGATGGGACGGCCTGGGGTGCCGCACGGACGAGCGCAACGAACAGAACGAGGATTGACGTCGACAACATGGTGTTTCTGTGGAGGAGTGAGAGAGTGGGTGCGGGGGGCGAGAAACTACACGAACGCGTGGATGAGGGAGAGGTTCAAGGCAGGCGAACACTGGGTTGAATCGTTTTTGGCGGTAAGTATTTATACTGCTTTTGCAAATTGCACCATCGCTCTCACTGGATGGCGGCGGGCCGATAGGTGAGTGTTCAAGTCATTGAATCGATATTAAGCGATGATGGCGCGACCAAGATGTAGGTATGGGGAATCGGGTTGCATATACCCCCGGGTTGAAGTCCCACTCAATGTCATTCTGCCGCCTGGCCGAAATATTCTGGACCGCAACTACACGGCACCGTATGACCCTGCCTCGGCTGAACTCAAGTCGGAGCTGACCTCCGGGCATGTAACGGCTTATCTTCGGTGCGGACTTGGCTTTAACTATGCCTAAAATGTACTTCCCACCTGACTGTATCCCAGGGATGAGACGGATCCGCGACGGCACCGTGGCATGGCGAGGAGTGAACCTCCCTCGCGGATGCGTACGGTGTAGTACAGGTAGGAGGAGTTAATGATCTTTGAACAACCCGTTGACTGAGCTATTACAAGCTACAGTTACGTTCTGCACCAAATATACCTTAATCTAAACTTGGGCCAGTATTCTATACGTCGGTTCTCAACTTCTCCGTCATTGCGGCCGCTGGATTTGGTGGACTCGGTTAAGCTGCGACTTAAGTTTCCCTTCCTCAACCTTCCTCGTCGTCCATACTCATCGGAGCAGGCAGATAACCAGTGCAGTTCCAGGAAGTAATTCTGCGTTTCCACAGACGCTGAGGAATTTACTGGCTGCTCAGGGGGAACCGGTATCGGCGCGTCTGATCCCTGTTCCCTTAATTACAAAGTTTGCTTCTGCCTTATCGCACGGTGGGAAGACCGTTTCGTCAGCCGGATGGCTCAAGTTTGGACCTCGGGACTTACATGCCGTCTTTGTCTAGGAAATCTGCGTAACCTCTACCACCTGCCGTCCATCCATGCGTTACGACAGCGGCCCCACTACGAGCCCGTCGCCCCGGTTGTGCTCTCCCACGAAAGAGGACGAATGTGGTTGAGATCACCATCTGCTCCGTGCTTGTTCCGTTCTTTCATTTAGCAGAACAACGGTTAAATGTGGAAGTTCTGACGTCTTCAGGTCTTCGGATTCTATTTTCCACCCCACGAGGGTGAACATACGAAGTAGCCGGGCTTCTACGCTCCTTTCCAACCTTTTATTCCCAGAACGGACCCGGACCTTTCACGGTGTCAATTGGGTCGAGGTTGAAGGCCGACGGAAGGAGCGTTCCGGCGTTCCGTTGGCCTGCGCTATTTGCACCTTGAAACAGTCCGCGGCCAGGATTCGGGAGAAATCGGATGCCCGAGTCACAACTGGTCTAAAATATTGAATCGCGGAAAGCTGAACCTCCTTCTACTTCCAAGGTGCTGTAATCAGGAACGATACAACGCAAATGTGACCCACGGGCGAGTCTCGATTGGCAGGCAGATGACCTCAACGCCTGGGTTAGTTTGCTGATAAGCGTTCTCGGAGGATACGAAACGAAGTACCCGACTGGAGACCAGCTATTTCAGACATCGGCCGAGCGCGGCCTCGATTACAGACGATCCACCTCTTCCCGAACGAGTCCGTGGCGGAGTCCAAACGGAGTCCCGAGCAAGTCCCGAGGGAACATTGCAAAGGACTGTCCCTCATTGGTCGCTCATTTGTTGTAATCTTGCTTAGAGGGGCTACAACAGGGAGGAATTTCGATGGCTTGACGACTGTAAGCTCATGCTGCATTGCCAACCCCATTTTCTCAAGATATTAACGGTCAACCTAGCCCGAGTCGTTCAATCGTATTGATGAACTGACCGCCGGGCATATTTAGGGCGGCGGCGGTTGTCGGATGTCATGACATGTGCGGGACACAGGATTCGATGGCCACAGACCGTCCCGATGGAGTGTATGGACCTCAGGCGATTCCAGCCTTCCTGAAGAAATGGGAATGCATTCCCGCCGAGACAACCGACCCACGGCCATCACTGCGGCGGAACGGCAAGTTGAATTATGTTTATTATTTTGAGAACGGTAACTGGAGGTTAGGCGTACGGTCTCGAGCGGTCAAACTTTATGCAGAAAAACCCTGCGGAACCTGCACCCATGGCCCGGCGCTTGGCGACGGCTCTTTCCGGGTCTTGAAAGCGGAAATTCGTGACACCACCAAGTGTCTGAGAACACTCAGCGCCCGACCGACTCGATGCCGTAGATGGAAGCCCGTCCGGGAAACCAGCGGGACTGCCCGCCCGTGGCCATCGATTCTGTCCGCAATTTTCCTAAACCGCCGCAGCGCCTCCCCCGCGTCTGGCCGCAGTTTGGGATCATCGCGTCGTAAGAGTTTGTTGAGCGGAATCAAGAAGTTGAGGTTCCAGTATTTCTGGAGACCGTATTTGGGGGTTCGTACATAACGAGACAGCTCGTAGAAGACGTACGTTCAGAAAATCGTGCTTGATCGTCTCGCCCATTTGGCGGATATCGAGTTTGAAGGCGTCGTAGGGGATGTCGTCGGAAAGTTCTGGGATATCACGATGCTCGCCGAGGATACCGATGACTTCCGCGGGCTTCCTGGCGAGAACAGAGAGTCCGAAGTCGATAAAGAAATAGTGCACGCCGGTCCAGGTATCGGGCTTGTTGGAGATCCCATTCTCCGAAATCGCGCCAGGGATGATGGCCGTGGGGACCGCAACGATGTTACTCAGCGCAATGTTACTGCTCGAAAGGTCAGTCTTAACTTCCTCTCCGGTCGCGCGGCGAAGTACTGTACCAGTGCGCCACATTATTCCGGTGTATGAATTCGACACCCTACGGACGCTCAGCGGTTGCTGCAGCAGCAGCGATTGATGCTTACATGGAAGAACTGCTCGAGGAAATCGAGAACCTCGCCGACAGTGACAAACGGGGATCGGTCCACCATGGGATGTAGCTTTGGCATAACAAGCAGATGGCGAATCGGTTCGTCGTCTGGCACGATGATCGAAGCCAACACCGGAATGGAACGCCTGTGGGGGTCATCATCTTTTTGACTCAAGCCGAGGGCGATGTCGTTTTCCGAGATCAATTCCACACATTTGACGATAACTCGGGCGCCATCCCGCCTTCGAATGGCGTCGACACAAGTACGCCACTGGGGTTCGGAATAGGTGAGATGGGCGGGTTAATTGGAGTAATAATGAAGCTCACAGCCGGGGCGACCGTATCTTGCCGCATCTCTAGCTCCTTCGATGGGTTACTGAGACACCTCATCGGTGTCCGGTCGGGTTTATATTGCGGCTCGAGCGTGTATCCTCGACTCTCGAGGAGATCGTAGTAGTTCGTCCAACTCTGTTCCGTGGGCGTCGGTGTGGGGCTTATTGCGAGGGGGACCATGAGTGGCTCAGTGGACTGCATGGCGGTCGAGAACAAGAAGAGCGCCGCTCTTGTCCGCATTCGGACAAAGACAATGTTGTCGGTCGTGATCGAGCGTCGGTTAACAGCGCATCATTATCCAGAGAACAAAGGATTTGGACCCGGCTCAACTCGCCTGGGCCGGGAGGAATATGAGCCATTGCGCGCGAACAAGACCAACCTCAGCGCTCCCAGTCATGGTAATCGATTGCAATAGCACCTTTTTTTTTTTTTTTTTTCGACTTTGAGCGGGGGGACGGAAAATTGCCGAAGATACAGCGCCCACAAGATGCTGTGGGGACACGGGACACGTCGTGAGAGGGCACGCGGCGAGAGTTGTCGCTTCCGAGCTTCAAAATATGGAGACGAGTCACCGCACAAATCTGACTCTCACCAGAAAGAATGCGCGATGTCCGGATTTGGGTTTCTCCTGGCGCCCGCCGCAGTGGCCCTGGGACAGATCGACCGAACGAGATCGCACGAACGTGATCGCACGAACGAGATCGCACGAGGAAGACCCCAGGTGGGCGCCGCAGCAGGGTGGAATGATGGATAACATTGGGATCGAAAGCATTACGACAGCAAGAGCAGGTGTGCGACAGTGGGCTAGCGTTCGAAGGTGGGGATGAAGGTCGAGTATCGGAGGGTAGTCAGCACCCGCCCGACGCGGTGGACCGGCTGCAAGCCTTTGCGTGGTATGAGCTTCATCGCTCGCGTGGACTCGTCGATTGCATCAGCGATTTTGAGGAATCGACGGAGCGCCTCCGCCGCGTCCGGCCGCTTCGCAGGGTTGTCCCTTCGGAGGAGGTTGTTCAGAGGGATCAAGAAGTCGAGGTTCCAGTATTTCTGAGGGAGCGTAAGTGCTTTTACGGCGGATGAGCAAGTCGGCAGCGCACATTCAGGAAATCCTTCTTGATCGTTTCGCCCATTTGGCGGATATCGAGCTTGAAAGGGTCGTACGGGATGTCGTCTGAGAGCTCGGGAATATCGCGGTGCTTGCCGACGATGCCAGTCACCTTTCCCCGCGCGTCGAAGGTCGGGTAGATGACGGAGAGGCCAAAGTCAATAAAGTAGTATCGGACGGGGGCCACTTGAGTCCGCGTCAGAATGACAGTGTTCTTGGAAATACCATCCTGTGTCCAAGTGAAAATCGGATGAAATCCCCCAGGGATCAACTGCGTCGAGTCCATGACCATGTTTCGCAGCGCGATGTCACTGTCGAAGAGGTGAGCTCGGCCACAATGACACCGTAGGAAGACCGCACCAGTGTGCCACATTATAACGGTGCATAAATTCCACACCCTCGACAGACGGTCAGCAATGGAATCGGGGATAGCGCGATGGAGTACCTCGAAGAACTGTTGCAGAAACTCCAGCACCTCGCCGATGGTCCCGAATGGCGGTTGGTCCACCATGCTCATCCTTGGAGTAACAAGAATACGCCGAGTGGGGTCATCTGGCAAATGGATCACGTCCATGACGGGGATGGTATGGTTATGTGGGTCCCGGATTAGGTTCAAAAACGTGGCGATGTGGCTTTCCGTCCAGAGCTCCACCCATTTGAGCATGGCTGGTGTTCCGTCGCGCGTTCGCGTGGCGTCGAGACAAGTACGCGACTAGAGGATAGATGTATGAGATGACATGCTTGAATTGATGAGTCTCACAATTGGGGTCAATAAGTCCTCGCACATTCCTGGGTGTTTCGTTGGGTCCGTGAGACACATCGGTATCCAGTCGGGCTGATATCGCGCCCGAAGCGTGTATCCTTGAGCCTCGAGGAGGGAATGATACTTTGTCCAACTGCGTTCTGTCGGTGTGAGAGTTCGGAGCATCTCAACGAGGGCCACCAGTCTCTCGTTTGAGTTGTCCATGGTGGTCGAGAACAAGGCAGGTGCTGTGTTGATCTCGTGACGCGACCATCAGTCACGATCCCCACTTGTCCGCGCCCACAACAAGCATTGTCCAGGATCGGTCCAGGAACCCTTTCCGGCGCCGACAATGCACAAGGACTTGACAAGGACGAAGTTCCCCTTGTCCCATATCCGGTGGAGTAAGTATCTTCTCCCTCTGCATTGATCATCTGCGCTCACACGAAAACTCGAGTCAACGTTCTATCTCCTTGGTATTTCCCACCGTCTGTGGGCGTTCTGCACTATTTCTGTGACTCGCTTGCATCGTGTTCAACACGGGGGGAGTCCCGGCTCCGAATGTATATGTATAAATCGGAGCAACTGCTGTCGTGTGGCCTCGACCAAACCCCCCCTTACCCTCCCCGCCCCATTATTCTGCCTCGCGATGGACAGACTTCGACGTGCTATTTCCCGGTCTGGCGGCTGGATGGCACAACGTGTCGACGACCGGAAAAGTGTGGATGCCTCACTCGTCAAACTCAACAAGTTGTTGCGCAAGCTTCAAGGCAGGAACGGAGACGGGAGATACAGTCAAGTGATCACGCATTATACGCTGGAGCGTGATATGTGGGTGTCGTACCCCTCCGCATCTACTTCCACCGGCAGCCGCTCATCATATACCGCAGACTCCTCGGGGAACTTGAGGTCCTCGACGAGATGATCGCGAACGAAGCGCCGCGCAGCCCGGACGAGGCGCGCGAGGAGGACTCGCACATTACAAGACTCAAGGGCTGTCTAGTAAGGGTCAAACAAATCCTCGACGCTGCGAAGGTTGGTTCCATCACCTTCAGTTCACGCGTGTATTTATCAATAATTCCAGGAAGATTCGGAGAGGCGCAAGAATGACCCTTACGGTAAGTAAGGGTAAACGGCCAACTTGCGAGGATAGCTGACGGTCGACAGCTCCGTTGGCCTTGCACCGCTCCGTCCCTGTGTCCCAGGGAATCAATTTGAATAACATGCGAGTGGCCAACGTGCACTTGCATGCGGAATGGCTGGTTGACGTACCGTACCCTCCAGGTCCATGGATGGCATTGTTCGAAGGAGCTCCAGGGAACAGCAACCACAGTACGTCGTCGCTGTCGCCATCTTCACTATTTTAACGACCGATCCAGGACTCGACCGGACTACGCCGAGAATTGGGGACGTGGGTCTGAGGAGCAGAACGCGATGACGCAAATTCAGTACGTTCAAAGCCGATTTAGACTGCAGTATGTGCGATGAGGTTCCCCAGGGCACTCCGTGACAACCCCATGCATCGCTTCGTCGCGGCAGATGTAAACCGACTCGTCGACCAAACGTCCCCCGGTGTGGTGTTGGCGGCAATGACATTGTTCATCAACCCTCAACGTCCTGCGCAACTGACACTCCGAGACTTGGTCTGGCAGTACGCATAATAGTCCTTCTGTTCACTGGGCAATATCTCACTTAATGATCATAGCGCGATGGCGGGCGGTCCGGTCGAAGCCATTTACATGATGACGATCAAGCCGCGCGAGGCCTTTGCTGCCCTCCAGAACGCACAGCGATCCCAGACTCCGCCAACTCAAGCTCAAGTTTTCCAGAGGTACGCATCCGCCCCGACCAATACCTATCGAAACTCAAACTTCCTGCGCCAGTTTGATGTAGTCTATTAGTTACCACGCTATCACTGCAGGCGTCCTGCCTTATTATATAAGCATCCATTTTGGGATATGCTCCGGACGCGACTTGACGCGTCGTCCGTCTTCCCGGAGTCTTTCAGCGACCACAAATACCTCAGACAGTATCATCAGCCTTTAAAACATATCAAGGTGTCTCAGAATCCTCTGCTTAGGTGAGGGTAGAATATAATTGACAAAAGTCCCTGTTTTTACCTGACAACGGTCCCTCACCCGCATTTAACAAGGATTTCTCCCAAAACCACCACAGATTGGAGCGGAATACTTGAGCAGCTGCTAGGGAATCATCTTCCTCGAAGCTTCGCGTTGAACGGCGTCAAAACGCGTCGAAGTAAACGCGTTGTTTGGCTCTGCATCACCATCAATCACTGATAGCGCAAGACGCCGCTTAATCGACGCGGTAACTAACAGACTATAAACTAGCGAGGAACGAGCTCAACCGTTTATAGCGTCTGTCTTGGAGAGACTAAGTTTGATGCGCTTCCGCGAGGGCCATCTAATCGATTTTTCGCGCAATTACGCTAATATTCCCTGGGGCATCGTCTGGGATAGTGTACTGGCCCTGTTTGCCCGGGGAAACATGCACTTCACTAGACGAAACCTGGAAGAGCATCTCAACAGGTAAACATCATTTCACCCGCGTCTCTCGCCTTCTGACACACCGCTTTCAGCCTTGAGCTGCAGCGATTTTCCGACTTGCAATTGCGAGTTGACAATCTTGCGCCGCTTCCCGCAAGCGTTCTACGGCAATTTCTTCTGGGAGGCTTCGCGGAGCAACGTCTTCATCCGGATGCACCCGGAGTGGATGTTATGCGACTTTATACCTTCATCCAGGGTCAATATCGCATTTCCGTCCCGCCCCAGGCATCCGGGAGCTCGCAGCGGAGCAACGCAAGCGGGAGCGGGAGCGGGAATGGCAGCGGAAGCGGTCATTCGTTCAACAGCTACAACAGCCGCGACCGTCTCATGTAAGGTATACCCCGTCTCATTCCTTGTCCTCGTATAATCAACCCATGTGCTATCCTGCTGTATCGTGAATCCATTTTGCTCCGCATTTGCGGACGTATACCACCAATTGGCAGTGGCAATCGGGACCGTTCGAAAACTGGTTGGACCACGGCTTTCGCCCGCCCTGCAGCTAGCCGACGAGGGGCCCACCGAGGCTTCCTGTGTGGTCCTCACCTTCCTAGACTGGTTCAACTCCTGAAGCGTCCAGCGCTGATTTCTTGGGGGCTGCGTGGAATTAGAACTATGACGAGGATCAATTAGCGTTATTCTCAGGCTGTGCCGTCTTCGGAAGACGGTCTTCCTGCGCGTTTTGTGACAGTCCGACCACCACGCGCATCCTCACCCTGCTGGTGGCCTATTCCGCGCGTTCCTGTAGCTTGGACTTTCGCGTTTGTCTACATTGCGGCGACGGTCTTTGCCTTGCGACTCTAGGCGTGCCGGAGTTTGCCGAAAGGTTTGAATCCCCGACCGCAACTCCGATAAGGGTGATGCGCCAATCGGAGCAAACTATGTGCCGTAACTTCCCACGCGCCTTGGTCTCGACCACCACCCTTCGTCCAGTCTGGTTTGGCTTTCGAGGCAACAACTCTCATGGGGACTCGTCAATCTCACTCCCTCGCTAAGTCATCCTTCTTCTGCAGCTGCTCCTCCTGGTTCTGTGCCTCGGCTGCGCCTGCTTCTGCAATGGGAGACTGTTCAGTGTTTCCATCTGGCCCGGAGTCGTCGACTCTCAATACAGAACGCTATCCCGCCCTACATTCAATGCACCGGGAGGCGTGCGTCCTCTCTCAAACTCTCTCGAAGTCTCTGGGTTGCTGTTCGACTCAACTTGACACACTTGCGCGCTACTACCGAGTCGAGCCTATGTCTAACGCCTCCTCAACCATCTCCGACGATCCCGTCTTAACCGCATTCCAGTCTAGGGAAATCCCGCTACTAGTAACGTCATCCTTCCGCCTGGGACTATGTACGCCTCGCCACAACTTCTGACGCCAATTTGAATAGGGCCCGACTCTCTTACGTTTACCTGCACCTCTACGTTCGGGTGAACTGTGGTAACTTACCTGGACGTGGTACGTTCAAGGATCCGTTCCGTGTATCTCATCCCTCGAGTTGTACGCCAGGACCGCCGAACACAAGCTCGGTCCCCTTCAATTCAATCAACGTTGGATGCGCTACCGCCCAGTTCCTTCATTCAAACATCGGCGGTTACAACTTAGCCTTCTCTGACCTGGAATTCGTCGCTCGCTGGCGCTGGCAGGTCGGAATACCGTACTACTAGCCCTCGTGCGGCCTGGGGTAAGAGGTACTGTAAGATTGATTGATCTCCGCCATCGAAGGATGTCGTCCTCACTCCTAATTTTACTTTGCTGTACTTTCCCTTGAGACTCCCCCAAAAGGCGCACCTCTCTACCGATGTTCGGTTCTCGCTGCAGGTTGGTCTCGACCAACGGACTATCCTGGCCTGCCATTTTCTGACAGTGTCTGCAATTAGTGCCTGCCACTCAGCCAGCGGCGTCTAGATATGGATGAGTGCGTCCTCTCTTCAAGTCGCCGTTTTTACTATCTATATGGCAGTCCGACATGACAGACATCCACCAGCATGCAATTCAATTCCGCGCTAAACGAGGGCAATTAAGGCGGGTCCAATCGCTGCCATATCTGCGCTTCGCATCCAATCATATCCACCAGAAAAATCTTTGCGGGTACGACGCCACGACAACGAACTTACGGACCAAGTACGGGAATCTCTCCCAACGCGGGAGAATCCCGTCTATCCACGCGTGCATGCGGTCCCCCGCTGCTATATGCTGCAAGTCGTTCAATATCCGCACATGCATGTTGCGCCACCACCCACTAACGTCTAAAACCGAACCATCAATCATAATCATTATCATGTAAATAAAGTCCTTCCGTCATGTCGTGCAAGTCCGTCGTCGTGATAAGTAGGTCCGTAGGTAAGGAGGTCCGTGGGCATTAAGCTAAGTAACTAATAAACGTCCAGATTCGTTCGGGTCATGAGCATCATATGCAGAGGAAGAGCAGGCCGATGGCGGAGAGGAGCGCGGTTGCCCCCGTTGCGCGATTCAACGAACGCGAGGCCGTGTTGGGCTTGGAGGTGCTCGAAGAGCTGGAACTGGGCGTGGCGCTACCGCCGGTCTGGCTCCCCGTGGGCGGTGATCTGCGTTAACCCAATCAGCCTTTTTTTGCAAAGCGAGGTAGGGGAGAGAGGGAGGAGGGAGGAAAGACACTCACGACGAGCTAGCCACACTCGAACTGCTCACCGGCAGCCCAACACTCTTCGCATCAATAATATCCACCGCATTCACCGGACTCGTATCGCTCGCCGCGTTCTGATACGCCGCCGCCCCCCCATCACTCGCATTTCCGACGGCTTGAGCGAGCGACACCACGTCCCACCCGTTACTCTTCATCACGGGGTACGCGGCGATAAAAGACTTGACCGAGGCGACGGACAATTCGTGCTCGAGGATGACGAGCCCGGGGGATTTGGGGCCGGTGAGCCATTTCGTGAGGGAGGCGTTTACTTTTTGGGGGGTCGTGCCGGGCGGGGAGTCGGAGAGGGACCAGTCTTCGGTGCTGCAATGCGCGATGAGCGGATGTAGATGAGAGCGAAGGAGGGAAGGAGGTAGAAAGGAGGGAAGGGAGGAGGGGAGACACGAGAGAGGGAGGCGACGTACTCTTGGTTCCAAACCACCGTCGTGAGGCCGAACACCTCCTTGGCGATTGCGCGGGTTCGCATGTCGCTGTCTGAGTGAAGTTAAGCGGGATCCGAAAAACAACAATGAGAGGGGGAATGTAATTTGTGTATGTACCTCCGTAGGGCGGCTAGGAGTCATTCAGTATGTTAGGCTGGAGGTAGAGAGGAGGAAGATGAATGGATACGCACCCTCCAGAATTTAGGGACGCGGCCGCCGGTTGAGTTGTGTATTATCTCCATCGTCCAGCCGAGCTATGTCGGTCGTTGAGCGCGAATATGGAATGAAGGGCAGGGCAGGCGGCTCATACCTCGGCGACGACTTGAAGGTTGCTCTGCGTCGTCATGTGCGGGTGGGTCTGTCAGATATACGTGAGATCCTACACGCAAGGAATTGAGCAGGTTGGCTCACCCATGTGTGTACAGCTACGCAAGCTCTCAGTAAATGAATGAACCTCGGAGAGAGAGCGAACGACGCACCAATATCGTGACTCAGGTTGAACGCCTGCATGAATTCATCCGGAGTGTTGAGGATGTTGCTGCCGATCATAAAGTGCGTCGCGGTTTGGTTCTGCGATTGTAGGAAAGGGAGCAGGGAGGGGGTGCCCTGCACAGAAAGACCGTGACCTTGAGCAACCAGAAGTGGAGGACGAGGGAGAACGAGAACGTACCGCCTCCGGCCCATCGTCAAAACTCAGCGCCAACACACCAGCTGGGCCATCCCAGACATCGCCCGGAATCCTACATTGATAGGTCGCAGAGCAGATCTCGGGGCTCGTCGGGTCGGTACCTGCACGTCAAAATTACAATAAATCAGCGCGATAAGCAATAACAAGTGAATCGAACCCACCCGTCGGATAAACCGGACTCCCATCGTCCGTCGTGTTTTTCGAGAGCGGGATGTCGGGGATGACTTTGCGCGCGACGGCGTCGTTAAGCGCGGCGGTCCAGGCTGCGGGGAGCGCGTTCACATTTGGGGTGGATGCTGGGTAGGCGCTCGACCATGCTGTTGTGGGAATGAGATGCTAATCATTGAACGGCAGCAATTTAGAGGACGCACCAGGTGAACCTACGGAGGCGTATGTTATCCCGTCCGTCGTCGCAGAATCGCGTTTGAATAATGCGTGGACTGGGATGCGCGTGGTGGTCAGTAATTAGGTGGGCGCGGGTGGGGGAGAACACGCGTCGAACGCAACGCACCAGGGTGGTCCGCGTCATGGAACCACGCGCTCGGGAGGCGCTTGGCAACGTCGTGAAGGTGGTCGTGGTCGTGTGGGTCGCGGCGGGTGGGGGACGCGGCGGCGGTGGAGAGGAGGGGGAGCACGCAGAGGGCCGTGACAAGCATAGTAGTGAGATTATGAATATGGGCGGGGGACAAGAGCGACCGGCTGTTCATGCCCGCATTATATAGTAAATTGAAAATAGCGTAGACGTCGAGCACTGGAGCAGAGCTAGTCCCGCGTAGACATAAAAATCTTGCAACGGCCATCAGTGACATGCGCGGCAGGGCAGTGCTGTGCCTTCTCGATTCCGCTAAATTTCGTTTCGAACTTGACTTGTATTCTGTCCTTTCCTGGTCGTCTGCGCAGAAATGCTGCTGCTTCCTGGGTGATGGTGGTGAGGGAAGACGTCGAGGACAGGAGGCGACGTGGAAGCATACCGCCGCACATCCCCCTGCTCTGCAAATCTCGTACCATCCAGCCAGGGGGATCGGAGGGCAAACGCCGCTTTACGGCCAAAATTATCCGCGCAGTGCACGATGATTACGGACTTCTCGCGCCGGTCTCCACCCGGAGTGGAGATTAGCGCATGTGGGAATCAGGATTGATTGTGTCCGCACTGGCCGCCCCACAGTGAGTTTGTTTCGAAAAATTAATCACAGTACAATTTTCGCTGCAAAGGAAGAAAGTGAGTTCTTGGTGAGTTCAGTTAAAAATGGGTCAAGTTATTCGTGGAGGAAGAACGCCGCGACACCTACCGCCGTCTCCAAATGCAGGTTGGCCGGACGGACAGGCTGCCTCCGCTGTGCATTCACCGTGCAGGCTCGCCTGACTCCTGAGTCGCTCCTCCGGACGGGACGGTGTCGGGGTGTCGGGTACGCGGTGCGGTGCACGGAAATACCCACAACACACTGGTTTTGGCTGAGACTGGAGTGAGCGAGACGCGTGTCGAGATCAATGACAACACAGCCTACCTCCCTACCGGTCCGATCAATGATAGCAATATTGAATTTTTGGGGTTCAAAGGTTTGGATTACCGTGGTCTGTGTTTGGGTTGCCGTGTTTTGGGAGTTGAAACGCGGAGCTGAGGGTCATCGTGTGCTAGTGGAGAGTTCACCCTGGTCCCTGGAGGTTTCCGAGGCCGAGGGTCGTCGTTTCGCCTGAGTGGTGACGAATTAATATACCCAACTTAAGCCTGCGTGATTGGATTGGATTTGGAACCGCATTAACTGACCTCATTGCGCGCGGAATTGAATGCTGGTGGATGTCTGTCAGACTTATAAATACAGAAATACGGCGACTCAGAGACGGCGGACGTACCCGCCCAGATTTAGATGCCGCTGGTTGAGTGGCTATAAATGTAGACGCTGTCAGAAAAAAGTGGCAGAGGCCGTTGGTCGAGACCCGGCTCGTTGAGCGGCAGCGGGAACATCGGACGACTGCGGTTTTAGGCGACTCTGCGCGAAAATGGGAATAAATTTAGGATTAGGACAACGGCCTTCGAGGGCGGAGATCAATCTTACTGCAGGCCGCTCGCTCGAAATAAGTACGGAACGGTGTTCGGTGTTTTGACCCGCCAGCGCCAGCGAGCCACGGATTCCACGTCGAAGATTTTAAGGGATTCTCATCGAAAAGTGCAATAAAATTAGGACAACATCCCTCGACAGCGGAAACCAATCTTACCACAGGCCGCGTGAGATTATAATTAGGACGGGATTCTGACCCGCGAGCGCCAGTGAGCTACCGATTTTACGTCGGAGTAGGGGCGATTGTGAGGTTGAAGGGATGGGCGGTAGTGCATCCAACGTTGATTCAACCGGACCGAGTTTGTGTTCCTGGCGTAGAAGTCAAGGCGAAGTACACGGAATGGATTCTTGAACGCACCGCATATCAGCTATCTATCTATAGGTCTGCGGAGGTTCAGCACAGGTCGGCCGAAGGTAGAGGGATAGTAAAATGTGGGAGGACTGCGACTCCGGCGAGGTGTATGCGTCGCAAGTTCACCGCGGAAGGATGAGGTTGCTGGTAGTGGTATTTCCTCGGACTGGAATGTGGTTAAGATGGGGCTGGGTTGAGGACGCGTAAAACCGAGGCGGGAGTAGGTGCCCAGTTGGATGTCGCCCAAACCAAGCGAGTTGTCCTTTAAGGGACGCACGCCATTCAAGGAGGTTGATGGTAGCACATACGTCTCGGCGGATAGCGTTGACGCCGCAGGAGGTTCTTGAGGACTCGATATGTACTACCAGTGACAAGCGGGGCTGGAGCAGGAGGATCTAGAGAAAGGTGCGGTCGAAATTGAGAGCCGGGGAACTTGAAGGATTCAGGATCCAAGTCTAATCGACTTATGCGTCGTTTTCGCCAATATCCGTCTCGGGAGCCATCAGAAGCACAAGAGGTCAGGCCCTTTGTTGCGCGTCGTCGATGTAAGCCCCGGCACGCCGTCGGAAACAAGGTCGTGCGCGAGGAAGAAGAACCAAAAGCGTTGAGGTAGGAGGGCCTATGTGGCCGAAGGCACGGTGGTTGGAAGGAGCCGTGAATGGTGTGGTGTGATGAGAGTCGAGGACGGGCCAGGTGAAAGCTGGGGTGGTCGGACTGAAGACTCGCCGCAGTAACCGGAGTCGTCCGGACCTAGCCTTGACCTGGGCCAGACACAGGCGCAGCCGACGGAGACCAGACGCAGAAGCAGAAGCAGAAGCGAGAGCGAGAGGTCGAGATTGGCGAGTTCGAAAGAGAGGTGTCGCCTCGAAAGCCCAACGAGACTGGATGAAGGTGGCGGTCGAGTCCAAGGCGCGTGGGAAGTTACGGCACAAAGTTTGCTCCGATTGGTGCATCACTCGTCGGAGTTGGGGTCGGGCATTCAAACCGGGCGGCAGAATGCGGCATGGCTTCAGTCGTTGTGCAACTTTGATTACGCCAGACACGGCAAGTATCGAATAGTTAGGGCTCGGCTAATCATTGAATTGTTTGTTTACGCTAGCTCAAATCACCAGGGAAGGTGCCGGTGAGGGAATCAGGTCTGACATGCGGGAGTCCGGGACAACGTCGGACGCTTCAGGAGTTGAATCAGTCTAAGAAAGTGACGAACCCCAGGAAGGCTCAGTAGGTCGTGGTTTTCATTGACAGGCGTCCTACCAATCTAGAGACGCAGCCCCGGTCGTTCGACTCGATCCTGAGCCATATACAAGCCATATACAAGCAGGATACACTCGCCTTTTGTTCTCTTTCTCATCATTTTTCGTTTCGTTGTGCAAATTCGACTTGAGGTGGACATCAAGTATACATCCCAGCCGGAGCAGGAGGTCGCAAAAGAAACTCTCTCTGAAAGGCCCAGTATAGTAGTGCCGTGCATCTCACGCCGGCAAAGTGCAGAGATGATGGATCCGCGCTGCTCGTTCGACTCGGGCCTGGGTCCTGCGTAATGATTCTCTAAGACATTTTTGAGCCACCGTGGAGCGAACTGACCAGCGGACTCCCGACAACTTCACAACGAGTTCAAGCAGGCGGGCGGAAATGGTGAGTCTCCGGGTCGTGGCGTACAAGCTAGCCTCCAGGAAGACTCCCGACGATGTAGGAGTATGTCCACACTCCAGATCCAAACCAATACGGCGCCAGTCTATGATATATGAGGATCGGACGCATCCAGGGAGGAGTCCTGAACCGCTCGTTCAATGTAACTAGCTGGGGGTCTTTGACCACTTGAAATCCAAGAGCACCGAGTTCAAGATCGAAGATCCCTCAAAGAAAGCTCCGCCCCGCCCCGCATCCAAAGACACCGATCAATATCGAACGCCTCGCGGGCAAGGTTATGACGGTTGCGGTTGGGTTGCGGCTTCGTTTGACGTAGGGCAGGGATACAAGGCGCATGGGGGGAAGCAAGCCGGCCAAAGTCAGTCGCAGAGAAGGAAGGAACAACAAGCCCAGTAGCCACAGCTTTCATCCGCAGACGTTGAGGCTGCAGAGTAGCTCGTTCGAGTCGAGCCTGAGGCAATATAATGGCGGTTGGCATTTTGTTTGACTTGGTTCAGGAAGGGATTCGAGGATATATGCAGGGAGCGAGTTTGCAGGAGAGTTCGGAACGGGTGCGCAGATGGCGATGGAATGCAAAGTACACACACACGCACATAGATCGCGCAGGACGGTCGAGTTCAAGTCGATAAAGAGGTTACTTGACGACTGCGAAGGACTCGGGGGAGGAAGATACTCTTAAAGGGAGCGAAAGTGAGACGAGAGCTAGAGCCCGCATTGTGCGCCGACTCGGCGAGTCGGAGGAGACTTCATCCAAACTTCATCTTCAGTTGTGTTACTTGTGTAAGTGTTCGTCACGGTTTTGCAGCCAACTCCCGAGCGAAGTAATCAGAGCAGACGCAGAGGCAGAGGCAAGGCCAGCGAGCGTAGATTGACGGGACACGCGGTGGATGTGGTCTCATACATGGTGGTTAAGAACAAGGCGCGTGGGAAGTTACGGCACAAGTGTGCTCAGATTGGTGCATCACGCGTCGGAGTTGGGGTCGGAGTCTAAATTGCTTCGGCCCACTGCGACTGGCACAACTGAACTTCAACCTGGCGCCACGGCCGGTATCGGCCGCGAATTAAATTCTTCTAGCTCCAACTATCTTTGGGAACCGGCATCGATGATCATGATTATGGCGTTCACTTTGTACATTTAATAAATCACACACACACGGACTTTTTCACACACACAGGGCGGGTCACTTTCACACACACAGACCACGGTTGCCTTATATGGTATGTTTACTCATGTATACAACACCACCCTCCCCGCCATCACTCGCCCGAACCATCGCAAGTGGTTTTGCCCGAGCTTCGTGGCACTCCACATCGATTTCTGAGCCTGGGGGTATTCTAAGAATGAATGAAATCAAAGTGGCTGCCTCCAAATATTTTTTCAGAGCCAAGAAACCTTTCTCTTCCCCTGGAATGCTCACTTTTCTCCGCAAATCTGGTCCCGAGTCAACGAGTCACCGTTTCAGCCTTGTCACTCAAAAAAAAACTTTGTCCGAAACCACCACCCACCCTCCTTTCCACAATGTCCGACCCCACCCTGTGCCGTTTCAGCGATGCTGCGGGCGTGCAGTGCATCTGCATGCGCGTTGACGAGACCTACGTTGCAGACAACAAGCGCACTCTGTGCTGCAACTGCGGCCACATTGCCAGCGCCCACCCTCAAGCGCCCGCTAGCGTCACCTCCCTCCTCCGAGGATTCCGAGATGCTGGCAAGCTTGGGACCCCTTCGAGCTCCTCTTCTACCGCTAAGGCCTCCCGGGAGGAGGCCGAGGCAGAGAGGGTTGCGCCCCAACAAAAAACGCAAATCCAATGGCTCCCAGGCGGAGACCGCTCCCAAGAAGGCCAAGGTATGTCCCTGTCCTCACCCTCCTTGCTTTCTCCTTTCGCTGACAAAAAGCCCGAAGGTGCCAGCCAAGCCTGAGGTTTCACCCTCCGTCCCTCATTTCCTGCTCCGTTTGCTGACTCGGAAATGCAGGTGCCTAAACCCGAAGGAAAAAATGTCAAGTACGGCAAGGCAGTTCTCATAACTTGCGGCGTGCTCGGGGTAATATCTTCTTCTTGTGCCTAGGCATCGGTGATTAATTGCTTTTTCCAGGGTTCTCTTCGCAACTCCAAGGCACCAATTCCCGATGAGATTGTGAAGATGAGAGCGGCGAACTTGGCTGTGCTGTCCACCCCGAGCAGCCCACTCGTTATCAACACATCTTGGACCAACGACCAGGTGCTCCAGGAGCTCAGGCGCCTGTTCCCTGAGGCCATGCGGTATGTAGAAAAACGACACCGTGCTGACGTGCAGCTGGTGTACGGTGTTACCTTCTACAAGGGCACTATCACCGTCACAGGTGATACTCACCCCACCGGTAACGAACTGGCGTCCTACTGCAAGATTCCTGGCCGCTCGGCTGATGAGCGTGTACTCTTTGTCGGTAATGCATGCTCTCCTTCCGTCTACTTGGGGTCCTGATTTTTTCCTTGTCAGCGACCAGAACCAAGATTCCCAAGCATCACTGGGATTGGCAGGACTCCGAAAGCGAAGATCTCGGGACCGACATTGAGACTGTCCCCTCAGAGGACATTGTGCGGCCTAAGCCCAAGCCAGGTGTGTGTTCTACCAGAGTCTATTGTATATTCAAACCTGACCTTCTTCCAGCGTACAAGGGTAAGGGAAAGGGGAAAGCCAAGGCGGATGCGAGTTCTGGTATGTCTCATTTCCTCTTTCGCTTGATATGCGCTCACACAAGTCCTAGCAAGCGAGGATGGAGAAACGGACATGCGCAAGGCTGCAAGGGCTCGCACCCGTCTCTCTACAGGTAAGAACTATGTCTCAGTTCATTGCATCAAGCTTACGCTTCGATATTTCAGGGGCTTTGGAACGCAAGCCTGCGCTTTTTATTCCTGGAAGTGATGACGCAGAGTTGGCGGAGGATGCCGACGCTGGGCCTGCAGGTGCCATTGTAGTCAGCGACGACGATGAAGCGTACCTCCCTCCTGCTCCTCCTCTTCCGTGGAAGACCTCTCCCCTGAATCTCCGCTCGCCATCCCCCGCCGCCCCCATTTCACCTGGCTCCGAGGAACCGATCATGTCCTTCGAGGACTTTCAGTACTATTACCCCCTCTCCCCGCCGTCTACGGCGGCGTCGGCGCCGGTCATCAATGACACCTCGACATCCAGCTCCTCCACTTCAAATCCCGCCCCAGTCCCATCCACATCTACGTCGATGATGGCTTCGCCAGCTATCACTGCTCCTGCTCCCGTGCCCGCGGAGGCTAGCACTGCTACCCCCGTCGTCCGAAAGCACAGGTTCCAGAAGATGGGACCTGGACGTGTCTAGATAGTATACATACTTCCCCTTACCTATACCCTATCTCTCGTTTATTTCTTCTCTCTCTGCTTCTTTATTTATCCTTCAGTTCGGTCCACTTGTTACATTAGTCCCGCTTAGCACTTCGAACTTTCGTACCATTAATACAAACTAATTTTCTGAAAAAAAACACCGTCTACGAGTGCCTAACAAAGCGCCTGGACCATCCATGACAATCACGGACCCAGCTATCTCCTTGACGGTCTGAATGTAATACCAAAGTCCCTCTCAGCCCTTTAAAATGTAGGTTAAAGTGTGTGAGATCGCACGATGGAAATATCAAGACATCCCCGAGTTTGAGATCAAAGCACAGGCCCGCCTCGTACAGGCAGAGCTCGCCACCCGTGAAGGTACCAAATGGGACAACAAGGCAGAGTCTCTTGTCGCCAGCGTCCCGGTGGGCCCACGTGCATGCACTGAGATTGATGACGAAGCCGCCAAAAGGATAGCATGGGGAGGATGCGTCGAGCGGAAGGTGCTCGACGTATATGCTGAGCTCTTCGTAGTCCTCGGGCAGGTACGTCTTCAGCTGCGCAAAGCAAAATACTCAGACATGCAGAAAAGAGACAAACAAAGACAACATAACCTACCGCAACGCGTAGAATCTCGAAAAAATCAGTATACGCCTCCACGAGGATAGTATATTCGTCCGCCTTCTTCATATCCTTCGACCGGTGAGGTGTTCGCTGCTCAAAGTTGACACGACCACAGTGGTCTCGTCGCACATTGTCCGGATGAGCATCCTTCGGGGCTTTATTGCCCTGCACAGAAATTAGCGGAGAGCTCAGGCGGAAGGAAGAGATGAATACCTTCTCAGCGTATCTTGCGTACCAGGAGTAGTGGCAGGACAAGTACTGAAAAAACTCTCTTTCCGAGTCATCATCCACAAACTCCCCCGCCATGCATGTTCGAATGTGCTCCATAGCATCTACCAGCTGCTGGCGATATTCGGCGGGAAGCTTGAAGAGGAGGGACATTAATTTGCCATTTTTGTCCGTGATTCGGAGGGCGGTGCTTGGGGCAGTATGAGTGGGAAGTAGATATACACAGAGGAAGTGGATTACCCAGCGAGGATGTCGCTCGATACTTTGACATATTTCCCCGTCTTGTGCTTGCCTTGACGGTGGAGATTGTCCAGCTATCGTGAGATCAGAAGCTAACCCCCCCATCAGAAGGACGGAACGCGCACCACTTTTTCCAGGTGCTCGAGGCTGTTGGCCTTCACGCCCTTGGAAGCCTTCTCCCGCTGTTCCTCGGTGAATTTGTTGCGGTTTTTCGGAGTGACCGGACAGGCAGCTCTAACAAACTCCAGTGGTGTCTCGATCGTGTGCACTGGGTCGAGTTTCACGCTATCTGGATCTTCTCGCCGGGTCCAGGAGGGCACAGTAGAGCTGTTCCACTCCGCTGACCGAGGATGCAATATCGGGTAGCTGTACTTCGGCTCAGAGACCGGACCGTGTAGCACAAGGAAGGACAAGATGGACTTACTTGGTCTCGACACCGTCAAAGATCTCATCTGCGACATCGAGATCCTTGAAGGCAAAGGTCTCGACTCGCGCGGGGGTGGTCTCGGTTGCGATAATGTTGCGCTGCAGAGAAAAGGCCTGAATGGGCCCCACCGATGCACGTATATAGAATATAGGTATCATCAGACGGTGCACCATGGGAAGCCAAAGTCCATCTGCGACGCGACGTGGTGAGAAAGCACCGGGAAAGGCAAGATAAGGAGTCATACGTTTGACGCGTCGGAGTGCAGAGGCCAGAGACAAGATGTCGTCTTCTGGTACTTGGCGAGTAATGAATGTGCGCAGATTAAGAGCAGCAATAATCGGGAGGAGATATAGTGTGCCTGTGAACGACAAATGAGCATGCACATGTAGGAATACAAGAGGCCATAGCTCACCGCCCGCGCACAAAAGAATCAGTTTTTTTGAATGATTCACCCAGTCCCTGAACGTGTTTTCGTGGGTTCCGGGGGGGGCGTACTCTGCAGCGAGTTTCTTGAATGTAATTCTAGACGTAGCCTCTGCGCGCAAGCTGAAGCCAAACAAATGGTTAGCGGATACGCTCAAGGAGCAACATGTACGCACCTGTCGACGTTCAAGCCAAGCTGAATTAGAGACAGCATGAGCTGCAGTTCTCCGACTTGGACTTGCGTAGTCTGTTGGCTGATTCGTGCGCAAAGAGACACCATATCGTTCGTCGTGAAGCTGCTTGAAGACGTCACACCAATCCCATTCAGGACTTTTTCGAGATCCTGGCGATGAGCCCGCCCGAAGATGGCGAGGAGCCTGGAAAGGAGTTTCCCAGCACCCTCCGTTATTGCAGGGCCCCCGTCGGGATCTACACGGTAGCCAACTGTCTTCGCCTTCTTCCGCGAGCTCCCCTTCCCCCGCCCCTTTCCCTTTACGCCTTGCCCTTTACCTCGCGCACTCCCTTGCTCGCGCTCCTCCTCCCCTCCGGCATCTCCTCCCTGGCAACTGGGACAGTCTGGTTGGTGGCAGGGCATCGCGCCAATAGCAGCGTCAGACCCGGTACGCTCGCGATCCCCACGGCGCCCACATTCGGGTGTCCATAGGTGAGCCGGTCCCCCGCCTCCTCCAGCACCCCCACCGTCCCCTCCTCCCCCTGCTCCAGCTGCATGACGAGCAAGGAGCTCGTGAAACTTGATCATCAGCCCAGACGGCGCCCCGTTGGTCTGCGGAACCTCCTCCTCCTCCTCCTCGTCTTCAGGTGGTCCGTCCTCGTGTTCCTCCTCACGATCTTGCGATGTGCGTTTGCCCAGAACAGAATCGACCGGACTCAGAAGCAGTGGGGATAGAAAGCGATCTGCACAATAGTTAGTACGATGTACGTGCAGGGTGATGCACGACGAGACATACGCAAACGTGAGTCGTCACCGTGGAGAGTGGGTGAGGAGCCGGAGAGCAACGGCGAAGACCCACGCGGCGTCTGAGATGGAGAGGGTATATATGGGTCGGAGGGATCTTTGGAAGATGCAGCCGTGTCAACCATGCGTTCGTTGAGCTCAGGCAAGGGTGCCAAAGTGCGGGTACGCAAAGCTGTATTTTGTCAGGGTTTGGATTCGGTGAACGATAACGCGACGTACATTGAATAAAGTCTGGGGATGCCGGGCCACTATCAGGTAGAGGCACGCTTGTGCTGCGTCGAACAGAGGTACGAGGTCGACGAGGGAAGACCGAGGAGTAGTCCGGCATGGGTGCAGACAACGAGGGAGGCGCCGGCGGCGCAACAACAGTGGTCTCAGGAGGTATGGGATCCACAAGCAAGGCATTGAGCCGGCTGCGAAGGTCTGCAAAGGCAGCGGGGAGAGCTACACCATCGGTCTCGAGGTAGGCCAGCAGCGAGGCCGCGACATCGGGAGGTACAAAGAGGTCGGGCATTGAATTTGGTATGAATTGAGCAAGCTGGGCTGCCGCTGGGCTGCCTTGGGACTTTCACGGACGTCCGTGAATCGCGTCCAGTCACGCTCCCACGCCGTGATGTTGAGGAGGAAGACGCGTCGACGCGTCGACGTGGTGGATGGGAGAGAGGTTTGTTGACATGTCCCAAAAAGGAAATCACATCTTGCTCTCTCCCTCCTCGTGCTCGTGGACTGGTAGTGAAGGTCTGGCTCTCCCACCTGCTGAAGGTCTACGCTGTGCAAGTCTTCGTCTATCTCAAGCATAACCAATGGTCCAAGCTGCCAGGGACCCCAAATGCAACATTTACCACTAAAGCACCGAGGACAAATCTCTCAAGAATGCACCTTGCAAATGGACCTCGCAGACCATTGAAGCATTCTCGCACGGCGTACCTGGCATCTGCCATGTCTTCCTACAAGGCACCTGCTACATCTACCTGCAGAATATGCATACTCCCACTTCAAGTACAAAACAGCAAAATTTCGCAAATTTCTCGTGGCATTCATCAGTCCCGACACCACGTAGGTGCTCCCTGGAGGCCCGTACACGCTGGGAGCCTGCTAAATGTGATCTATGTATGCTCCCACCGACCCTAAGACCTCGAGAACGTCGGGGCATCTTGATCCTCCTCACCTCCACATCAAGCCAAACACTTGGAAATTCGCAAATTTCCCTCTCAACCTCGAACACCCGCGGTAGGTTTCGATTCAAGGCCCGGGGCATCTGGGTAACTCACCCACCGATCCCTAGACACGCTTTCCCCAGCCCCGAGACGTCGAGAACGTCGGCAGTCCGGTGCAGAGGTCATCACATCAAAAGTGCGAAAATCACGAATTTGCATTGCAACCTCGAACGACTGCGGTAGGTTTCGATTCAACGCCCGGGGCATCTGGGTAACTCACTAATAGACCCCTAGGTACGCTTGTCCGTGGCCCGAGACGTCTAGAACGTCGGCAGTCCGGTGCAGAGGTCATCACATCAAAAGTGTGGAAACCACGAATTTGCACCTCAAGCTCGAACGACTGCGGTAGGTCTTAATTCAACGCCCGGGGCATCTGGGCAACTCACTGATAGACCCCTAGGTACGCTTGTCCGTGGCCCGAGACGTCTAGAACGTCGGCAGTTCGACGCAGAGGTCAAACTGCGGAATTTGCGAAAATGGCATTGCAAGGTAGCTGGTCCTCCTTCAACCCCCAGCGCCTCTTGCTTATATCCATAACGTTGTCTAGGTATGCTCATGCCTCGGATAACTAGAATTGCAATGGCTGTATAATGTATTCAATTTGTACATTGTCCTTAATCTGACTCACTGTCCTCGGTCTCAAAGTCCCCCTCCGTGTCACTTCCCTCATGCAAAACACGTGTCATGGCATCCAGCGCCCTTGCCCACTGTACCGCCCTGGGGTACCACTCATCCCGAGGAAGAATGACCGTCAACTGCTTTCCCTTTGTCCCGGGACGATACACCACTGTCTCAGGATAATCCTCCTCCTCCCACTCTTCCTCTCGCACACCATAGTTCTCGGGAAGGGGGCCCGGCATCACGAGTAGCACATCAAGGAGCTCCAGAAAGCGCTGTTCGTCGTCTGAATCCTTGAAGGGGGACCGGTTCTTGGCGACCTTGATTGGTGCATGCCGAATATTCTGTGCGAGGTCAGCTTCGACCCGGTTCTCCAACGCCTCCTCTTCATCCACCGCCGATATATCATCAGCGTCAGACCCCTCGTCTGCTTCCTCGGGGTCAATGCCTGCACCACTTTGATTTCTTCGACGACGCAGGCGGCGGCCTTCCACCCCGTAGTACCGGTTAATGGCGTCTGGGTGAATGCCATCGAGCGCGTCTTCACGGTAAATTCCCTCCGTGAGCTGGCCGAGAAAGCGCATGTCCTGCGAGGGTCAGGATGTGGGGCTCGCCAGTTGAGTTTGGGCAGGACTTACTGCTGGACTCTGGTCGTTTGTCATGCGGCCAGAGATGGGATGCAGATTCCACTCCTCCTGAAACTCAATGCAGTCATTGTTGATGTCTACTAGGAAAAGGTGGTGGAGAAGCCAGAGATGTGCCGGGGTCTTGCGGTCGAGGGCGTGGATACGACCCAGTCGAGTGAAAAAAGCCCTCCACCGACGGGCAAATTGGCTGCCCACCTCCACCCAGAGGCGTTCGATGCGGGTATTTCTTGTCGAGCTACAGGAAAATGAGGATACAGTCAACGATATGGGCTCATTCACTCACGATCCCCACATAAAAGATGCTCGGCCCGGTCCCTTGTGCATAACCATCCAGATGGCGACCTTGGTATTCTCACCACCTCGATCCCCACGAAGTCGGGACGGTGTCCCGTACTTTTGAATTGCGGCCATGAAGACGTCGAGGACGGTCGAAGCGAGATTGTTGGTGCTAGCTTTCAGACCGGTCACCTTGAAGCAGTGTGAGTATGGAGTACGGATAAGGAATGGTGGTTCTCACCGTGCGACAGTATCCGTCGATAAACCCGTGGATTACTATACCCCACCAGATGAGCTTGTGGTGGCCGTCACAATGCCACAGATAGTTTGGGCGGGGAACCTTGTATCGTCGGCGGCGGATAGCGAGATGGGTACGCAGCGCCTGCCCAAGCTCATCAACACGTCTCAGAGACTTCCGGGCGCGTTCACGCTGCACGCGGAGCCCGTGACGTCTGAAGTGGCCACGGAGATATCGAAGTCCAGAGGTGGGTTTTTTAGCCTTGTAGCGGCGGGTGAGCAGGTCGAGTTCGGCGTCGTCAATGCCGTCGAATCTCTTCTCCAAGCCAAGCTCACGGAGACGTTTCCTCAGGGTGTGGCGATGAACATTCAGAGCGGACGCAAGTGTACCCAGTTTTATGTTACGGTTTGACGCCGTAGCCTCCCTCAGGTATTCGGGGTCAATGTATTTGGCAGGCCGCCCGCGCCTTCCGGTGGTATCTTCTTGAACAGGCTCCAATAACACAATATTGTCGCGCTCCCTGTACAGCTTGGGTATCAATAAGTTTTGTAATGAAATCAAGTAGACTTACACTCCTTCAGCTGCGAGGGCGGAAACCTCGAGCTCATAAACCAGAGGCCCGAGTAATTGGGTACATTGATCAATCCAATCCCTCGGTACCTCCACCTGCAGTCCCTCGAGGACAGGCACCAAATTGTCGATGATGTTGGAGGACAAGAGCTTGTATCGCAGTTTGTCGCTATCTTCCTGCCGGAGAGCGTGGAGTGCTCGCGTGTAGGCATCGTTGAGAATTTGGTATGCGGTCCTAACATTGGCTGACCATGGCAGGTTGTTCGGAGGGAGAGGAGGAAGCACATCGGGGAAATTGAAAGACTCCATAGGCGTCAGGAGTAAGTTTTGATCTTACTCTTCACCTCATCAACGACCATGCCCAGGCACGAGAGACTCTACTTGCCGGATGGTACTCTCACAATAATGGTGCATTCGAATCGTGGTTATATTAGACTCCCAGCTGATCTTGTCAAGGCCGGAGATGGCTCGAAAATGCTCTATAATGTCTACCGCGGTCAGCTTGCGCTTGGGAGCGAGCTCCTCGCTGGGATGTTCAGTTTGCCGAACCCCGTCATCCCTGCTATAGGCGTCACGGAAAATGCGAGGGCATGGTTCAACAAGGCCAGGGAGCAAGGCCTGGGGGGCACCAGCGATGACACTGCGATCGTGTTTCCCCCTCAGTTTTCCGCTGCGGAGATTGAGATTTTCTTCGAATTCATGTACCTGCAAGGGTGAGTCAGTTGATTTCCTCGGACTATTGAGAAAGCTAATGCCACTGCAGATGGTCCCGCGACAACCCGGACGTTGCGACCTCCTGCGCCATCCTCAAACTCAGTCACTACCTCATCGTCCCTCAGGGAATCACATACGCCAGGCGATACCTGGACAACAACCCGGACTTCACCCCAGTGAACCGTATGAGCCTTGCCTTTCCCTACCATTTCGCCGACTGGATTGGGAGTGCTTTCGACGAGCTGATGGGAATATCGATCAACAACCTCTCGGAGGACAAGGAGAAGGTCTTGGGTCCATTGGCTTACCGCGCGCTGGCCAGAGCGCAGGCCAAGGTCCTCGACGCTCGTCTCCGTCTCGCGCTCAAAGCTCCTGATGTCAATCACTGCAATTACTGCAGCAATATCCCCTACTGCCGCGAAGAGTGGGAGAAAATGTGGACAAGTGTGAATGGTGTGCTAGGGGCGCTGATCAAAGAGGATCTACCAGGCTCGGTGATTATGGACAAGTTGCGAACGTACTCACGGGGAGGCATGACTTACGAGTGCCATCGCCGCACTTGCGAGGGCTTGCAGGACACCGAGGACAAGGTCAGCATCTTGCGCGAGGAGGAAGGGCTCATCGACGAGGCCGTGGCTGCATTGTTGAGGGCTACTGGGGTCCCGTTGTCCCTCTAACTTAGAATTACTTGACGTGGTCGACGGTGTGTGTGATAATACAAGCTCTGTCCTCCGTGTGTGTGTGAAAAAGTTGCCTCCGCCGTGTGTGTGTGAAGTGATCGCGCCGTGTATGTGTGTATTTTTACCGTGTGTGTGTGATTTATTAAATGTACAAAGTGAACGCCATACATGATCGACTTCAACTCACGACTCATACTACTGTAAGTGAACTTTCGGATTAATCCGGTTCGTTCAGGCTGAGGACACTGCGTGTGTGGTACACGTTCACCATCAGTAGTACGAAACCTCGAAGGAACGCCTTCACATACCGCTCATCGTCAAATATATCCTCGGATATGGTACACGCGCTTTCGTCGGTGCGATACCACTTGAAAACCGGGGTTCGACTCCCCGCATCCGAATGTGACGGTCGGCTCGTTTGATTTTTTCCCGTCAGGGTTCTAGTTTGCAAGCCCTTGAGTCCTGATCGGCACACGGACTCGCACCTCCAGCGTGTAAGTGGATCTAACGTATAAGCCACCTGCAAGCCCCCACGCGGAAAATCAACCCTACTCATCGAGCGCATCACCAGGCCTCAATAATGAGACTTATAGGTACTCAGATGCCAGTGGTGTGCCCATCCAGCGAATGGAATTGAGCCTTCGTTCTCGCAACACGGGGTTCAACTCCCAGTATCCAAATCAAGTGGATAATCCATTCTTTTTCGTGAATGTTCTGGTTTCAGGTTGTAGGTCCTGCACCACAACGGGTTTAAGTCGACGCACGATCGCGAGTCGCTGTCCAATATCTTCTAGGTCCAACCTGTTTTTTGTGAAGGTTGATTCAACGTGTAAGCCGCCTTCAAGCTCCGCAAGCAGAAAATCAAGCCTGCACTCTGAGCGCACCAATGGGTCGTCCATACACTCGGGTGTGGAGCACCGTCCAAGCGCGTGACCTTATAATTACTTGGTTATCTCATCGCGGCACGGGGTTCGACTCCCCGCATCCAACTTTGGTAAGAGTGGCTGCAATGTTTTTCCTCTTGGCGGGTAATATTTCTTACCTGCCAGTAAATCACCTCTCACGCTCCTATGGATCGAATATTGCGCTGGGAGGTGAAGCTCAGCTGCGCCAGCTCAAACTCATCGGAACGTTTACAACCAGCACTGTCGACTCCAATCCACGAGTTCTTCGCATCAATTCAGCTAGTTCAAGCGGCGGCAGCCACAGGAGCTGGAGCTACTCGATATGCTGAAGATGTGGAGTCGGGACTCAGTAGACGCCTGAGGTTCAATAAATCTCCGGGATGCTTTTTTGCAGATTCAACTTGTAAACGGCCTTCGACATCCCCAGCGCAGGAAATTTGAAAATCAACCCTACTCATCGAGCGCATCGACAGCCCTCAGATATAGGTACTCGGATGCCACTGGCAGTGGGTACGTCCAGCGAATAGAATCGAGACTTTGGCCTGGCGAGGGGTTCGACTCCCCGCATCCGAATTAGAGACTTCCAAGTCAGGTTTTTGGGGGCGAATACCTGAACTTAGTAAACCACATCAAGCACCTCTCCCGCCGTTCGAACGAATAATAAAATGTATGCAAGTGTGAATGAGGTATGTCCATAGTCCGTTCTATCGTCCATTTCCATTGCGTCTATACTTTAGTTTTCACCGTCGTCGTAGCTTGCTCGTCACATCTCAAAGCAAGACCCCCATCCCAAGCGCCAACAACCCAAGCGCAAGCACCACCCCCGGCGCCCCACTGGCAACACCAACCACACTCCGAGTCCCCTCATTCGAATTCGAGCTCGGACTCGTGCTCGGCGCGCTCGCAGCGGGGGTGCTGCGCGTGGCCGGCGCGCCAGCGAGGCCGCCCGACGAGGTCGCGGACGGCTTGGGGGTGGAGAGGGGCGCGGACACGGAGGTGGGCGCGGACGCAGAGGTGGAGGAGTCGTCATCGCCGGAGTCGTCTGTGGTGGAGGAGAGGGGGGCGGAGTCGGTGCCGGTGCCGGTTGCGGCAGGGTCTGCGGAGGAGACGGCGTCGGTGCTGGTGAGCGAAACACAAGTCAAGTTAACAACGAGAACAAAAGAAACGAAGGCCGAACTCACGTCACACTGGGATCATCCTGCGCAACGCCCACGGGACAATCCGGGGACCCAGACGATAAAGAGCCGTCCTACGCTGGGCATCAGCATCCCTTTTTAAAAAAACCTCGAATAAAGCGACGCACGGCGGGAACGTACTCGCAGGCTCCTGCGCCCACGTAGGAACACGAGATGAGGTCGCCGTCGCCCACGGAGCTGGTGAAGGGGGTGCCGGCCTTGTCGGTGGCAGGGCACTGAATGGCGGCCTGGCGGCGGACGGAGGCGGCGTGCGCGGCGGTGGCGGCGAGGAGGAGCGGGGCGAGGGCGGAGACGACGCGCATTTTGATTGGTGGAAGGGAAAGCGTGAAAAGGCTTGTGGTGGGAGGGGGACGGAGAATGGAGGGACGGCGGTGAGGACTGACGGGGTTTTATAGGGCGTCGAATTTGCAAGGGGGCGGCGTCTGTCACGGTGGGTGGAGAACAACAACACGCAAGGCTGTGCGCGGGGATCGGGTGCAGTGCTTGCCGGTGTTAGCCGAACCCGGCTTGCCTCTCGCCCTCATCTCGACCCTGACGCTGTGTCCACTGCCAGCTGCGGCGTCCTTGAAACCCGCGTTGAAACCCGGGCTACTCCACGAAACGACGGGTCTCCGTCGCCGCCCAATCCTCCTCCACAGGCCACGGCTCCTCCATGGCGATCAATCCGCTGGGCTCGCCGACTTGCAGCGCCTCCCTGTCTGTCACTCAAACCAACGTCAAACCCCTCGCACAGACGTCTCCTTATGTTCAAACGTGTCGGAATGCCTCCTCTCGCTGCGAAACTGGGGAAGCAATCGATGAATTGTGCTTTCGCTCTCCTTTTTGGCAACACCGAAGTCTTTGAGGTCACTCAAGCCGTTTAAATCAACACACCTGGGCCCCCGTGCGGAATCTACTTTGGATCTCGGTGTTCGTTTTTCATCAATATAGACCGCGCGTCGTGTCACTTACACGCCTTCATCTCTTCGTCGCTGCTAGAACGTCGATACGCGCAGAGATCTGACACCCATCCACCACGGCTTCCGCGACCTTCACTTCCCCAGTTCGTTTTTTGTCCTCTTGACTCGAAACCGTCGAGTAACTGTGGCGGTAGGCGACCACGCCGGCAGTCTAAGTGGTTTCTAGAACAAATCCCTTTCATTCAAAAAAACCCTACTATCAATCTCGTCATCGCCTCAGGCTCGATTCGAACGAGCTATCCAGCCGCCAGAGCGATCCTCAACAACGTGGAAATCAATCCAAAGCACTCGCTACTGGGCCTCTTTCTACGTGTGTCCCCTGCCGAGTCGTTCTCTGCACTCGACTGTCAACCGACGCGCCTCAACCGACTCGCCTCAACGCAACTCTTCGGTTGCATCTGTGCCTCTGGCTGTGGTTCTGGCTCTCGAACCCGTGTATCCTTCCTCCCTCGCTCCCTTCAAGCCTCTACCGCTCTCCAACCGAAATAAATCTGCACCGTTCCGATCCTGCCCTCAAGGTGTCATGCCGCTCGGGGGCTGGAACAAAATGGAGACTAGAGTTTCGACCATGCCATGCTCATGCTCGATTCGAACGAGCCGCGCTCCGAGCCCCGGTTGGAAGACGGACGGGAATTCACCGCTACTGAGCCGTCCTTGGGATGCCCTGGCCTTCCCAACTTACATTCGTTCCTTCGCCGCGTGCAAGGTCGAGTCAAAAAGCGTACACCAAACCTATCATTGCCTCAGGCTCAACTCGAACGAGCAGTTCAACGAATATCCGCGATGTCTGCGGATGCAAGACATCGCTACTAGGCCGTTGTATGGTTGGTTTTCAATCTTGCGGAGCTGGTTTCTTTTTTGGTTTCCACCCCGGACTGACTCGGCTCCTGTGCAGCTCGTCGTGGCTCAAACCCGGTCTGGATCCTCATCACTGGTGCTCCTTCAAATCCTTCGTCGACCCCTCATGCCGATGCCCCTGATGCAACAAAACAGCTCCTACTGGATATTGGCTCAGGCTCGGGTCGACCGAGCGGCGCTGCGGCTGCCTCGATTTGGATCAGGATGCGCGCCCGAGGTGCAGGCGCTACTGAGCCCATCCTCGGGGTGTTCTTAAGCACGATGGACTTGTTACTTCGGCGTGTATCGTTACCTCAAACTGAAGCAAGGTCGAGCCAAAAACCAACTTTGAAACCGTACCATTGCCTCAGGCTCGACTTGAACGAGCAGTTCAACAAACATCCCGGACATCTGAAGATGCAAGGTGTCGCTACTGGGCCTGTTTATGGTCGTGTTTCAATCTTGTCGCACTGGTTGTGTCCCCGAGCGGACTTGCTTCAAGTCACCCGTTACTGGAGGCTGGTCTCCGATTCTCGCCGGCTGCGTCTGCGCAACCTTCTGACACCCTATATTTTGGCCCTCTATACACACGCCCTCGGGCCTGCCTCACAGCTTCAGAATGCCCAGAATTTTGCCCAGCCTCAAAAAGCTCCGTCCATCGGCATGACCCAGGCTCCCATCGATGCCCCTGAGTCTGGTAAAGGTAGACGGAGCAAAATTCAGTTGGTTTATAATTTCTCCCTCCATGGCTCAGACTCGAGTCGAACGAGCGGCGCTGGCTATCTCTGCATCTAGCAGACGTCTGGAGCTCCAGGATTACTGAGCCCTCCTGGGGTGTGCTTGAGCTCGCTAGACTCCCCACTGCGGCGCGTATCGTTACCTGAAATTAAACGAGCGGCAGGAAGTCAAGAAAACTCACGTCGGAAGCCAGCCATTGCCTCAGGCTCGACTCGAACGACCAAATTCAGCCGGCATGCTCATCTGAAGTTGCAAGTCGCCGCTACTGGGCCTTTCTATGATCGTGTCTCTATCTTGTTGCACTGGTTGTGTTGTTTCTCCTCGTTCAAAGTCAGCGAACTCACTCCAAGTCACCAGCAACTGGAGGCTGGTCTCCAATTCTCGCCGGCTGCGTCTGCATAACGTTTTGACACCCTGTATTTCGGCCCTCCATCCACCACGCTTTCAAGCCTTCCTCTCAGCTTCAGGATGCTCGGAATTTTGCCCAGAGTCCAAAAAGGCTTCCGTCGACCCGCATGGCCCACGCTCGCATCGAACGAGCGGCGTTGATCCCTGCATTTCGATCGACTGTTCAGGTACAGGGCGCTACCGAGCTCTTCCTGGAGTTGTTCCTGATCTCCCTAGACTCGTTGCTTCGGCGCGTCAAGTTCAAGTTGCAACAAAACGAAGCTCAAAAGACTTTGGTGGACGCTCTATCGCCTCAGGCTCGACTCGAACGAGCAGTTCAACGAGCTCATCTGCTGCAGGTGCAAGATATCATCGTTACTGGGCCGTTTTGTCAATGGCTTGGATCCTGGCGGACTGATTGTGTCTCTGCGTTCCATTTTCGACGGACTCGGCTCATGGTTCCTTCAATTCTCTTCAACCTGGGTTCCCCCGTTTCGGCCCTCTATCGCTATGCCTTCGCATCATTCCTCAAAATGTCATGCCGGTCAGCCCAGGCAGCCGCACTAAAAGAAGCAAACGCCTTGGCCATGGCTCGGGCTCGCGTCGAACGAGCGGCGCCATGGATCCCTGCATTCGATAGAGCCTGGAAATCCAACGCTACTGAGTATATTTTGAAGCGGGCCTTCACCATGTTCGTGAGCGCGTTACCGACCAGCTTTCGTGAGCTGTCAACCTGCCATCAAATTGACGAAATGGTCACTTCATGCATGTCAAGATACTGCTCGGGAGATGCTGCGATGCTCAGTTACCGCAAGAGCTCGGGTAAACGGTGAACCTCAGTTGTGCTCAGTTGTGATGCCCGTCCTCGCGTAAACAGACATAAATAACGCGCCGCGTCGTGATCCAGAACGCGACAGTGGCTCTCAAAATCCTTCCCACCCAGCGACCGGTGCAAATGTCAAGACCAAGCTCCGCAGTGCCGTGGCCACGAACGATAGGACTGTCGGAAAATGAGAAGAGAGCCTCGATCGGGTAAGATGTGCCGGGCCCCTGACTTTCCAAAACACGGTCGAAAAAGGCAACAACGGGTGTAAAGGAATCACAATGGCCCAGTGTCCCACTTCGGGTAGTGGTTGGGTAGAGTTGGCCCACAGTTTGGACACCGCCGAGATGCCCGATACGTTTCCCACGGTTCAATTCTGCAGGCTCTACCAGTTTCGCGGACACGTCGATTAGAGGTCAGAAGGAAACGGCTCTGAGTTCGTGGGTAAGCATTCTTTGACGCGAATTGCTCCGAAACCAAGTGTCTATGCCACATGTTGATTTCGGTAACACAATTATATCAGTATTTACATTGTGGGACACCCAGAATCAGGACGAGCTCCAGCTCAGTATCTGAGTGGACACACGCTGCGCCTGCAAAGTTCAAATCGGAATTAGTGAGTGAATCCGAGAAGGACGGGGAAGGAACGGTGAACCTGGGGCGCACATGGTTCGTTGATTCAGAATAAATGGGCGAGATAGAACTCACGAGCATTGCGCCGCCTCCAGGCCTCCCCTGGTCCGATATCGGCTCATCGTCCAGACTAGAAAAAACCAGCCTCGCTCACAGCCTTTCCTCGAGAATGGGTGCAGGGATTGGTCTGCGAGCATTCCTGTGGCGCTTCTGCGCTGAAAACATGAGTTCTGTGCCTATTCCAGTGAATATGTTACCGGGCATGCACATTTGCAACCAGCGGGATAAGTGAGTGGAGTAAAAAGAAATGTGGTATTGGGTTCCAATACCACATTTCTTCTGAGGCGGAAGTGGGTCGCGGAATACCTAATCTGACTGTGAGACGCGTCGACGAGGAAGAATTCAGCCACGCACCAGGTGTTTCCACTGTCCTCCCCGCTGAGTCATCCGCGCCGTCATACGCGCCGAAGTCTTAAGCTGTGGCTCCTGGCAGAGCTGCAATGAGTGAGAACATCGTGGCGAGGGTAGATTCATACCGTTTTGGCGCTGCTCAGCAGTGTCCTCGCCGTCGTGGCGCGCTTTCGGGGTGCGCTGGATGGGAGCAGGAAGGAAAAGCCATTGCCGCAATCACCGCTTGCCGGATTGGGATGAATTCCGACGCTGCGCGATTCAACAGTTCGCCACCCCGGACCTCACAAAGGCTAGCACTCGGTAAGGAACCTCACGATTGATGTAGCCCACCTCACGAGTGATGCCATCAACCTCACGTTGATGGCGCGCAACCTCACGAAACCTCGCGCGCTCACGCGCTCACAGACATGTATATTACCCTTTGAAGCTTACTTGACGACGCGTCAAGATGAAGGGCGAAAAAGTCAAACGCAAACTTGCGACCTATGGCCCCAGGCTCGAGTCGAACGAGCTGTTGAACGAACATCCGCGAGCTCTGGGGATCCAAGACATCGTTACTGGGCCGATTTCCGAATGTGCTCGATCTTCTTGGAACGATTGCGTCCGCGCGTAATGTTGAAGGACCTCACTTCAAATAACCCTTGATCCTCTTCAATCTGGGTTGAGCGCGAGTCGCGAGTCAATACCCTGTTTTTCGATCTTCCACTTCGGATTCTCTCGCGTGTGTTGAATCAAGATGGTGGGGGTGAATTTGGAGCGGTAAAAGAGGAAGTCGTACACATTGGCTCGACTCCGTGGTTGAAGCAAATATGCCGAAACGCCCATGCATCCCATCCAACGATTCAAGACGCAACACTCAAGAAGACCCAGTTGCGCATGGTCCGCACTCGCAGATAATTCGGTTTGAATTTTCTTCCAGCGAGCCGCTCGTTCGAATCGAGCCTGGGACGTGGGTTTGGGGGAAAGGTTTTTGCAGCGGAGTCGCGAGGTAAGTATACTTTTTGGCTAGTTCAAAAACTCAAGTTGAACTTGGCAAGTTTTGTCGCCAAGTTGGTCGGCAAGTTGGTTTTACAGAGACAATAATTGAATCGCAGCAGGGGACAGTAAACCGGAAAGTGGAGGGTCGGCATGCAGTAAGACGGGTTGGAGGCGACAAGGGCTCACATTGCATCCGCAATCGGTATTGGTGGGTCGCTTGGTTGGATCGAGCTGGATTTTGACAAGAGCCCAGGCACTTTTCCGCGTGTTGGTGCTGTGAGAGGAGTCGAGGCAGAGAAGGACCCGAGTGCCAACGATAGCTGAATTGGAGGACTGCGGACGAGAAGCTCCAGGTGCCGTATTCGCTATCCCACCTTGTGCCGGGATGGCCGCAGAGTTGAGTAGTTCGGTTGCACAACAAGCCAAAGAAGCCTCAGTAGCGGTGGTCCGCACCAGCGTGCGTTGGAGGATGGCGAAGGCTTAATACTGCTGGATGCTCGTTCGATCCGAGTCTGAGTCATTTGACGTTTCTAGCGTGTTTTTAATCGTTTTTCTTTTTTGCGACGTTGCTAACGCGTGGGAGCCCCGAGTATGCCGCAATGAGTGCCTGTGTTCGGTGTGGGTGGTAGTGGTGTTGCAATACTATTAGTAGTACCGACCCAACTCCCAAAGTGGGAATCTGACTTGGACCTTTCTTGGTGCCAGTGCTGGGATCAAAAAAAAGAACCACGAATCGAAGGAGTCAGTCCAGAGTGGAGGGCACAAAACAGTGGCAACACGTAGGTTGACGCAGTGACCACTGAGCCAGGAGTTGAAAGAGTCCAGTTGGCACGAATCCCGGGATCGATATTCCTCCAATTTGAGGGCTTCAGGGCACACGAGCCGGCCAGGGTTAGGATTTTTGACGGCCGTCACCTCAGAAAACCGTCCCGTCACCGTGCCGTCGAGAAACTGGCCCAGAGTCTCATGGAACGGGTCGGGTACCCGTCGTACGGGACCCGTACAACCGACGCGACGGGCGCGGTCAACAGCCCTAATCCAAAGTCGCGAAGGCAGAGAACGACATCCGAAGGAAACGCGTTGCAAACTTGAGAACTTTGCCGCCAGAGGAGGGTGTTTCATTTGAGAATGCGATGGGAGCTCCAAGGAGCGCCAGCCGGTGTGTTGGACGCGTCGCGCGCCAGACTCGGAAAAGGTGTGACGGTAAGAGGCAGGAGGATTTGATCCGAAATCAGAAGCGGGTGCTGTGTCTGCCGGTTACAGCCGAACCGTGACTCAGCTTGGCTCCCACTATCTCGACTTTTGACGCTGTGTCCACTGCCAGCTGCGGTGTAGTCGAAATCCGGACACTCTAGGCTGCTTTGCAAGACCACGGGATTCTGACGCAGTCTCGTCCGCCTCCACAGTCTAGAGTCAAGCCTCCATTACAATCAATTCATAATTCTCTGACCGCCGACTTAACGCGCCTCCGAGTCCTGTCCAACTCTCAGGCGTCTCCTCTTCTCCAAACATGTTTGAATGTGTCCTCTTTGCGCTCCGAAACTGGATCTCGGTGGACGTTTTCCATAACATGACCCACGCGTCGTGTCACTTGTACGCTTTCATCTCCAGGACCTCGTCGCTGCTACAACGTCGATACCCGCAAAGATCTGACGCCTGTTCGCAACGGCTTCCGCGACCTACCACCCCAGTTTTTTTTTTGTCCTCTCGACTCGGCGCAGTCGACTCACTCTCGCTGTTACCGCCTAGGTGGTCCTCGGGCGGAACAAGCCTGTCATTCCAAAACCCGGTTTTCATGCCACCCATTGCCTCAGGCTCGATTCGAACGAGCTATCCAGCCGCCAGGGGGCATCCTCAACAAAGCGGATCCCATTTAAAGCGCTCGCTACTGGGCCTCTTTCTACGTGTGTCTCCCTTCTCGTTCTCTGCACTCAAATGTGAACGGACGCACTTCGACTCAACTCTTCAGTTCCACCTGTGTGGTTCTGGCTCTCGAGCCCGCGTATCTTTCCTCCCTCGCTCCCCTCAATCCACTCCCGCTCTCCAAACAAAATGACTCTGCCAACGTCCCCAACTCTGCCCTCAAGGCGTCATGCCGCTCGGTGGCTGGATAAAACAAAAATGCAGAGACATTCGTGGCTATGGCTCAGGCTCGATTCGAACGAGCGGCGCTACGATTAGATGCACATTGGAAGTGCGGGGCGCTACTGAGCCAATTCTCAGGCGGTTCTTGAGCTCGCTAGACTCGTCACCTCTGCGTGCATCGTTACCTCAAACTGAAGCAAGATCAAGTCAAAAAATTAACGTGCAACACCGGTAGGTAGGTAGGTAGGTAGCATTACACGGCACGGTCCCGCTTATGAACACCGGTTTCCAGGAAATATCCCGATGTACACGCACTAAGTAGCTACATCTTCGTCCCTGGACCTCTCCATGTCCCGATAGCCGAGCTCACGGTCGCAGGTACGCACTCGCCGCGGTAGAACTATAAGAACATAAAGAAGGTTAGCACGACCACGAGAACAGCCTACGAGTTAGCATCCAGCCGAAATACCGGAACAGCATAGAAAACCTCCAGAACATCAAACGCAAATTTTGCAACCAGGGCGATTGTCGATCTCGGGAAAATGATGGCCTTGAGGAACTCCGTGTTGGAGAGAGCCACCATCTGAGTGCGAAGGGCAGGAAGGGCCGTGAAGAGTTCATTCAGAAACTTTTCCCGCAGTTCAACGAGCGTGTCCGAGGACTTGCAAGTTATTAGGGCATGTTCAATATTGTTTCAGGCTCGAGTCGAACGAGCATCCGCAAAGTCTGCAGTTGGTGTGCAGATAACATCGCTACTGTGCCGGTTTCTGTATGTGTCCGATCCTCTTCATCTGGTTGTGTCTCCACGCGTAATCTTGAACGGCCTCACCCCAAATCACCTCTGATTCTCTTCAACTGGCGCGAGTGAATATTTTCGGTCTTCCACTTCGTCTTCAAATGATGGCTAAAAGTGTCATGCCGGTCAGTCAGCATCGGGAAGCCGGATTAAAATAGTACCTCTCTCCGCGCATGCCATGCCATAGCTCAGGCTCGGGTCGAACGAGCGGTCAACTGGTTGCTTCCCACCGCCCAATTCTTAACGGAGTCTCTTTGATTTACCAGGAAGCCAGTTCCCCCTTCTCTCGCGCCGTGCATCGGTCTGCTACTCTGTATCTAGGCCCTCCATCCCTGAACGTGGATGGATACAAAATGCTTGACTTCTCCGAATCCCTCGTCGCACATCTGGATTCTGGCCTTGCGATGCCAGTGATCGTTTCTCCATCTTCATACAAGTCTCTTGAATAAAATGTGTTCCAAAAGTAAGCAACAGAAGACCGGCATTGCTCGTGCTCGGTCAAACGAGGCTGACGCGGTGCATCCTTCCATTGCAGGTGGGCAATGATCAACGTCTGGATGCGCCGCGTTATTGAGCCTGTCTCACACCCAATTGCCAGGCCCGTTCCTTCAACCTCACAAATATGTACTTCTCTTTCTCGCATAATGTCCACCGCACTGACTCATTTGAGTCGAGCGGCCTGGGGCGTGAGGTAGAGGTTTCACCCTTTCAACGTGGGACGCTAACGATGAGAGGAGACGCGCTAGATGCAGAGCGAGAGGGGCTTTCAGGATGATTGCAAGGCTGACTTACTGCTCCAGAGACAAGGAAATTATCAGGCGAGTGAAAGATAGTGAAAGCGAATATAGATTGACAGACAACCTACGGGGGCCGCTCGGAAGCCGCGCTCTCACAGTCGAATCTGTGCTTTCCAGTAAACCTCCTCCTCGATCCGAACGGCCACAAGCAGCGGCAGAAAATCCTCCGCTTCCTTCCATCTGGTACGATTGGCTCGACTCTCTTCGTCGTCGTGCGCAGAGTGACGGATAGGAAGCGCGCGACGAGGGAGGGCGAATCGATAGGAGAATGATCAACGCTCAGACACTGTAGCGCCAGCTGCAACACCCGTGGCTCCTCCGGTGGGGGCGCGGTGCCAGGCACTTCGCGCGCATCGAAGTCCATCGCCAGCCGACGGAGGCGCGGGCAGTGCCGCGCGAATGCGGTGAGCGCTAGGAGTCCCACCGTCGGTGGTTGACGTTGGCCGACATAGCTATTGCCAATGCTCAGTACTTCGATGCGCGGCCAGGCGATGGCGAGGGCCGTACAGAAGACGTCTGTGAGCAATATTTCGAAGCCGGAGTCGACGGCGACCTCGCGGAGGTTCGAGAAGGCCAGAAGTGGCGTGAGGATTAACGTCCCGGGATGGGTTACTGAAGTCCATGGTGATCTCCTCGAGGTGTGAATGGGAACATCCGGTGGCGAGGGCTCTGCACAAGCGCCGCATAAACGCATTATCGGGCGTGGTTGCGCTCTCCATTTTGAAGACCTTCAACGGTGTATCTGACAATGTGGCAAGGAACTTCGTCACCGCAGAGGGCAGTGGTAACGAGCCAAATTCGACGAAGGTGAGCCCGGGGAAAGCGGGACTGGGCCATGAGTCGTCGGCCATTGGAAACGCGATGAGGTCCTCCAGGGCCAAGTACCGGAGAGTAGACAGGGTGGCCAGCTTTTTGTACGCTGACGGGTCGAGGTGGGGTACCGAGAGCCTCTGAAGCTGACCCAGGGACGATACCAAGGAAGACACGGCGTGCAGTGTAACCTCGTCGATGGAAGACCACTGGAGGGTCACATCCGTCAGGAGCGAATATCCTGAGGCCAGAAATGCCACAAGCGACGAGTGTACGATCGATGGTTCGAGCCGCGTGTCGAGCACGGTCAGCTTTGGACCAAGGAAGAGCCGAATGTATGCGAATACTTTGGCATCGAGTGGACGCCAATTCAAGCTCCGCACGTTGGGCAGAAGATATTCCGCGGGTAGCCAAAGGCTGAGCAGCTCCAGTACTGTCAAGTCAAGTCCTGTGATCACCAGCTTGATTTTCCGAATGCGACAAGCGTATTCGAGAACGCGAGTCCAATCGGCGGTCGTAATGGTGGACCGGAACTCCTGCAAAATAACGGAAATGAGCACAGTAAACTGGAGGAGTGTTTTCAAAACGGACGAACAAATTCTTCCCGATACGTAGAAAGAGAAAGCTTCCAGAGGTGTGGAGGGAACATTTTTAGTAGAGGTACGAGGCTAGCTTGCTCCTTCCACAGAATATCCAGGGCGAGGTCAGAGAATCCGGTGCAGGTTTGGGCTAATCGGGACAGTGCCTGTCCGTCGGGAGGGGCAGCACTAGTGCTGTAAGAACGATATCCATCGACAACCAGGTTTTCGAAGGTGCTCTGGAGGATTTCTGGGATCCGCAAGCAACGGTGCATGATGGCGGAGGAAGAGCCCTGAAGCTGTGCTAGGCTATGTGCTGCTGCTTGTCGGATTCCCACGCTCAGCGCTGATTCAACTGGGTTTGAACATCGGAAATATCATGGTATGCCAGCTTCTAACTCGGATCCTTTTCATTGTAATTAGCGATGCCAGCTCGATTCCATAATCGCGTCCGAAAGAAGGCGCAAGGTCCATAGGGCTGGACGCCGTTACCGTAAAAACGGCCGTATGGTACCGTATATACGGCACCCGTACCGTACCGGCAGCCCTTCCTACCAGAATTTTACGGTACGGCGACGGGTTGACCGTACCCGTAATTGACCGTACCGTCACGGCCGTATACGGGGATACGGCGGTCACGGCGATCAAATTCCAGCGGCCGCAGTAAATCGACGTCAATCGCCAGCGCATCATAGTGCATTCAAGCACACGCGTCGACGCGTCAATCTCAGCAGCCTTCGGGACACTTCCACCAACATTACCCATCAAGACCGTGTATCCGTGGACCTGTCGCGAACTCTCGCGTGTTCTGCAGGCAATTTTCTCCCTAGATTACAACGGAAGCTCCGTCGCTGCGTCCCAGCTCCCAGCTCCTTCCGCAACCCTCCGCTCCACAGTCGTCGACGGGATTAAACCCCTTTGGTATCTTATGTCCGCCAGGCGCATCCCCCGCCGCAATTGTACTTGGCTTTCTCAACAACTCATCCTTCATTGCTCTGGTATCCCTCGCCTAATGCCCCCCACTCCTGTACCCGTTCTGAGCGTCCGCTGCAGTCCATTTTGAGCTAGGTTTCAGTAGCCACAATTTAAGAGAGCCACATAATCATCCAGGAAAGTGTGCTCGCCATCTATTCATCTCCTCACAATGCGGCGCAGGGTCCGGGACATCGAAGAGCCCGCTTCCAGTTGAGTCTGGCTCTCTATATTTATGCTCGCATACTGATTATTCTCAATAGGACCGATAAAATACACTCATGGAGTGTTGTCAAGGTCGACACAGGCTTCGGTGGTCTGCAGGTGGCCGATACTGCTCCTCCTCGCCTTGGGAGGTTGAACCCACGCGGGGAAGTGTGACAGGTGACCGTCACACTCCCACGGTTGACTGGGGGAACTGGGTTCCCCCAGACCCCCTTCCTTTTCGCTGCGCTGCCCTTGCGCTGGCGCGCGACCTCTCCGCTGCGCTAGCCAGTGCTGGCGCAGCCTTTCCGCTGGCGCGGAGCCCTTTCGCTGCGCTAGCCATCTTGCTGGCGCAGCCTTTCCGCTGGCGCAGGGCCCCTCCGCTGCGCTGGCATTACGCTGGCGCGGCCCCTCCGCTGCGCGGGCAATTTTGCCTCCGCTGCGCTAGCCTTTTGCTGGCGCAACATTTCCGCTGGCGCGGGGCCTCTCCGCTGCGCTGGCATTGCGCTGGCGCGCGGCCCTTCCGCTGCGCTACTGTTGCGCTGGCGCGCGGCCTCTTCGCTCCGCTAGGTCCGTGCTGGCGCGCCTTTTTTGCTGCGCGGCAGTTGCGCTGGCGCGCGGCCCTTCCGCTGCGCTGCTGTTGCGCTGGCGCGCCGCCTCTTCGCTCCGCTAGGTCTGTGCTAGCGCACCGCTTCTTTCGCTGCGCTGGCATTGCGCTGGCGCGCAGCCCCTCCGCTGCGCTAGCTATTTGCTGGCGCAACCTTTCCGCTGGCGCGGGGCATCTCCGCTGCGCTGGCATTGCGCTGGCGCGCAGCATTTTCGCTGCGCTGCTGTTGCGCTGGCGCGCGGCCTCTTCGCTCCGCTAGGGCGCTCGGCGCGTAGCCTCCGCCCTCCAATAGGTCCCCCGCCGCGCTTACCTGTGTTCACACCACATGGACATTCTCAGTCTGCCGCAGTTGAATTATTTTCAAAGTACCGTCAAATGTACATTGTGTCGTATTCTATCTAATACTACCGGATTCCATACGATTGATGTCGTCTTTGTTTCTTTTGATATTCAAATGCCTGAGGTCCATTATGAGTATGGGGGAAGTCTTGCGGAGCAGCGGGCAACTCGATCGCAGTTGCTGGCGCGGCGTCCAGACGGTCAGCAACCTGACCCGCAACATGGCCGTCCGCCTCTAGCTCCTCACGGCTCTCCCCGATATCAAGCAAGGACTGAACCAGGCGCGCGACCTCGTCAAGTCCAGCATGATACTTGTTCGGTTGTTGTCCAAAGATGATGAATTTATCGAGGGAAGGGAAGGGATATTTTTTGGCGCATTTTCTGTTGGAGAGACGGAGCGTGAACGTAACGGCAAGATGATGTCGCCAGTGAGGTCGTCGATAATCGCGCTCGAGTCCAGTGCATTGTCGGTCAGGAAGGAATTATCGTCGACGTCCGAATGAACGGGTGAGGATTTTGAGGATTCGGTTGGATGGGTGGCTAGGGCGGCCTCGGGTTCGCTGTAGCTGGTGTCACCGTCCGCAGAGACTGTAAGATGCCGTGCACGCTGCTCTAGCACCTCTGGCTCCAACAGGTCGGACGCCTCTTGAACCTCAACATCGACGAGTCCCGCATCATCTGCCTCGAGCTGTGCGAGAAACTCGGTCTCGAGCGTCTCGAGGGTATTAGCGTCCTCTCGCACTGGCGCAACATACTCGGGGCCCGACCCACCAACCACTTCCTCCAACCATGCTGCGGCATGAGCTTTTGCCTTCTCAACACTTTCCGGCTTCTGGTTGCAAAACAGTTTCCGCGCAGTTGGGGGAATAGGTGTTCCCGGCGGCGGGGGAGGATGGCGCTCGGCAGTGTCTGATCTCCCAGATGTATGGGAGCGGGGTTTGCGCGTCTCGGTGGGCGGATGTGCGGCCTTGCGCATGTGAGAGTAATAGTCGGACAGATCACGCTTTTCCGCCCAAGCGTCGAAGAAGGTAGGGAGTACCAGCGTGATAAGAATGAGCACCCAGTAGTCGATTCTGGGTAAGCGGCCGGAATGGATGAAAGGGGAGAAATAAGAGCTCTTGATACGGCCGTTGAAAGATTCTAAGTGATTTGTCGTGCGCGGAACCTCGGAGACAGGAACACCGAGACGCCGTGCGGCCTCCTCTGTACCGGCCAACGACCACCATCAGCAAGTTGACAAAAATCTTGCGGCCTTTCGGCCCTTGTCACCTTTTCCGCAAGCTCGCAAGGTGAAAAAGTTGAGAATGAGGCTGCTGAAAATACAATTCAGAAGTAAAGGAGTACTCTGGATGGTTCGGACACTCTCATTCAGCCCCGAAATGCCCTTCCGGATGCCCGAATCAATATTGAACGACCAAAAAATACCCTAGGTGTGGGTCGAACTGGCGACCTTGTGGAAACAACCTCTGGAGTTGTGGTCTTGTGGCCTTTTTTCGATTTGGCGGGAGCTTGTGGCCTTTTGAGGCCTTTTTTGACCTTGTACAAGGTCACAAGGGATTTGTCAAAAGTCTGATGACGAAAACCAAAAGGCTCGCGTCTTGAGGTACGTCTTGAGGTAACCTAAGAATGCGAGTGCTGCTTTGCTCTGGGTTTTGGATGCCGCATCTCGCCGCTTTGCCAACTGTTCGAAGTGCGCGATCTCGGCATTGTACTCCGCAATCGCATCCTCGTATATGGTGATTTCCTTGAGGAGCCGCATTAGGAATCGACCGAGTCGCTGCCGAGTCGTCTGACGGGTGTCTCCTTGCGGAATGGGACGGAGATATTTGTTCAGAGCGTTTCGCCATGCCTGCCAAACATGGAACAAGCAGAGGAGGATGAGGATGGCGGAGAAGCGTTTGTCGAGTGTGAATCGCTCTCGTGCGTCATTGTCGGTCAAACCGACCACAAACTCGAACGATTCGCCTGCTGCGTTCGTGCCCATCCCATCCTTCCACAACCCGAGAAGCTTGTCCAAAATAAGCTTGTCGTAGTCTGCGTGAACCGCTTTCGCGCTCTTCTTGGCCGTGAAGAGAATTTCCGCCACTGGCAGACCCTTTCCGCGGTCGTCAAGAACCATCAAGATAATGAGGAGAGCACGACCATTGCAGAAGCCGAAGGTAAGATCCATCAAGACAAGTTTCTTGTGGCCGTACTTCCACGCGAGCTGCTGCTGCTCTGGGGTTGAAATTACAAGGCTGAATCGGTCGCTTTCCCCTGGAATGCATGGAATGTATGAGAGGCAGGAAGCAGTGAGACGGGGGTCCGGAGGACAGGGATTTTCGGAGCGGAACCAAAGGTCGAGATTATTTTCCGGGGCGGTCTGTTGGGAAATGCCACTTTCGGCGGCAAAGGTGCGATAGAGAGACGAGGAGTCATGGGAAGTGAGAACACGGCGGTATGAATTATCACCGGCGTCGACTCCCCAGCGTGTGCGTGCCCAGTCACGGCACTGTTGCCTCAGCTGGGGGAGAGGGAGTCGTTTGCGAATGAGGGACAAAGCAAAATCACGGAGTTCTGGTTGCAAGGGAATGCGAGGGTTACGGTCCATGGATTCAGTCTTGAGACAGCTGGCGGAGTGGGAGAAGTCGCCTAAAATCTCGTCAATGCTGAGAAGGATTGGGTCTGGAAGTCATATTAATTAATAAGGAACTTTGACGGCGGGCGGAGAATGCACTCACTATCTTTGTCACTCTCGTCGTGAGTGCTCGTCAGGCGGATCCAGACCCTACACCCAACATTCGCCCACCCTACCTCCCGCGTCTTCCCTCCCTGGCGCCCTTCAGTATTATCAACACCGCACTGGCATTGGTAAAGCCGCTTTCGGCGTTTGAAGGAGATTTTTGAATCGGACAGTGATTTACATGGATCGGTCTCGGTTTTGATTATTGTTAATTTTGCGCGGGCGTCGCGGTCGATCTCCTGTGGTATGTACAGTCCAAGTTCTGTTATGAGGGCGAATGCTCGATCTACCAAGGTCGCCGGCCATTAGTTTTTGGACAATACCCACCGAGAGCCAGATTTTGACCTTGGTCCTCAAGGGAGCGCTCAAATCGCACGGATTGGGCAGGAATAGCGGCTAGATGCTCCCGTATGTCGCTTCGAATCGACTCCGAGACTTTCAGGAGCTTCAAAATTGAATCTGTGGCCACAGCTTTCTTCGTGAGTGGTGGTACACTTTTGAGACGTTCTTTGGATGCAGCGAGGAGATCAGCGAGGTTCGTGGGGTCCATAGAATGTGGGACACGTCTAGACGCGTCGATATAGTGCTGAGGAGACGTGGAAGAGGCAGAGACGCATTCGACGCGTCGGTGTTAGCCGACGTCAATGTTATTCGGGTCCCATTCTCGGCAACCGCTGAGGATACCAAATGTCTTCAATAAATTCCTTTACTCTTGCGCCGTGCACATTTATTTCAAATGTGGGTTTAACGGGCGCCAGCGGTTTCCCCAGACCCTCACCGCTGCCGCGACGTGCGCCGCTTGGGGCGGGCCTGTCCCAGCAGGAGGCCGTGATATGATCAAAAGAAATTGCAGTGGATCAAATTGATGCAGCGTTGGGATCGAACTCGGCACCTCGGCAAGATGGTCGGTTTCAATATTCCGTGAACTTTACACTTAGACTAGACGCCCGACACTCGTACTCACCCACCGGACATCCATATCGCGCCCCTGCGCGGTGGCTGTGTTCCCCGCGCGAGTTCAAATTCCCCTCGCCTTGACTGTTGCCTTCCTGCCAGCTGTGTTAATTTCTTCGTTCTCTCGCGGCATTACCGCGGGTTGGTGACGACTTTAGAGTTGGCAACTCAGCAGGAGGCATCGTTGCCCGGGGCCATGGTCGTCCTCACTGGTTATTAGGTCTATGAACATTGCCGATGCTTACTACTGTGTACCTGCTGTCGATGTTGTGTCTCCGCGGGAGGAACTTGAGGCATAGAGTAAAGGATTGGACCTGCAATCAGCGTTGCGGTTCTATGCCGAATCTTGGCCGATGGGGTCCCGCTCAGGAAGTGTCCGCATGTCCAATTGATACTTCCCCTGCGGGTTGCTCGTTGAATTCGAGTCTGCGTCGTTTTTTTTTTATATATCCACGGAATTCGGGCTCTTGCCCTGGTTCGCGGCGTGAACCGGTTCGGGTTGGATGCGGTCTCTGAACAAGGGTTTTGTCTGCGTCGAGTTTGGAAGATAGTGATACGAAGGCGCAATCGTGGAGTTGAATCAGTCGGTGAGAAGCCGTGTCCGAGAGCGAGTGGTTTTCACATCCGGTCGACCATGGACTCCCCAGATAATGGCGAATTGAGCCTGGCCGCGGACCAGTGGATTACCTCGTTTGCGGGCGTGATTGAGTTCGCCGCCGCCCGGGGGGGGGGGGGGGGGGGGGGGGGGGTTATATTATACTCACATGGTCCAAGTACCTGAACTACGAGTTTACTGAAGACAAATATGCAGTACGGTAAAGGTGGTTATCTCTACATATATCTGCACAATGTCAACAGAACACACAACCATTCCAGGGGTTAGAAGATGCAAGACGCTGGCGCCTCGTGGACTGGCCGGCCGTTTCAATGGCAGGACACTCGGATAGAACCATGCAGGACCTGACCCCCGGGGATATCATATTCCGAGCCTGGGAGTGTTTGCAAGTTGACTTGGTTGAGGGAGCAGGTGTGTGGCTCTCAGGAGGAAAAAAGAAAGTGAAATGCAATCAACAAATATAGACGGAGCCCGAGTCGAACGGGCGGAGGTTGCATGAGGTCACACAAGAAAATAACCCTGCATTGGGCGCAACTATGAGCCGGTTCGCATTCAGTCCATCGAGGAGCCAACTACACATGTGGATGGGATGGTACAAGGGCTGCTGGCAGTACCGATGCAGGATTGATACCCATGTCGCACGTCAGCAATTAGCACGTCGGCCAAGGGCTGAAGGTGAGGAGTTGCAGGGGGTAAGGGAGCAAGGGCGTCGCAGAAACACATCGAAAGCCCGACCGTGTCCTACTCAGAATCCCGCCCCTTACCCATTACCCATTACTCTCCATCCACCTTCATCTCCAATACTTCCGACTCCCCTTCCAGGCTTTCAGGTCGTCGTTTCCCATCCTGACTTTGACTACCGAGCGGCAAAAACCTAGCCGGCCACACGAAACAATAAAGCGCCATAGCGAGCCAGAGCGGGAGCGAGTCAAAAACGTAGAAGTAGCCCTCGTGCGTGGATACGAAGCCCGTGTAGCTGCGCCGTAATTATTAGTACATATCTTGTGCCACTCGAGGCGACGACTCACCCGCCTACGAACTCGATTATGCGGAATACTGAGCGGATCTACCGTCCTCGTCGGAATAAATAAAGAGGGTAGAGAGACAAGGGGTGGACGGACGCACGAGGATCCCGACGCACGTTTTTCCACGGACTCGGCTCAAGATTCCTTTGGTTCTCTTGAAACTGCGGTGAGCACGAGGCAATGCCGTGCATTCCGTCTTCCAATGGTTCCTTAGAGCGCCATCGAGTCTGCTCAATGTAGCCAGAACAAAACATTAAACATCGACTGGTTCCATGGCTCAGACTCACATCGAACGAGCGGCGCCGCGGATTTAGAGTCTGGAAATTCAACGCTACTGAGCCTTCCTCGGGGTGATCCCGAGCTCACTGGACTGGTTGCTTTGGCCCGTCAAGTTCTAGCAAAATCCAACCAAAAATTCACAGAGAAAAGCCTTCATTGCCTCAGGCCCGAGTCGAACGAGCTGTTCCACGGGCCTGCTTGTCTGAATCTGGAAGATATATCGATCTCGATACTGGGCCGTCTTCTGAATGTGTTCAATCTTGCTAGACTCGTTGCGTCTGCGTGTGATTGAACCAGTTCGGATTCTCTTGCGTGTGTTATATCAAGATGGTGGGCTCTGGGGCGTTATTTTAAAGGACGTAAGTCCAACACATTCAGCGAATCGGCAAAGCGTCGAAGGAAATCTACCGAAACATGAAATAGCCGACACTTGAATTGGTGGCCCAGAATGAGCCCCGGTTGCGTATGGTTCGCACTCGCAGATAATTCGCATTGACCACCCTTCAGCGAGACGCTCGTTCGAATCGAGCCTGGGCCGTGGTTTTCTCCCGCCTGTGCTTTTTTTCGGATCCGCGAGGGGTAGTTTTGGTGCGAACGGTGTTCGAACGAGGCAAGGGCTGAGATGTTTAATGGGCTGAAGGCGATTCTTGGCAGGATAAGCAGAACCCAGCTCGCTAGGGATAAGAAAGGTCCGCCCCTGCGTATAATGAGGTCTTGCTCAATTCTTACTCGCGGGTCGCTCGTTAGATTCGAGCGTGGGTCGTTCTAAAAACGTGTTACATTTTTGATTGGAGAAGTCAAGTTGAACTTGAAAAGCTTGACATTTGCCGCCGAGTTGGTCGCCCGAGGTTCTAAAGAGACGATGATTGAATCGCAGCAGGGAGAGTAAACCGGAGAATGTAGGTTCGGCATCGTACGACATGCAGTAAGAAGGAGTAATTGGCCGCCGAGTTGGGTAGTTCGGTTGCTTGACAAGTCACAGAAGACTCAGTAGCGGTGGCCCACACCAGCACACGTTGGACCTGCGAGAATCTTCCTGCTGGGTGCTCGTTCGATTCGAGCGTAGGTCATAAAAGCCCGGTTGGCGTCATTTTTTGTTCGCTACTTCCTTGATACTTGACGGACGCGTTAAATACTCGCATTGCGTTGATGCAGGAGACTCTAGTACTGGTACCGACCAAACTCCCGAAGTGGGAATTTGACTTCGACCTTTCTGGCTGAGAGGAACCACGGACGAGTCAGTCCGGACAGGAGGGCACAGGGCAGTGGAAAGGGATATGTGACGCAGTGACCGACAAGGCGAGCAGGAGTTGAAATACCCCAGTTTGCACGAATCTCGATATCGATATTCCTTCAATCCGAGGGTCTCAGGGCGTGCGGAACGGCCAAGACAACAGCGGGACAGCTCTCGAAGTATCGGCAAGGGCGAGGCGGAATCCGGTTGATTTGTGTGCTGTTGAAGGAAGGGAACGCACGGCAGAGACATATTCAATACAGGAACGAAACAAATCAGCCGATCTGCAGACCGACAAGGAGAAGACGTAAAATATGAACGCAACACACTGTGTTGAAGCCTTGAAGACACTCTTTGAACAGCGGGGCAGTGTAGGTTTGGCGTTCGTCGTACGGGCTTGTAGGGCGCATCGGATGAAGGCGGGAGGTGCGAATGAATACTTGAAGACCCAAAGAAAGACTGAGGCGAGGACGGTTGGTATGAAACGAGGTGGTCAGAACCCGAAGGGACTCGGAGCCGGGTGGAAAGGGTAGGCAGGGGAGGTTGATATGTGCGGCTGCAGGGAAACCGAGCCTGCGAATGCTTTGCACGAGACTGATCATGAAGAGTGTGGTGCGGCTTGCAGGACGGAGGAGCGATGAAGCGGGAGATGCAGGAATTCAGACCGCCGGGGGCAGGAGTGCGGTGCCATCTGCGTGCGCACATGCCGTGAGATTGTCCAGAGACAGAATGAGCGGGTCAAGGAGTAGGAGCGGTGTTGCTACGACCACGGAGCACCGTAACGAGCAAGGGAGCTGGGAGATCGGAGGGTCGAACGAAAGGTTGTGGGCGCGCAGGGCGGCGAGTATATCAGAACAACTTGTCGACGCCGAGGTGTTTGCGCGGCCAGGAAAGGCATCAGGGAGATTAATGCAGGGTATAAACGAGCACCAAACGTAGCGGCAGTGGGCGCGCGAACAAGGAGGACGCGGGGACTCCCGGGGAGTGGAACAACCGAAGTACGATTGCCCGAGATATCTGGGGATCGGAGCAAGGACGGTGAAGCGTAGGCTCGTTACCAGCCTGCCATTTTACGGCAAATCTTCAACGCAAGCGTTGTGCCGTAGGCAGGCTGGTACATCTCGGAGTTGATTACCATGCTGGGCGGGCCCATCAAACCAGATTTCCCCTGGGTTATATTTCACTCAATATCTGGGGGATTCATAACTTTTCTTGAAAATCCGTCATCTAATGACCCTGAACTTGATTTCTGGTGTGCTACATTATTTTATTTCGCTCCGGATGCTGTGGAAAAAAATGGCAGGGAAGTGATCGGCATCATCGGCAACTGTGATGGCAGTGATGACTGTGCCAAAAAGCGATCATGCCGGCCCAGCTCAGATGCCGAGAACGAGATGTACCAGCCTGCCTACGGCACAACGCTTGCGTTGAAGATTTGCCGTAAAATGGCAGGCTGGTAACGAGCCTAGGTGAAGCGAGGGAAGGAAAAGAAGACATCGAGAACTTGAGGAGCATAAGCCATGTTCAATTCTAGCCAATAAAGACGCACAATTTACGGATCCAAAGTCCCGAAGGCGGAGAACGAGTCTGAACGACGTCCGAAGGAAAACACGTCGCCAGCTTGGTGATCTTGCGGCCAGAGGAAGAGGCTTAGCCAAGGGATGCCATGGGACTCCCAAGGAGCGCCAGCCAGTGCGTTGCCGTCAAGGAAAAAAAAAGTGGTCATGGTAAGAGGCAAGGATGCGGGGTCGCGTGGTTAAACGGGTGTGCCCGCGTCCTAGCTGCAAGAGTCACGCGGCTGCCATAATTGAAACGATTGTGGCCGTGGGTTCAATCCCCACAAAACCGTATCCTGGGCAACACACAGCTCACCGTCACCAACGAGGAGAAATATGTTGGGGTCAACCTAAGGACCGACACCCGCAACTTGTTTTCTGAACATTACAAAGCCAAAGCACGCACCGCCCGCTATTGTGGACACCGTATCATGGCCATCGAGGATATGACGGGAAGATTAACACCCAAGGAGCTCAAACAGTTGTACATGGCGCGCGTCGACTGCCACCTGATCCACGGGTGCGAAATTGCACCGGACAGCGAAGACGTACACGTCAAACAATTGTGTAAAGTCCAAGTCAACTTCATCCGTCAAATGCTCAACCTCCATCGACACTCCATGATTGCTCCCCTCTTCACGAAAACGGGAATCATGCCTATTCGAGTTCGCCGCCTCCTTCTCGCTCTCGGCCATCTGCGCTACTCCCTAGGCCTCAAAGATGATCATTATGCACGCGCCGCTCTCACCAGTTCCATCGAGCTGGCGGCCAGAGGCAAGACTTCTTGGGCTAAAGACTTAGTCAAGGCAACGACGAGACTGCCATTCCTCTGCCCCGAGTTCAATCTGACGCATGAAACTTCTATCGAAGACGTCGAAGATTACTCTAAGTCGGTGCAGAAATTAATGCTGGAATGGCTTCAAGGGGAAATCAACTCAAGCGAAAAGCTCTACCTGCTGCACGGGCGGCGTGAACCCCAGAAAGACAAAGGACCAACTCAAGTAACTTCATGCATGCGGCACTATCTAACAATGGTGAAGACACAGAAGCACCGAGAGGCTATAACCTCACTGCTGCTCTCGACTCACCTGCTGGCCGTCGAAGTCTTGCGTTACGTCGATCACGCGCATCAACCAGTGCCTCGCTCGGATCGTTTGTGTCGGTTGTGTAAGGGGGAAGTGGAGACGCCAGAACATGCCCTGATAACTTGCAAGTCCTCGGACATGCTCGTTGAACTGCGGGAAAAGTTTCTGAATGAACTCTTCACGGCCCTTCCTGCCCTTCGCACTCAGATGGCGGCTCTCTCCAACACGGAGTTCCTCAAAGCCATCATTTTCCCGAGATCGACAATCGCTCTGGTTGCAAAATTTGCGTTTGATGTTCTGGAGGTTTTCTATGCTGTTCCGGTATTTCGGCTGGATGCTAACTCGTAGGCTGTTCTCGTGGTCGTGCTAACCTTCTTTACTTCTCTGTGTCCTTATAGTTCTACCGCGGCGAGTGCGTACCTGCGACCGTGAGCTCGGCTATCGGGACATGGAGGGGTCCAGGGACGAAGATGTAGCTACTTAGTGCGTGTACATCGGGATATTTCCTGGAAACCGGTGTTCCTAAGCGGGACCGGGCCGTGTAATGCTACCTACCTACCTACCTACCTACCTACGTAGGAGGGTTTAGTGGTTATTCTTCCGGTTGAAATCCCGGTTGCCGAGTCCCACAGTACCGTGACTTGATCTGTCACGCGTCTGCGTCAATGCATTCCCTACCTGGAGTCGGATGTCCTAGTCAACTAACATGACTAATCATCATGTGTCCAAAGTGGGCCCCTCTCCAATGCTTCTGCAGAGGAGAGGTAGCTAAGTCAGCACAGCATAACAAAGCTGTGGGCTAAACACTTCAAAAAAAAAAAAAAAAAAAGAGGCAAGGATGATTTGATCCGAAATCAAGTTGGGTGCAGTGTCTGCCAGTTTCGGCCGAACTCGCCTTGACTCTTACCACCATCTCCACCAAATCTCCACCCTCGACGCTGTGTCCACTGCCAGCTGCGGTATACTCGAAACCCGGACACTCTAGGCTCCTTCGCGAGACGACGGGATTCCGACGCAACCTTGTCCGCCTCCATGGTACAGAGTCTGGTCTGCATTGCAATTCATTCTTAATTTGCTCCGACTCGCAGGGCCTCTTCCTGTCCACAATGCAGACCAACGTCGCCAAGCGTCTCAGACGTCTCCTGGTGTGCATGTTTGCCTTACATATGTATCAGAAACCGCACTTTCGCTCTCCTTTTTGGCAACACCCTGGTCCGGCGCAGCTTCAATTCGCGTTCTCATCTGGAGACGCAAGCCGTCGCTACTGGGCCTATTTCTGGATGTGTTCGATCCTGTTCGCCTGGTTGCGTCTCCTCACGATTTTGGCTTGCTGCGCTTTCGAATTGTTCCTCCAAGTCTCATGTCGGTCACTCAGCCCCAGGAACTCTGCAATTGTACGATATATGTCGCTACTGGACCTGCTCCCCCAAGTGCGTTCAACTGGTTCCTTCCCTGTGCCCAATTTTTAACGGAGTCTCCTCCATTTACCAGCGACTGGAAGGCCGCTCCACCCCTACGCTTTCGATTCGCTCCCCAACTCCACATGAGGCTCAATCTGAAGGGTGCTGGAGAAAAACGTTCATCTCACGCCGTACCATGACTCAGACTCGACTCGAACAAGCGGCGCCAAGGATCCCTGCGCTTCCGTTAGGGCCTGCTCGGGTCACCGGACTAATGGAGCCGCCCCACGCAAAGTCAGGCGGATGGCCCGGGATGGGTCCAGGATTGCGTCATTTTGGGTGGGGCGGCTCCATTAGTCCGGTGACCCGAGCAGGCCCTTAACGGTTCCGATGCAAGGTGTCACTGAGCGTTTCTCAGATTAACTTCGGAGCTGCTACAGTACTCTGGTAACCTTGGCGGCTATCGTGCTTGAATGAGGATGAAAGTCGAAAAAGGAAGAGGCACCTCAACAATTGCCTCAGGCCCGAGTCGAACGAGCTGTTCCACGAGCCTGCTCGTCTGGATCTGGAAGATATATCGATCTCGATACTGGGCTGCTTTTCTGATGGTGTTCCATCTTGCTAGACTCGTTGCGCCTGCACTCATTTGAACCGATTCGGATCCTCTCGCGTGTGTTGTATATTACGATGGTGGGGGTGGGCTTTGGATCATTAAAGGTGGAAATCGCACATTCGCCGGCGATTGGGCCACTGATTCAAGGAAACAAATGCTGAAACGTGAAATCATCTGGCGGTAGCAAATGCAGCATCGCAGACGGTTGGTGGCCACAAGAAGACCCAGTTGCGCATGGTTGGCACTCGCAGATAATTTGCTCCCACACAAGCTTGCAGCGAGCGGCTCGTTCGAATCGAGCCTGGGTCGTTGATCATGATCCACGGTAGCCCGTTTTTTCGGCGGAGTCGCGAGGCATCTTGGTGACACGAATGGTTTCCGAACGACTTGTTCTAGAGCCAAGGGCTGAGACGTTTTGCGGGTTGAACGTTATCCTTGCCAGGAGAGACCTCGGGTAAGCAGAAATCAGAGAGCCGGGATGAGGCCTACTTGCGGAAGGTCCGCCGTGCGTATAATGAAGCCATCGACGATGTTTACTTGCAACTTGGTTAAGCCGCCAAAGCGCAGCAGTCGAGACTCTCTGGGAGAATGGAGGTTTGGAACTATATGACATGTAGTAGGAGGCGGTTGGTGCAGCTACATGTATCAGAGGGTTGGTTGGATTTCCCCGTTGTCGGTGGCGAATGAGCCCAGACAGAGAAGAACGAGGTACGGCGACGTTATTTGCATGCAACGGAGTCAATACTTGCGCCGGCATTTAGTTTCGGGAGAGGAATCGGCCGTCGCGGTGAGGCTTGGCCGCCGAGTTGGGTAGTTAGGTTGCTCGACAAGCCAGGGAAGACCCACTAGCGGTGGTCCGCACAAGCGTGCCATTGAAGAGCTGCGAAGCCTGCGGCTGCATCAGTAAAACTACAGGTTTGTCTTTGGCAGCTTTCGTCTTTCAAGTTGGTCTTGGGGCAACTCTGGCTCTCCGACGGCATCTTTGGTCTTTGCCGTGGCATCTTTCGGCATCTTGAGCTTAGCGAAAGATCTTTTGATGCGCTTGACGGCTTGGAGTTTTAGTTGAAATATTAACCGTAGAAATCAGACCAAGAAACATTCTCCTGACATACTGTGCCGCAGACAACAAGTTTTTGAGCTCTACACCATTCACCCAGCTGCCTTTCAGTCTGCAGCCATTGCAGAATCCAAACAAGTCATTCAAAGTCCGCTCGGTCACGATCAAAAATTTGACAGATGGTTACGGATGGCGCCACTTTTGACATTTGGTTCGTCGCTCTTTCTTCCCTCCCACCACCACCCCCACCCAACTTGCTCCCTTCCTAGCTCCGCGCCCAAGGCCCCAAGCTGACCTCCGCCTTCGGCAGCCACGGACCTCACCCAACCTCATATATGCTTGTCCGCTTCCCCCTGCTTGAGATCTCGCCCAGCATCGTATCCTGGCTCAAGAGTACCATGCGCGCAAGTGCTGTCAAGCCCGTCAAATTGCAAAACCTCAAGCAGAGCAAGCTGTGGGGCCATCCTCTTCCCTCTCTCCTCAATCACCTTTCTGTGCCCCGTCATCAAGCCCACAAGACACTCCCCTCAAACCTCAAAACACTGATGGATTTGTTGGTCGTTCAAGAGCGCCGTGGTGATGGTTCGGGTCGGATCGGAGCTCAAACCGGTGCGTCGCTGTGCAGTTTATCCGTTCATTTATTCTTCGCTGAACTGGTTCCACGTACAATCTGCAGATCTTCCCGTCAAACCTCGAACGGATTTATAGATGTCTGCTTCACATCCAGTTACGACTAGGTCTGTTCCCGTTAACTCTATTTATTACGTTGCGTGCCGAGGTGGTTAGCGTCGTGCCCGCGTCGTAGTACCCTATTGTAATAGCTCCTGTATGTCGATACCGCCCCAATGAATCCACTTTTTCAACCTATTTTGTGTGCTTTCAAGGTCTTTAAGCAATCTTTGAACATCTTGACCGAGCACTTGCCAAAGCTAGTCTCGGTCTTTGAGGTCTTTCCCAAGACAAAACATCTTGGAAAGCAAAATGAACCTTCTTTGTGAAAGACGTAGGTCTTGGGGGAAAATATGTCTTTGGCATCTTTGGCGTCTTTCCAAAGATGCCAAAGACGCCAAAGACGAACCTGTACTTTTACTGATGTGGGTGCTCGTTCGATTCGAGCGTGGGTTATAAAAGCCCGGTTGGCGTCATTTTTTGTTCACCACTTGCTTCCAAAACCCGCCCACGACGCGTCAAAATGCCGTCGAAGCACACGCCCGACGACCGGAAGTTCATTGACAGCCTTCCTACCATTCCTGTCCGAAACCATCACCATCTCAAATGTCGAAGTCCGCCGTTAGACCTCTGAGTAACCCTGCCCCGCCATATGTGCCTCAGCAGTCCTCAGAGGATACCTAACGAGCCTCTCGCGGAGATTGGTGACTGGGACGAGGAAAATTCATGAATAAAAAAACTACATCCACCTTCTTTAACGAGCATCCAGCTCATTTTGAGGCGCTTGTGTCCATTCAACCGACCATAGGACCAATTTGGTCCTTGCTTCCCTCTAGTCAAGTGCCAATTTCGCCTTCCCTCCCGTGTCGCCGTCCGTCGTCGCTGGCCGCGCGCCTCCTTCACATTTGCTTAGTAAGGATTGTCGTCGGCCGATTTAGGCCGACTCAGACTTCCTTAATTCATCCGTGGCCGCGATTCTTCACCGGACTTCACCAGACGTCACCGGACTTTCCTGGGCATTCGTGAACAGGTGTGACAGTGAACATCTCTAGGTACTGACCCATACACTGTGAGAGTTTGCATCACAATCTTTGTCTGCCTTTCGCGATGTTCGCTACCGACTCGGATGTCCGCGACTTGACGCCGGGAATATGGACAAGATCCAACCGCGTCGACCTGGAGCCCAACTGCAACTGGAATGTCCTGTACTGAGCCTGACCGACGTTATTACCGCGGGTTCTCAAGGCGTTCTCGGTCCGCGGAACTTCAGTTCAACTCCTGTTACACCAAGATATTGTCCAATTCTCCGTGGATAATTCTGGGATAACAGAGAAGGAGAATGATTTCCTGTGGCCTCCTTCGCTCCAAGTCGAATAACCCACACCTGATCATGATTCATTAATCTCATTGAAATCCATGCAATGCCTCGAGAAAAGCAAGCTGGCATTGTATGGTCATACAGAACAGGCTTTGGTTGCATCGGACGTTATTGAGTACTGGGGACAATGTATCCACCTTCCAATCTAGCTGCACTAGAATGGAGCTGCTTGTTCCACCCGGAGAATCAGTCACTCAAAAAGTTCAACCACAGCACCAAAATTTGTCCTGTATGGACTTACCGAAGCCTCAATAGTCCCTCCCCGAGTCTAAAACTCCATCGACGATGCTGTTCCACTTTACCCCCATGCCCATAGTGCGAGAACACTGATTACCTCGCGAGAAGCAAGAATTCATGGCGGCAACTTGAAGTTGAACAACATCGTCTGAACTTTTGAACCAACGCCCGAGAGAACCTTACCAGACAGGTTTCAACTTCCTATTGTTGGTTTTCAAAAGATGTGAGTGTTTGTTGGCTCGTCCAGCAAAGCTATCATTCCGCGAGTATCACTCAAAGAAGCCGAAAATGCGGGACCGATCCTTTCGCAGCGCACAGCTTGATTCACCGATAGAGGCTTTCATCCAAATTAAGATGGGAGCTCCTCTATCCATACCTTCAGCTGTTTGTTACATGACTGCGCAATGCCGACTTCCAATTTTCCGTCGACTTGGAGCACTCACGGTCAGATACTTGCCTGGTTGAAGAGGGGTCGTTCTGGTGAAGTGGTATAATTGAGTGAATTTCTGCTGCTTTCTTTTTGTCTAGGTTCTACGGCGGGGCACGGGGAAACCTGTGGGATCTGCTCACTGGGGCTTGGATGGGGGAGAGTGGTCCAGGGGCAAAGGTGTAATTACTTGCTTATACACTGGGATAACTCCTGGAAACCGGCGTTCGTTATTCGGACCGTGCCGTGTAATGCTACCTACCTACCTACCTACCTACCTTGGTGCTTGACGGACGCGTTGAATACAGCGGGGAAGTCGCATCGGTGTGGGTCGCGTTGATTCAGTAGACTTCGGAGAAGAACCACGAACGTGTTGGTCCAGAGAGGAGGGTACGGAGCAGTGGAAACGTCTATGTAGGTTGACGCAGTTACCACCGAGCCAGCGGTTGAGAGACCCCAGGTCCCCAGTTTACACGAATCTCGATATCGATATTCCCTCAATCCAAGCGGTTCAGGGCGCGTGAGACCGTAGACGGCCATGAAAGCAGCCGGACAGCTCTCGAGGTATTGGGATGGGCAAGGCGGAAGGCGGTTGCTGTTGAAGGGAGACGGAGATCTGGACATACTCAATACTGGAACGAAACCAGTCAGCCGAGTCGCGGAATCTGCAGGCCGACAAGGAGAAGACGTACCTAGGTGCTGCATTGAATAAACACGAACGCAACACGCTGTGTTGAAGCCTTGAAGAGACGCATTGAATAGCGGGGCAGTCTAGGTTTCGTACGGGCTAGTAGGGCGCATCGGATGAATGCGGCAGGTGCGAATACTTGAAGACCCAAAAGAGAAACTGAGGCGAGGACCGTGACGATTGGGATGAATCGAAGCGGTCAGAAATCGAACGGAGAACCGGGTGGAAAGGGTATGTAACGGATGCGACGAACGTCGAGATCCGGCACAAGTATTCAGACGGGAGCGAACTGGCGTAAGTGGTGGATTGACCGAAGGAACGACTACTGACAGCCAGGTTTATATACGACGGAAAAAGAGCAGTGCATGATGGTGATGAAAACTGCGGCAGCGCGGCATGGAGCATAGGCATAGTAAGCATAGAATAAGCATAAAAGAATAATCGGGTACCCCCACGGGGTTGCACATGGATATTTCCGTCACAGGGTAGGCAGGGGAGGTTGATATATGCGGCTGCAGGGAACCCGAGGGTGCAAATAGGATGAAGGAGACCGGAGAGAGACCTGAGCAGAGGCCGCGATGTGTGGTGCGGCTTGGAGGACGGAGGAATGACGAAGCGAGCTGCAAGAATTCAGACCGCCGGGGGCAGGAGTGCGATGCCATTTGCGCGCGCGCGTGCCGTGAGATTGTCCACATTGTCCGGACAACCACAGAGACAGAGTGAACGAGTCGATGAATTGGAGCGGCTTTGCTACAACCGCGGAGCTCCGTAACGAGCGAGAGAGCTGGGAGATCGGATGGTCAAACGAAAGGTTGCTGGCGTGCGGCGAGCACATCAGAACAAATCGTCGACGCCGAGGTGTTTGACCGGCCAGGAAAGGCGTGAGGGAGATTGATGCAAGGTATACACGAAACGTAGCGGGCAGTGGGCGCGCGAACAAGGAGGAGGTGGCGAGTGGAACAACCGAAGTACGATGGCTAGAGTAACCCGGAAATCGGAGTAAGGACGGTAATGCGAGTGGAGAAGGAGAAAACATTGAGAACTTGAGGAGTATAAGCCATGTTCAATTCAAGCCGACAAATACGCACAATTTGCGGACCCAACGTACCGAAGGCGGAGAACGACATCCAAACGACATCCGAAGGAAAACGCGCCGAATCCTTGAGGAGCTTGCAACCAGAGAAGTAAGTTTGCCAGGGGGGGTACATTTAGAACACCAGGGAGCGCGAACCGTAGCATTGGACGGGAGGCTTGAAAAAGGCGGTGGTGGTAGGAAGCAAAGCAGGATTGATCCGAGATCAGAGCGGGTGCAGTGTCTGCCGGTTTTAGCCGAACTTTGCTTCTCACCACCACCATCTCGATTCTCGACGCTGTCTCCACTGCAAGCTGGCGCTTGAGGATCGCAACTGGGCTGCTCCACAAAACGGTTGGATCCCCACCCCGCCTCGTTCACCGTCCTCGTTCACCGCGCCTCTCAATTCACCATTCTCCAAAGACTCGCCGTCCATTCGTCATCCGCGCCTCTCTTCGCCAACTCTTCGCCTGCAAGCGCTCATCCTCGCCGCAGACGATTCGAACAGGAAAAAGAAAACGCTTCGTCGGTAAATGAGTATTCCCTCAGGCTCGATTCGAAGGAGCTATTCAACCGCCCGGGGCTGCGGGCTAAAGCGTGTGCGACTGGGGGTGTGTTCGATCCTGCTGGACTGGTTGTGTCTCTGGGCTTAACCTCCGAGCCGACTCGTCTCAACCCAACTCTGCTTCAACTCTCCTATGCTGGGTGTCCCCCACATCTAACTTTGAACGGACTCGCCTCAACCCCACTCCGTCGACTCTCCCATGCCTGCAGTTGTGTCTCCGCTCAACTTTGAACGGACTCGTCTCAAGTCGCCTCTCTCGTGCCACGAAATTCGAGTGCGCGACGATGTTCTCAATCTCGCCCTCCTGCCCTCAGGGCAAGTTCTCGTGCCGGTCTCCTTGGTGACTGCAACACAATGAAGACTATAGTGTACCCAACGGCAGCGCTGCTGGGCCTTATTTCGGAGTGCGTTCAATCCCGTCGGGCTGGCTACTATGTCTGCAATGTTGAACGCTTCAATACAATCAGCGACTGGAATTCGGTGTCCCATTCTTTGCGGTGCTTGAGAACGGCTTCCCCTTCGCCACATCGCTGTGTCCCGATCCTCTCAGCCGACAAGCAAGCTGGGGTCTCTGGGATCCAACTTTACGCAGCCCTCAATGACCGCGACATTTCTCTGACTCGGGTCGAACGAGCGGTGGCGCGAAGGACTCGGTTCGATTGAGAATACAGCGTTACTGAGCCTTCCTTGGGGTGTTTTCAAGCCCACTGGACTGGTTGCGTCGGCGCGTTGGGTTAGAGCAAAACAAAGAGCAAAAAAAGCCGAGAGGAAACCATCCCCATTACATACCTCAGGCTCGAATCGACCGAGCACTTCGACGAGCGTGCTGAACGTCTGCAACCGCAAGACCTCGTTACTGGGCCTTCCTATGATTGTTTTTGAATCTTGCTGAGCTGGTTGCTTCTCTGGGTTTCATTTTCAACAGTCGCACCCCAAATTCCCTCTGATTCGATTCTCTTCGACCTGGGTCAAGCGCGAGGCGTTGCTTGACTGCGCTGAGGCTGATTGGGCGTTTCACTTTCAACGAACTCGGTTCAATTTACTCCAGTACGGCGTCAACTTGATTCTCACGCTCTGTACTTCGGCGCTCCATCCACTACACTCGCTGATCTGAACCAAGGTAGCCGGAACAAAATTCAGCTTCTTAGCCATCTTCCATGACTCAGACTCGAGTCGAACGAGCAGCGCCGCCAATCCTTTGTACCTCAATTGACGACGGTGGATTCCGCGCTACCGGGCCTTCCTGGAGGTGCTTTTGAACTCGATGGACCCGTACCTTGAATTCGGCGCGTCAAGTTCCAGCAGAAACGGCGGAAAAAGTTGAACGAAAAGGCAGCATTGCCTCAGGCTCGATCCGAACGAGCTTTTCAGTACGCATGCTTGTCTGGAGGTATCCTTACTGGGCTGCGTTCTGAAAGTTAAACTGGGTGCGTGTGCTGGCGCTTTTGAACAAATTGCCTGAGGTAATTTACCTCTAAGTCTACTCAACCTGGGTCAAGTGCAAGCCGATACGCTGGATCTCGACCATCCGCTCCGTCTTCCAATCCTTCCTCAAACCCACAGGCTGGTGATTACTAGGCGGAACAAAATTTAGCTTCTTCTACGATGCATGGCTCAGACTCGCATCGAACGAACGGCGCCGCGGATCCCTGCCCTTCAATCGAAAGTTGTTACTGAGCCTTCCTCCCATTGTCCTTGGACTTGTAATTCTGGTTCCTTTGGCGGCGACCTATTGCTAAGGTAAAGTCAGCAAAAATAACGGCCGAAAAAGGGAATCGGAACGAGCCCATTGCCTCAGGCTCGAGTCGAACGAGCACTTCAACGAGTACGCTGAATCCATGCAACTGGAAGATATCATTACTGGGCCTGTTCTTGGCTGCCCTAAAGCTGGTTGGGTCTCTGCGTTTCATCAAAATGGACAGATTCGGTTTAATTCGCTGGAAAACGGTCCCCGATTCTCTCTAACGCCCGAGGGAATTAGAGCGCGCGAGCTTCCTGGACTGGTGGCCTCGGATTCCTGCGATTAATACATGCTGTTCAAGTTGCGGTTTCTTCGGAGCGGTGGAGGCCCGTTGTCTGTAGTCCTGGCAGTACAGTTGACGAGTCGTTTCACCATTGGTTGAATTTATCCGTCAAGATTCTACTGGGTATGTCATCTTCTGCTTCGATTTCGGGAGCTCCTTATTTTCGATTCAATGCATGATTTGTCCATCGCGAAAAAATACCGAGAACTCGAACTCGAGGGGGACACTTCCTCTGGGTGCTTGCTATCCATCCATTGACAAGAGATAACGCGAGCTACAATCAGCGTCGCCTTTCCATGCCCACTTATGGGCGATGGGACACCGAGAACCTGCTCGAAAGAAAGGGAGACCCAATCGCGGAAGGTCCGTACCCGTGCCCACTGTCTCAGTGTTGTTCTATACTTGCGGGGTTGCTCGTTCAATTCGAGCCTGGGTCGTGTTGAGAGCTTGCGGGTTTTTTAGCTCCACGGAAGTCTGGCTCCTGCCCTGGTTTAGGGCGTAAATCGGGACGGGCTGGATGCAGTCTTTGAGCAAGTGTTTGGTCCGCGAAGAAGTTGGAAGATAATGATACAGACTGAGAACGACGGAGGCGCGGCTGGAAACCGTCGACTTCAACCAGTGGGCGGCAAGCAATGGTCAAGAGCGAGTGGTCTGCAGATCAGTTCGACCATGGACTTCCCCGAATATTACTATTAGAGAATTGAACCTGGCCGCAGACCAGTGTATTACCTCCCTTGAGGCGTATCTTGGGCTTGATTTCTTCCCCGAAGATACCTTATTCCGACCCCGAGAGTGGTTGCAGGTTGAGTGAGCAGTCGTACGGCTCGAGGAGAAAAAACCACTGTGGCGTTCAGTAATAGACCGAGCCCAAGTCGAACGGGCGGAGGTTGCATCGAGTAGATCTCAGGGTGCAACTGCGAACCTGTTCGCGTTCGGTCCATTTAAAAGCTGACTGGAGGTGTATATGTGGGTCTTAAATGGACTGCTCCGGTGTAGCGATGCAGGGATGATACCCAGGTCGCGCAAGAATATTCGGGTAAAGTTATCGATTTGCAGTTTTGTGCGTCGGTCGAGGTATCAGGTGAGGAGTCAGAGACGATAAACAAGCTAGGGCGAACGGACTTGAGCTTAGCAGAGTTGAGACGAAAGAAGTGACTCGGCGGAGTCTTGGCACAGTCCTCAGGCAGCGCGCGAGCAAGAGCTACATGACAATTGCAGAAAACAAGCAAAAAAAACTCTTCCCGTGGACGCGGGTAACGGTGGGGAACTTTGGATGAGGGTGCTGCTTCTGGGACACAAGACCGGGCGTCTCGGCGTTGGAGGAACGCGGGGCGGACGGATTCCAGCCTTGACGGAGATGAAGGGAAATCGCGCCGAAATTTGGCGGCAGCGATTGAACATGCAAGGAGGGATTCAGAAGTCACAGACGGGCAAGAGTCTGACGGATATCGTTCCGGCTCGGAGGCGCACACAAAACTCCAGTGCAAATCGGTTGATGACAAGGCGGCGCAGAGGTAGACCATCCAACTTCGGTTATGCGTCGGGGGAAATATTGAGGACGTCGGTGGGGTGCTTGGGCTTTTGGAAGGTGATTTAGATTTGGATGGAGTTGGGGGCAACGACATCCACAAAAGGGCGCAGAGGTATTGAGGAATGATTGCCAGAACGGGGGCATTGTTGCCAGAGCGGAGGTCCATCGGAGGAGTTGCAACGCAATTGGGCCTAAAGAGATCTTAGTGGATGTGGTCGCACGCGAGACTTGAAAAACGTCGTGACGGTGTAAGGCAAGGGTTATTTGATCCGACATCATGATCAATTCGGCTGGCAGCCGCTCTTTCAATCCTCCCACCACCATCTCCGTCTCGTCCAGCTGTGCAGTGTCGGCCTCCGCCTGGTCAAGGGCTCCTATCCGACGTTCTAGCTTGCGTCGTGCGTATCCAAGACAACTGAGAGCTCGGAGAGGATGACTGGTGCCTTTGTGGTGTCCAATACGTGTCGCTCCTCTAGATTGTTTCCGTCGGTTGCACCTGCTCTTGCACCCCCATCCAGGCCTTTTGCATGAACACACGCACGCCCGGTGCCTTCAGGATGAAGACATAGAACCGCCCACTCGAACTGGACGCCCAATGTGGACGCACTCCGGATTTGGCGGTCCTCAGGGTTGTACACTTGGATTGGTGCGTCCGCCGGTCTTCATTCCTCGCTCGTTCGTCCGCCATTCCCTTTTCCTTCAAACCGTCATCTTTTGGTTCGACTTACCCCCTTCGCTAACATTGTCTCGAGCCGCCAGGGTCCTTCCGAGACTGCGCGTCCTCTCCCTCATGCGTGTCCAGTTTCCGGTGAGCTTTCCTTGCTAAAATTTTAATTGTACGCGTTTCACTCTTCTCTTAGTGCAGCTCCCATCTCATGGCCTGAATTGCGCGGCACATGGCTCGACACGGTGTCGTGTCGCCAATATTCCCGCACCTCAAGTAATCAACCAAGCATCGATCAAGCCGCACCGACCAAGCGCAGCTCATCGTCTGTCTCCTCTCGCTCAACTTCGTTTACATACTGGGAGTCCCTATACACTGGTTCGCGACTCGACCCCTACCTGGCCATCTTCACGTTGCGCCGACGTCGTCGCATCGGAATCCGCGCACCGGCTCCCGAGCCCGCAGTCCGCCGCAAATGCAGATTTTACCTCTTCCTGGCGCGCTCCTGCCGTTCGCTACTCTCGTGCTTCACCTGTACTCCAACGGGAACCTGCAATACTGCCCCGCCAAATTTCACGGACGCGAATCGCGCGAAAGGTGTCTACCTTGCTTCCTCCTCCAGCACGCTCGCAATCATTGCACACGAGGCGATCGATTCCTTCCATAGTATGTATGATTCGCGACCACAATGCATCGACATCCCCTAACCCTATTATGATGGATCCTAACCTACCGCCCCAACATGAAACTTAATCCCATCTTCACCTCCTTCACATACATCTCGCTTCAACTTCTGAACAACCACTTGTCCGACGCTGGATGCACTGGACGCGCGCGCCGTCGAATTCCTGATTGCTACGGCGCACTTCGTCCCGCCGAACACTCCACTCCAAACGTTCCCTTGCCGTCTCTTTCAGGCCTCGGGGGGAATCGCGCCAAATTCGATCTTACCTCCGCCCATCCTTTCTTTGGGTGTCCTGGATTTGAGTCCCGCTGGACTTGCTGCATCTCAAATTCCCCGTTGGTACGACAGCGCCGAAACAGAACTGACTCCCTTTTTTAACTAAAAAGCTGATCAACGACGCTCACAGCCCAAGCCCGAGTCGAACGGGCTGACACTGCATAGATGCGCAGAGCAGGAAATACATGGTGCAGCGGCGAACCGTTTCGCATTCGGGCTCATACGCAGGGCGTGCCGTGTGTCATTTTCTGGGATGGATGTGAGCGAGGCGAGGTCAGTGGGGATGGTTGGATTTTTACAGTGTTGGCAAGGTGTGCCCGGTGGGCTGACCGGTGAGATAAGTACTGGAATAATCGAGTTCATTGACTTTCTGACTGCATTGGCTGACACAGGCGGACGGCGTGTTACTGGAAGGCTCAACGAAAAAAAAAAAGTACGTCTTGCATAATCACGGTAGGGGACCGAGCCCGAGTCGAACGGGCAGTGGTTGCATTAGTCAAGAATCAACGAGCCCATTCCGTGCAAGAGCGAGCCCTCTCGCCTTCGGTCCCTTATAGACTTTCCTTGTCTTCAACTTACCTTGGTAGCGCATGCCGATTCTGCGGCCGTCGGCCGAACATGTATGTATAGCCCGAGAACGAAAGCGGAGCAATTGGATCGAGAAGGAAATCCAGCGGAGAGAAATGGCAGTATACGACCAAGCGGGAGTCTGTGCCCGCGTTACCTCTTTTCTGGGCTGAGGTTGAACTTGTTGTGCGCCTCCGATCAAAACGGCGGAGGGCGCAAATCAACTTATCTTTGCAACCCCAGCGGCAGGGACTCCCGAAAGTTCCAGCAACCCTCGAAGAGGCCGGAGCCGCCTCGCTCCGACATGAGGCGCCTTATCGGTTCGTGTTCTGTAACTTCTGTGTTCGACACTGCGAGACCGATTCCAACTCTGTTGTTCCGTTGTCGTGCCGATTGATTAAACATTCTTACCCGCCTCGATGTACGAGTTCGGGTGAACAACAAGTCCCAGGATATGCAGAATGTCTAGTGGAAGATGGGTTCAATCATGACACCAATCGGAGGATTTTAAATTCGACTTACTTTGAAGTTTGGGACTAATGCGCGGGAGGTTCAGAGCGAGCGGGCGACGGCGTTCGCCTCGGTGTTGCACAGATTCCAACCCAATCCTTCAGGAAGACCCAGTAGCGCCGATATGCAAGTGTGAAACCTTGCAGCATTGGCTTGCGTGATCGCTCGTTCCGTTCGAGTCTGGGTCATAGGAATTGAACGTGTCATTTTGGTGCGTCCACAGCCAGTTCAATGCTAACCAGCAAAGCATGTGACTCCGCCCTGATTCCGCTTGCTCGGGCGAACCTTCGAGGACTGCCTGCTGCAAAATACTTGTAAGACGCTCGCGGCTCAGGTCGGGCGCCCGGAGCAGGCAACTTCACACGACACCTTCTTGAAAAACAGGTCGCTACCTTGGACCCGTTAGACGGGAACGCAAGAGAAGGCCCAGTGGCGGGAGGTTCACCTCGGTTGATTAGTGTTGGCCCGTATTGCTTACTGGATGTGCTCGTTCGATCTGGGCCGTGTTTGAGGACATTATGGTATTTGCTTCCATCCTTTTCGTTTTGCTGTTTGTTGTGCGGGTGGGTGTCGACTATCGCGAGGGGGTGCCTCGAGAACAAGGATTTCATTCAGCTCATTTGCGTTGAACCAAACTTGAACCAAGTTTGACAGCCAGCCAGCCCGAGTCTCCATTACCTATCTACTGAAGAGGGAATGAGTGCGAAAAGAGGAAGACCCAGTCGCGGAGGTCCGCACCCGTGTTCGCTGGTTGCAGGCCTTCGATACCTGCGGGGTTGCTCGTTCGAGTCGGGCTTGGGTCATGATATGTGCTGCATTCATTTTTTTACGTTTTGCCGCGAATGCAGACATCGAGGTTGGTTTGTTTTGCGATGCGCTGTGAGAACGACGAGACGGAGTCGTTCGTCCACAAAGTCTAGGCCATAATAGATCCAGTGGGCACGGACGGTACCCCAGAGCAGGGGTCTTGTTTAATGCGCTGCGCCAAGATTGCGGGGGATCAGAACCTCGTTCGCGTTCGATTCGAGGCTGGTTCATGAATGGGAGATGTTGGTTTTTCGGGTGCGCGTACTTATTCGGGCTGAGTTCGTCACGAGCGAATATTCCGTTGCGCTGCCATCGAACAGTGGTTGCAGGCCGAGGGAGCAGCGAGGTCTAGCGAAGAAAATAAGGATACCAACGAACTAGTGGACCGATTCGAACGGGCGGAGGAGACAAGGTGTTTGGGAGGAGGGCTAGTGAGCGGATTGATGTTGTGTGGAAAGCGGAGCGTGGGCCTTCGGGAGGGATGTCAAGTGTCCGACTGATTCGAACTGAGCGAGAGGGGGGGGGGGGGGGGGGTAGACCGTCGTGATGGTACGAGAAAAGGGTAGTAATGTGGTTGACCAGCAGACCGAGCCCGAGTCGAACGGGCCAGGGTTGCGTGATGAGGAGGCAACTGCGATCCATTTTCGCATTCGGTCCGATGAGGATGTGGTGGGAGGCATCTAGACAGTGAGTTGAATTATCGTACGAGCAACCCAGAACAATCTTTGCACGGCAATTTGAGGTTTTGACACAATGGGGGCGAGTCAATTTCAGGCATCGCGAGGGGGACATGAATCGGGAGAAGGCGGAGAGAGAACGAGGAGCGGACTTGATTTGTATAGAAGAGGTAAAAGATCTTTGGAGCCAGTGCAGGGACTCTCCGGGATCGAACCGGAATCCCGATGAAGTCGGCGCGCCGGCGGAGTTGTAATATCAGTGTCGAGTCCTTGTTTGAAGTTCGGGCACCAGGTGTGTTGGATTCCTTGCTCTCCGTCCCTTGAGGTAAGCAGTTGGGTGGAAATCAGAGGCTGCCCCGCTACGGAAGCGCCGGAGGACTGGATAACTTTGCGAGAAATAGATTGTTGAAAATGCGATTTGAAGGGATGAGGCGTTGGAGCGATCGTGGGTTGGACACTAGCCAGCGAGTGAACTCAAGGATATTCCAGATTAGACGCAAGATGACAGCCAGGTATCCGAGGCCAGCCAGCACCGTGCGAGGATGCGGGAACAAGACGTTGTGGAGACCGCGTATGCGTCGGACAGCCAGTTGAAGAATTGAGAGGCGGGGAGCCTGGTGAATTGCAGCCGAGGTCGACGTGGGGTTTTGACCAGGATCGCAGGCCGGAGGTGATGTCGAGCGGAGGAGGGGAGGTAAATTGCAGCCAGGAACATTTAGGATCGCCGCAGTCGGTCGATCCATAGCCGTTTGAGCTGAGACGAGATTCAGGCGAGCAATTTCCGCGCGGAGGGTTTATTTGTGAGTATGGACGAGGGTTAGATTTGACGCGAGTGGGAGGAGAGGAGCAGAGAAGCTGCGAGGTGGCCAACAACAAGTCCGAGCGCTGGCGACTAGTTTCCCAGTCCGGCTGTCGTGGGGCCAGAATCAAGCGCGAAAGGAGGCGTGGTAGTCGAGTAAAACATAGCAATCGCCGGCGAAGTGGAGATGACCTGGTCGCGCAGCAAACAACAGTCCGAACGGTCATTGAGGATCAACGCCTAGAATACTGGGGGCTTTTTGAGTCGACGACGCACATAAATCGAGAGAGAAAAGGGTCGCCCCAGAGTGTGTCGAGGCAAGCACGGCGGGAAGGTGGTGGGAAAGAGCAAGGAGGTACGGCATCGCAATGCCGAAAGCCATCAGATGCCTGTGCACAGCCTCGCACAGCAATCTTTCGCCTCGCGTCCATCGTCGATTCTTCACCTCAGCATCGCCCGGTCGCCTTCGCCCCCTGCAGCTGACATGGCCTCAATGCAATATAAATGTTGACTTCCCTCCACTTTCTGCTCCAGAAAAGCCTGACTCTGCCGCGCCGCGCGGCCAGTGGCAAGTGCGACTGCGAGCCAGGACCCGGCGTGCCTCTCTAGTGCCTCTCTGTCTCTGTTGTGGAATCCTCGTAACCGCAAAGCAGTCAAAAAGACTTAGCACTCACCCCATGTGACCTCTAGATCTTTCAAACCTTCTCAACCATCGAAATCTTCGACCGCTGCTCCTGCCGCAGCGCAAGATTGCGTGTCCCTGGTACCTCTGCTGCTGACTCGTCCTCGGTCTCAATTCGTCGGCCACCGACTCTCGTCATTTTTTCTTCACCTCGGCCTCGGTTTCGGTAACGTCTTGCTTCTGAACATTCTACAAACACACGCAGTCCAAACTAACTTGAAACCTATATTTGCCTGTTGGAACCACTCCAACCAGCAAACTCTTCGACTGCCGCGTCCACGACTCCGCTTTCATCGCCGACGACTTTCCGAACTCCTTGCGCCTCGACTCGGTCGCCACCTCCCTGGACAATTTCTCCGAGCAGGCATTTCCATCCATTTATCCCACGATATTGACTGACTTCCCAGACGCTCGTCCCACGGACGACGGGCCGAGCCTACGCTTTCGATGAATGCGGCGAGGAATCTCGTCCAATCACCAACGCACCCAGTCGCACACGGCGTGCATCTGCAACTCCGTGTCAAGGGCAGGCAAATTCCGCCGGACATCCCGTTCGACTCGGGCTGGGTGTGCTTTGTCTTCTTGGACCAAGTTTTTCAGTCCTCAGTCGACTCTCCTGCCGAGATGGAGCAATTTTATACCGAACCAACACGTATGAGAGGTGCGAAGGAGCTCCAGTGTTGACAACCCAGTCCGGTATCCCAGTGTTTGAGGAACAAGGAAGGGCACGACTGTCATCTTGATGCACGACCAGAAAGCTAACGCACAATAGGTTCCAGCTCTCGCGAGAGGAAGCTCCAATGGCGCGAGATCTCCCACTATAGGGAATCCTCAGTGGCGCTCGTTCGTTCGAGCCTGGGTTATAAAAGGGATCGGGGTTTTTTCGCGAGGTTCTTGATCGTCGCGCTGACTCCACGCTGCGTTTGCAGTCGGAGTTGAGTTGAGGATGCTGGAATTTCAGCGTAGGATGACCCAGTAGCGGTGGTCCACATTTGCCGTCGACGACGAAACCCGAGGGTGATCACCAATCAATCCTACCACCGTCGTGCGATTCGACTCTGGGTTATACAAAATTGGGCCGCTTGCCTTTTTCCTCGGACGCGACGGTGGTCCAATGGTTTCGGCCGGAGTGTCGAGTAAGTCGTGAGAAGAGAGTGTGCGGACAATATTGAAAGTTTAGGGCTACCACATTAGGCCTTCGGGAGAATAAACTACTCACCTCGGCCTTGCATGTTCACCTGAAATTTAGTTTCAACCGGCCAAAGCCACAGCGGTGATTCTGTCTTCTGGGGATCGAGCTGGGCGCAAGCTCGTGCAATTCGGACTATGGTCATGTTTGCGGCGAGACGACTATTTTGAAGGCAGGGACATCGGTGGTGCATCGATAGCGGGTGAGTTACTGTAACAGAGACCAAGGGTTTCGAACGGGCTATGAGCGGAGTGTTGTGTGTCTGCGCACTGGATGTTTGGACAGTGTCCGAGTTTAAGCTGATCCTTGAAACACCAGTCAGGACAGGACACAGCAGGAATCCCAAGAAGGTCCAGCTGCGGAAAGTCCGCACTCACACTTCCTAGTTCGAGGACATCGCATTTCTGTGAGGTTGCTCGTTCGAATCGAGCCCGGACCATTCAGCGCGTCACGCATTTTTGCTGTGGACGAATTTCCATATGTGAGCCACCGATCCGCACCGACGGTCCTGCGCAACCGAACTTCCCCGTTGAATGCGCGCTTTTGCAGAGCTGTACCCTCGTTTTATGTTGCGGACCGGACGAGTATGCGCGTCGGACTAGTGAAGACAAACAGGCACTGGGGTTACGCGCAATAGTCGTGGAGACGAACACTCTAACTTGAATCAAAGGAGGTCGGAGGTGGGAAGACCGGCGTCTATCCCACAGTGCGAAGCGGATAGCAGCGGGCGTAGAAGACTTCAATGTTGAAATCCAGACCCAGTTGCGGATGCTACGCACCCGTTGGGAGTTGAGTTAGTCCCTCTCGGTGTTTAGCCGCTCGGCACTCGTTCGAATCGAGTCTGTGTCATGGTGAACCTTGCAGGGTTCTGTTTTCTTCCCTGGAGTAAATTGGAGCGCGCACACTGGTTGAAACCAAGGGATTCCGGCCCAGGCTGTCGATGCCGGCGCCTCCGACATCAGGAAAATCCAGATTTGACAATTGTTCGATAATTGTCAACAAATTATCTGCCACCTCATAACAAATGATAATTGTTAACAAATGGCCGCACCAGTCCTAACCGGTGATCAACTACTCCGTTTCCCACCACTTCATCAGCAGATATGTTGACCTTCATTGCAGAAGTGATTTGGAGCACTTCAAATTCAGTTAGCACCGCGAGCTCATCTGCTCAACATTTGGGCATCCTTGGTCAAATCCTTGAAGTCCATTGCCGCCGGCTAAGTCCGACGGCGTACGAACGGCAGCATCGGCAAGCTTCTTCCGATCAACTGCCTGAAACGCGGAGCTAGCAAGTTCTAGTGCTGGCAAAGTTCGGTTCGGTTCAGGTTCGGGGTACTTTTTCCCGAACGCCGAACGCGAACGCCGCGTTCGGTTCAGGCATCTGCTGAACCCCGAACCTGAACCCGCGTTCACGTTCGGTTCGGCGTCCGAACGCGTTCGAACCTCGGCAGAAGTCGGCCTTCTCGGGGACTCAAATTCCGGCGAGAAGGACACATATTTGAGTGTTTTGCCTTGCTGATACCTTCAGGAAGGTTCAGGATGCTATTATCATCCGCTGGATTGACTTTGACTCAAAAAGGTCAGTGGTTGAGAAATAATAATTGTTGAACATGGACTCATAATATTCACCACAGCGATTGAATCCACGTCCAGACTGTCAAATACAATACCTGGGGTCACAAGAGCCAAGGTACTGAGATTGGGCCTCAAAAGTCGATACCAAACCCGAGAAAACTCACTGAAATCCACTCACTATGAGGGACTTCGGTTCGAGGTTCGGTTCAGGTTCGGACGCGCCTTCCAACGCGCGGACGCCGAACCCGAACGTGGCGTTCGGTTCAGGCAGCGCCCGAACGTCGAACCTGAACGCGGCGTTCAGTTCGGTTCGGTTCAGGTTCGAACCGATATCCGAACCGAACCTTGCCAGCACTACTAGCAACGGTGGTTGGTTTCCTGTCACAACAAGTGTCAACTACTCTTTCCTCTTCCCCCCATCTCGTTTCCCCCCCCAACTCCCCCGCCGTTGATATAGAACGCAGCCCCGCGCGCCAAGTATGTACCCTCTACCCTCCTTGGACTACCGGCTGTTGCTGATGACTTTCAGGTTCCCGGTCACTCAGTATACTAGTGTGCTTTGCAGCGTGATTATTCAGGATAATTCTATTGAGAAACCCGGGTGCTAGCAGAAACCCTTCCGTTTTAGGCAATTTCACGGAAACCCCAGCAAAAAGTTAATGGGAAACCCACTTACGGCAACAACTGCCGGAAGCTGAGTTTCAACACCGGTATCACTCATGACTCCTCTGTTCTGGGCGGAGGGACCATTTTCAGACTCAAATAAAGCCTCTGGGATGCATAGAGGCTGCTCTCATTGATCCACAGTGATTCTCCGGCCCACGCCGAGATGCCGGGTCATGCCGATAGGACCTGTTTGTGATGCCCCCGCTGTATCGGAGTAAGGCACAGCGTGGATGGACACAAACCTGTGGGGTACACTTGTGTTGCAGATTGGTGTATTTCTACCAGTCGCGACTCACTGTGATTCAGTGTAGAATATTCCGGCCCTTGCTTTGTGGATCTGATGGAAAGTGATGGACGATGGCGACCTGCGCCGGCGGATACCTGATATAATTCCAGAGGTCAAAGCAACACGAAACAGTCAGTTTCTGTGCTACCAGACCCATTTTACCCTTCGCCAAACCTCCAACCCTTCTCGGCGCCATCGGCAGGCATTTCGGCATTGAAGGGGTTTCTCCCTGCACCCGGGTTTCCAAATAAGGATTTGAGAAGCCGGGTTTCTCAATAGAATTATCCTGCTTTGCACCGTCGTCGACCAAGGTTTGTACACCCCCTCTGCCCTCCTCTGCTGCATCTGGCTCACTGCAGACTCACATGTAGGAGTTCCGGTGCCCCAAGCTCCATGTGAGTCCGCTTTCCAGCTGTTGACCTGGTACGCTCACTCAGTGACCAGTGTCTTCCCTTTACCATCCGTGTACCTCTCCCAGTACTTCATTTTGTCACGGAGCTCACGCTGTTTCTCCCGTACGTTGTCCTTTCAAACGTTGTTGAGTCCGCTGACTGTTGCCGTTTCGCGCCAGTGATCTGCGCTATCATCTATGTGCCGCAGCTCGGACCTCTGGGTTCCCTCGGTCAGCATACAAAATTCCTTTTCCTCCCCCTGCTGTGACTGATGCCCGCGGATGCCCTCGCAGTTACTTCTACCACGGCGGTATATCTTGCCCGTTTTTCACATCGCTTGCCAACTCGTAAGGCTCCAACCATTTCCGTTTTAAAACTGTTTCAAACGGTTATAACCATTTTTATTTCCATTTGGTTTGCTGGGTGGGTCAAACGGTAAACAAAACCGTTTCAAATGGTTCAAACCATTATTTTTGGCGCAGCACTGGAGCAGCGCAAAAGTGGTGTGAACAAGGCCTGAAGGTTCAACTCCGGGTTGAAAACGAATCCTTAAGCATTGAAAAACCTCGATGAAGTTGAACATCAAACCTTGAAAGTAAAGGTTCGGGCCCGGCCAACACTTTTGATGCATTCCCGATTGGTGGTGTGGACTGTTGAACCGAGGAGCACCCCAGATTGGGGTTTTCAGCTGGTACGAGGCCTCTGGAGATGATAATGTACAGTTAGCAATCATGTTGTAGGGGTTCCGACACCCACTTTTTCAGGCACCCAAAATTACCATTTCAAACCGTTTTAAACGGTTTTAAACTGTTTTATAACTGTTTCCATTTCCATTTGCCCCAACCATCAAACGGAAATGAAATGGTTGGAGCCTTACCAACTCGCTAACCCGCCCCGCCGAAGTTCCGGCACCTCCCTTGAAACTCGCTCTCACGTCGTCCGTTGTATGTCGGCATTGATTTAGCGAGTTAGGGCATTGATTTAGCGAGTTAGCGAGTCGACTCAGTAAGTCTGTTCCTGTTTGCCGCGCGCCACGTTGGACTCCCACTCACCACACACCCTAGTCTTGTCGTTCCTTCGTATTTGTACAAGTAAGTTTGATTCATTTTCCTCTAACTCTCCACTGACATTCCATCCGGATCCTCGTTAGATTGGTGAGCTTAATGTACCCCACCGGAAGGCACAAATTGTCCGTCGTTCACTACAGGTATGCCCGCGCCTCCGCTAGATAGTGTATGGTTCTCAACTAATCATTGGTCTTCCAGTTCCATTACTTCAGCCTGGCGTCGAGTGGCTGGCTCGAGTGTTGTAGAGACATGGAGTGTTGATTCGTAATGCATAGCCATTCATAGCGTTGTATTGATCGTCACAACCTGAATATATTGAACTTCGCTCATCTTTTGACCCACCGAGGATTGCAACCCGGAATACACCCACGTTCTGTCTGATAACCCCGCGCAATTGTATGTTATGTCCAATAACCGACCGACAATTGCCGCCAATTGAAGGGGGGCATAAATAATTGAACAATCCGCGATAACCCGCGACAATCCGGCAATTATGAACAATTCTCAGTTATTACCCACAAATGTGAGATTCGGGTTTTCCTGATGGAGGCGTGGCGCAACCCACCGAGAGGATTAGCTCAATAGAAACAGTACGGATTGCAGAGCGGAGCCGGGTTGACGTGGATGAGGTTGGTGTTTAGCTAAGAGACCGCAGAGGCGCGAGCCCAGTAAGAAGTTGCTGTCGCATTATGTATAAGCCCCAGTGACCAATGCTCCATATGAGTAAGATATGGGTCGCTCGTTCAATTCGAGTCTGGGACCTAGGGGAAACGTGCGAATGAATGATTTTCTGCGGGGGTCGTACTGTTCTCTCGCAAGGTCCCGCCAACTGTAAGTCGCGACGACGTTGAGCAGAAGTGACGATCATTGGCAAGAAAAGCAGCCACTGAATCCAGCGTGGGGAGCGGTAGCGTGTCGTCGCTTGATCCACTTTTGTTTGGGGGCCTGTTGTCATAGTCTTTTTCTGCGCGTCCGAAATAGCGCTCCTATTCGTCGTGTTACTTCGATGGTTGAGGAGAGACCAAGTGAATATCGAGGCACGCAGGCTGGATAGTTGAGCCCAGGAGTTGAGGAAGATCCACTGGAGGACGCGCACTGCATTTGAGGTCGATCGCGGTCTTTGGTTGCTCGTTCGATCTGAACATGGATTATTCCGCCTCCGGCTAGTGGTCGGCGGTTTGTAAATCTCCACTCTAATTTATCGTAAGTGGAGTCTTCAGTTGACGTCCACGGGCCAATATCTTTACGTGGATGCCGTGCGTTCAGAAGCCGAGGCAGCAAGGCGCGGGACTTGACGTTGAAGTATCCGAGGCACAGCTGAGACCCAGTACAACGGTAGATGTTGGATTCGAGCCTGCTGAGAGAAATCGCCAAAAGGTCAGCCCAGGCAGGGAACAAGTCGCGGCGGTCGAGCAATTTCCAATCGGGCGATGTCGAGCAAGTGCGTTCACGCTTCAAAGTTCAGAGAGGTGCATGAACTGCTGGAAAGTGACCAGTTTCAACCAGAGGCCAATGGGAGAGCGCTTAGGCGGTTAGCAGTCACCGAAGCGCGGCCTGCAGTTTTGGCTGTCGTGGTTTGAGACAAAAGGCGTCGGCGATCAGATTGTCTCGGCTGAGCAAACATTCACATTCACACGCTGTCCACACAGCTCGTTGCTTGCTTCCCGCTCTCATGGACGCTCGACGGTGCGCCTTTGGTGCGCCTTCCCAGACCTCTCTCAGCTTCCCGCATCGACCCTGCCGCGCATCTCCGACGTTCTGCCATCCGCGTCCCCCTCTCGCTGATTCGAATCCCACTGGATTTTTGTTTTCTGTCCGCCGACTCCGCCCAGGTCTAACGCTGGCGTGGAACTCTGTGAAACGCAGCATCTAGATGGTTGGAGGAAGCGTTCTTGTCTTTTGATCGGCGCGGTCTTTCGACCCCCTATTTTTCTTTGGCGTCACCACCCGCGTGCTTTTTCGGATTCCCAATCTCGTTTGCTTGCAACTGGAGTCTGCATTCCGGCCTGCTCTGAGCCTGTCCCTCGCCCCGCGGTGTCATTCCGACTATATTCTTGACGTGCACGGTTCCCGGTGAGGCTCCTGATTACCGATACCCTTTGGAATATCTCCCGCAGAACGGCACCGCTCAGGCTGGTGCGTGTCCTTCCCTTTCCCCCCGAAATATATCTTGACTGCTTCACAGACCGCCGAGCTCGCACTCCCCCTCCTTATTGCTCGCTCGCTCCTCCCCATCGTTACAAACTCTGGCAATCAATCCGTCCATTCACTCCATCGTTGTACTTCAACTTCTGCCACTAAACCGCTGCGTCCTCGCCGTCGGTAGTAGATTACGCTTGGTATCCTACACCGTGCATTGACGGTCATTCCACATAGTACATGGTCCACTTTTTGAGATTCGCCGCTATATCGTTCACCGTGGACCTGGGCGAGATTTACAGATTCGATGACACCACGCTCACCTCGACCGTTCCCTCCTGGACGAAAGAGATCGATGTCTCGTTTGCCGCGCAACGCTAAACCTCAGCAACTCGGATGCCGAATTCACGCGCTTACCTTCAGGTTCGCCGACGCGTCGATTGTGTTCTCCGCCCCGAGCTCACCCCGCTTCCCACAGGTATCGGATTCCCGGATGCGTGGATTAATTCCAGGCGCTGGTGCTATGTACTTCTGGTTCAACTATAAATCGCTTAGGGAAGCGGTTTACGGTCTTCCAAGTCAAATTTCGTGGAACAGTGTGTTCAATCCTACGACACAAGAAAGAACCAAGATGGGTAGAAGGTCTGGTGGCGGTTGGTCCGCACCCGCAATGCATTCGCTTGTCAGCTGTGACTTTCCGTGGGGCTACTCGTTCGAGTCGGGGCTAGACCGTGTCTTCTTTGCTTCTAAGCATGTTTTTTGCTCGGTCTAGGCGCAGCGAGGGATAAGCGTACATGTATGCAGGGTCAGACCAGTTCGTGTCAACTCTGTGAAATGGACCATCCTCGAATGATTTCGTGTATACGAAGGGATGCTATTGGACGAGGAAACCCAACATTGAACCATTTCCTCCCGCCCCAGCCATTCATCGAATTCACGTCGTCTTGTTGAGCCCTGGCGTAGGTGGGTGGGTTCAGAAGGCGGGGGGCGAATTACCTACCAGTAAATCACCCCACGGTCACACTCCGCCCGTCGGTCAAGCCACCATTCATCATGAATGTGGATCAAACGTAGATGAGGATGCATGTATGTAATGTGTATGTATGTAGTCCGTTGCGAAGTCCATTTCGTGTACCAATATATCGTCGTCGTGACCTTCGTTCGTTCCCCAATTACACACCTCCCGTCATTCCAAAATCCCCATTTCTTCACATTTAATTATTAGGGTGTATCACAGTGCCCTGATTTCGCCGATTTGGATTTGGATTTCGGTGGATTTCAGGCCTAGAAATCGAAATCCACTCGAAATCCAGCTCGAAATCCGCTCGAAATCCAGTACCCTATTGAACCACGATATACGATTTAACCCAAAACCGCAATCCCCAGCGCCACCAACACCAACAACCCCGGCGCCCAAACACCAACCGCACTCCCCTCGTTCGTGTCCTTGCTGGGACTCGGACTCGGAGCGCTCGCGCTCGGGCTGCTACGGGCAATAGACCCGGACGCCGACACGCCAGGTAGAAACGAGCTTAAGGGGCGACAGGTCACGTCGCTAGTGGGAAAAAATGCGTAAGTTGGGTTGTTGACGGAGATCAATTAGCCACACGGAGGTGCGTACAGCCCTATGCCCTCGACAAAAACGGAACTCACCTCACTCCCTGCGCAGCGCTCGCAGGACAATCCGACGACCCAGACGAGAGGCAACCGTCCTATCCAGGACCTGAGCATCAGTAGTCCTCCTCAGAAGCACCAGAGACGAAACGCAACGCACGAGAAGACCATATTCGCAGGCTCCTGCGCCCGCGTAGTTACAAACGATGGAATTGCCCTTGCCCTGGGAGGTTGTGAGGGAGGTGCCGGCCTTGTCGGCGGTGGGGCACCCCATCCCCTGACGCCGGCTAACGGAGGCGGCGTGCGCGGTGGCGACGAGGAGGAGCGGGCCGAGGGCGAAGGCGCGCATTGTGATTCGTAAGAAAAGGGGCGTGAAGGGCTTTTGGTGGAAGTGGGAGAGGAAGAATAGAATGAAGGATGAAGGGCGTTGAGGACGGGCTTTATAGGGACTAGGGAAGCTCGGGGTCCGTCGCGGCGGTGGAGAACTCGGGGTTCGGTTGCAGTGCCCGCCAAATTCCGCCTGAGTCCCCCCTTATCGATCCTGCTGCTGTATCCAGACTCCATCCGTTGGTGTACAAGGGTTACTCTACGAAACACCGTGACCCCGTCTGATCTCCATGGCCATCAATCAAGCTGCTGGGCGCTCGGCCCACTTTTTTCGCCGTCGATGCCGCGACGAGTGGAGGCATGAATGCAGGTGTTCGGCCGCGCTGCTCGTTTGACTCGAGCCTGTGTCGTGGGGCACTTGGACTTCGGCTTGTTTTTTCTCCGGACTGGAATGTTTGAGGTTGAACCGCACGCATTGGCTGAAACAGCATTGTTGCACATGGCGAAGAGAAGGAGCGCCACTTCTTCGAGGAAGATCCAGCTTGGGGAGCGCTAGCACGACGGTGCTTGGTCGAATTGACTCTGGGCCGTCCGGAGGCCAATTTTTTCCCTGTGTGCATGAGTTCGCGCCTTGCCAGGGTTTCTTCCATCCGTGGTCTTTGCGATTTGAATATCAGGTCGATCCGGTGCCTGAAGCGAGACCCAGTGAATAGCGAGGCATACATATTGAATAAATAATCCCAGGAGCTGAGAAAGTACAGTAGCGGTGTCCGCACCAGTAGTGCATTAGGTCGATGGCGATTTAGGCTTCTTCGTCGTGGATAATGCTGTTTCTGTACAGTGATCACATTGTTGTCCCGGGACGGTGGTACCCAAAGTTTAGTGTATGGAGCCTTCAGCCGACAAGCACATCTATCGCACGTCGCGCTTGGGAAAATCGAAGCAGAGCGAAGCGCATTGGAGACCCGCTACAGCTAGAAGATGTGGTAGTCCGAGCTTGCGTGAAAGACTTGCGAACAAATCAGCCCAGGAAGAAGACGTCGGGTGTTTTGGGGCGATTTTGGGGAAAAACCAGCAGAAGTTGTTCGCGCTTCGGAGGGCTGCATGAACTGCCGGACAGTGACGGGTTTCGACGAGAGGCCAAGTGTCAGAGTGGGTAGGCGGCTAGCAGTGACAGAACCACGGCCTGGGGTTCAGCTCAGATTTGGCTGTTGTGGTTTGAGACAAGGTGCGCCGGCGATCAAATTGTCCGCACTGATATTCACACGCTGTCCACACCGCGCTTGCTTCCCGCTCTCATGGATGCTCGACGGTGCGATCCCCAAGGCTCCTCTTAGCTTTCCACATCGACGCTCCCGCACATAGGAATCTCCGTCAAACGCCCTCCGCGATCAGCGTCCGCCTCTTCCCGAGATTCCTTGGGGAATCCATTTTTTCTCTGTCCGCCCACTCCGACCAGGCCCAGCGCTGACGTTGAATTGTGTGGAGAGCAGCGCCTGCGTGGGTCTTGCAAATTTCCCTGTGCTTTGACCTCTGAATTCCTCAGCCACCCTGTCTCTCTTTGCCGCCGAAACCGCGTGCTTTTTGGATTCCAAGTATCGTCTACGCGTTTGCTCCCCGACTCCTGACCGGATCTTGGCGCAACTCTCTCCTCTTGCTCTCATGTTGACTATATTCCGACGCGTACAGCTGCTAGATATTGATGCGCTACAAGAACTTATATATGCGCCTTGCCCGCAGAATGACACGTTTGGTGCGTGCACTTACTTCTCCACCCCCAAATTGCTGCCAAAGACACTGACTGGGCATGCCTTCGTGCTCCTGCCTACACCCGACTGCTCCTCCTCGTCCCCACCAACTCTGGCAATAATTTATTCTGGCTATCCAATCCACTCAACTGCGCCTTCGACTACCCATTTGGGCGCGACTCCAATCCTACACCTCCTGTCGACGGTCATGCCGCACCGCGAGATTCCCCGCTGTATTCGATTTGGAGATGACTGTTCTACGTCGCTGCCTCGATCATAAGTAAGTACCTCCTGTTCGTGTTCACAACCACGCGCAATGCTTAACCCCCGCGACTCGGAAACCCACTCAAGTGCAAGAGTTAGGTCACAGTCCACACGTTTGCGTTCAGGCTCGCCGACGCGTCGATTGCGTTCAATTCCGCAGACGCGTCGATTGTGTTCCCCGCGCCGATACCACCCCGCCCCAGTATCTGTGGGTTGACCTCCGACACCAATGTGCCACGTACTTATGCTTTCACTTTGAATAGCTCAGGGACAATCGCGCTTGCGGGTTCCGGTATCCTAAACCTTGTTGTTCCATGACGATGGAGAAGATCTTGTGGCCCAGGAGATGAATGTAAGGTCCAGTGGCGGTTAGTCTGCAGTTGCACCCGCAATTCCTACTTGGGAACCTACTGCGGTCAATCTCAATCATTTATGATCGGACCAGCGAGCCCGCGTCAAATATAACCCCTCAGGCCTCAGGTGTCGCGGCAGTACTTCAAACCGTTATTGCCAGAGAATAGCCAGAGAAGCATTTTCGACCAATGACTTGAATGAGCTCACCTCGCGCGGGCTCTTCGTGGTGCCAGGCTCGTTGTCGGTTTACTTGGGGTTCATTCATTCTTGAACGAATCTGGGTTGTATATAAAAGCGTGCTAAGTAGGAGATATATTGAAACCGAACCGTCTCACCGCAGCGATTGAATCGAATTTGCACGCAGGGGATGAGTCTTAGATCCTGCAGCCCAGTTGCGGATGGTCCGCTAACGCCCACAGTCCAGCTATGGCTATGACCGCGGTGTGCTCGTTCGATTCGAGCATGGGTCTTAAGCGCGCATTGACTATCAGATTTTTCTTCAATGGGAAGGGTAGCAAGTTCTTCGAAGGAGGAAATTGGAATCGCATGCGGAGTCTGCAGCGTAGCAGTCGAGGAAGGGACTGTGAAATGACTGCCAGCCTGACTTCACGTCCGCCGGGCATTGCACGTTCGATGGATTCTGGTTCGGAGGATGGGGATTATATCGTGAATGTGTTGGTTCATTCAACTTCACTTGTAGCTAGATGGGCTGACGAAGACGTTGATCAACGAAGAACAAGTTGTTCGGCCTAAGGTCCAGTTGCGCAATGTCCGCTCCCACTCGGCACTTGTGGGGTTTGATGTGTTTGGCCGCGTTCGACTCGCGTCTAGATAATGATAAGGCATTACTGCTGTTTGTATTTTGAAAGATTGGAAGAGGGTCCAGTGCGTTCAAAATCGAGGATGCTCAATTCGGAGAGTTGAGGAGGCTGCCGCACATATTTGGCCAATCGTCAGCGGAAAGTCCAAGTGTTGAATTGAAGTCCACCTTCGCAAGTTGTACGCCCATGGTTCCAACCGATGAATGAAACCACAACCGAGAGGAACAGGGAGAATGGAGATTCAGCATGGTAGCACGACAGGCGGAGAGCAATTCGTATCGGCGGCCCGCTTCGTCGAAGGCAGAACAAGCGCAGGTTTCAGCGCGTTGGTACTGTCAAGGGAGTCATCCGAGTGGCAACGACAGTTGAATACGATGGAGGCAATTGTGGACCAGGAGCCGCAGGCCAACGGCCGAATTCGTTGTGCCGGGTAGTTTCAAGAGAGAACAATGGACTCGTTGTGGCCTCGGCCGCCGAGTTGGGTAGTTCAGTTCAGTTGCACAAACGGTCAGAGAAGACTCTGTAGCGGTGGTCCGCACCAGCGTGAGATGGGTCTGGAGGCATTTACTGCTGGATGTTTGTTCGATTCGAGCGTGGGTCATGGACAGGAGTGATTGCGAAGTTGGCATTCTTTTTCCTCGCTGCTTCCATGGTGCTTGACGGAGGCGTGCAGTACAGCGAGGAAGTCGTACCGGCAGGGAAATCTATGCTTGAACTTCGACCGGTCGCTGAGGCTTCTGCGGAGTCTTGACGTCGAGCGAAGGATCATCTCTGAGGGAGCAAGGGCAAGACTCGGGAGGAAAGAACGAAGCAATGGAGACCGCTATGTAGGTTGAAGCAGTGAACGAAGGAGCCCAGTAGGAGTTCGAGGTTGAATGCAAGTCGGAGGGCCCCAGTTTGTACGAACGTCGAGACGTATATACTGAGGAATCCTTCAATCCAAGGGCTTCAGGGCGCCGGATGCCCAGGATCAAGACAGTTTGGAGCATAGACAGCAGCTGCAGCGTTCTCAAGGCATCGGCAAGGGCAAAGGCAGAGGGCCGCCAATTTGGTTGTTGTGGTGTAAGGCAAGAGAGGATCGGCAATCACGGCACCGACTTCGGAAAAGTCAGCGCCTTGGACCCAAGTATTCTCCATGAATCTCACGGGCCATAATTTTCTCCGTTTGCATATGTACACCAGTGAGCGTCGGACGCAAGGAGGCATAATATGGCCGATCTGCACCAAATAAACTGGTCCATATATGGCAAGCCCCTTGCCTTTTCAGGACGCATTGCAGACTCGCAAGCCGCAACGAAGACGATCCCTCGAGGCGTCGACGACACGACTGAGAAACAACGCGGGCAGCTAGGTACAGCGAGAATTGGAACCGGCAAATGACATTCAGAGAGAGATGAGATATATAATTGCAGGGTATACGGTCAAATATGTAACATGCGTGCAGAAACCGGGAGACAATACAGAGACGCGAGACAAATGAATAGCTAAGCGGGACAAAAATGAGAAGGAAATAAAGAGACGCAGATAGATCGCGGAAGATATAGGTAAGATGGTGCAGACCGAGTAGAGTAAAGTAATGAATGAATCAATCGGAGGAAATAGAAATAGAAGACGAAGGTGAAAACAAGATAACCACCAGGCGGGCGCGTGCTCAGTCCTCTGTGAGCACACCACGCACCCCACCACTCTGCGTCCGCCCCCCGTCGCGCGCCCGCGCGGTATGCATCCGCTGCCCCGTAACACCCGCGCCCCCACCCGCGCGCGGCGACACCGTGACGTTCCTCTGCCTTTCGCGCTCGCCGTCCCGCTCCCGCTGCGGCGGCGACGAAGGCATCGCCCCACCCGCACCCGCCCCATCCTCCACCGACACCGGGAAGGGATAGTGCACACTCGGTACCGGCACCGCCTTCTTCTTGCTCTTCGCCTTGGTCTTCGACGACGAGCTCTTCTTGAGCGGCGGTGGAGCTGCGGGTGCAGGCGTGGGTGCGACCGCGGGCGCGGGTGCGGGCACAGGCGCCGGCGTCGAGACGGGGTCCACCCAGTCGTCCTCAATCTCAATCTCCCCACCAGCGTCGACAAAGCTGTCGTCGCCCTCCAATTCCGCGTAGGCATCGCCCGCCGTTCTGACCGCCGCCTTCCCCGCGCCAGCACCCACAGGCGTCGGTCCCCCGCTGAGGTCGAAGCGCGAGCCAGGCAGCGGCGTGATGGGGGCAACAGGATCCTCCTCCGTATCTACCTCCGAGCTGCGCGCGCCGCTGCTGTTCGTAGACGCAGAGTGCGTCGTAGAATTGGAGCCGTGGTGCTGGTGCGTGTGCGAAAAGGTCGACGCGGCGACGTGCGAGGCGCTCGACACCGCGTGTGACGCACTCGAGACGTCTCCGTCGTTGCCGGGGACACAGAAGCCCGCGCTGTCGAAGTCCGTGTCCGCGACCTCTTCAGGGTCAGAAATACTTTCCAGCCCCATGTCGTCGTCGTCGTCGGCACCGGGCCACGTCGGCGGCTCATCTACTATTGCGAATATCGTGCGCGGTAGCTGCGGAGCGAAGTCAGCATAGGAAGCAGGCGGTAAGATGAAGAACGCACCTCCTTCACCCGCCTCCTCAGGTCCACCCACTCCGCCTCATCACGACACAGAAACCCAATCAGCATGCTCGGGTCCAGCCCGCTCATAGGCATCTTGCGCACTCGTTCGCAATGGAACGTCCGCAGCTCCGCCGCCGAGTACGCATGCGCGTAGAACGCCTCCTCCGCGGGCGTGAGTGGGCCGCCAGCAGGATGCCGTGCCGACGAGTCGTCCTCGGGCGGGGCGGAGGAGCGGGGGCGCACGACGAGCTCGTCCTCGGTCATTGGTGAGTGGCCCTGGCCCTGCCCGCGCGCGATACCGAAGTCGGGGCTCATAGACCCGCCGCGCGCTCCGTGCGCATACGCGAGTTCGGGGCTCATCGATCCCCCACGTGCGTAGCCCGACTCGGGACTCATCGATCCACCGCGGGCGTATGCCTCGGGACTCAGCGAACGGCGTTCGTCGACTCGAGATGACGTGGTCGACGAGGACGACGGACGGCTGTGTGCGGAGACCAACGGCTCGCCGAGGAAGGGGCGAAGGGGTACTGATGGGCGAGAGTGGTGGGGGTCGAGGTAGAATAGTCCATCGCCTTGGGCGCCGACGAAGTAGTAGGACGAGGATGGACGCCCGCCCGCGATGCCGACAGATTGTGGGAATGTGTATAGGAGCTGGGAAGTGGCGTTAGCGTCGTGGACCATGAGGAAGAGGAAGAGGAAGGAAGTGAGCGAAAGAACATACCTTGATAGTCTCATAATACACCGGATTGACGCCCTCGATCCCCAGCTTGATCCCGAGCAACAACAGGACAGGTCGATCCCCCCACTTCTTCGTCTCCTCCTTGACCTCCTTCCCCCGCTTCCTTGAGCCATGAGAGTACGCGGACGAGGACGACGTCGAGCCGCGCCCGTACGAGGAATGTGAATGTGACGACGACGAGGAGCCGTGTCCGCGCGAGGATGAGGACGGCGAGGAGGCGGACGTGAAGACGGAGGAGGCGGCCGAGTGTGAGGCGGCGAAGACCTCGGTTTGATAAAAGGAGCCGTCGGTGGCGACGGAGACGCCGAGGCCGCAGATCGGGAAGGCGTCGACAAGCATTCTGGACGGTATGTCAGCGCTGTGGACGACAGGGGGTGAAGAGGAAGACGAGGAAAATGCTAGCAAGGGAGAAGACGAATATAAAGCAAGAAACGAGACCCACCTCAACGCCCCCGCCGCCGCACTGGGCCCGAACCACATCCCGACATCTTTACCAGCCGCTTTGCCAGCCTGCGTAGATCACAATCAGCAAACGAAGGTATCGCAAGTGTGAGTGGACAGAAACGCACCAAGGCCATTCGATGTACACCAAACGGCGCCGCCGGCGCGTCGAGGAACCATGAGATCATGCGTGCGTGCAGGGCGTGCGCGCTCGGCGAGTTGGGCGGGAAGGGCGCAGGCGGGGTTGGTTGAAGAGAAGGTTCTGTTGGAGGTGTGAGCGTCGAGTGGAGAGGAAGAAGGAAACAGGAGAGAAGGAAAGAGAAGAAGAAGCAAATACAAGGAAGATGCAGGGGTATAAAAGCGGCAGACGAAGATATGCAGCGCGCCCAGCAGGGATCCCAGCCAGACGAGGACAAAAAATAACAGATAAGCCCCCCCTCCGCCCAGCACACCCCGCGCACACCAACCGCGCCGCGGACGGCGACGAACGCGCGGAGGCGACACCCAGGGTCACCACGCAGGTGTAGCTCATCCAGGCACGGATCGCGGAATGAAAATGAATTCGGGCCGCATCCCCGCCCCCGCGCTCGACGCCATCCCGCGCACCCAACTTCGCGCAAGCAGCGAGGAAATGCGAGGAGGCGATGGAGAGCGGCGCAAGTAGGACATGCGTCGTACAGGATAACGCGTCGTACCAAGGAAAAAGAAATGAAAGAAGATAAAGTGAAGAAAATGATGCGTCCCCGCCCGACCCATCACACCCAATCCGGCCCATACGCCGAGGAAACGCGGGGAGGCGATAGGGAGGGAGCCAATGGGGAGGTGCGTCATATAGACCAAGGCGTCGTACAAGAAATCAAGAATGATAAAGCAAGGAAGGCAGCGCAGCTGCGTCCGCGCCCGACACTGGCCGGCGCACCCAACATCGCGCAAGTAGTGAGGAAACGCGGGGAGGGGATGGAGAGGGAGCCAATGAGGAGGTGCGTCGTACAGGAGGACGCATCGTACAAGAAAGCAAGAATGATAAAGCAAGGAAGGAAGCGCAGCTGCGCCCGCGCCCGACACCATCCCTCGGGCCCAAATTTCGCCAGCGCGTCGAGCAAACAGGGGTGGCAATGGGGAGGGAACCAACGAAGAGCTGCGTCATGCAGAGGAAGGCGTCGTCGAAGAAGAAAGAATGATAACAGAATGAAGGCACAAAGAAAAAAGGAAGCGCTTGTCACCATCCTGTGCCCCAAAATTCCACACGTGCGGCAAGAAAAGTCGGGGAGGAGATGGGGAGGAGCGCAACAAGGACGTGCATCGCGCAGAATAACGAGTTGTAGAAGAAAACGAGATGAAAAAAAAGTGCGTGTGCGCCCTCTGCCCCAAATCCCGCGCATCCAAATTCTGCCCAGACGACGAGCGAACTTGGGGAGGGGGGATCGCAACGAGGATGTGCGTCAAGCAGAAAGGCTCGACGGACCGCGCGTTCGAGGATGCAAGTCTTGCTATCTCCCGAGTCGTGTCCGCCCGAATAAAAAGAAAAACACAAAGACGGCCCGGGCGACCGACGTCGGCGGGTGCGGCGAACGCAGCGGAGCATCGTGCGCGTTCGCCGCCGCCCCGCCCAGAGCAACGACGCGGAAGAAAAGAAATTGAGGAAAGACGCGGACTTCCTTTTCGGGACACCCGCCTCCTCATCTCGCCTGGCCAAGAACTGTCGGAGGACAAGCGCAGCCGAGGAAGGGTACGAAGCGCATGCAGCGCGCCGTGGTGAATCCAAAGGAAAATAAGAATGACAGACAGCACGAACGCAAATGGAAGCCCGCCCCCCCCAAAAAAAGCGTGGACAGACGCATAGAAGAACAAGAAAGAAGCAGTCGAAGGAGGAAAACTCCCCCAAAAAAAAGAAAAGAAGAAGAAAAAGAACGCACCCCCAACCCTCCCCAGCGCAGTCGCCAACAAACTCTGCCCCGTCCTCAACATACACCCCCACCCCGTATCCGCCGTCCACCCTTTCGTCCCGCCCAGCGCCGGCGGGAGGGGGAGCGTGAACCATTTCTTTTTGGAGGAGGAGGTGGTGCTGGTGCCGCTTGCTGTGTTGATGCATTAGCTATTAGAGAGGACGGAGGGGAGGAGGGGAGGGGGAGGAGGGTAAGGGAGAGGACGTACCAGAACCATACGAAGCCACACTCGACCCACTCGCCGAGCTCGCATGCGACGCCGTCGACCTCGCCCCTCCCCCTCCCCCACCTCCACCACCCGCTCCACCACCCTCGCCCCCATTACCCCCCCTTGCCGACCCACTACTATACGACGAATCCGACTGCGCCGGCGAATGCCTTAGCGGGGACGTCGGCACCGCCGTCGCCGTCGAGGAAGAATGCGGTGAAGAAGAAGAAGTTATTTGAGCGTGCGCGTGCGGGAAGAACAGCGGCGGCGGCAAACTCGACAGCGCCGGCAAATCGCGGATGGGCTCGAACCCCGCGCGGTAGGTGCACCACACCTGCGCGTAGAACGCCGCGAAGAAGAGCGCAGGCCAGGGCCCTGCGTCGGGGGCGCCGTCGCCGGGGGTGAAGGACGATGGTGGTGTGGCGGAGGGCGAGGATGAGGAGGATGAGGAAGAGGAGGGGTGCAGGTGCAGGTCTTTGGACGCGCCGCGTTTGTGGCTCCGGGTGGTGACGTGTCCGTGCGCGCTGGGTGTGTCGCCCTTGTGCGAGTGGGAATGAGAGTGGGAGGAGGAGGACGCTGCGGCTGCAGCGGCGGCGACGCGCGCCTCGTCTTCCGCGCTCCACCCCGGCAGCTTGACGCCCATGAGCCAGATTTCCTCCGTGCTGCGGTCGGGCGCCGCGTCCCCGTCGACGAGATACCGCATCGCCTTGTCGAGCAGACTTGGCTTCCCCCCGCCCCCGCTTCCCCCACGTCCACCCTTGCTATTCGACGACGGCGACGCGGGGGTCTTGCGCGACGCAGACGTGGCGAGGCTCGCAGCGTGCGAGATGGAAGTGCTGAGTGTCGAGGTGAGGGACAAATCGGACGTGCTCCCGGCGAGGTGCGCAAACCACCCGCTCAGCCGCGTAGCGAGCGCGCCGTCTGCGCCCAGTCGGCTCGGCGTGCGCGCGAGCGTGAGGTCGCCGTGTCCGTGCCCCGAGGACGACGACGACGGCGGAGTGGAGGCGGAGAAATGGCGCTCGGAGCGCGTGCGCGGCCGTGCGGTGGCATACGCGCTGGGGGGCGGGCTGCCCGCGTCGAACCGATACGTGGCGCCGCCCACGGGCGAGCTGGCGCTGTTGCGCCCGTCGTAATCCTCGTCGTCGTCGTCGTGCGCCGCGCCGCTCTCGTGCAGCGTCAAGAGCTCCGCCGCACTCGGTGCCCCGCGCTCCACCTCGCGGATGCGCTGCCTCTCGCGCTCGCGCTGCTCCTTGTCTTTGTCCTTCCCCAGCCCGAGGAACCTGCCCGTGCTTTTGCGCCCTGAATTGGAGGAGGATGCGGATGTGGATGTGGAGGCGGAGGAGGAGGGGCGGTCGACGGAGAGGGACTTTGAGCGGTCGCGCTGGGCGGGGGACTGGAGGAAGCGGGGGAGCTTGGAGACGGTGCCTGTGGTGGGCGAGGTGGGGGTAGGAGGGAGAGGCGGGCTGCTGGAGGGTGTCTGGATGGCGAGGGTGGTGGTGCTGGGAGGAGCGTGGTTTGAGGCGGAGTTTGAAGCGGTGGCGGCGGCGAGGGTGGATGCGGCTGGCTGGGGGACGGTGCGAGTGGTTGAGCGGGGCTTTGAAGAGGACATCCCGACTCGCGATTCCGTTCTGGATATCCTGCGCTGATCGTCAGCGATGCCACCCCACACGATAGATAACAGCTCCTTGAACAGGGAGAACAGTGCGAAGGATAGCAAGAAGTGTACACTAGAAAAGAGGAAGAAGGAGGACTCACGGACTGCAGCCAGTCGCGACTCGGTCCAGTCGAGTGATGGATGAGGAGAGGGCCTGCTTTGGCCGTGTTTGGTCTAGTCGCCGATGTCTTCCCCGCGGCTTGCTTCATCACCACCACCACTGCTCTCTGTAACAGGGCTCTCTTGCTGCATCGACTCTGGTCTGAATCCAGGTAATGCTGTTCGATCAATGAGCACGTCTCAACGTGGCTTTCATTTCAACTACCGGCGGTCCACTTCGGCCTTTCATTTGGTTAAACTTGGAACCCTTCTGAGCGTCAAACCTTATTCCTGGATCCCGGCGGCAGTCTCATGTGTCCTTTACTTAACACCCTCCTTGTTCGTCGGACGCGCCGAATCCCGACTGCCGGCGTGAAACTTCCTCGGCCACGTGTACTCGTCGTGCTTGTTGCGATGCTCGTCTCGGGTTTTCCTCCGTGCTGTGGTACTGCCTTCAACTCTTCGAGGACTCCGCGAGGACGGGCGCCAGTTCCACGTCGACGCCGCGACCCAGCTCGAATTGTTAAACCGGTGCTTAATTCGCCAATATTTACGCAACGGTCAACCAGTGTTCATTTGAAATGCATGAACGAATTCGGAGCTCTGCTCGCGCGGCGTCATCCTCCTGCTTCCGCGTCGTCAAACCCTCGTGCTTATTTTACTTCAACGCCGCAAATCAAAATCAACAAATCCTCCGCCACTGCATTCTTCTTCTTCCAGTCGTCCTACATCCTTCAAGTCGTACTGCATTCGCAAACCCCACACATATAGCACGAACCAGCACGCCATGCCCGAAAAAAAATGGCGTTGTATCCCACACGCCCCAGGCTCGAATCGAACGAGCAGCCCGCAAGCAATATCTCCTGAAAAGTCTCCGGCGAATGCGGGTGCGGACCTTCCGCGACTGGGGCTCGTTCTCCACTCCACTCAACTCCGTCCCTCTGCCTAAGAAACTTGCCCTCAGAACTTTACGCTGCGTTATCTCGCTGGCGCGTGGATCCAGGCCGCCGCAAGTAATCAAGAGTACTCAATCCTCGGCGACGGCGTTCAAAGCATCGACTGAAAAGAAAAAAAAGAAGCGTTCCATCGTCTCCTATGCCCCAGGCTCGATTCGAACGAGCACCCCGCAAATATTCGTAGTCGTGCGTCTCATCACCGAACACGGGTGCGGACCTTCCGCGACTGGGCTTTCTCGACCGAGGTGTTCTCCTCCCGCGTATGTTCGTCCGTTCGTTCTGGCAGCTCGGCCCCATTTGGTTCAACTTCTGGTGCGACATATATCGCCGACGTGAGAACATAAGATAATCTCGACGAAATCCTCGGTGTCCAAACTTCAAGCCACATTTAACTCGCGCGCCAGGACTCAAGAGGATAGACAACAAAAAGTGACGAAGGATTTCCTATGACCCAGGCTCGAATCGAACGAGCAGCCCGCAAGCAAGATGTTTCGCCACATACCGAATACGAGGGCGGACCATCCGCGACTGAGGCTCATTCTCAACTCACCTCAACTCAACTCCTTCCTTCCATCTGCCGAGTAAACTTGCCCTGAGAACTCACCGCTGAGTGAATCACCGGTACGCAATATTAATACTTCGCTAGTGTATGGATCCAGGCTCCTGGCCGCAAATAATGAAGCTGAAGATGAACCAATCCTCGCCGACGGCGTTCCAGGGAATCGATTGAGAAGCGAGAAAAAAACGTGCTCACCAGTGCTTTCACTTATGCCCCAGGCTCGAATCGAACGAGCAGGCCGCAAGCAAGATGTTTCGCCACATACCGAATGCGGGGGCGGGCCTTCCGCGACTCGGGGTCGTTCTCACCACCCAAACCCCGTCCCTCTGTCGAAAAAAAAAAGCCTCATGACAACCTATGTCCCAGACTCGAATCGAACGAGCAGCCCGCAAGCAATATATTCTGCCATGTCGTTCTACCGAGGACGGACGCGGACCTTCCGCGATTGGGGCTTGTTCTCAACTCAACTCCTTCCCCCTTCCCAGTAAAACTCACCCTGAAAACTCAAGGCCGAGTGAACCACCGATACGTCAACATCCAGCTCGCTTGGCTAGGCATGGATCGATGCCGCCGTAAATAGGCAAGATGAACCAATCCTCGCCGACGGCGTTCCAGGGAATCGATTGAGAAGCGAAAAAAAAACGTGCTCACCAGTGCTTTCACCTACGCCCCAGACTCGAATCGAACGAGCAACCCGCAAGCAAGATGTTTCGCCACATACCGAATACGAGGGCGGACCTTCCGCGACTGGGGCTCCTTTCCAACTCAACTCAACTCCTCCTTTCCTCCCTTTGCCCAGTAACCCTGCCCTGAGAACTCGACGTAGCGTTGAATCACCGGTCCGCAATCAATATCTCGCTGGCGCGTGGATCCAGCCTCCAGGCCGCCGCAAGTAAGCAAGACCAGCTAATCTTCGGCGACGGCGTTCCAGGGAATCGATTGAGAAGCGAAAAAAAAACGTTCAGACCAGTCGACGACCTATGCCCCAGGCTCGAGTCAAACAAGCACCCCGCAGATATTCGCCGTCACTTTTCTCGCCGCCGAACACGGGTGCGGGCCTTCCGCGACTGGGCTTGCTCTCTACCAACTCAACTCCGTCCCTGCCAGTACTGAGGACTCGACGCTGAATGAACCACTGGTGCGCAATATCTCGCTAGCGCAGGGATCTAGGCCGCAAGTGACCAAGAGTACCCAATCCTCGCCGACGCCGTTCAAGACAATCGACTGACAAGAAAGAAAAAAAAGTGTTCAGAAGTCCCGGCGACCTACCTATAACCCAGGCTCGAATCGAACGAGCACCCCGCAGATATTCGCCGTCGCTTTTCTCATCACCGAACACGGGTGCGGGCCTTCCGCGACTGGGCGTTCTCTGCCGAGGTCGTTTTTCGCCGTATGCTCGTTCGTCCGTCCTACAAGCTCGCCACCAATTTGGTTCAACTTCTGGCGCGATATCACATATCGCCGACGGCCGACGCGAGGAAATAATTTCGACGGAATCCCTCGGTGTTCGAATTTCAAGCCACATCTGACTCGCGCGTCAGGAGTAAACAAGAGGGGAACAAAAGGTACGATATTGCGTCTGCATGCCCTAGGCTCGAATCGAACGAACAACCCCGCGAGATACCTAATGACACTGCAGAAGTACTACCTCACACGGGTGCAGGGTTTGCGCGACTGGGGCTTGCTCTTGCTGCCAACTGCTTCTCCTGCTGCTAGAAACTCGACGCGGGGTGCGGTTCAAAGGACGGATTTGCAATATCTGTCCAGTACACGGGCAACGGGGGGGACTAGACTCAGCGAACCCTTGGCGACTGCACTCAAGTTCAACTTACTTAGATTCCACTCGTCCTCAAATTTGAAGCCGGAGCAAAACCATTCAAAATAAAAGGCTGGTTACGAAGAACCCTATGACCCAGGTTTCGAACGAACAACCCCGTATATGATCGCAGGCTAGTGGACCGCACACGGGCGCGGACCCTCCGCACTGGGCCTTGTCCTGAAGTGGTTTCTCTGCCGGTTAAAAGCTCGACGCGGATTGCGGTTCAAATACTAGCGCTAGGATCGAGATCAACACCGACAATGCCGTCGAAGAGGATTTAAAGTTCAGGCCACATTCGACTCGGGCGGCAGCACGGATTAGAAAAGGACGAAATTCCTCACACCACCGTATGACCCAGCTCGAATCGAACGAGCACTCCCTAAATACTTGCGACAAACTTGGCCCTAGGGAATACGGGTGGGGAGCATCCGCGACTGGGGATTGTTCTCGTCTCGACTCAGTTCGTTCTCTCTACCAGTCAATTCGTCTCCGAGTTCGACACTGCGGTTCAAATCCTAGCGCGTGGATCAAAATCAACACCGACTTCAACGCGGTCGACGAGGATTCCAAGCTCGAACCACATTGGACTCGCGCGGCGAAACCGCTTGAGAAGGATGACAAAAGAGCTTCTAACCTTCCCGCAATATACGGACTATGAGGTGAGGACCTTCTGCGACTGCCTTCTACAGTAAAGGTCGCCGTAGAAACTCGATGCGGATTGCGCATCTGGAAACCCATTTCTGCGGGATAGAACTGGCCTTTCTATGTACGCCGGGTAGATTCAGTACTCGCCTACGTTCGCGTAGAGGCGCGTACTGCGGATCCTCGCAACGACCGCGTGGGGGATCCCTAGCCGCCGATGCCATCAACACGGAACGTCACGGAACAGCGGGGACTTCGCCAAAATTTCGCTCTTGTCCCAAACACCCATCTTCCCCACCATGTTCTTCGTCCACCCCCAAGTCTTCCCCTCCCAAACCTGCTCCTCAAGCTCTCAACTATCAACGATACAGTACCTCGGCCTTCAACCGATGACCCTGCTCGCCACAACTCAAGTTCTTTCCAAGCATCGTGCCTCAGGATCTGCGTCCTGCGTTGTGACTCGTCCAAGCGTTGTCCTTCAGAACCTTTTCCCAAGACATGAAGCTTCAAGTTCTCCTTCCAAGCGTCAAGAACTGCAAGTACCCTCAACTGCAAAGTCCAACCGTCCGATGTCCCCAACCCAGACCGCGAACTCAAGCGCCCTCGTCCTGACCTCGACACATCCTCCTACCCTTGGCACCGTGACAAGACTTCCGCCGCGGCCCGCAAGTCAGCGCTTCACTAGCTGCTTCACTGCGCCTCAGCAACCATCAAGATCTGTCGAACTTCAAACTTCGTGCATCTTTGTGAGCCTCCCGTTTGTTTTCGGCTCCTGGTCCTGTCGTATCACTGTAGTTAGCCCTGTACTTACCTTTTCGTCGACTACCTGGATCTGCTTGTTGCGTCGCTATCTAGGCTGCATAATATCATTATTATTCCTCATTCATCGCGGCGTCCGAATTAAAAATTAGCTCCGGCCAACGTCGCGTAGAGCGCATAGAGTGTAATTAGCCGAAATATGCGGTTCTACACGGCTCTATGTACAACATGGGCATTCTATCCTCTCCGCCATAAACCCCTACCTCGTATGCACCTACCCGGCCTACCCGGCCTATGTAGTGCTACATAGATGCTCCGGGGTTTCCAGATGCGGCTCAAATACTCTCTCCCGCCCATGTCTGGAGACCTCCACGGCATTCGAAGGAATCAATCAAAATCCACTGCCTTCGAACCACGTCCGAGTCGCGCGCCAGGACCTTGCAAGGGACAACAGATATTCGCATCAACCAGCGCAAGGCTGCGGACCATCCTTGGAGTTCCGCGCCCCCTTTCAACTCTCTGGCGGCAAACTCGTCCTAGGAATTCGAGCTTGTTTGGAGCCTTGGCTTGTGGTTCAAATGATACTATTGAACTATGATTATCTCGTTAGCGCATGGATCAGGGCCGACACGGGGCTCGGAATCTTCCGCCCCGAATTCGAACCACATCCGACTTAAAATGAAAGTTCAACAACAATTCTACGTACTGCAGTGAGGCCTGGGCCAGCCTCGACCACAACCCACGGAGAATGTTCGCCGAAGGCCTTCAACTCAATTGCTAACTCAATTGCTAAGCTCGGACCAGGCGCGGTACCGCGCTTACATCGCGCTTTACATAAATAGGACTCAGTTCACGTCTCTGCCACTCCGAGTCACGTCTCGGAGCGGCATGTGGGCATCAGACTTTTGACAAATCCCTTGTGACCTTGTACAAGGTCAAAAAAGGCCTCAAAAGGCCACAAGCTCCCGCCAAATTGAAAAAAGGCCACAAGGTCACAACTCCAGAGGTTGTTTCCACAAGGTCGCCAGTTCGATCCACACTCGGGGTAATTTCTGCTGGTTCAATATTGAGATGGGCCTTGAGAAGGACATAACAGAGCTGAATGAGAGTCTCCGAACCATCTAGAGTACTCCTTTGCTTCTGAATCATGTTTTCAGACCCCTCATTCTCAACCTTTTTGCCTTGCGAGCTTGCGGAAAAGGTGACAAGGGCCGAAAGACCGCAAGATTTTTGTCAACTTGCTGATGGGGATGATCATGATCTTGTCTGCCACCTCTCTCCCTCTGCCCCCACTACCATCTCTCGCCCCCGGACGTCGTCCCCAATGACACAGACACAGGAATTCCTCAAGAACTTGAATTTGGACGTGGTACACGAGATTCTGCTCCAGCTAGGACAAGTTAGTTCTCCGCAGCAGCGTGATCACTCGCTCGTGCAGATCGCTCTCACCTGCAAGAGCCTCTGTGAACCCGCACTCGACGTCTTGTGGCGTAATCAAACGACTCTTATGCCACTGTTGAACCTCCTGCCTGGGTTCACCAAGGTAACAGTGGAGGTCAGTGACTCCAACTTCAACGTCGACTGTTATGTGTGTGTTTCGTCACTCGACCTGCCGCAAATTACTGATTGTGCTCGCCATTAGACCCTCCTGGGTGCTTTAGCGGAAGAAAATCTCGAACGTTGGCGGTACTACGCAGCCCGAGTGCACTCCCTTCGCTTCTCGGTTCTGGCTTCCAGATTGGTTCTCCGGCCCGCCGCTCCTCCCGCGCTTGCACACACTCGCAACCACCGCCCACAGTGGTCTCGGGGCCTCACTCCCCTTTCTCGTCCCACCCACACTCCGCGGGGTGGAGCTGAATTCGGACAGAGGGGTGCGCGAGGCGATGAGCTTTGTTGCATTTCTCTCGGCCGCAGGACATTCAACTCACCCCGCCATTGAGGATCTGTGTCTCCGCGGTGGATTCCCAGCCAAGATCCTCGAGGTCATTCCATGTTTTTCCAGTCTTCGACAGCTCGAACTATGTAACATCGACGAAAATATCAGCCAGGCCGCGCTCATCGCCGGACTGAACACCATCCCTGCCGGTGGAATGCCTGCGCTGAAGTCGTTGACGTTACGGAATGTGCCAATTGGCGAATCCGCTGCGGACCTCCGTACGATATCGCTCCCAACGTTGGAGACTCTACATATATCCGCAGGGTTGGATTTCATCGACGGGCTGGTCCAGAAACTCATCGCTCCTGATCTGCAAAGTCTCAAATTCACCTCCGCTCATGCACCGGGACCGCCGATGGCGTCGAAACACGGAAAGCACACCGTTTTCACCGCCTTGCGCTGGCAGCTATTCATGGATACTGTGGCCAGCCGGTGGGAGTCAACCTTGCATTCAGTGACCCTCTCCGCCTTCGAGGCTTTTGACTTCTCTCCCTTGTATCGCCTCAGTCTTCTTCGCAGATTCACACTGCAGATCAAAGACATTGCAGGAGCCACGATCGATGATTCCACCGTATCCGTGTTGGCTTCCAGCTGGCCTAGACTGGAACATCTGGTCCTTAAGGTCGAGGAAAGCCGTGGCAATCTCCCCTCCATCAATTGTCTCGTCGACTTGGCTAATTCGTGCCCATCTCTTCGCTACCTCGAAATATCACTTATCTTGTCAAAAAACATCTACCAGGCACCCGCCACCTCAGCCTTCCACCCACTCCACACTCTGAGGTTGCCATATCCCACGATTGCGAGCCAGCTCGATACTCTGCACATGCACAGGTGTGCACAGCTTCTGGACACACTCTTTCCAGAATTGGAGGAATTGCACGGGGTGCCGCGACAGATGTTGGAAAACTGGTCATTGATACACGCCACACGGAGACGGCAGGCCGGGTATCTTTTGTAGTTTTGGTGGCTCTTCCCCGTAATGACTGAGTTGAATATGACCGGGTTGAATTTATTTAGGTGGCCGATTACTACTCTAACCCACGTCCCGACCCATACAGCCCGGCCAACAATCCCACAAGCTCCCAAGCGGCACATACTGCGTGTCGGCCTCGAATGCGAAATGGTTCATCGCTCGGTCTGCCCTTGAGTTCCGTTTCAGCCTGTTCAATTCGGGCTGGGGCCTTGACCAAGTCCAACACCTAACACCTTTATTGTTGCAAAATCCGGTTTCGCCGTTGTTGCTGTCGTCCTCATTGAAGCCCTGAATGGTAAGACTCAAGCTGGTACATACTGGGCATCATCATTCAAGTGCGCTTCGCCTCGGCGGCCGAGTGTATAATTTTCATCCAAGTCCAGCAAGTCGATACCACGAAGTGCTCTGTTATGAAATTAGGGGTGTATAAACCAGTCCTGGAGGGCGCGAAGTAAACAAATATCTGTGCCTTGACTCGCCTCTATGCAAGATTGTCTTGTGTGTCTCAACGGCACGGGGAATGGAAGCGGTGCGGCGCCTGGCGTTGTCCTGGGCGGAAGGAAAACGAATCAAGGCGTCAGTATTGCAGCGTCGGCATGGAGAGAGTCGACAGCGAGAATACAGGCAGTGTACGCAGTTGTGGATCGAGAAGCTCGGATGTCCTCGACGCGAATCACGGGCGCCGCGATGATTGACTCTTGGCACGGTTGAGTACGGGGAGGGGATTGCCCGAGCGCGCGGGAATAACATGCCGCACCTGAAAGTCTTGTCTGATACAACCCACTATGAAGCCAACCGGCGGCTGAGAGTTTCAAGTTGGCGCGTGGACGGTATTCGGAACGAGCTTGAAATGAGTTGAGGTCAAGCGACGCGCCGCCGCAATATGGCCTTTTAAATAGTAAACCGCGCGTTGGAATGGAGACGAGAACGACGAGCCTCACTGCACGAACGAACACATTGCATATCCGCGGCGTCGGTGGTGAGAAGAGCCAACTCAGACAACGAGGAGCAACGAACGCTGGACAAGGAGCAACATCTCGTCCAGACTTACCGTTTGTATTCATCGGCCACAAGGTTAAGGATAAATCTGGAATTGAGGGAGGGGCAGGTTCCAGTCGAGGTGGACTGCGCAGATGGCGGGAGGTGCGGGGATGATGATACTATGAGACTACGCGCGCGCCCCGTGGTACCTGGTAGCACATCGAATGAGAACGGGAAGAGGAAGTGGTGTTGAGCCATGCGCACCGTGAGGTTGTATCCGAAGGAGCGCATAGAGTCGGAGGTGAATCTCGGCAGCAGCAAATCGTCAACGAAAACTCGCCGAAAAAGGGCAGAGTCAACGCACCGCGGAGGCCGCCGACAAGGGGGAGAACGGAGCAAGTGTCAACGTAGCAGCGGCCGAGTTGAATTGAGGGCTTGCGCTGGGTACTGGCGGCGCCGTTATCGAGGTTCCTGGGTAGCGAGCAGACAGTAGATATCGTGATTCGTGACACGATGCGGCTGCATCTGGGATGGGAACAGGGGGGCTTAACCTGTGGCACCCAGGCGTTTGAATTAGCGGAAGTCGACGGGGGAAAGGCTCTTTCAAGCGGCAGCTGGGGAGACAGAGAATTGGGACATGGTGGTAAGAGGCAAGCCGAAAACAGCACCCGCTTTGTGATCGCGGATCAAATCCTCCTTGCCTCTTACCATCACCCCATTCTCGCAGCCTCGCCGGCGAACGCGTCCCACCGCACCAGCTCGGGATTTATCGGTTCTCCGTTGTATTCATCGTGCAAACTCCCCCCTCTGGCTGAAAAGTTGTCAAGAATCCGACGCGTTTTCGTTCGGATTGCTTTCGGATGTCGGTCTTCGGCGCCAATCACGCTCCAGGATCCGAACCATGCTCTGAGAATCACCTGGAACCTCCTCGCGATCTCCTAGCTCTGTGCTTATCGTCCTCAAAACCTTACTGTGGCTATCTGCGTCCCAATTCTCGAGGACCTTCACGACAACGGGCGGCAAAACAACCCAGGGTACACGGCGACGCCACGATTCAGCTCGAATCACTGAAACGGCGCTCAATCTGCTAGTATTGATGCTGTACTGCGGACTCCCGCGCTATAGCTGCTGGTCATCGACGTCAAATTTCTCGTGCGTCTTCCAGTCAATTGCAAGTTCAAGGCTTCAAAATCAACTTCAAAATCAAACCGAACGAGTAATCCATAATTATTCGCGTTCGCGCTCGCTACGCAACGCGAGTGCGGACCTTCCGCTACTGGGGTCGGCCTCCAACTCAACGCGTGCTCTTTGCCAGTGAACTCGCACTGAGCACTTGACCCGACCATCACTGTGACCTCGCCAACCGCCAAAAATTACGAGGGGGCGATTGAAACCCCTCAGCCGTACATATGTCAACTCTTGGTCAACTCAATTCGACTCGCCCGCGAAGCCAAGAAGACAAGAAACATCAAAAGTTCTTGTTGCTCCGCAAGCTACGACCCGGGCTCGATTCGAACGAGCATACATTTCTACCCAACTCGTGTGCAGGTCTTCTGTGAGCGGGCCTTGTCCTCAACAAGTCGTTCAGTGACCACAGTATATTCCTTCCGGAAAATTGCGCTTCAAGATTACTGCGCAACATCCGTCCAGGACTCCAGCGCATGGCGGGAATCAGATTGAAATTGACGCCGGAGCAGCAAACCCATCCAAAATAGAGGGCCAAGAACCGGGAATGCCATGACCCACGCTCGATTCGAACGAACCAACCCGTATACTACATGTTCGCAAGGTACGGTGCACCGAACACGGGTACGGACTCTCCGCGACTGGGCCTTTCTCTCCTTCCCTCTCAACTCGTTCCTCCCTCTTACAGTTTGGTCCACGCAGATTGCACTTCAAGACGAGTGCGCCGGATGTCGCCGGCATCCCGACGGAGGTCGACGCGGGAAACTAAATCAACAATTGAGTATCTTCGGCAGTTTGTCCCAGTCACGTCCGAGCCGGGGGGTGAGGGGGCGGGCAATCAAGCAGCCGAAACCAAAAGCTTCTATTGATCAACTCAGTACCCAGGCTCGAAGCGAACGAGCAACACCACAAATATGTGCATTGGATAACGACTGCCGAACACGGGTGCAGGGACCTTCCGTGACTGGGTCTTTGCTCTCGCTTCCAACTCTCCCCTCTGGCGCTCGAGGATCGCTTTGCAAACACTCGTACGCAATATCTCGCCACCGTATGGATCAAGGCTGACGCGAGTGAGACGACGGGTCCTCGGCGACCGACACGCCAGACAGAAACTTAAGTTGAAGAGGATTCAAAACAAATCACTGCCGCACTATTAGGACCCAGTGCTCGAATTGAACGAGCATGCTTGCAAATATTCACAATAGCAATTCACTATCACCGAACACGGGCGCGGACTTCCGCAACTGGGCCTCATTGCGATGTTGGTTAAAGAGCTCAAGGCAGCAACCCTTTTGACGTGGTTGGAATCCGGTGGTGTCTCGCCGACCCTTGCGCTCCATTGGTTGTCTCCCGTACATCTGGTCTGAAAGCCTGGCGCTGAATGTGTTCGCAATATCCAACGACGCGAGAAATCCCAGCCAAATCACGATCAACGAGTCGGAATCCTCCGCGGCGGCCTTTCATCAATAACAAAAATTGGCAACGGCGAACATCCTGTCGCTGTGCCAAAATGCACTCATCCAGTTCGGCGACCACTCTTGCCCTCAATCGACGAGCCCTACTCCCTTCGAGTCTTCGTCAGGGCCAAGTCTCACGGCGCTTTAAATACCGTCGTGTAGAAATAGCTCATGCCGACGGCATGCTGCCACGAGGCCAGGCACCTCTCGCTCCTCCCACCACCATCCCTCGCCCCGAACGTCGTCCACTATGTCCCAGACACAGAAATTCCTCGATAATCTGGACTTGATCCATGAGGTTCTCCACCATCTAGGACTGCCTGAAGTCAGTTCCCCGCAGGATCGCGATCGATCTCTCCTCCGGATCGCTCTCACCTGCCAGAGTCTCTGTGAACCCGCACTCGACGTCTTGTGGCGGGATCTGACGAGCCTCATCCCACTCTTGAACCTCCTGCCGGGTTTCACGACCATTGTGGAGGTCAGGGGACACAGTGCTGTCGACATCGAGCATTATGTGCGTTGCTTACCCACCTCGTTCTATCGTGCATTCCTAATTGTTCCATTAGACGCTCCTCGGCGCATTAGCGACGGAGGACCTCGCACGTTTGCGATACCACGCTGCCCGAGTGCACACCCTTCGCCTCAATAACCCACTTGCTCACTCGGGATCGGGAGGCATGGACCTCGCAATTTTCACGCGCATTGCACGGGTTCATCCTGATCCGCTCCTCCCACACCTGCACACACTCGCAATCATGGCCAGCACTGGCCTTAGCTCAGCACTCCCTTCTCTCGTCCCTGCTACACTCCGCGTGGTGGAGCTGGACTCAAACCGAGGGTTACGCGAGGGGATTACCTTCCTTGCATTTCTTTCGGCCGCAGGGCATGCAACGCCCCCTGTACTAGAGGTTCTGCGTCTCCGCGGAAGATTCCCCGGAAACATCCTCGACGTCATTCCACGCTTTACTAGTCTTCGACGCCTGGAACTGTACGACATCGACAAGAATGTCGACCAGGCGTCGCTTATCGCCGGATTGAACGCCATCCATGCGGGTGAAATGCGTACTCTGGAGGTCTTGACGCTGCGCAATGTGCCAAGTACTGGCTCCGCTGGCGGTCTGCGTACGATATCGCTCCCGGCATTGAGGGCGTTAGATATCTCAGGAGGGTTCCACTTTATCGACGCCGTTGTCCATCACCTCACCGCTCCTGATCTGCAAAGTCTCGAATTCACCTTCCGTACTGGACCGGAGGTTGAACTGGCAGAGGACGATGTCATTAGCGAGAACGAGGACGACACCTTACTTGTGCGTTGGCGTTACTTGACGCATGGGGTGGCCGATCGATGGGAGTCAACCTTGGAATCCGTGACCCTTTCCGTCCTCGGGGACCTTGACTTTTCCCCGTTGTACCACCTGAACCTTCGACGGTTCATACTCACGATTGAGAACAGCGCATGGAGCCCAATCAACAACTACACCGTGTCCGTGTTGGCTTCCAATTGGCCTAGGCTGGAACACCTGGTCCTCACTATCAAGGAAAGCGGTGGCACGGTGCCATCCATCGATTGTCTCGTTGACCTGGCCAATTTGTGTCCATCTCTTCGCTATCTCGAAATCTCGGTCAGGTTCCCGGACACCATTTCCTGGACGTCCTGGATGCCGACTTCGTCAGCTTCCCACCCACTCCAAACTCTGGTGCTGCCATACCCGTCGGGAAACCTCGAGACTCCACAAATACACAAGTGCGCAGAGCTTCTGGACACCTTCTTTCCAGAGTTGGAGTCGTTGTACGGAGCGCCGGCACAGTTGTTGGAAATTTGGTCATTGGTGCAGATGTTGCAGGAGGCGCGGGCACGCCAACAAGCGCGTTTTGTGTAGTATTCTGGCTTCCGAGTCTTGACAGTCTTTGTATCTGACGTTTCATTGGTTGAGTTGAATAATAATCTTGTTTTCAGTGCGCGTGGTTGAATTTCTTGCTTGAACTTTTGCGTGGGTTTATCTTGCTGAGTTGGATGATTCTTATTCGGCGTTTGATCTAGCGACACTGCTTGCCGTCTTGGCGGGATCCCGAACAAGACTCAGACGTCGTGCGCATTTCCTGCGTCAAAATTCGGCCGATTCCGTGTTATCTCGTGGTATCCCGGAATCTGTACTTACCTCCCTCAGCGCCGACCGTCCGCATAATTCCGTCGGGCGCCATCGTGGTTGAATCCCGCTGCAAACTTGCCCGATTTGACCCTCTCAAACGCTCAAGATTCAACCATTGCCCCGTTGAATCCATTCTCCAAGATTCCAAACCGAGCGGACGCGTATTGGCCCCAAATGCGAAAGGGTTCGCCATTGTTTGAGCTCGCCATTGATGCAGAGTCATCCCGTTCAACTCGGGCTTGGGCCGTGGGCGACCGCGAAACAAGTTTTATTTTGCTGCAAAATCCAGCTGTTCAGTCCGTGATAAATACTAGGGCTAAGTCACTCCCAGACACTTGTAATTCAACTATCCGAGCTCACCCGCTTGAATTCATCCCATGCGGCGGCGCCCACCGAGTATTGGCCCGCGTGAGAACGCGGTTTTCGCTGTGGCCCGGAACCTCTCTCAGACGCAGAATGAGCCCGTTCAACTGGGACCTGCGCTATAAGCTATTCCGGATTTCCAATTTTGTTGCGCCTGGGATTGCCCAATCGTTCGTCGCTGCGGTAAGGCTGAATGCCGCGACGGTAAGCCTGGATTAGTACTGGGTTGTGATTCAGCGAAATATGAAAAGATGGACGCGAATGCGACGACGGAAAAATTTGGAAACGATAGAGGAGGATCGAGGCGCAGGGTCGGCTGGTAGGGGCCGGAGCAAGTTCGACGTCGACGCATCCATATAAATCCGTCGTGTTCTTTTCGACAGCACGCACGGGGAACGAGAGTGAGTTGTCTCGACTGCGCGTTGTTCCGAGTGGAAGGAAATAGACGGGTGCGTTAGGATTGCGGCGCCGGACTGAGAGGGCGCCAGCTGAGTGTGTAAAAAGCAAGGATGCAGGCAGAGCGGATAGTTGCGGGGCGAGGAGCCGGGACGCGCCCAACGCGAACTACGCGCGCCGCGATGAATTTACCCCGACCCAGGATAGATTACATCCTGGCGTGGTTGAGTACGTGCAGAGAAGATCACGTCGGCGCGCGAAAGCTAGGAGCTGACTTGTGGGGAAAGTGGCATTGAGAGCGAGCAGACAACATCGTGTTGAGGTCATGCGAGGCGCCGCCGTCAAATAGTGATTTATTGATAAATTGTGAACGGCGGGTCGAAATGGAGACGAGGTCGAAACTAACTTGAAAAATGTCGAGATAACTGGGATTCCGTCGTTGTCGAGTCCTGATTACTGAAGGAACGCACACCAGCGAGTCTCGACGCACGCGCGAATATCGTTGACTGTCCGTGTCGTTGATTATCCGTGGCGGTCGGCAGTGAGGAGAGTATACCCCGAAGCACGGGCCGGACGACGAGGACCAATATCTCGTTGACGTTGACGCGTCGACGGCTTGCGTTGATTAGTGGCGAGGTTGGCGAGGGTTTTGAGTTAAAGCACGAGCTTATGATGGCTGTTGCAGATATCAATCGAAGTGGACGGCGCAGAGGGGTGGAGGGCCGGGGATGTTATCGAAAATCGTGGTATTATGCGCGCGGCCTGTAGCGGCTTGGAACACGTCGAATGAGCACGCCGGGAGGACGAGGCGTGGGGGCATGCGCACCCCAACGAAAAACTCACCCAGACGGTCGAAGTCGACCCACGGCGCGCGCTACCGACGACGACACATGCGGAGGAGTTTTCGGCGCAGTCTAAGGAGCAGGAGATTCGGATTGGACGGCACGCTTGTAGTAGAGATAAAAACATCAGGACTGGCATCGGCGGAGAAAGAAGTGTCGTCGGCGTACCCATATATACAGCTAGCAAGCAATCCTCCGCCCCGTTTCGCCCACAAAGTTGATGAGTAGCTGCGCCTATCAGCGCGCCGGGGTATGCCGGGTGAATGTGACGCGCTCGAGTGTTCGGGGGGAGGCATCGCCGGAGCGCGTTGGACAAACCGGATATTGCGGTGAGGACTGGCGGGAAGAGTGTGCAGTGGCGTCAAAGAAGCGCGCCACTCGCTGGGCTTGCGCTGGTTGGAAGGGAAATACGAAGGCAGGGGTTTGAGTGTAGGAGTCCGAGGGGTTAGAGTCTCAGCGCACGCACCAAGGATATTGCTTGGGGAGACGAATTGAGAGGAATTCCCTGTGCTTAGATACAAGAGAGAATCGTCAGACCATGGCTCGATAGGGGGGAAAGAAGGGTCGGCGGCGTGCGCACCATGTATACAGCTATACAGAAAATCTCCCACTAAGTTCCACGCCAAGGGTCGGAATTGGAAGCGCCGCCTATCGACCAGCAGCGCGTCGGGGTATGCCGACTGGAAACGACGCGCTCGAGAATTTGGCGGGACGCATTGCCGGAGCGCGTCGAAAAAATCGGATATCGCGGCGAGGGCTGGGGGCGAGAGACTTTGCAGTGGCAACAGGCAGACACCCCACTCGCTGCACTCGCTGGGCTTGCGCTGAGTACCAGTGGCGCCGTTAACAACGTTACTCAGGGCAGATACCGTTGGCCGTTACCGTGGTCCGTGATACGAGCTGGGACGGGCACTCCGTGCAAGTTTGACCCTTGGGAGAGTAGGATTTGAAGTAGCGAAGGTCGGCGGGGAGAAGGGCTTGAAAGGCGCTGGAGCTGAGGAGACGGATATCATGATGGTGGCAGGAAGCAAGCCGAAGACTGCACCCGCCTTTGATCCCGGATCAAATCCTCCTTGCCTCTTACCATCACCGCCTTTTTCAAGCCTCGCGCTCGACGCGTCTCACTTAGCCAGCTCGCGCTGCTGTGGCCTCTCATTCGCTTCTCCGCCTAAACTTCCTCCTCTGGCAGCAAACTCTTCACAATCTCGACGCGTTTTACTCCGGATGTCGTTCTCTCCCTTCGGGACCTTGGGTGCGCAAATCATGCTTTAGAATCCGACATATGCTCTGAATATGAGCTGGACGTCTATATCGAACCTCCGGTTGCGTCCGCCGACCCCTCTAGTTCTCTAAAACCGCTCGATGTGCTCGATTCGCAGCGGAGATCTCTTGTATCGATTTTTCTGAAGCCTGGTGCGTGTTCTTGCCTTCCTTAGGCTCCAGATTCAACTGACTCTCCGCCAGCACCCGCTCCTCCCGTACTCTCACCTCATGTGTGCATCTCGGTCATTCGGGGCCTTCTCATTTCTTGTAGTCATCGTGCGTGCGTTCTTTGTGACCTTCTGTACGGGTATTCACACACTACTCCTGCGTGTTCTGATGTCCGCTGGATGCTTGTTTCCGTCGCCTCACGCTGCTATTCACTAGAGCCTTTCCCGGCCGCTCAAGTGCCGATGTCGACGCGTTATCTCGATGCTCTCGCCGCCCAACGTTCCGCCCTCTCTCGACCTTTCCCTCGCCCCCTGCCGTCTGGACGTCCCTCCGTTCGTGACGCCTCGATCTAACTTGTCCCCAGGCCGTTGGTTTGCTCCGGATCCACCAGCACCGCGCGAAATAATCGACTTATTGACGATCTCTCGCCGCTAACATGAAGCATTCAGCGCCGCGTGGACGGTATCGCGCTCCTGTCCCTCGGCGATCTCAATCGCCCCCGCCCCTGTCTTCTAGGTCGTCCAGCTGCAACGTCCTTCAATCCCTAATTCCCACCGCGACGTCCGTTCACGTCCATGCTCTAGTCTCTTGGTCATACTCGAGCGCCGCGTCGCAACTCCCTTCTAGCCCCAGTGAATATGCCGACGACCGTATCCGCCCCTTCCCACCGTCGTCTCACATCCACGCTTTCATCCTCGTCGCCCAACCTTCATGCCCCGCGGTTCGTTCCATTCTTGACGGCCTGGAGTGATCCTCAGCATCGAGTTTCTTTTGGGGGATCTCCAAGTACTCGCACCTCGCGCACTACTGCGCCGTTCGATGCACCGCTTCAACACAGTGCGTCGCGCCGCAGTCCAGGGATATTTACTCAATCGGTACGTCTTGCCCTGTTGGTTCCGCGTCCCGGCTGATTCGTTCCGCTCCAGGATTCTGTATCTTTCGCCCGTGTGTTCCCTCCCTTTCAGCGGCACACTGGTCGTTAATTTCCCCAGTCCCAAAGCCTACGCACGCCGCTTGATATAACTCCGCTGTCCTGGCGCCCCTCCCCAACATCAATACCTTCACCGCCTTGTTCGAGTCTCGCGCGCGCCGCGTCCCACTGCCCCAGCTCGCGCTCTCTCGGACTCCTCACCGTATCTCCCGCGTATAAATCCTCCTCTGGCCGCTAAGCCCCCAGCACTTTGACGCGTTCTCCGTCGTTCTCACAAATGATCCTCAAGTCCTCAATGCCTTCCTCTCGCTCCGCCCTCACCCAGAACCCTTACTCCGTCTCTCGCGTTTCTTTGGCCACCGCGCGCCGTTCTTTATAGCTAAATGCTGGGACTTACACTCTTCTCCTCCTGCGTGTCTGCCTGCCTTGGCTCGTTGGATCTGACGCCCTTGTAAACCCAACATGAATACTCCCTTAAGCCTTTCTTGGCCGCTCGAGCTTGATTCGACGTCCCCTCCGTCCAACACTGCGCACTCCCTCGAGCCTTCTTTGGACCCTTCTCGTCTCTTGGCGCTCCGTAGCAGCACCGCACCACACGAAACGATGCCCTAGTTCAAGTTCAATACCTCCTGGCGGTTGGCCACGGACAATCCGACGCGTCACGGATCCAACAGCAGTTTGTGCCCGGCGGTCTCAACTGTCTCAGCTCCCGTATCGTTGGTTTCCTCTTTCTAGCCTGCTTCAAGGTCCGTGCGATGGATTACCCCGACATACCGCTGCGCCTCGTCGCCGTACTTTCACCTCCAACTCTGAATCTTCGTCGCCTCACCTACTTGCCCACGGACTCCTGGATTCCTGGCGGTCTCGATTTCTCCTCGCCAACCTCCCTTCAACTCAAGTGGTATATCTTTCAATAACACGCGGCCGGATGAACGTGGAACGCGCGCTGCAGTGCTGTTCGAGGCGCCTTTTCAACACAGTTGGTTGTGTCCGTGTGTATGCAAGTCAGCGCCGTGGTACGTCTCTTTCTTATCCCCCTTGATATTCCGTGCCTTGAGTCTTGACGTTCCGGGCCTTGACTGATTCGTTCTGCTCCAGGATTTAATATATCTCCGCCGTGCGTTCTATCTCTCCGACGGCGCACTGGTCAGTAATTGGGATCAGCCGCCGCAAAACATATGTACGCTCTGTATCCGCCTTTGAATAATAACTCCCCTCGTTTCTCTGTCCTGGCGCCGCTCCCCAACATCAACACAATTATCCGCACCACCTCAAACCGCCCCTTCCCCTCTCGGAGCTCTCGCATAATTTAAACTTTCGCCATTTCCGGAACCTCACGATTATTTGGACGCCGATGCTGATACGCGAAGCGCCTCGTGTGCGGTAACGACGCTCTTGCTCCCTACTCTCACGGCTCGATTTCGAGGCTCTCTGCGCTGCTTTTCCTCTTGCTCTCTGTGTGCTCTTTCTATTCGGCGATGGCTTGTACGAGACGGCATCTGGTTGGGTCCTCTTGGCCCTTGGTTCTGGCGAACTTCTTCTGCGCGGTGGAAGAGGCGAGTCTGGGTGTATCTTCCGCTGAGCTATAGGGCTGAATTGAGGGCTCGGAGAGGCTGGAAGACGCGGATCACGGAGGTTGACTCCGTGATATTTCAACTGTCTCTCCTTGCGTCGTCCTCCCGCTCCAACTCGACAGATCGCTCCTTGTGCTTGCGGCTCACAGCCTGTGTGTCTCACCTCCCACTGCTGCTTCCCCCAAGGACCCCCGCGCCGCGTCGCCGCACCTGCCCTGGAAAATTCATGGCAATAACTCTCGTGAACGCCGACCTCGCATCTATGCCCTTCTCTCGCTCCACGTCGACGTTCCCGTTTCTCCGTGTTTTGACGCGCTTCGTCTGACGAATTCACGGTAATATGCTGAGGAACGGCGACCGATTCTGTTCTTGTTTAGCTCTCACCAGCGACGCGTCGTTCTTTGCCACGCGTTTCGATCTCTTGAGCTCGTGGACTCTGCTATTCCCGCGTGCCTGCCTTCGCGTTTTTAGCTTGCGATGATTTCCTCATTCGATGTTCCGACGGAGACCTCTCCAGACGTCCACCTCTTCGACGCCTGGGTGCCCTGCACTGTCCTCAACACTGAATCCACAGGAGCCTCGCCTCGATGATCTCTGCCGTTCGTACCATCGATGCTATCGACGCTGCCGCTGCGGGGAGAGGGCCAGTACAACAGGTAGTAACGAGCGCGACGCCTCTATTCAGAGGTTAGCATCGGTGCTACCTCCAACTACTGCTCCCTACCCCAGTGGCATGCACGCCGTCGCTGACGACGACTCGCGTCCGCCCGCAATTCCTGCCTGGTCACAGTCGGTGGTTCAACAAGTTCGAATTGTCTGTTTGTATCGGGTTCGTTCCCACCGTCTCCGCACTCGACTTGCGTCTGCGTCGCTCACGCTATGCTCCTTGGGAACGTCATCGCCGACGATGCCTCGGTGGAGGTATTCCATCAACTCCCAATTGCGCAAAGGCTGCTCACCCCCGTCCCGGTCGAGACGCGGTCGAGTGTAGACGCTGTCCGCGCTAGGTCTGACTGTCGTGGTACGTCTCTAGCTGGGACTGAATGCGGGCGCCGCATCCACTACGTTTACCGGAGCGGTAGGCGGCTGAGTGGTTTCATTTGAGTCAGAGGGCGGGGTGAGTTGGTGAGAGGTGCGTTGAACATTTCCAACACCGAAATGACCGTCTGAATCATTTTGAGGCGCGTGGGTGAGCTTAGGATGGCAAGGGACGTTGTCTGCATCCAAAGAATCGATGTGTGGGCCGCAACTGAGCAGAAACGGGCCCGTATCATATTTTCCCACCAAGGGGCAGCTAAAATCTACCTCGGGGACACCGGACTCGGTGCGACGTCGGTGGGGTGGCAGAACGGGGTTTCACGTTCGAAAACAGCGGACGAGGCGTCGAGACGTGACAGGCTGGGGCATCGGGGGCAGTGGGTGGCCAGGTTTTAATGTGCTTTGGAAATGTGGAACAGCTGGGGGTTGAACTGGTTCATGGGGTGATCTGGGAATATGAATATAATTCAAACCAGCCATTCCCGCCCCAGGCTGATATAGAGGTGGCAAAACACATGGGGTAAGTGTCCGACGAGGTGGAGGGAGGTCCACTGATGCTATAACTCCGTATCGCGGAAGGATTTGGATGAGCGGGTGGACTTGAATCGAGAAAATTGCTGGCGCAACCGGGCGCCGGTACAAGGCTTGGAGGATAGACGACGGGGTCGACGAGCAGGGTTTCTAGGGTGATTTCATGTGCTCTTTCCGAAAATCAACACCGCGGAAGTCGCGCGTTGACCATGGGACTTGGCTGTGAGTATTCGCGCTGCCCGTTGTCTTTACCGCTCCGACTCGCGCAGGTGTTCTGCCCACTGGGCCTGTGTGCTGAACGGGTGATCTCAGTGAGACACATGGGTGTTTATTTACGGTTGCCATCGACTTGCACGGCTTGCACGGCCCAGGTATTATTTTCGTTGTAGCACTGGATTTCAGAGCTTTTGAAGGGGGAAAGCGTATCTGAGCATCATATATGTCGTTTGTAGTGAGGAAATGAGCAAAGTGGTCCGTCGGATTGATTGCGGTTGGCTTGGTTGCCGTGCAGGATTCAATTTAATCGGAAAGCAGCCAATCTGAGGACTTGCACGGTTCTTTGGAGCTGTGAGGTTTCAAGCAGATGTATTGAGTTTGGGGCACTCATATACTGCTCAGAACCTCATTCCGAGCAAACGGGTCCGTCAGATTGATGTTAAGCGAATAGATTGGCACTGGGGATTTAATTGCGATGGAACCAGAACCTTTACGGGTCAAGTAATACTATACAATACAGATGATTCGACCTGCAGCAACTGAGTGCATCGCGTGATCAGGGGCTGATCTCAGTGTGGTACAGGCATTGAGTGAGTTATCACAGCCGAGCCTCTCCGCATCTTGTGTCGGAATGACTGCATGTCTCGTAGCCCATCCTGCGTCTGTTTCCGATTGCCGACGTCTTGGTGAGGGTTTCGATGGTAATCCCAAGTTGTCGGTGAAACCCTTGGAGAACTCAAAGGGTTTGATTCCGAAGCACACTGGCGAAGCGCTTGTAGAGCCCTGCGAGGAAAACTCACAAACTTGTCTCCGACATATGTCTGAGTGACGTTTTGGATCGGAATGTCTCAGACATGGACCGGGTGTCTCAGCCGAATGTCGGAAACATCGACGGACTGTCTTATATCCAAGACATTGCAACCATTCAGGTGAGACTTTCAAGGCAAGATGTGAGCTCCGGCAAGGTCAGACAGTTGAGTGAGACTTTGGAATGTCTCAGACATTCACTGTTTCATGCCGACCGTCTCAGACACTCAGATGTCTGAGACATGAAAGCACCGTCTCATATCTGAGACAGGCACGGTCTGACATCCGAGACATTGAAGTGAGACACTGCGTCTCGGATCCGCTTGTCTGACCGAGTACAACTGACATTCACCTGAGACACATATTTACTGGGACGCAACGATCTCAGACATATCAGCTTACTGAAGTTCAGACTTGACCAGGTGAAGCTGTCTTTTGGTTCAATCAACATAATCCTTACCTATCGCAATTACAAGACGACTCGTATACCTTTGCTGTCGGGCGGGGACTCAACGTCTTTGGGCAGTAGACAGTTGAGTCAAATGAATAATCACGCATGTTGGGAATCCTAACCGCTGCAGCGCCCACTTGAATTGATTTGATCACCGCTCCGGCCGATGTGCGCAGGCAAATGTGGGATTGTTGATAGCGAGCGGCGGAGGATGTTGTTGCTTCTTTGTCGGTCCCCTCCTTTCCGCGAATGGCTTGGCTATTGCAGCAGGAAGACGCACACTGTACAAGCCAAGGATCGGCAGGAACATACGGGAACTGCCGACAGCCAACATCGGACGGGGGGATCAAGGGGTGCAGCGGAGACATCCGACGAGGTGGAGGGAGGTCCACTGATGCTATAACTCCGTATCGCGGAAGGATTTGGATGAGCGGGTGGACTTGAATCGAGAAAATTGCTGGCGCAACCGGGCGCCGGTACAAGGCTTGGAGGATAGACGACGGGGTCGACGAGCAGGGTTTCTAGGGTGATTTCATGTGCTCTTTCCGAAAATCAACACCGCGGAAGTCGCGCGTTGACCATGGGACTTGGCTGTGAGTATTCGCGCTGCCCGTTGTCTTTACCGCTCCGACTCGCGCAGGTGTTCTGCCCACTGGGCCTGTGTGCTGAACGGGTGATCTCAGTGAGACACATGGGTGTTTATTTACGGTTGCCATCGACTTGCACGGCTTGCACGGCCCAGGTATTATTTTCGTTGTAGCACTGGATTTCAGAGCTTTTGAAGGGGGAAAGCGTATCTGAGCATCATATATGTCGTTTGTAGTGAGGAAATGAGCAAAGTGGTCCGTCGGATTGATTGCGGTTGGCTTGGTTGCCGTGCAGGATTCAATTTAATCGGAAAGCAGCCAATCTGAGGACTTGCACGGTTCTTTGGAGCTGTGAGGTTTCAAGCAGATGTATTGAGTTTGGGGCACTCATATACTGCTCAGAACCTCATTCCGAGCAAACGGGTCCGTCAGATTGATGTTAAGCGAATAGATTGGCACTGGGGATTTAATTGCGATGGAACCAGAACCTTTACGGGTCAAGTAATACTATACAATACAGATGATTCGACCTGCAGCAACTGAGTGCATCGCGTGATCAGGGGCTGATCTCAGTGTGGTACAGGCATTGAGTGAGTTATCACAGCCGAGCCTCTCCGCATCTTGTGTCGGAATGACTGCATGTCTCGTAGCCCATCCTGCGTCTGTTTCCGATTGCCGACGTCTTGGTGAGGGTTTCGATGGTAATCCCAAGTTGTCGGTGAAACCCTTGGAGAACTCAAAGGGTTTGATTCCGAAGCACACTGGCGAAGCGCTTGTAGAGCCCTGCGAGGAAAACTCACAAACTTGTCTCCGACATATGTCTGAGTGACGTTTTGGATCGGAATGTCTCAGACATGGACCGGGTGTCTCAGCCGAATGTCGGAAACATCGACGGACTGTCTTATATCCAAGACATTGCAACCATTCAGGTGAGACTTTCAAGGCAAGATGTGAGCTCCGGCAAGGTCAGACAGTTGAGTGAGACTTTGGAATGTCTCAGACATTCACTGTTTCATGCCGACCGTCTCAGACACTCAGATGTCTGAGACATGAAAGCACCGTCTCATATCTGAGACAGGCACGGTCTGACATCCGAGACATTGAAGTGAGACACTGCGTCTCGGATCCGCTTGTCTGACCGAGTACAACTGACATTCACCTGAGACACATATTTACTGGGACGCAACGATCTCAGACATATCAGCTTACTGAAGTTCAGACTTGACCAGGTGAAGCTGTCTTTTGGTTCAATCAACATAATCCTTACCTATCGCAATTACAAGACGACTCGTATACCTTTGCTGTCGGGCGGGGACTCAACGTCTTTGGGCAGTAGACAGTTGAGTCAAATGAATAATCACGCATGTTGGGAATCCTAACCGCTGCAGCGCCCACTTGAATTGATTTGATCACCGCTCCGGCCGATGTGCGCAGGCAAATGTGGGATTGTTGATAGCGAGCGGCGGAGGATGTTGTTGCTTCTTTGTCGGTCCCCTCCTTTCCGCGAATGGCTTGGCTATTGCAGCAGGAAGACGCACACTGTACAAGCCAAGGATCGGCAGGAACATACGGGAACTGCCGACAGCCAACATCGGACGGGGGGATCAAGGGGTGCAGCGGAGACATCCGACGAGGTGGAGGGAGGTCCACTGATGCTATAACTCCGTATCGCGGAAGGATTTGGATGAGCGGGTGGACTTGAATCGAGAAAATTGCTGGCGCAACCGGGCGCCGGTACAAGGCTTGGAGGATAGACGACGGGGTCGACGAGCAGGGTTTCTAGGGTGATTTCATGTGCTCTTTCCGAAAATCAACACCGCGGAAGTCGCGCGTTGACCATGGGACTTGGCTGTGAGTATTCGCGCTGCCCGTTGTCTTTACCGCTCCGACTCGCGCAGGTGTTCTGCCCACTGGGCCTGTGTGCTGAACGGGTGATCTCAGTGAGACACATGGGTGTTTATTTACGGTTGCCATCGACTTGCACGGCTTGCACGGCCCAGGTATTATTTTCGTTGTAGCACTGGATTTCAGAGCTTTTGAAGGGGGAAAGCGTATCTGAGCATCATATATGTCGTTTGTAGTGAGGAAATGAGCAAAGTGGTCCGTCGGATTGATTGCGGTTGGCTTGGTTGCCGTGCAGGATTCAATTTAATCGGAAAGCAGCCAATCTGAGGACTTGCACGGTTCTTTGGAGCTGTGAGGTTTCAAGCAGATGTATTGAGTTTGGGGCACTCATATACTGCTCAGAACCTCATTCCGAGCAAACGGGTCCGTCAGATTGATGTTAAGCGAATAGATTGGCACTGGGGATTTAATTGCGATGGAACCAGAACCTTTACGGGTCAAGTAATACTATACAATACAGATGATTCGACCTGCAGCAACTGAGTGCATCGCGTGATCAGGGGCTGATCTCAGTGTGGTACAGGCATTGAGTGAGTTATCACAGCCGAGCCTCTCCGCATCTTGTGTCGGAATGACTGCATGTCTCGTAGCCCATCCTGCGTCTGTTTCCGATTGCCGACGTCTTGGTGAGGGTTTCGATGGTAATCCCAAGTTGTCGGTGAAACCCTTGGAGAACTCAAAGGGTTTGATTCCGAAGCACACTGGCGAAGCGCTTGTAGAGCCCTGCGAGGAAAACTCACAAACTTGTCTCCGACATATGTCTGAGTGACGTTTTGGATCGGAATGTCTCAGACATGGACCGGGTGTCTCAGCCGAATGTCGGAAACATCGACGGACTGTCTTATATCCAAGACATTGCAACCATTCAGGTGAGACTTTCAAGGCAAGATGTGAGCTCCGGCAAGGTCAGACAGTTGAGTGAGACTTTGGAATGTCTCAGACATTCACTGTTTCATGCCGACCGTCTCAGACACTCAGAGGTCTGAGACATGAAAGCACCGTCTCATATCTGAGACAGGCACGGTCTGACATCCGAGACATTGAAGTGAGACACTGCGTCTCGGATCCGCTTGTCTGACCGAGTACAACTGACATTCACCTGAGACACATATTTACTGGGACGCAACGATCTCAGACATATCAGCTTACTGAAGTTCAGACTTGACCAGGTGAAGCTGTCTTTTGGTTCAATCAACATAATCCTTACCTATCGCAATTACAAGACGACTCGTATACCTTTGCTGTCGGGCGGGGACTCAACGTCTTTGGGCAGTAGACAGTTGAGTCAAATGAATAATCACGCATGTTGGGAATCCTAACCGCTGCAGCGCCCACTTGAATTGATTTGATCACCGCTCCGGCCGATGTGCGCAGGCAAATGTGGGATTGTTGATAGCGAGCGGCGGAGGATGTTGTTGCTTCTTTGTCGGTCCCCTCCTTTCCGCGAATGGCTTGGCTATTGCAGCAGGAAGACGCACACTGTACAAGCCAAGGATCGGCAGGAACATACGGGAACTGCCGACAGCCAACATCGGACGGGGGGATCAAGGGGTGCAGCGGAGACATCCGACGAGGTGGAGGGAGGTCCACTGATGCTATAACTCCGTATCGCGGAAGGATTTGGATGAGCGGGTGGACTTGAATCGAGAAAATTGCTGGCGCAACCGGGCGCCGGTACAAGGCTTGGAGGATAGACGACGGGGTCGACGAGCAGGGTTTCTAGGGTGATTTCATGTGCTCTTTCCGAAAATCAACACCGCGGAAGTCGCGTGTTGACCATGGGACTTGGCTGTGAGTATTCGCGCTGCCCGTTGTCTTTACCGCTCCGACTCGCGCAGGTGTTCTGCCCACTGGGCCTGTGTGCTGAACGGGTGATCTCAGTGAGACACATGGGTGTTTATTTACGGTTGCCATCGACTTGCACGGCTTGCACGGCCCAGGTATTATTTTCGTTGTAGCACTGGATTTCAGAGCTTTTGAAGGGGGAAAGCGTATCTGAGCATCATATATGTCGTTTGTAGTGAGGAAATGAGCAAAGTGGTCCGTCGGATTGATTGCGGTTGGCTTGGTTGCCGTGCAGGATTCAATTTAATCGGAAAGCAGCCAATCTGAGGACTTGCACGGTTCTTTGGAGCTGTGAGGTTTCAAGCAGATGTATTGAGTTTGGGGCACTCATATACTGCTCAGAACCTCATTCCGAGCAAACGGGTCCGTCAGATTGATGTTAAGCGAATAGATTGGCACTGGGGATTTAATTGCGATGGAACCAGAACCTTTACGGGTCAAGTAATACTATACAATACAGATGATTCGACCTGCAGCAACTGAGTGCATCGCGTGATCAGGGGCTGATCTCAGTGTGGTACAGGCATTGAGTGAGTTATCACAGCCGAGCCTCTCCGCATCTTGTGTCGGAATGACTGCATGTCTCGTAGCCCATCCTGCGTCTGTTTCCGATTGCCGACGTCTTGGTGAGGGTTTCGATGGTAATCCCAAGTTGTCGGTGAAACCCTTGGAGAACTCAAAGGGTTTGATTCCGAAGCACACTGGCGAAGCGCTTGTAGAGCCCTGCGAGGAAAACTCACAAACTTGTCTCCGACATATGTCTGAGTGACGTTTTGGATCGGAATGTCTCAGACATGGACCGGGTGTCTCAGCCGAATGTCGGAAACATCGACGGACTGTCTTATATCCAAGACATTGCAACCATTCAGGTGAGACTTTCAAGGCAAGATGTGAGCTCCGGCAAGGTCAGACAGTTGAGTGAGACTTTGGAATGTCTCAGACATTCACTGTTTCATGCCGACCGTCTCAGACACTCAGAGGTCTGAGACATGAAAGCACCGTCTCATATCTGAGACAGGCACGGTCTGACATCCGAGACATTGAAGTGAGACACTGCGTCTCGGATCCGCTTGTCTGACCGAGTACAACTGACATTCACCTGAGACACATATTTACTGGGACGCAACGATCTCAGACATATCAGCTTACTGAAGTTCAGACTTGACCAGGTGAAGCTGTCTTTTGGTTCAATCAACATAATCCTTACCTATCGCAATTACAAGACGACTCGTATACCTTTGCTGTCGGGCGGGGACTCAACGTCTTTGGGCAGTAGACAGTTGAGTCAAATGAATAATCACGCATGTTGGGAATCCTAACCGCTGCAGCGCCCACTTGAATTGATTTGATCACCGCTCCGGCCGATGTGCGCAGGCAAATGTGGGATTGTTGATAGCGAGCGGCGGAGGATGTTGTTGCTTCTTTGTCGGTCCCCTCCTTTCCGCGAATGGCTTGGCTATTGCAGCAGGAAGACGCACACTGTACAAGCCAAGGATCGGCAGGAACATACGGGAACTGCCGACAGCCAACATCGGACGGGGGGATCAAGGGGTGCAGCGGAGACATCCGACGAGGTGGAGGGAGGTCCACTGATGCTATAACTCCGTATCGCGGAAGGATTTGGATGAGCGGGTGGACTTGAATCGAGAAAATTGCTGGCGCAACCGGGCGCCGGTACAAGGCTTGGAGGATAGACGACGGGGTCGACGAGCAGGGTTTCTAGGGTGATTTCATGTGCTCTTTCCGAAAATCAACACCGCGGAAGTCGCGCGTTGACCATGGGACTTGGCTGTGAGTATTCGCGCTGCCCGTTGTCTTTACCGCTCCGACTCGCGCAGGTGTTCTGCCCACTGGGCCTGTGTGCTGAACGGGTGATCTCAGTGAGACACATGGGTGTTTATTTACGGTTGCCATCGACTTGCACGGCTTGCACGGCCCAGGTATTATTTTCGTTGTAGCACTGGATTTCAGAGCTTTTGAAGGGGGAAAGCGTATCTGAGCATCATATATGTCGTTTGTAGTGAGGAAATGAGCAAAGTGGTCCGTCGGATTGATTGCGGTTGGCTTGGTTGCCGTGCAGGATTCAATTTAATCGGAAAGCAGCCAATCTGAGGACTTGCACGGTTCTTTGGAGCTGTGAGGTTTCAAGCAGATGTATTGAGTTTGGGGCACTCATATACTGCTCAGAACCTCATTCCGAGCAAACGGGTCCGTCAGATTGATGTTAAGCGAATAGATTGGCACTGGGGATTTAATTGCGATGGAACCAGAACCTTTACGGGTCAAGTAATACTATACAATACAGATGATTCGACCTGCAGCAACTGAGTGCATCGCGTGATCAGGGGCTGATCTCAGTGTGGTACAGGCATTGAGTGAGTTATCACAGCCGAGCCTCTCCGCATCTTGTGTCGGAATGACTGCATGTCTCGTAGCCCATCCTGCGTCTGTTTCCGATTGCCGACGTCTTGGTGAGGGTTTCGATGGTAATCCCAAGTTGTCGGTGAAACCCTTGGAGAACTCAAAGGGTTTGATTCCGAAGCACACTGGCGAAGCGCTTGTAGAGCCCTGCGAGGAAAACTCACAAACTTGTCTCCGACATATGTCTGAGTGACGTTTTGGATCGGAATGTCTCAGACATGGACCGGGTGTCTCAGCCGAATGTCGGAAACATCGACGGACTGTCTTATATCCAAGACATTGCAACCATGGGTTAGGGTTAGGGTTAGGGTTAGGGTTAGGGTTAGGGTTAGGGTTAGGGTTAGGGTTAGGGTTAGGGTTAGGGTTAGGGTTAGGGTTAGGGTTAGGGTTAGGGTTAGGTTAGGGTAG